>CAWUFW010010594.1:0-681724 GCA_963921515.1 Calotriton arnoldi
TGTACTTCGTTCAGTTACGTATTGCCTAGCTAAAATTAGAGCATATTTTCTGTAAATCCACATTATCTTTCTCAGTCATGTGAGAATGAAGTCTGACATTCTCAGTAAAACATGTACATCCAACAAGGGCAGAGACTGTCAGTTGATTCCTTTGTGTTCTACTGCAGCTTCCAAGAGTGTTCTAAAGAACAACTAGAGTGCTAACAGCCTTACTTATGACAAAAGTATGGCACACCTGAAGCCATCTTGATTGGAATAAACTGGTAACACTTAAAACATTTAATTTAAAAGGAACAAAATGATGGGGTTCATTTTGTCATAGAAATTATGGTTAGTGCTGTAGAAAGAAAAATTAGGACATGTTTCAAGTGTGATCTCAAATATCTTCCTGTTATATTTCAACAGGAGCAGCCTGTCAGTTGATGCCTTTGTGTTCTACTGCAGCTTCCCAGAGTGTTCTAAAGAACAACTAGAGCGCTAACAGTCTTACTTATGACAAAAGTATGGCACACCTGAAGCCATCTTGATTGGAATAAACTGGTAACACTTAAAACATTTAATTTAAAAAGGAACAACATGATGGGGTTCATTTTGTCATAGAAATTATGGTTAGTGCTGTAGAAAGAAAAATTAGGACATGTTTCAAGTGTGATCTCAAATATCTTCCTGTTATATTTCAACAGGAGCAGCCTGTCAGTTGATGCCTTTGTGTTCTACTGCAGCTTCCCAGAGTGTTCTAAAGAACAACTAGAGCGCTAACAGTCTTACTTATGACAAAAGTATGGCACACCTGAAGCCATCTTGATTGGAATAAACTGGTAACACTTAAAACATTTAATTTAAAAAGGAACAAAATGAGGGGGTTCATTTTGCCATAGAAATTATGGTTAGTGCTGTAGAAAGAAAAATTAGGACATGTTTTAAGTGAGATCTCAAATATCTTCCTGTTATATTTCAACAGGAACAGCCTGTCAGTTGATGCCTTTGTGTTCTACTGCAGCTTCCCAGAGTGTTCTAAAGAACAACTAGAGTGCTAACAGCCTTACTTATGACAAAAGTATGGCACACCTGAAGCCATCTTGATTGGAATAAACTGGTAACACTTAAAACATTTAATTTAAAAGGAACAAAATGAGGGGGTTCATTTTGCCATAGAAATTATGGTTAGTGCTGCAAAAAGAAAATTTAGTGCATGTTGTAAGTGAGATCTCAAATCCTCTTCTATTTCATTAGAAAATTCTGACATGCAGACTGAAACAATCACTTTCAATACCAGCAGTAGACTTCCAGTTAACTCCTTGGTGAGCAGTAGCTTTACTACAGTGATCTAATGAACAACTAGAGTAATAACATTCTGAATTTATGGCAAATGTGTGACACATCTGAATGCCTTCTTGATGGAATCAAAGTAAAAACTGAAAGCATTTCCTACTGAGGAGACTGCAGTAAATGAGGAAATTAGGAAACTTCATAACAAAGAAGTCTTCCAAGATGGCCACCAGTGAAAAAAGAGCCCAAATGTAGCACAAATATTACCCAGATGTAGCCCACATATAGCCCAATGACAAAAGTGTGCAAAACACTTTTTATTTTTAGTTTTTTGCAGTTTTATGTAGTGCAGACTGGTCAGGTATTGGAGCGTTGCATCTTAAAACATGACCCCCTACACTACAAAAACACCACTGCACTACCCTAAACCCTAAAACACTACCCCAGCACGACCCCTACACTACACAAGCACCACTGCACTATCCTAAACCCTAAAACACTACCCCCAGCATGACCCCCTACACTACACAAACACCACTGCACTACCCTAAACCCTAAAACACTACCCCAACACCACTGCACTAACCTAAATCCTAAAACACTACCCCCAGCACGACCCCTAAACTACCCAAACACCACTGCACTACCCTAAAACTTGACCCCCTACACTACACAAACACCACTGCACTACCCTAAACCCTAAAACACTACCCCCAGCATGACCCACTACACAAGCACCACTGCACTACCCTAAACCCTAAAACACTGCCCCCAGCACGACCCCCTACACTACACAAACACCACTGCACTACCTTAAACCCTAAAACACTACCCCCAGCACGACCCCCTACACTGCCCGAACACCACTGCACTGCCCTAAACCCTAAAACACATACCCTAGCACGACCCCCTACACTACCCGAACACCACTGCACTGCCCTAAACCCTGAAACACCACCCCCTTCACGACCCCTACACTGCCCGAACACCACTGCACTGCCCTAAACCCTGAAACACCACCCCCAGCATGACCCCTACACTGCCCGAACACCACTGCACTGCCCTAAACCCTGAAACACTACCCCCAGCAAGACCTCCTACACTGCCCGAACACCACTGCACTGCCCTAAACCCTGAAACATCACCCCCAGCAAGACCCCCTACACTGCCCGAACACCACTGCCCTAAACCCTGAAACACCACCCCCAGCACGACCCCCTACACTGCCCGAACACCACTGCACTGCCCTAAACCCTGAAACACCACCCCCTGCACGACCCCCTACACTGCCCGAACACTACTGCACTGCCCTAAACCCTGAAACACCATCCCCAGCACGACCCCCTACACTGCACGAACACCACTGCACTGCCCTAAACCCTGAAACACCACCCCCAGCAAGACCCCCTACACTGCCCGAACACCACTGCCCTAAACCCTGAAACACCACCCCCAGCAAGACCCCCTACACTGCCCGAACACCACTGCACTGCCCTAAACCCTGAAACACCAGCCCCAGCACGACTCCTACACTGCCCGAACACCACTGCACTGCCCTAAACGCTGAAACACCACCCCCTGCACGAGCCCCTACACTGCCCGAACACCACTGCACTGCCCTAAACCCTGAAACACCACCCCCTGCACGATCCCCTACACTGCCCGAACACTACTGCACTGCCCTAAACCCTGAAACACCACCCCCAGCACGATCCCCTACACTGCACGAACACCACTGCACTGCCCTAAACCCCAAAACACTACCCCCAGCAAGACCCCCTACACTGCCCGAACACCACTGCCCTAAACCCTGAAACACCACCCCCAGCAAGACCCCCTACACTGCCCGTACACCACTGCACTGCCCTAAACCCTGAAACACCACCCCCAGCATGACCCCCTACACTGCCCGAACACCACTGCACTGCCCTAAACCCTGAAACACCACCCCCAGCACGACCCCCTACACTGCCCGAACACCACTGCACTGCCCTAAACCATGAAACACCAGCCCCAGCACGACCCCCTACACTGCCCGAACACCACTGCACTGCCCTAAACCCTGAAACACCACCCCCAGCACGACCCCCTACACTGCCCGAACACCACTGCACTGCCCTAAACCCTGAAACACCAGCCCCAGCACAACCCCGTACACTGCCCGAACACCACTGCACTGCCCTAAACCCTGAAACACCAGCCCCAGCACGACCGCCTACACTGCCCGAAAACCACTGCACTGCCCTAAACCCTGAAACACCAGCCCCAGCAAGACCCCTACACTGCCCGAACACCACTGCACTGCCCTAAACCCTGAAACACCAGCCCCAGCAAGACCCCCTACACTGCCCGAACACCACTGCACTAAAGCCTGAAACACCACCCCCAGCAAGACCACCTACACTGGCCGAACACCACTGCACTGCCCTAAACCCTGAAACACCACCCCTGCACGACCCCCTACACTGCCCAAACACCACTGCACTGCCCTAAACCCTGAAACACCACCCCCTGCACGACCCCCTACACTGCCTGAACACCACTGCACTGCCCTAAACCCTGAAACACCACCCCTCAGCACGACACCCTACACTGCCCGAACACCACTGCACTGCCCTAAACCCTGAAACACCACCCCCAGCACGACCCCTACACTGCCCCAACAACACTGCACTGCCCTAAACCCTGAAACACCACCCCCTGCACGACCTCCTACACTGCCGGAACACCACTGCACTGCCCTAAACCCTGAAACACCACCCCCAGCACAACCCCCTACACTGCCCGAACACCACTGCACTGCCCTAAACCCTGAAACATCAACCCCAGCAAGACCCCCCTACACTGCCTGAACACCACTGCCCTAAACCCTGAAACACCACCCCCTACACTGCACAAACACCACTGCACTGCCCTAAACCCTGAAACACCACCTCCAGCAAAACCCCCTACACTGCCTGAACACCATTGCTCTGCCCTAAATCCTGAAACACTAGCCCCAGCATGACCCCCTACACTGCCCAAACACCACTGCACTGCCCTAAACCCTGAAACACCACCCCCAGCACGACCCCCTACACTGCCCGAACACCACTGCACTGCCCTAAACCCTGAAACACCAGCCCCAGCAAGACCCCCTACACTGCCCGAACACCACTGCACTGCCCTAGACACTGAAACACCAGCCCCAGCAAGACCCCCTACACTGCCCGAACACCACTGCACTGCCCTAAACCCTGAAACACCAGCCCAAGCATGACCCCTACACTGCCCGAACACCACTGCACTGCCCTAAACCCTGAAACACCAGCCCCAGCACGACCACCTACACTGCCCGAACACCACTGCACTGCCCTAAACCCTGAAACACCAGCCACAGCACAACCCCCTACACTGCCCGAACACCACTGCACTGCCCTAAACCCTGAAACACCAGCCCCAGCACGACCCCCTACACTGCCCGAACACCACTGTACTGCCCTAAACCCTGAAACACCAGCCCCAGCACGACCCCTACACTGCCCGAACACCACTGCACTGCCCTAAACCATGAAACACCACCTCCTGCATGACCCCCTACACTGCCCGAACACCACTGCACTGCCCTAAACCCTGAAACACCACCCCTGCAGCACCCCCTACACTGCCCGAACACCACTGCACTGCCCTAAACCCTGAAACACCACCCCTGCACCGCCCTACACTGCCCGAACACCACTGCACTGCCCTAAACCCTGAAACACCACCCCCAGCACGACCCCTTTACTGCTCGAACACCACTGCACTGCCCCAAACCCTGAAACACCACCCCCAGCACAACCCCCTACACTGCCCGAACACCACTGCCCTAAACCCTGAAACACCACCCCCTGCACGACCCCTACACTGCCCGAACACCACTGCACTGCCCTAAACCCTGAAACACCACCCCTACACTGCCCGAACACCACTGCACTGCCCTAAACCCTGAAACACCACCCCCAGCACGACCCCGTACACTGCCCGAACACCACTGCACTGCCCTAAACCCTAAAACACCACCCCCAGCATTACCCCCTACACTGCCCAAACACCACTGTACTGCCCTAAACCCTAGAACACTACCCCCAGCACGACCCCCTACACTACCCGAACACCACTGCACTACCCTAAACCCTAAAATACTACCCCCAGCACAACCCCCTACACTACCCGAACACGACTGCACTGCCCTAAACCCTCAAACACTCCCCCAGCACGACCCCCTACACTACCCGAACACCACTGCACTGCCCTAAACCCTAAAACACTCCCCCAGCACGACCCCCTACACTACCCGAACACCACTGCACTGCCCTAAACCCTAAAACACTCCCCCAGCACGACCCCTACACTACCCAAACACCACTGCACTGCCCTAAAC
This sequence comes from Calotriton arnoldi, assembly GCA_963921515.1. Lineage (NCBI taxonomy): Eukaryota > Metazoa > Chordata > Amphibia > Caudata > Salamandridae > Calotriton > Calotriton arnoldi. The sequence continues at coordinate 5,672 of CAWUFW010010594.1, forward strand.
CCTAAAACACTACCCCCGCATGACCCCCTACACTACCCAAACACCAATGCGCTACCCTAATCCCTAAAACACTACCCCCGCATGACCCCCTACACTACCCTAAACCCTAAAACACTACCCCCGCATGACTCCCTACACTACCCAAAGACCACTGCACTACCCTAAACCCTAAAACACGACCTCCTACACTACACAAACACCACTGCACTACCCTAAACCCTAAAACACTACCCCTACACTACACAAACACCACTGCACTACCCTAAACCCTAAAACACTACCCCCAGCAGTACCCCTACACTACCCAAACACCACTGCACTAACCTAAACCCTAAAACACTACCCCCAGCAGTACCCCCTACACTACCCAAACACCACTGCACTACCCTAAATCACTACCCCCAGCACGACCCCCTACACTACCCAAACACCACTGCACTACCCTAAACCCTAAAACACTACCCCCAGCACGACCCCTACACTACCCAAACACCACTGCACTACCCTAAACCCTAAAACACTCCCCCAGCATGACTCCCTACACTACCCAAACACCACTGCACTACCCTAAACCCTAAATCTACCCCCAGCATGACCCCCTACACTACACAAACACCACTGCACTACCCTAAACCCTAAAACACTACCCCCAGCACGACCCTCTTCACTACCTAAACACAACTGCACAATTTGTTACAGCAGTTGCAACGCAGGCCTGTGGTGCTTACTGGAAGTACCTAGTGGGCTAGTTGGGCCCCAGGGACCCTCAGGATTCAAGGTGACCTAATCCCCCAACTTAAAACGCACCACGGGGCGCGTTTGCACAGTGGTGAAGGGAGGGGTGGGGCCTCAGGTGACATGTGCGCAAACACGCCCTGTGGTGCGTTTTAAGTTGGGGAATTAATTCCCTTTGAATCCTGAGGGACCCTGGGGGCCAACTAGCCCACCAGGTACCTTCAGTAAGCACAACAGAGTTGCGTTGCAGAGAGGTGAAAAAGGTGCGTGGCCTCGGAACGCCTCTCTGCAACTCAGCTCTGTGGTCCTAACTGTAGGTACCTGGGAGGCTAGTTGGGCCCCAGGGACCCTCAGAATTCAAGGGGACTTAATCCCGCAACCTAAAACGCGCCACGGGGTGCGTTTGCACACATGTCACCTCAGGCCCCCTCCCTTCACCACTGTGCAAAGCGCGCCCTGTAGCGCGTTTAAGAGGTAGTTTTAATCCCCTGCCCTATTATGTACTAGGGACTTGCAGAGGAGGTAATGCTAATCACAGGGGTACCCCAACGCATAGTGTTCCCTAGTGTATGTAGGTGTTTTCACTGTATTCTAAGTGTCTTTTAGCATAGCACTGGCTCTGGTTAGTCAGAGTCAGTTACCACCAGTACCCGTCTGAAAAGTTGTGGGCACAGGATGATTTTGCAACAAGGCCTCTTTCTGCTCCTCTGTTGGTTCTTTCTGCACATCTTTTGCTTCTTTCTGTGCGTTTTTTCTTCTTTCTTCACATGTCCTACCTCTGTAGGCATAGTTAGAAACTAGCATTTAAAAAACCTTTGAAATTCACTTAAAAATCATAGGTTTCAGGCACGTTATAGTTAGAAATTAGCATTTAAAAAACCTTTGAAATTCACTGAAAAAACCATAGGTTTCAGACACGTTATAGTTAGAAATTAGCATTTAAAAAACCTTTGAAATTCACAGAAAAACCATTGGTTTTAGGGACAGTTATAGTTAGTTGGACATTTCACTCGTACAAAACCATAGAAATTCCCCGTTATAGTTAGTTCAGCTAACTATAACTCGCGCCCCCGCAATGCACTGCTGATGACGTCACATATTACATCACTCATGACATGGTCAGTGACATCACTGATGACATCACTGATCACGATGTTAATTTGCCCCCGGGTGGGCCAAGTCCCGGGGGAATGGTGGGGGGGGGTTTAAATTTAATGTGGGGGGCCTCTAAGGCCCCCCAAGCCCCGGGGACCGCCACCCCCCCCGGGGCTTCTGTTTTAAAAAAAACATTAGACCTGTGTGGGGGGGCTCCAGCCCCCCCCACATGCCCCGGGGACCGCCACCTCCCCGGGGCACTAAACATTTGAATATGGGGGTCCGTTACGGACCTCAAAGCCCCGGGGACCACCACCTCCCCGGGGCTGTGAAATAGCTGGGAGGGGGCCGCGCAGCCCCCTCCTGGAGCCCTTGATGGCCCTGGGGACCGCCACCCCCAGGGCTGGCTCCTGCAGTGTCCCGGGGTGCCTACCCCGGGACACTGCTGTTTGCAATGACAGGACGGAGCCTCGCGGCTCCCGTCCTGTCATTGCAAACTTGCTTTGGATATTGGGCGAGAGCAGGAAACCTGCTCTCGCTTCCAATATCCAAAGCTGATTGCTTTTCCACATGGGGAGCAGCATGTTAGCTGCTCCCCATGTGGAAAGCAATGCCGGCTCGCGCAGGAGGCGGGGAGCCGGCGGGACTGTGGGGGTTTGGGGACCCCCACAGTCCCCAACGAGAGGCCAGGCCCCGGGGATGGGGTCCCCGGGGCCATAAGTGGCCAGGGAGGGGGCCACGCAGCCCCCTCCCCAAATTAGAAAAAATTAAAAAAGGGCAAGGCCGCCCGGGGGATGGGGTCCCCGGGCCTTAAATGGCCTGAGGAGGGGGCCACGCAGCCCCCTCCAAATAAAAAATTAAAAAATTGAGGGCATGCCCCGGGGGATGGGGTCCCCGGGCCAATACAGGCCCAGGGAAGGGGGCTGCGCGGTCCCTTCCCATTTTTTTTTTTTTATTTGAAAAAAATAAAATGCTCAGGCCCCGGGGATGGGGTCCCCAGGGCCAAAAGTGGCCAAGGGAAGGGGGCCACGCAGCCCCTCCCATTAAAAAAAACAAGAAAAAAAAACGACCGGCATCGTGCCGGAGGCCCTGCCCCTCCCTGCAGTACTCTGCAAACGCTGCCGCCTGGCGCTGCTTTAAGAAGGGAGTAATTCCCCTTGAATACTGGGGGTCCTTGGGGCCAACTAGCGCACCAGGAACCTCCAGTATGCGCCAGGGGCTGCGTTGCAGAGAGGTGTACAGAGGCCAAGCCCCTTTACACCTCTCTGCAACGCAGCTCTGTGGCGCTTTTAGAAGTACATGGTGGGCTAGTTGGACTCCAGGGACCCTCAGGATTCAAGGGACGTAATCCCCCAACTTAAAACGCGCCATGGGGTGCGTTTGCACAGTGGTGAAGGGAGGGGCGGGGCTTCAGGTGACATGTGTGCAAACAGGCCCCGTGGCGCGTTTTAAGATGGGGAATTAAATCCCTTCAATCCTGAGGGTCCCTGGGGGCCAACTAGCCCACCATGTACTTCTATAAAGCGCCACAGAGCTGCGTTGCAGAGAGGTGTAAAAGGGCGTGGCCTCTGTACACGTCTCTGCAACGCAGCCTCTGGCGCATACTGGAGGTTCCTGGTGGCTAGTTGGCCCTCAGGGGCCCTCAAGATTCAAGGGAACTTAATCCCCCAACTTAAAACGCGCCACGGGGCGCGTTTGCACAGATGTCACCTCAGGCCCTGCCCCCTCCCTTCACCATTGTGCAAATATTCCTCTAAAATCAGCCGAAATACGAATTCCGATTTACTCACCTGTTATCAGGAGAGACCTCAGTGCTGCATCTTTCAGCCCAGTACTGATCCTGAAAAGTAATTTTAACCGCACTTACCAGCAACTTGAATTTCCTTCCATAGGCTAACATTGACTGGTTTCACTTGGAAATTCTTCTAAGTGTGGAGTTTTGGAACTTTATAATATTTCTCTAAAATCAACCGAAGTACGAATTCCGATTTACTCACCTGTTATCAGGAGAGAACCCAGTGCTGCATCTTTCATCCCAGTACTGATCCTGAAAAGTAATTTTAACCGTACTTACCAGCAACTTGAATTTCCTTCCGTAGGCTAACATTGACTGGTTTCACTTGGAAATTCTTCTAAGTGTGGAGTTTTGGAACTTTATAATATTCCTCTAAAATCAACCGAACTACGAATTCCGATTTACTCACCTGTTATCAGGAGAGAACCCAGTGCTGCATCTTTTAGCCCAGCACTGACCCTGAAAAGTAATTCTAACCGTACTTACCAGCAACTTGAATTTCCTTCCATAGGCTAACATTGACTGGTTTCACTTGGAAATTCTTCTAAGTGTGGAGTTTTGGAACTTTATAATATTCCTCTAAAATCAACCGAAGTACGAATTCCGATTTACTCACCTGTTATCAGGAGAGAACCCAGTGCTGCATCTTTCATCCCAGTACTGATCCTGAAAAGTAATTTTAACCGTACTTACCAGCAACTTGAATTTCCTTCCATAGGCTAACATTGACTGGTTTCACTTGGAAATTCTTCTAAGTGTGGAGTTTTGGAACTTTATAATATTCCTCTAAAATCAACCGAAGTACGAATTCCGATTTACTCACCTGTTATCAGGAGAGAACCCAGTGCTGCATCTTTCATCCCAGTACTGATCCTGAAAAGTAATTTTAACCGTACTTACCAGCAACTTGAATTTCCTTCCATAGGATATCATTGCCTGCTTTTTGCTGAAAAAGTTTCTAAGTGTCGATTTTTGAAACATACAAATATTCCTCTAAAATCGGCCGAAATACGAATTCCGATTTACTCACCTGTTATCAGGAGAGACCTCAGTGCTGCATCTTTCAGCCCAGTACTGATCCTGAAAAGTAATTTTAACCGTACTTACCAGCAACTTGAATTTCCTTCCATAGGCTAACATTGACTGGTTTCACTTGGAAATTCTTCTAAGTGTGGAGTTTTGGAACTTTATAATATTCCTCTAAAATCAACCGAAGTACGAATTCCGATTTACTCACCTGTTATCAGGAGAGAACCCAGTGCTGCATCTTTCATCCCAGTACTGATCCTGAAAAGTAATTTTAACCGTACTTACCAGCAACTTGAATTTCCTTCCATAGGCTAACATTGACTGGTTTCACTTGGAAATTCTTCTAAGTGTGGAGTTTTGGAACTTTATAGTATTCCTCTAAAATCAACCGAACTACGAATTCCGATTTACTCACCTGTTATCAGGGAGAGAACCCAGTGCTGCATCTTTTAGCCCAGCACTGACCCTGAAAAGTAATTCTAACCGTACTTACCAGTAACTTATATTTCCTTCCATAGGAATCCATTGTCTGGTTTTCAGGAGAAAAGTTTCAGTGTCGATTTTCACAAATTACAAATATTCCTTAAAAATCGCCTGTATGACTTAAACGCATTCTTTCAACTGTTTACAGGAGATGCACCAGTGCTGGATCCAGGATCCAACACTGAGTAAGAAAAAGTAACGATAACACTACTTACCTGCTAAGTGAATTTCCTCCCATAGGATAACATTGGTGATTCTATGTGAAAAAGTTTCTAAGTGTCAACTTTTAAAATACAATAATATTCCTTAAAAATCACTACTGTAACCAAAACGCTTTTACTCAACTGTTTACAGGGAGATGTCCCAGGACTGAATCTAGGATCCAGTCCTGTGGTTAGAAAAGTAATCCATAAAGTAACTAATTGCATTTAACTAGAAATTCACATTGAGCTCAATGTTGCATTGTGTTTGAAATTGTGTTGCCCATTGCAACAACTGTAACTACTGTACTTAAAACTCTAATGCCTATTTGCAAACTATTTAAACTAAAGTAATTCATTCTGAGAAAGTATATTTTGTAATGTAATGTATAATGTAATTACAATGTAATTTAATAAATAAAATATATAAAAATAAATAGTTTTAAAAAATGTAGTAAATCAGTATCAAAAAATAAATATAACAATTAATACATTTAAAAATTGTCATTTACAAAACCTTTGAAATTCACTGAAAAAACCATAGGTTTTAGGGGCGTTATAGTTAGAAATTAGCATTTAAAAACCTTTGAAATTCACTGAAAAAACCATAGGTTTCAGGTACGTTATAGTTAGAAATTAGCATTTAAAAAACCTTTGAAATTCACTGAAAAAACCATAGGTTTCAGACACGTTATAGTTAGAAATTAGCATTTAAAAAACCTTTGAAATTCACTGAAAAACCATAGGTTTTAGGGACAGTTATAGTTAGTTGGACATTTCACTCGTACAAAACCCGTGAAATTCCCCTGTTATAGTTAGTTCAGCTAACTATAACTCGCGCACCCACAATGCACTGCTGATGACGTCACATATTACATCACTCATGACATGGTCAGTGACATCACGGATGACATCACTGATGACATCTCAAATGACACCACTGCTGACATCACTGATGACATCATCCAGTGACTGTGTGTTTCTGTAAAGTTTAAATATGTTTTTTATATATCTATATATGCCAAGGTGTATTGAAGAAGGAGTGGGTGTATGAGTGTCTGAATGGATGATTTAGTAGGTGCGTGACTGACTGTATAAGTGAGTAATTAAATGTGTCTTACTGAATGCATAGGTTAGTGACTAAACTGTGTGAATGTCTGTATCCGTCTGTCTGTTGCTGTGTAAGCGGCTGCATGGGTTGGTGAGTAGCTGCATGAGTGTGTACATGGGTTATTGATTGGTTGTCTGAGTATCTGTATGGGTGCCTGAGTGTCTGTGTGGGTGGGTGGGGGTGTGTGACTGTGCATAGATGTGTGAGTGGGTAATTCACTGGGTGTACGGGTTCAAGAGTGCATCTGTGAAGGGCTGTATGGGTGGGTGAGTGTGTGTATGGGTGTGTTGGTGAGTGAATGGATGTCTCAGCGGTACATGTGTGAGTAACTACATATGTGAAAGGCAGTATATGTGAGTGTTGGACTATATAAATGACTATATGTGAGAGTGAGTGATTGTGAGAGTGGCTTGATGGATGAGTGTGTGCTTGTGTCAGTGATTGTATAAGAGAGTAAGTATGTGTTAGTATCTGTATGAATAAGTGAGGTGGTGTGTGTATAACTATATAGGTGAGTAAATGGGAGTGTGATTGATTCTTTGCATGACTGACTAGGTGTGTGAGTAACTCTATGGCTAGTCGTGTTGTGTGAGTATCTGTATAGGTGTATGAGTGCATATTTCAGTGGCTATATTGATGAGTGAATGCATGTATGAGTGACTGTATGGGTGAGTGTATGTGTGTGTAGACCTATGAATCAGTGAGTGGGTATGTACTAACTGTAGGAGAGTAGGATCTGCTTCACATGGGTACCCCCACTTTTTGCTGATGCTTCACTGTTTTTCGACCTTAGTCTGGCTGGGGCCCTGCTAATCAGAACCCCAGCCTAGCTGCTTCCTCTTTAAAATGGTTTCCATGTGCCTTGGGCACATCTCTGATTGGAATCTGGAGTGCCCTTATAAGTCCCTAGTATATGGTATACTATGTACCCAGGGCATAGGTACCTCAGAGGCCTACCAGGAGCTGCAGCATGTCTTGTGCCGCCCCTGGAAGGCCATCCAAAATGACACCACAGGTCTGCTACTGCAGCCTGGGTAAGGTGGTGCATGCACCCCTTACTGTGATATAGGCTACCTATATCACTACATACATACACACATATAAACCTATAAGTCACTCCTATGGCAGGCCTTATCAATCCTGAAGGCAGAGTGCGTGGTTCCTATGTGAGAGGGTGCCCCTGCATGAGCTGGGCCCCTCTGAAGCGTTCGGAGACCCTTCTCTGACGCTGTTTGTAGTGCAGCCCGACCATATACTCTTAAGCGCATTATAACCTCGCGTTAAATGCTAACTTTGGGATGGCTGCACGGAAACATGTCGTGTTTGGTGTCAAACATCTTGGAATACTACCCCCTGCCAATTCTGGCGGCGGGGGTAGCATTCCACCCTTCTAGAGGGAGAGACATGTACACACCGGTATACCCGGTACTGACTTTCCAGAGCCCTGGCAACACAAAATGGATGCCGCTGCCACAGACACGAGTCTGGCCTCCTGCTGCTGACCGAAACTCCGGCAGGGGAGGCCTGGACAATAGGTTTCCTGTCCCAGGGAGGTGTAACCACCTCCCCAGACAGGATAGTGTGTATTGGGGCTGGGCGGGAGCACTCTCTGGTGCTTTGAAGTCCTGCACTGGGGGCACATTTGGTGTCCCTGTGCATACCCCAGTTCAAACCGGCTCAGGGGCTTCCAACCCCTGCTCTGGCGCGAAACTGGACAAAGGGAAAGGGGTGTAACCACCCCTCTGCCCTGATCCTCTCATAGGTGGGGCCACAGAGTATGTCCAACCCCCTACCTTAGTATAAGTATGGGACCCCAGTCCTTAGGACTTTAGATTTACCTGGACGAAACTCTGACACAGAATCCTGGACCTTCGACGCTCTACTTTAAGATTAGAGGACTGAAGAATCTCCCTTGGGGTCAAGGAGTGACTCCCCTGCTTGGCAGGCACCAAAGAAGCAATTGTCCGGTCTGCATCGCTGAAGCTCCCGCCGGACGCTGAAGTCTTTGCATCACCAGAGGTGGATTTCCAGACTTCCCCGAGGCTGCCCTGAGTCCCCAGCAAAGCTGAGGCCTGTAGCTGTCGTGGGTAACGTGGAACCGTGACCCCTGGACGCCGATTGCATTTGCAAGTGCATCCTCTTCTGGGTCTCCCATGAAGTCGTGCTTTGGGCTCCGAGTAGCCCCAGCCTCCAGCACCAACTGCACCGAAGATCACTGGCTTCCACTCCACGAGTGTCCTGTGAGCCAGCTCCACGTGCATCGACTTGAGGCTCCTTCGTGGTCGCTAGTCCGTTGGCTAGTAGGCTCTCCTGAAGGCCAATCTTCTTCTGCTTGGGCTCCCTGGTTGCTCCAGGCGTGCCCTGACTTACCCTCGCTGGGTGAGTCCCACAGACCTTGCTGGTCTGCAACATCGTACTTCTTCCATTTCCACGAGACTTGCTGTTGCCAAGGCTTGTTGGGTCCAATCCGGTCGCCGACACCCTTGCAATCGACAGACATTGTGGGACAGCTCGAATCCAGCTCCTGGTCACCGTCGACAACTCCTGGACCTCGTGGCTGAAGAGTCAAGACGACCTTCAACCTACCTGAAGCACTCGACATCGGTGGGCATCTGCTCATCGCCTTCCTGGTCACTGGCTAGTGACCCAGACTCTGTCCCCTCTGCTTTCAGGTTCTTCAGATCTTCGATCCACCTTTGGATCCACCCGAACACTTTCGACTTGGCCGCCAGCAGCACTTTGCAGCAGATCGCCATTGAAAGCGACGACGAAACCCGACCCCGAAAGACACCTATGCACCCGGATCCCCTGGGTGAGGTAACTCGAGTACTCCGGTGCTCCCGTGGGTATTGACACTAGAACAGCCTAGTTCTCAAAGGGTTTGCTCCAAGTCCTCCTCTAAGTGTCCCTTTTCTTTTAAATTCAAACCGCGACTTTCCCCATAGAAGTTAACGGCGATTCGTGGCTGTGTTCATACACTGCACGCGTCCCCCGTGGGTCCCCTGTGTCACTACCTTGGGTGGTTCCTTGTGGTCCAAGCACTTCTACAGGCTCTAGGACCTGTGTCTAGCTCAGTCGTGGTTCTTATACCACTTTATTGGTATATGGTTTGGTACGCCCCTAGGGCTCAAACGTGTATTTGTGCTATTACTGTAGATAACTAACTTATAATTTATGTACTTTGAACTCTAGCCTCATAAAGAGACTAGAGGGGTGTGTTTAGCAATAAATACATATATTTTGAATATATACCTGGTGTGGTCCTCTTTCATTTGGTCACTCAAGAGATTATAGACTGGTAAAACAAGCTGCTTTACATTCCTTCAAGACTTAGCCTGAAGGCTGCTCTCCATAGCTACCACTAGGATAGCTTTCAATAAAGGTTGTCTTTAACCTATCTCCAATAAGGGGTTGTTTGGACTGGTGCAAGGTGCCCACTATAATTAGTGGACAGCATATGCCAGGCCAACTTCTCACATTGGTGTGCAGCGTGTGGGATTCCAACTTGCTATTGTTTTACCAGATAATCTCAATTGAATTGATCAACTGAAAACCACTAAGGGTACCTAAGGTACATATAAATCAAGCTTAGTAATACAGTAAGTTCTACTGAACTTAGAGTTGTGTGTTAAGGGATAGCACACCCTTTCTACAACTCAAGAGAGTTTAGTAGGCCACACTAGAGTAGGTAGTGCATACACCACACCTCACTAGTAATGTCTTCAAAGCCAGGACCCAGTGAGTCCTTGCCAGAAGCCAGTGGGCTTCTTCTCTCCAAGTATGATAAACTCCCATTCTTGGAATTGAGAGCATTATGCAATACTAGGAAGCTGAAGGCAGGCAAAAGTGCCAGCACCCAACACCTCAGAGAGGTGTTACTAGCTGATGATCTCAGCAGGCCCCTAGGGTCTGAAGGGGTAGGCAAAGAAGGTGGGGCAGAAGATGAGGAAGGGGCCAGGGGTGAAGAAACCCAGGCCCCCCTCTGAAACTGGCCAGGAAGGTGAAAATGACCTTGTCCTGGAGAACCCAATTCCTCCTGTGGAGGAGGAGGAGGAGGATCAGAATGACCTCCCCTTTGTCCCCCAGGAAGAGTTCTGAGTGTGCCCAGAAGGTCTAGGTCTCCTTCTCAGGAGTCTAACCACTCTGACACCTCAATAGGGACCTCTGTCTCCTCTCATAGGAGGGAATCCTCTCATGAGAGGAGGAAGAGACTGATTCAGTATGAGCAAGCCCAGCTTGAACTCAGAAAACAGCAATTGGCTATAGAGAGGGAGTCCCTAGATCTCTATAGAGAGAGACAAAAGTTGGGACTAGAGTCCCATGGTGGCAGCAGTTTCCCCAAAGATAGGGAAAGGTCTTATGACCATAGAAACCTGAGCAAGATTGTCCCTCCCTACCAGAGTGGGGATGACATCCACAAATGGATAACTGCTCTAGAGAGGGCCTGTAAAGTACAGAGGGTCCCTCAGGAGCAGTGGGCAGCAATCTTGTGGCTCTCCTTTGCAGACAAAGGTAGAGACAAGCTCCTCACTGTTAGAGAGGAGGATGCTGATAATTACAAAGTCTTGAAGAGTGCTCTAATTGATGGGTTTGGCCTAACCACTGAACAATACAGGTTAAAGTTCAGGGATACCCAAAAAGCACAGACTCAAGACTGGGTGGACTTTGTTGATTGTTCTGCCAAGGCTCTGGAAGGTTGGTTATTGGGCAGTAAGGTATGTGACTTCACAGGATTGTACAATCTTATCATGAGGGAGCAGATCCTTAACAATTGTCAAAATCAGCTGTTGCATCAGCACCTGGTGGACTCTGATCTGACCTATCCCCAAGAATTGGGAAAGAAGGCAGACAAATGGGTCAGAACCAGGGTGAGGCAGAAGGTACAGAACCAAGGTGGTGACCCTAAGAAGCAAGATTCGAAAACCTCTGACAAGGGTGGGGAGAAGGGTAAAGATCAAAAGTCTTCACAAGGCCCCCAAAAATCTTCTTCAGGTGGGGATTCACAGTCTAACAAAGGGAAAGGCCAAAGGAAACCATGGTGCAAGGTCTGTAAGCAAAACACCCACTGGACCAGTGATTGCACCAAGTCCAAAGACTCTACTCCAGCCCCCACCAATGCCCCTAAGGCACCTGCTCCCCCTAGTGCAGTTACAGTTGGTGGTGGGACTACACAAGCCAAGGGTTTAGTAGGGTTGACCCTGGGTAAGGAGATGAGCTCTGACCTAGTCAGAGAACTCACTCAGGCTGTCCTAGTCTGTGATGGAGGCATGGATATGACCTCCTCTGTGAGTCCCAGTAATCTGGGCAAGTACAGGCAACAGCCCTTAATCAATGGAAAAGAGGCTTTGGCATTTAGGGACACAGGGGCAAGTGTCACCATGGTGACACAAGACCTTGTGAATCCTGGGCAGATTATACTTAGTGAAATGTACCAAGTGACCAATGCTAGCAACGTCAGAACAGACCATACTCTGGCAGTTGTTAACTTCTCCTGGGGAGGGGTAACTGGCCTTAAGAAGGTTGTGGTAAGTGCAGACCTACCCGTTGAATGCTTGCTTGGCAATGACTTAGAAACTTCAGCTTGGGCAGAAGTGGAGCTCAGGACCCATGCAGAAATGCTGGGCATCCCTGCAGATGTGTTTGCTGTGACCAGGTCACAAGCCAAAATGTCTAACACTGAACAGGCCTTGGATTCTGGAATAATGGACCAAGTGCCCTCCAAGAAGAGGAGTAGTAGGGTAAAGGCAGTGCCTTCCCCCTTGGCTCAGAAGGAAGATCAGTCTCTTGAGGGGGATGATCTCAGTCCTGAGGAAGGAACTGTCCCAGAGGAGCTTGAACCTGACCAGGTTGAGTTCTTGGGGACAGGGGGCCCTTCCAGGGCAGATCTGAGCCAGGAGCAGCAGAGCTGCCCCTCTCTTGAACCCCTCAGACAGCAAGCTGCTGCTGAGGCTGCTGGGAAAGCTAGTGGTCCCCATACTGTGTATTGGGATGATGGACTCTTGTACTCAGAGTGTAGAGACCCCAAGCCTGGTGCCACCAGGAGGTTGGTTATACCTCTGAAGTTCAGGGGCTTCCTATTGACCCTAGCCCATGACATTCCCTTAGCAGGTCACCTGGGCCAGAACAAGACTTGGGACAGAATTGTCCCTCACTTTCACTGGCCCCACATGTCTGAAGACACCAAGGAGTTTTGTCGCTCCTGTGTAACCTGCCAGGCCAGTGGCAAGGCAGGTGGCACTACAAAGGCCCCCTGATACCACTACCTGTGGTGGGGGTTCCCTTTGAAAGGGTGGGGATTGACATTGTTGGTCCCATGGATCCCCAAACAGCATCTGGGCACAGGTTTATCCTGGTGGTAGTGGATCATGCCACCAGGTACCCAGAGGCTATTCCCCTTAGGACCACTACAGCACCTGTGGTGGCAAGAGCCCTCCTGGGAATTTTCTCAAGAGTGGGCTTCCCTAAGGAGGTTGTATCAGACAGGGGTGCTAACTTTATGTCTGGATACTTAAAAGCAATGTGGAAGGAGTGTGGAGTGACCTACAAGTTCACCACACCCTATCACCCACAATGCAATGGTTTAGTTGAGAGATTCAACAAAACCTTGAAGGGCATGATTAAAGGGCTCCCAGAAAAGCTTAGGCGAAGATGGGACATACTCTTGCCCTGCCTTTTATTTGCATACAGGGAGGTGCCTCAAAAGGGGTTGGCTACAGCCCTTTTGAACTTTTGTTTGGTCACCCTGTCAGGGGTCCATTGTGCTTGGTGAAGGAAGGATGGGAGTTACCTCTCAAGCCCCCAAAGCAAGACATAGTGGACTATGTACTTGGTCTCCGCTCCCGGATGGCTGAGTATATGAAAAAGACAACTAAAAACCTTGAGGCTAGCCAGGAACTTCAAAAAGCCTGGCATGACCAAAAGGCTGTACTGACTGTTTACCAACCAGGACAGAAGGTGTGGGTGTTGGAGCCAGTGGCCCCAGCAGCTCTCCAAGACAAATGGAGTGGACCCCATACCATTGTTGAACAGAAGGGTGAGGTTACCTATTTGGTGGACCTAGGAACACCCAGGAGTCCCCACAGGGTTCTCCATGTCAACAGGTTAAAACCATATGTGGACAGGGCAGACATGGGCTTGCTCATGGCTACTGATGAGGGACAGGAGGAAGAGAGTGACCCACTCCCTGACCTGCTCTCACAGAACCCTGATGATGGGTCAGTGGACGGTGTAGCCTTGGCAGGCAGCCTCACTACCCAGCAGCAGACTGATTGCAGACAGGTGCTCAATCAGTTCAGACACATATTCTCACTGACACCCAGTCAGACTACCTGGTGCACTCATGAAGTGGACACTGGGGACAGTCTGCCTATTAAAAATAAGATTTATAGGCAACCTGACCATGTCAGGGACTGTATCAGGACAGAAGTCCAGAAGATGTTGGATTTGGGAGTTATTGAACCCTCAGATAGCCCTTGGGCTAGTCCAGTGGTCCTTGTGCCAAAACCTCACACCAATGGTGGGAAAAGAGAGATGAGGTTTTGTGTGGACTACAGGGGTCTCAATGCAGTCACTAGGACTGATGCCCATCCAATACCAAGGGCAGATGAGCTAATAGACACTTTGGCCTCAGCCAAGTATCTAAGCACATTTGACCTGACAGCTGGCTACTGGCAGATCAGACTAGCTGATGATGCAAAGCCAAAGACAGCATTCTCAACCCCTAGTGGGCATTATCAATTTGTGGTGATGCCCTTTGGTCTGAAGAATGCACCTGCCACTTTTCAGAGGTTGGTGAATACAGTCCTTACAGGTCTGGAAGCCTATAGTGCAGCATATCTAGATGATATTGCTGTCTTTAGCTCCACCTGGGAGGATCACCTGGTCCACCTCAGAAATGTTTTGCAGGCCCTGCAGAAAGCAGGCCTGACTATCAAGGCCACAAAGTGCCAGATAGGGCAGAGTCAGGTTGTGTACCTGGGCCACCTTGTGGGTGGAGGCCAGGTTCAACCACTGCAGAGCAAGATCCAGACCATCATGGACTGGACTGCTCCAACTACCCAGACTCAGGTGAGAGCCTTCTTAGGCCTGACTGGGTACTATAGGAGACTTGTCAAGGGGTATGGATCAATAGTGACACCCCTGAATGACTTAACTTCCAAGAAAATGCCCAAAAAGGTTCAGTGGACAGTTAGCTGTCAAAAGGCATTTGATGACCTAAAGCAGGCCATGTGCACTGCTCCCATTCTACAGAGTCCTGATTACTCCAAGAAGTTCATTGTCCAAACAGATGCATCTGAATTGGGGGTAGGGGCTGTACTGTCACAATTGAATGATGAAGGTCAGGATCAGCCAGTAGCTTTTATTAGCAGAAGGCTGACCCCTAGAGAGAAACGTTGGTCAGCCATTGAGAGGGAGGCCTTTGCTGTGGTCTGGGCTCTGAAGAAGTTGAGGCCATACTTGTTTGGTACTCACTTCCTTGTTCAAACAGACCATAAGCCCCTCTTATGGCTAAAACAAATGAAGGGTGAAAACCCCAAACTGCTTAGGTGGTCCATTTCCCTACAGGGGATGGACTTCACAGTGGAACATAGACCTGGGAGTAACCATGCCAATGCAGATGGACTCTCTAGGTACTTCCACTTAGAACATGAAGACTTAACTGGGCAAGGTTAGTTTAATGTCCCTACGTTTGGGGGGGTTGTGTAGGAGAGTAGGATCTGCTTCACATGGGTACCCCCACTTTTTGCTGATGCTTCACTGTTTTTCGACCTTAGTCTGGCTGGGGCCCTGCTAATCAGAACCCCAGCCTAGCTGCTTCCTCTTTAAAATGGTTTCCATGTGCCTTAGGCACATCTCTGATTGGAATCTGGAGTGCCCTTATAAGTCCCTAGTATATGGTATACTATGTACCCAGGGCATAGGTACCTCAGAGGCCTACCAGGGGCTGCAGCATGTATTGTGCCACCCCTGGAAGGCCATCCAAAATGACACCACAGGTCTGCTACTGCAGCCTGGGTAAGGTGGTGCATGCACCCCTTACTGTGATATAGGCTACCTATATCACTACATACATACACACATATAAACCTATAAGTCACTCCTATGGCAGGCCTTATCAATCCTGAAGGCAGAGTGCGTGGTTCCTATGTGAGAGGGTGCCCCTGCATGAGCTGGGCCCCTCTGCAGCATTCGGAGACCCTTCTCTGACGCTGTTTGTAGTGCAGCCCGACCATATACTCTTAAGCGCATTATAACCTCGCGTTAAATGCTAACTTTGGGATGGCTGCACGGAAACATGTCGTGTTTGGTGTCAAACATCTTGGAATACTACCCCCCCACCAGTTCTGGCAGCGGGGGTAGCATTCCACCCTTCTAGAGGGAGAGACATGTACACACCGGTATACCCGGTACTGACTTTCCAGAGCCCTGGCATCACAAAATGGATGCCGCTGCCACAGACACGAGTCTGGCCTCCTGCTGCTGACCGAAACTCCGGCAGGGGAGGCCTGGACAATAGGTTTCCTGTCCCAGGGAGGTGTAACCACCTCCCCAGACAGGATAGTGTGTATTGGGGCTGGGCGGGAGCACTCTCTGGTGCTTTGAAGTCCTGCACTGGGGGCACATTTGGTGTCCCTGTGCATACCCCAGTTCAAACCGGCTCAGGGGCTTCCAGCCCCTGCTCTGGCGTGAAACTGGACAAAGGGAAAGGGGTGTAACCACCCCTCTGCCCTGACCCTCCCATAGGTGGGGCCACAGAGTATGTCCAACCCCTACCTTAGTATAAGTATGGGACCCCAGTCCTTAGGACTTTAGATTTACCTGGACGAAACTCTGACACAGAATCCTGGACCTTCGACGCTCTACTTTAAGATTAGAGGACTGAAGAATCTCCCTTGGGGTCAAGGAGTGACTCCCCTGCTTGGCAGGCACCAAAGAAGCAATTGTCCGGTCTGCATCGCTGAAGCTCCCGCCGGACGCCGAAGTCTTTGCATCACCAGAGGTGGATTTCCAGACTTCCCCGAGGCTGCCCTGAGTCCCCAGCAAAGCTGAGGCCCATAGCTGTTGTGGATAACGTGGAACCATGACCCCTGGACACCAATCACATTTGCAAGTGCATCCTCTTCTGGGTCTCTCACGAAGTCATGCTTTGGGCTCCGAGTAGCCTTAGCCTCCAGCACCAACTGCACCAAAGATCACTGGCCTCCACTCCACAAGTGTCCTGTGAGCCAGCTCCACGTGCATTGACTCAAGGCTCCTTCGCGGTCGCTAGTCCATTGGCTAGTAGGCCCTCCCGAAGGCCAATCTTCTTCTGCTTGGGCTCCCTGGTTGCTCCAGGCGAGTCCTGACTTACCCTCGCTGGGTGAGTCCCACAGACCTTGCTGGTCTGCAACATCATCCTTCTTCCATTTCCACGAGACTTGCCGTTGCCAAGGCTTGTTGGGTCCAATCCGGTCGCCGATACCCCTGCAATCGACAGACATTGTGAGACAGCTCGAATCCAGCTCCTGGTTGCCGTCGACGCCTCCTGGACCTCGTGGCTGAAGAGTCAAGACAACTGTCAACCTACCTGAAGCACTCGACATCGGTGGGCATCTGCTCATTGCCTTCCTGGTCACTGGCTAGTGACCCAGACTCTGTCCCCTCTGCTTTCAGGTTCTTCAGATCTTCGATCCACCTTTGGATCCACCCGAACACTTTCGACTTGGCCGCCAGCAGCACTTTGCAGCAGATCGCCATTGAAAGCGACGACGAAACCCGACCCCGAAAGACACCTATGCACCCGGCTCCCCTGGGTGAGGTAACTCGAGTACTCCGGTGCTCCCGTGGGTATTGACACTAGAACAGCCTAGTTCTCAAAGGGTTTGCTCCAAGTCCTCCTCTAAGTGTCCCTTTTCTTTTAAATTCAAACCGCGACTTTCCCCATAGAAGTTAACGGCGATTCGCGGCTGTGTTCATACACTGCACGCGTCCCCCGTGGGTCCCCTGTGTCACTACCTTGGGTGGTTCCTTGTGGTCCAAGCACTTCTACAGGCTCTAGGCCCTGTGTCTAGCTCAGTCGTGGTTCTTATACCACTTTATTGGTATATGGTTTGAGTACGCCCCTAGGGCTCAAACGTGTATTTGTGCTATTACTGTAGATAACTAACTTATAATTTATGTACTTCGAACTCTAGCCTCATAAAGAGACTAGAGGGGTGTGTTTAGCAATAAATACATATATTTTGAATATATACCTGGTGTGGTCCTCTTTCATTTGGTCACTCAAGAGATTATAGACTGGTAAAACAAGCTGCTTTACATTCCTTCAAGACTTAGCCTGAAGGCTGCTCTCCATAGCTACCACTGGGATAGCTTTCAATAAAGGTTGTCTTTAACCTATCTCCAATAAGGGGTTGTTTGGACTGGTGCAAGGTGCCCACTATAATTAGTGGACAGCATATGCCAGGCCAACTTCTCACACTAACTGGTATTGGTATGTCTATGGTTTCGAGAATGGTAGTATGTATTTTAGAGGGGGTGTATCAAAGGTTATATTAGGGTGTGAGGAGGTGCATCAGATGATCACATGGATGATGTCATCAGTGATGTCATTTGAGATGTCATCAGTGATGTCACTGACCATGTCATGAGTGATGTAATATGTGACGTCATCAGCAGTGCATTGCGGGGGCGCGAGTTATAGTTAGCTCAACTAACTATAACGGCCGAATTTCTCTGGTTTTGTACGAGTGAAATGTCCAACTAACTATAACGTCCCTGAAACCTGTGGTTTTTTTCAGTGAATTTCTGAGGTTTTTAAATGCTAATTTCTAACTATATCGTCCCTGAAGCCTCTGTTTTTGTCAGTGAATTTCAAATGTTTTTAACCGCTAATTCCTAACTATAACGTCTATGAAACCTCTGTTTTTTTCAGTGAATTTGTAAGGTTTTTTTAATGCTAATTTTTAATATGCCTACATAGGTAGGACATGTGCAGAAAGATGAAGAAAGAAGCAAGAGAAGTGCAGAAAGAGGCAACAGAAGTTCAGAAAGAGGAAGAAAGGTGCAGAAAGAACCAAGAGATGCGCAGAAAGAACCAACAGAGGTGCAGAAAGAGGCCTACTTTGACTGTACCTTACAACAGACTCATACAAAGTACCCTAATCACTAATCCTTCTCCGAAGATGTCTTAAACCTCACTTTTCTCTTGAAGGTTCACTATTAATCGACGGCTCAGAATGTTAGGCCTACCAAATATAAAACAGCAATCCTAAGCATATCACTGTTGTAAGTCTGACCAAGTTTGTGAAGATATGCATGCGTGTCTATGCTTTTACCTAGTGACATGTTAAATTAAAATAAACATGCAAACACTTAAATACCTGTGTTTCAAACAGCATACTCTGTAAATTTGTGTAAAAGAAGGTGTATGCATTTCTTTCTGCTCACAATACAGGGCACATGGGTATTCAATAGTATATTTGAGGGGCTCTATAACACATGTATACATAAGACATTTCTGCCTGTGCAACCGAATGACAGAGCAGAACTGAGAAGATTTGACCACCTATTAGAGAAGTTACCCGCTTTTTAAGCTACCATCTTCAGATGCATAACACATGTAAGAATACATATACAAGTAGACATATACCTCAGTCAGAGAGCACGCAGACCTTTAAACTTGACAGCTTGCACTTCCCATTTGAGTACAGAAGGAGGCAAGAGAAGTACAGAAACAGGCAAAAGAGGTGCAGAAAGAAGCAAGAGCAGTGCAGAAAGAACCAACAGAGGTCCAGAAGGAGGCAAGAGGGGTGCAGAAAGAGGCAAGAGGGGTGCCGAAATTTGCAAGAGAGGTGCAGAAAGAAGCAACAGAGGTGCGGAAGGAGACAAGAGAACTGCAGAAAGAGGAAAGAGAGTTGCAGAAACAGGCAAAAGGGGTACAGAAACAGGGAACAGGTGGGCAGACTGAGGCAATAGAGGTGCAGAAAGAGGGAAGAGGGGTGCACAAAGGGGTAGGAGAGGTGCACAAAGAGGCAAGAGGGGTACAGAAAGAGGCAGGAGGGGTGCAGAATGAAGGAAGAGAAGTACAGAAAGAAGAAACAGAGGTGCTGAAAGAGGCACGAAGGGTGCAGAAAGAGGCAAGAGAAGTGCAGAAAGAAGCAACTGAGGTACAGAAAGAGGCAAGAGTGGTGCAAAAAGAAGGAAGAGAGGTGTAGAAAGAGGCAAGAGAGTTGCACAAAGAGGGAAGAGTGGTGCAGAAAAAGGCAAGAGGGGTGCAGAAAGAAGCAAGTGAGGTGCAGAAAGAGGTAGGAGGGGTACAGAAAGAGGCAAGAGAGGTGCAAAATCAGGTAAGAGAAGTGCAGAAAGAGGCAAGAGAATTGCTGAAAGAAGCAACAGAGGTATAGAAAGAAGCAAGAGAAGTGCAGAAAGATGCAAGTGAGGTACAGAAAGAGGCAAGAGAGGTGCAGAAAGAGGGAAGATGAGTGCAGAAAGAGACATCAGGGGTGCAGAAAGAAGCAAGACAGATGCAGAAAGAAGCATGAGAAGTGCAGAATGAAGCAATGGGGGTGCAGAAAGAGGCAAGAGAAGTGCAGAAAGAAGCAACAGAGATGCAGAAGGAGACAAGAGAACTGCAGAAAGAGGCAAGAGACTTGCAGAAACAGGCAAAAGAGGTACAGAAAGAGGGAACAGGGGTACAGAAAGAGGCAAGACGGGTGCAGAAATTTGCAAGAGAGGTACAGAAAGAAGCAAGAGCAGTGCAAAAGAACCAACAGAGGTGCAGAAAGAGGCAAGTGAGGTGCAGAAGGGGGCAAGAGAACTACAGGAAGAGGCAAGAGAGTTGCAGAAATAGGCAAAATGGGTGCAGAAAGAGGGACCAGGTGGGCAGACTGAGGCAAGAGAGGTGCAGAAAGAGGGAAGAGGGGTGCAGAAAGAGGCAAGAGGGATGCAGAAATTTGAAACAGAGGTGCAGAAAGAAGCAAGAGCAGTGCAGAAAGAACCAACATAGGTGTAGAAAGAGGCAAGAGGGGGACAGAAAGAGGCAAGTGAAGTGCAGAACGAAGTAAAAGAGGTGCAGAAAGAGGCAAGAGAACTGCATGAAAAGGCAAGAGAGGTGCAGAATGAGGCAGGAGAGGTGCACAAAGAGGCAAGAGAGGTGCAGAAAGAAGCAACAGAGGTGCGGAAGGAGACAAGAGAACTGCAGAAAGAGGAAAGAGAGTTGCAGAATCAGGCAAAAGGGGTACAGAAACAGGGAACAGGTGGGCAGACTGAGGCAAGAGAGGTGCAGAAAGAGGGAAGAGGGGTGCAGAAAGCGGCAAGAGGGATCCATAAATTTGGAACAGAGGTGCAGAAAGAAGCAAGAGCAGTGCAGAAAGAACCAACAGAGGTGCAAAAAGAGGCAAGAGGGGTGCAGAAAGGGGTAGGAGAGGTGCACAAAGAGGCAAGAGGAGTACAGAAAGAGGCAGGAGGGGTGCAGAATGAAGGAAGAGAAGTACAGAAAGAAGAAACAGAGGTGCTGAAAGAGGCACGAAGGGTGCAGAAAGAGGCAAGAGAAGTGCAGAAAGAGGCAACTGAGGTACAGAAAGAGGCAAGAGTGGTGCAAAAAGAAGGAAGAGAGGTGTAGAAAGAGGCAAGAGAGTTGCACAAAGAGGGAAGAGTGGTGCAGAAAAAGGCAAGAGGGGTGCAGAAAGAAGCAAGTGAGGTGCAGAAAGAGGTAGGAGAGGTACAGAAAGAGGCAAGAGAGGTGCAAAAACAGGCAAGAGAAGTGCAGAAAGAGGCAAGAGAATTGCTGAAAGAAGCAACAGAGGTGTAGAAAGAAGCAAGAGAAAGAGGGAACAGGGGTGCAGATAGAGGCAAGAGAGGTGCAGAAAGAGGTAAGAGGGGTACAGAAAGAGGCAAGACGGGTGAAGAAATTTGCAAGAGAGGTACAGAAAGAAGCAAGAGCAGTGCAAAAGAACCAAGTGAGGTGCAGAAGGGGGCAAGAGAACTACAGGAAGAGGCAAGAGAGTTGCAGAAATAGGCAAAAGGGGTGCAGAAAGAGGGACCAGGTGGGCAGACTGAGGCAAGAGAGGTGCAGAAAGAGGGAAGAGGGGTGCAGAAAGTGGCAAGAGGGATCCATAAATTTGGAACAGAGGTGCAGAAAGAAGCAAGAGCAGTGCAGAAAGAACCAACAGAGGTGCAAAAAGAGGCAAGAGGGGTGCAGAAAGGGGTAGTGGAGTGCAGAACGAAGTAAAAGAGGTGCAGAAAGAGGCAAGAGAACTGCATGAAAAGGCAAGAGAGGTGCAGAATGAGTCAGGAGAGGTGCACAAAGAGGCAAGAGGGGTACAGAAAGAGGCAAGAGGGGTGCAGAAAGAAGCAACAGAGGTGCTGAAAGAGGCAAGAGGTGTGCAGAAAGAGGCAAGAGAAGTATAGAAAATAGAAACAGAGGTGCAGAAAGAGTCAAGACAAGTGCAGAAGCAGGCAAGAAAGGTGCATAAAGAGGGAACAGGGGTGCAGAAAGAGGCAAGAGGGATACAGAAATTTGCAAGAGAGGTGCAGAAAGAAGCAAGAGCAGTGCAGAAAGAAGCAAGAGAAGTGCAGAAAGAAGCAAGAGAGGTGGACAAAAAGGGAAGAGGGGTGCAGAAATAGGCAAGAGGGATGCAGAAATTTGCAAAAGAGGTGAAGTGCAGAAAGAACCAACAGAGGTGCAAAAAGAGGCTTATGACATATTGATCCACGCAGTACCATTTGCTTCTCTAGAATCTTAGGGTCCACCACTGGCGTGCTTGCTGCAGGGAGTGGAGAGGTACGCTGTGTGGGCACATATGCGCTGTGAAATGCCGGTCTGTCTTCAGGTCCCTCTGACCCATGACGTGAGCCTTGTAAACCATTGCAGAAGCCTGTCCTGCGGTACTGTCACTTGCTAAGCATCTACATGCATTGTACCAAAGAGCTCGGGGACAAGATGGCATGACTTCACAAATGTTTAGAGTTAGGTACAAAACAAGCGGGAGAATTAGAAAAAAATATATATATAATGAGAATAAAACAGGAACATATAGAAAAGGCAAGGGGGCGTGAGGAGGCTGACAGTTGGAGTGTTCGAAAAAGGCAAGTAAAGTAGAAAACAGAGAAGATGCACACATAGAAAATGGGAAAAGATGGGCAGAGGGGCAGGAGGGGAAAAGAGACAGAGTGGTCAACTGTCACAAAAGGCAGGCAGAAAAGATTAAGATAGATAGAAAATGAGACAAGACAGACAGAAACAAAGGTAACAAGGGAAACACGCAGATAAAAAAAATTAAAATCACAACAAAGAGACAGTTACAGTGAGCTATGGCTAAAGCGGAGGCAGGCAGATAGAAAAAAAGGCAAAAGGATGAACGAATATTCAGACGGACAGGTGCCACGCAGCAAAGAGACACAGGAAGGCAGATAAAAGGCGGAGAAAAGCTAGCTATGGAAAAAGTAAAAGCAAACAGAGAATGACAACAAGGCAGGCAGACAGTTAAAGAAGGGATACACACAAGTAAACCAAGAGGGGAAAATGAAGAAAGGCAGGATAAGGGACAGATACAATAATATAAAAAAACAGGCAGTTAAAAAAAGCCAAAAAATAGGTTTAACCAGGCAGACAGACGAATAAAAAAATGACGAAAGACAGACTGAAAAGTAGAACAACCATTAAGCAGTAGGACAGAGAATGAGCAAACGGCACACAGACACAAAAGGGTAAAAAAGAAATTCGGCAAAAGACAAATGGAATGACAAGCGGATGGGAACTCAGACAGAAAATGGCAACCACACATTCGGGCAGCCATGCACAGCTTGAACATAGGAGAGTCGGGCAGACAGAGAGAAAACAAGAAAAGCAGATAGAAAATGTCGAAAAGACAAGCGCTACTGATGTGCAGCGGATGATAAAAGGGGGAAAGATAGGTCGGTTGAAAGACTTAAAAAGCAGAAGACAGGCTTCTAGATAGAGGGGAGGGCAAATAGAAAAATACATAGATTGAAAAACGTTTGCAGCTAGTGGATGGCAGAAGGACAGATACTAGCATAAAAGGGAAATGGAGTGAAACCAGACTGAGATGATAACAGAAAGACCGGTGGGAAGCGAATAACAAAAAACACTCTTAGAAATAAAGAAAAAGACAGGCAGAAAGACAAACAACCGAAAGCTAGAAGAAACACAAGTACATTTTGCAAAGAATGAACGAGTTGTGTGTAAAACACCAAATGCACACCCTACTCCCAATTCACAATGGAGGCAGAAATTTAGAATACAAAACTTTATCGAAAATAATTAAAAGCCCCTGTTGAAAATAATGTTCTACGGCAAAAAGTGTGGGTGTTTTTTTCGCCTTCTGCTTCTTTGATGCAGGCATGGTGTGCCTTCTGTTCCCCTACACATGCTGACCACGGGATATTTTTTTGCTTCAGCCACGAAAAGAATGCAGCAGTTCTTAATGTGCGTAATATCTATATAGTTACACATATATGTAGGCCATGGTTTCTTCGAAATGATTAACAATCTTAGCATACGAAGGGGTTCTATGGAACTGTATGGTATACTAGTAGATGTAATGTCCCTCCGAGCAGCTGCTAGTGTGCAGCGTGAGGCGATGCGCCGATAATGCAGGTGTATTGCCATGTGACACGTATCACACGGTGCGTGCCAACGAAGGGAGCAGCTCGCGGAAAATCAGTGAGTTTAGGTGCGGTCGAAACTACCGCGAGTTTGGGGGGAAAAAACCCAACATCCACAGAATAGTGAAAGCAGTATCCACAGAGTAGTACAAGGGGTCAGAAATACAGGGGGAAATAAAAATTGGATAGCTGCTCTGTAAGTTAAAGAGGGAGTTTGTGCCTAACATGTCAATAAATTATTGCACAAAACATGGGGTAGAGTCGACTTCATCATCGCATATAACATTTAGCTAAACCATGGGCTGTCTTCATTTAATATTTAAATTTTTAATGTATTGAGCCATAAAAGGGGCATTCTATATATAATAAATGCCCTTTAAGGCTTAGTGTGCGACATAAATTATTTTTTTTTTAAAAAGAAGAAAAGAGGAGGCAACCCGGGCTAGTTCCCAAGTTTCAGATGAAGAGCAGTATATATATAAATATATATATATATCTATATATATCTATATATATATATATATATATATATATAAATATATGTATATTCATGGAATACTTATATGAGCACATGCCTTATGGAAACAGCAAACAAAAGCACCGCCCACTGGAGGAAATTAAAGTAACACTGCCGGTTGGACCACATGTCCCAGAATGCAAGCATAAAAGTTATCCATTGGAGGATCAAGATTTAAATTAGGACATTAGGCTGTGGACACCAGCGATGTGTATGGTGCAGGTTTACCTTTGATAAAGGTCTTTGGAGACCGAAACGCGTCAGGACTGCCATGCTGCTTCACCAATCAAGAAATAAAGATCTATAAACAGCAAGTTACGAGTGCGGCTCACCTTCTTTCCGTCAAGGGAGAATATGTATATATATATGTCATGTGATCAAGGCCCGGGGCAGGGCTGAAACGCGTCATGGCTGTAGAGGTGTTTGGGGAAAAATAAAAAGACATTGCAAAGACTATGTGGTCCGTGCTCCGTTTTTGAAGAGGAATCAAAACGTAGCGGAGTTTTCTGGATACATATATATATATATATATATATATATATCGTCAAACCGCTGTTGTCCCCTGCTTAGAGACGCACTCAATGACCAAGCAGGACCCCATTTTTGACAACAGAGTCCTTTATTCAAGCACAACCGGCATGCGTTTCCAACAATAAAAAAGCCCTACGCGTTTTGCGGCTCCTTGCCGCTTGTTCACGGGCTAGCACATGCGGTTCTGGCAGGGTTACGAGAGAGCCCAAATCCCCTCATTTAAATACCAAATTACCGCCCCCTGGTGGGCTTGCTCT
Organism: Calotriton arnoldi; assembly: GCA_963921515.1. Classification (NCBI taxonomy): domain Eukaryota; kingdom Metazoa; phylum Chordata; class Amphibia; order Caudata; family Salamandridae; genus Calotriton; species Calotriton arnoldi. The sequence goes on from CAWUFW010010594.1 coordinate 31,032, forward strand.
GGTGCATTCAAGGTATTATGGGATTTGTAGTACTCACTCGCAAATGTTATCTCCCTTCAGTGGGTTCTGCCATCCACATTATTCAGTGCATAATTATTTTACCCTCCAGTGGGTCTCTGAAAAGGCATCCGGTTTCAATGGCATTAAAACTTGTCATTCTGCTAACGCGCAGGTTCCAGTACCTCGCAGCAGTCCTTTAATTTTCAAGGTGGTGCAGTCTCCACGACCAGGACTGGCCGTATAATGTCGTCAAACCGCTGTTGTCCCCTGCTAAAACTTGTGTCTATAAGGCGGAATCCACTAACGCAAATGCAGAAAGGGTAATAATAATTAAAGTGGGTTAGAGTAGAGGTTGGTGGTGTACAGTGAAACCATTTATTTTTGAGAATAACATTTCTTCTTTTGACTTTATTATTAGTGCGCATTTGGGCCTTACACACTTGTCTGAATTGAGCTGACTGACTTCACCCCGCACATGCACACCAGAGAGAGAATAAGGGAAGATGACTAAGGATTTGTCACGCGTCCAAGGCCAGAGAAGATGTGCCCTGGGAACATGAGGGTGAAGAGTTCATATGAAGAAGACTTATTCATGAAGTTGAAACATTTTGTATTAATAAAGTTTGGAGATGTATGGGAAAGGAAATGATTTAATAAAGTTGAGGGGATGGGTTGAAAAGACAATGGTTCAATGAAAATAAGTGAAATGTAAGCATGGTGTGACGATCATCCCCCCTCGCCTGTCCAATCAGAGTTAGTATTTTATGAAATTGAAACATTAATGGGTGGTACATGGTTATGGAAAGGTATAACTGAGGTAGTTTTAGTTAGTTAGATGAACAGACACGGGAACAGACACGGGAGCAGACACGGGGAGAAGCGTCAATGCTGGAAGTCGAGAGTTCGGGAGGATGCTGTCGGTGCTGGGGGTGGTGCTGAAGCTGTGAGACGCTGATGAAGAAATCGAATGCAGAACCATCTATTTTAACTTAATTGGGTTAGAAAGAAGATCGCGGAAGAACCACGAGGAGGAAGAGAGTGTCAGAGAGGGGTGCGACGCAGTCGTCGGTATTTAGAGAGGTGAAGTATCCTGTCCTGATTCCTGTCCTGAAGTCTTTGTCTCCTAATCTATGCCGGGGGACCCTTACCAGCCCTTTGGCCAGGGGGTTGGTCTTCACACTATTCTTGGTAAATATAAATTCATCGTATTGACAGATGTTCTTCTCTCTCTGTCCTCTCCTTTTCTGTGCATAGTTATTGTGTGAATCTGAAATATTTTGCTTATTGATTATAGATTGAGTTGACACTCTTGTGAATGAGGGTGTTTGTACTGAAACTTTGAGATGGTTCACATTCCATTAATTTAGATAAAGATTTTAAAACTTCCCGAGTCTGTGATTATTTACTTTAATTAAAGAATGTTAAATAAGTTAGGTTAATTATCACCATCAATTAGTTCCAACTAATAGGTCCATCGACCAGAGGAAAGAACTTTTTGATCAGTGAAAGGTTTAGTTAGCACAGAAATATAACTATTCCTGAAACATGAATTTTATAAACTACAAGCTCCAGCGGTCTACTTGGTATTAGTGGAAGAAGTTATATGGGCCCAGGTGAGTATATGGTAGTGGAGTATCTGTTGTTAGTACACCGCTGGATCAGTTTTCTGGTAGCAGAGCTATGGTTATTATTGACTAGTTTGGTGATAAGTATAGATTATTGATTTTTGATTTATGTTTTGACAAAAGAGTTAGTGTCTTGTTTTATGTTGTCTGGAAAATTCCCGGGGAATGAATAGCGGGTGGCGATAGAAACCACACTGCAGTGAGGTTACTCGTGTGTTGGAATAACACTGAGAAGCTAGGTAGGGCTGGCAGTGTTAAAAAAGGACTATTTTCTGCGTAAAAGTGAGAGTGATTGATAGCAAAGAGTTCGCTAGTGGAACTTTAGGCGTTATATCACCTAGAAAGGGTAACCCTGAAGGAGTAGCAGGTTCTTCCTAGCTAGATTGACAGCAAAAGGAGTTCGCTGGTGAAACTTTGGTCTCAAATTTCCCAAAACGGGTGACACCGGAGGTGTAGCAGGTTCTCTGGAGCTTATATGAAGAGTAAGCGGAAGGTTTTACTCGCAGTGGAAAGAAATAAACTATCCTTTGATCTAGTGGAACAGACAGAGTAGCGAATGTTTTATGTCGTTAATAACAAAGAATTTTGAAGAAAATATTGAGAAATAAGTTTTCGTATTACCTTGTAAAGGGAGCGTCAGTTGCTGGAGTTGTACTGACGTCACAGTGAGCCACACTTGGATTGGTAGAAACAGCGGGCGTGTGACAGGAGCAGCCATGTAAAGGAGGGGTCAGTAGAAAGGAGCAGAACTGACGTCAGAAAAAGGCCGCGCTGGCATTGGTCAGATCACGAGCGTGAGCCTGATTTAATTGGATAGCTAGTTAGAAGCCGCGTTAGGATTGGTGGAGAGAGAGATTGTATGCGGGATTTTGATTTGACTGTTAGTGCAAGGCGTACAGGTAGAAGATTTCAAGGGTTTGCAGAATACAATTTTATACATCGTTCCTCAAGGATGTATGGAGAGAAAAGAAAGATGTCATTTATAAAGAAAATTAAGAATTTCTTTATAAAAGATAAGCCTGTGTTGACTAGAGAGGGAATTCCTGTTCCGCCACCAAAAACACCAGCATCTTTCATGATGATGGAAAGAGGATATCATACTTGCGTATGGTTGGAAAACTGGATAGAATATACGAAGGATGATGGAGTGTTATCATTTCCTAAAGATGGTATGTTTAATAGGAGAATTCTTCAGAATTTAAGGTTGAAAATGAACAATCTAGAACCTAGACTTAGGTTAACTCGATATGAGGCTTTGAAAGAATGGGAGACTGAGTCATAAGAACGAGAGAGATGCAGAGGTGGGAGATATAGAGGATTCTTTCCGAGACACTTGCATGAGTCACACGAAGGGCAGATGAAACAATGGAGGAGAGCTATAGTATCAGATGGTTTATATCCAGTGTTAATGGCTGAGGAACAGTCTGGAGGAAAGTGTAAGGAGAAAACGAAACACATGAATACAGCAGGATATGGTGAATCAGATGACGAGTTGTTAGAGGATATTTTAATTAAAAATCCACCGCCGTATCAAGAAGCAACTAGTAAGGTTACTCCAAGTGCACCAGTAATGGGAATGCCATTGACCCCACAGATTTTACATGATACGTCATATAACAGAGTGTTACAGGATAATGAAAGAGATGTTTTAAAGAAAACTAGAGAAGAACTAGTTCAAAAGATAAGTCAATTAAATTTGAATACTGAAGCTTTGACAGTACCAGTGACTATTGGTCCAGTGATCCCATTGTATGGAGATAAACAGATTTGCCAAAAACCACGGTCTGTATCAATGACACTAAATAGTCCTAGAAAAAAGATAATAATTACAGATGATCAGGTTAGCGAAAGTGAGTCAATTATTTCATTAATGGATCTCCCTAATGTGGAACCTTTGACGGAAACTCCAAAAAAAGTTACGCCCATGAATTTGAGAGAAAGAAGACCTTTGGTTCATACAGGAACTGAAGGCGCAACAGTAGTTACCTCGGAAGATATAGAAAGATGGGCACAGGAAAGAGATAATCAGAACCCAACACCAAGAATTTTAGACATCAGCAGTTTGAAAGTGGAATTGGAAGAGATGATGACAGGATGTGTGGGCACAGAAAGATTGAATGCTTACAATGAAGAAGAATTATTATTTTTATGTAAGAACATAACCAGAAGAGCAAGGGTATTTCATGAGAAATTGACCGAAGTTGCTTCAGAGATTGGAATAGACATAGGGAAATCAAAATTGTTACAGAAACCATATCGAGTGGACTTTACTGATTAAGATTTAGAAAGTGTAAATGCTTCTGGAAAGAGACTACAGATAAAGGAATTAATGAGCATTTTGCGAAAATGGGGAGACATTGATAAATGGAGAATTAGATGGATAAGAAAGAAAGAGGAAGTACAAGCGAGAGAAGCAGCAGCTGCATTTCCAGTAAGAGAATCAAGCAAAGTGGAAAAATTGTGTCCAATGAGAGAGGTTCCTGGAGGTGGATATGTTCATGTTCCTTGGAGTAGACAAGATATTTTGTCATTTACCAATGATTTTCCAAAGCTGAGAGAAAAACCAGTTGAATGGTACAAACAGGTAGAGAGATTTGTGAAGGTTTCAAAGGTTTTATTGAAAGACTTGGATGGTCTATTTGATATAGTGGTACCTGTTGATTTATGGACGGAATGTAAGATCACAATTGACTGGCCTAATGAGGAGTATGCTAGAGACTCAAAGACAGGAGCACCCTCGGAGGAGGTGATGAAAAAGTATCACCAAGTGATTACATATTTGAAAGGGAAAATTCCTCCTAAAGAAACAGACTGGGTAAAAATAGATAGAACAACTCAAGAACCAAATGAATCTGTACATGCATATTATGAGAGGTTATTACAGGTGTTTAAGCAGTATAGTGGTTTTGAGAATATCGGTGACAAGGATATGGGACATTTTGTGTATCGGTTTGTATATGGTTTGAAACCAGAGATTAGTCAGATGATACAGCAGCACATGTTGTGTTGGCAAAGCAAGACAGTGGATGAGATTTTAAAGTACGCGAAATATTGCGGAGATGACATTGAGGAAAGGCGTAGGAAGCTAAAAGAGAAAATGATGTGGGCACAAGTAAAACTGCCAGAACAGCAAGAGGAGAAAACAAATGCCCAAAATAGTAATCAAGCGAAAGAGAAGAGTCAGAATGATCAAGGAGCGAATAGTAATAAATATAGGGGACGAATGGACAGAGAAGAAGCGAAAAAGAAGTTTCCTTGTCATGCATGCAGAAAGCTTGGACATTGGAAGAACGAGTGTAAGAGTACTCGGAATAATAAGAGTAATAATGGGCCAAATCAAAATTTAATCCCACAGATGCAGAATGAAGTACTTGTGAATCAGCAGCAGCAGGTAGTTACTCCACAATATCAGGTGCCACCAGCTCCTATGCCAAATTTTGTGAATCATCAGAGTTTCAGTGCAAACACCGGATTTCAAGGAGAAAGTGGTAAGAATAATAGAACAATTACACAATATTTGTTGCAGAATGATGAGGAAAGTTCGGATTTCACACAATGACGGTGCCTGAGGGGGAGGAAGAGGAGTGCGTGCTTGGCGCATCCTTGCCGGTAGATCAGTCAGGTCCATTTGTTGATGGGAAAGTAGAAGGTAAAGACATTACTTTCCTATTGGATACTGGTGCTACCAGGTCTACTGTGAGAACAGCAGACATCCCAAACCTACCCCTCTCGGGAGAATCAATCCAAGTTGTAGGCGTGTCTATCCAACAGATTAGAACCCCAATCACAAAACCAATGGAGGTACACATTGGAAACTTCAAAGAAATGCATCGGTTTGTAGTTTGCGATTCCAGTCCTGTAAATCTGTTGGGAAGAGATCTATTGTGCAAGATGAACTGCACAATCTATTGTACACCAGATGGTGTCGCTTTCCAAACCCCTGATGAAGACGTTGTATACAAGATGATGTTAGCCAAACAGGGAACAGAAGTAGATGAAATGTTTTCACTAGTGACTGAGAATGAATTACCAGAAGAGTTGAGAACCACAGTTAATCCAGAAGTGTGGGATTTTACAGGAAAAAACATTGGGTTAATGACAAATATAGACCCAGTTAAAGTGACAGTGAAAGAAGGTGCAGTGTAGCCAAACAGCCGACAGTACAAGAGGAGTCCAGAAGTAAAAGCAGGAGTTATTCCAGAAATTGAATGAATGGTTAAACAAGGTATTTTAAAAGAAGTGATGTGTAGTCCCTGTAATTCGCCAATAATGGGACTGAAAAAGCCTAGCGGAAAGTACAGAATAATGCAGGATTTACGGAAAATAAATAAAATTGTAGTGCCATGTTGTCCAATAGTGCCAAAATCCAGCAGTGATCCTTTATCAGATACCTTGGAATGCAGGTTGGTTTACAGTAATTGATTTATGCTAAGCATTCTTTTCTATTCCTTTGCACCCGGACAGCCAGTATCTTTTTACGTTTAAGTTTGAGGATCGTATTTACGCATGGTGTCGAGTTCCTCAAGGGTACACAGAGAGTCCCTCAATTTTTAATCAGATTTTGAAAACGTGTCTAGAATCATTGACAAATATAGACCCAGTTAAAGTGACAGTGAAAGAAGGTGCAGTGTATCCAAACACCCGACAGTACAAGATGAGTCCAGAAGTAAAAGCAGGAGCTATTCCAGAAATTGAATGAATGGTTAAACAAGGTATTTTAAAAGAAGTGATAGGTAGTCCCTGTAATTCGCCAATAATGAGACTGAAAAAGCCTAGCGGTAAGTACAGAATAGTGCAGGATTTACGGAAAATAAATAAAATTGTAGTGCCATGTTGTCCAATAGTGACAAATCCAGCAGTGATCCTTTATCAGATACCTTGGAATGCAGGTTGGTTTACAGTAATTGATTTATGCCAAGCATTCTTTTCTATTCCTTTGCACCCAGTTTAAGTTTGAGGATCGTATTTACGCATGGTGTCGAGTTCCTCAAGGGTACACAGAGTCCCTCAATTTTTAATCAGATTTTGAAAAAGTGTCTAGAATCATTGATTATGCCTGGAAAATCTGTTATGGTCCAGTATATTGATGACCTATTGGTGGCATCAAAAACACGAGAAGATTGTGTCACAGACACAACTGCATTACTGAACCATTTGGCTGAAGGAGGACACAAGGTGTCTCCAGAAAAATTACAGTTCTGTCGACAAGAAGTTAGATACTTAGGGCATAAAATAGAAAGAGGAGTTAGAAAAGTGACACCGGAAAGAATAAAAATAATCAAAGAAATGCAATTGCCACAGACTCAGAGAGAAATGAGAATGTTCCTGGGAGTGGTTGGGTACTGTCGGCAATGGATCAATGGTTTTTCTATGTTAGCGAAACCATTAATACAAATGACCCGGAAAAGAGCAAAAGATCCGATTGATTGGAATGATGACTGCATAGAGGCATTTGTGAAAATGCTAAATTGTTTGTGTGAGCCTCCTGCCTTGGGCATGCCTGATTATTCAAAAGACTTTGCGTTGTTTTGTTGTGAGAGAGAAAATTGTGCACTTTCAGTCTTAACACAGAGACATGGACTGAGTCGACGTCCAGTGGCATATTTTTCAGCTACATTGGATCCAGTGGCTTCAGAATTACCTGGCTGCTTAAAAGCAGTAGCTGCTACTTGTATGAGTCTGGAGCAGAGTGAGTCGATAGTGATGGGACATCCGGTAAAGGTTTATGTTCCACACTCAGTTGAGATTCTTTTGACAAGAACAAGAACACAACATCTCACCCCTAGTCGATTGACTAAGTATGAAAGAGTGATTTTGGGAGCTGAGAACGTGACAGTGATAAGGTGTACGATTATGAACCCAGCTACCCTACTGCCAGACCCATGCAATGAAGAAGTGAGAGATGAGAGTGATCATGATTGTTTGGATGTAACTGAGTTATGTAGGAAGCCCCGGCCTGATACAAAGGAGACCCCTTTGAAAGAGGCTGACCATGAGTTATTTGTAGATGGATCCTGCCTCAGGACATAAGAAGGAGGATTAAGTGCTGCATATGCTGTTTGTAAGATATCTGGGGTAATTGAAGCATCCTGTTTACCTGGAGTCAAATCTGCACAAGTAGCCGAATTGGTAGCCCTAACCATGGCATGCAAATTGGGGAAAAATTGGAGAGTAACCATATTTACGGACAGTCAATATGGGTTCGGGGTTGTGCACGATTTTGGCCAGCTCTGGATGCAAAGGGGATTTCTGACTTCTTCAGGATCTCCTATTAGAAACAGCAAAAATGTAAAGGATTTATTGGAAGCATTACAATTGCCAAAAGAGATAGCAGTTGTAAAATGCGCTGCACATCAGTCAGGAAATGACTATGTGACTGCTGGCAATAAATATGCTGACCAAGTGGCTAAATACTGTGCCCAAAATACAGTGGCCATTAACAGAAAAATTGAAACGGGTGAAACCAGATGCCAACTTATGTTTTTCTCAGTACCAGAAACATGGGATGAGATTAGACAATTGCAGGAAAAAGTTGAGGAAAAGGAAAAGGAAATTTGGATAAAGGCAGCTTGTACAAAGAGACCACATGATGAGGTATGGGTGTATTTAGATGGAAGACCAGTCATGCCAGATTGTTTGCTTTCACAAATGCCAAGAGTGTATCATGGAGCAACACACATAGGGAGAGACTCAATGATCAGACTATTCAGACAGAGTTGGTACAATCCGAAATTCAGGGTAGTCGCAGAGAGCCTTTGCCAAAGATGCCTAACCTGTCAGCAGCAAAATCCAGGTAGGAAGACAATAGTTAGTTGGGGAAAGATTGGAAAGGCAGAAGGACCCTTCAGCAGATTACAGTTGGATTTTATTGAGTTGCCCCCTAGCAATGGACTGAAATATATACTTGTCATAGTATGCCTCTTCTCAAGATGGGTGGAAGCATATCCCACTCGAAGAAATGACAGTCTTACAGTTGCTAAATTGTTGTTGAGGGAGTTAATTCCACGCTTTGGTTTTCCAGTCACTTTGGAATCAGATAGAGGCCCTCATTTTAATAATGAAATAATTTGATTATTCTGTGCTGCATTTAACATAGAACAAAAACTGCACTGTGCTTATCGTCCAGAGGCTTCTGGAATAGTTGAACAGTTAAATGGCACAATCAAGTCAAGACTAGGGAAGGTGTGTGCATCCACAATGCTGAAATGGCCAGATGCATTACCTCTTGTATTGATGGGTCTCAGAAGCATTCCAGACAGAAAAACAGGAATGAGCCCACATGAAGTTCTCAAGGGAAGAGCAATGAGACAGGCATTTATTCCTGGAAATAAATTAATGAATATAACTGATGATCTGGTATTGGACTATTGCAAAGGATTGGCTGAAATGGTGCGTTCTGGCTCTCACCAGGTTGGAGAAGACGCAGTTGAAAGACAGCCAGACCAAGCACATGATTTGAATCCTGGAGATTGGGTGCTAGTGAAGAAACACGCAAGAAAGTCGTGCCTAGCACCAAGGTGGGATAAACCGCGTCAAGTCATACTAGTCACTACCACAGCAGTGAGGTGTGCAGGTTTGCCCAATTGGATCCATGCCAGTCATACCAGAAGAGTTCCGAGCCCATCAGAACAACAAGAGCAACCACTGACTGAACAGGCTGAAGCGTCAGGAGTTGTAAGCTGTGAAAATGAAGAATCTAGAGTGATAGATTCTAAAAGACAACCATATGACGAATAGCCAGGTACAAGTCAGGAAGAGTGGATACCAGTGATTGAAGTGATTGATGATGCTATTGAAACAAGAAGAAGAACAGAACTGAAAAGACAGGAAAGTAGTCAGGAAGAGACAGGGAAAGAAGAACACACTCAGGTGGAAATAGAAAAAGACTTTCAGGAACCTGAGGAGGGAGTAGTAGAAGAACACGTTCAGGCAGAAGAAGAAAAGTTTGAAATAAGACCTGAACAGGATCAGATAGAGCTAGAAGAACAAGTTCAGGCAGAAAAAGAACAGTTTGAAATAAGACCTGAACAGGGTCAGATAGAATTAGAAGAACAAGCTCAGGAAGAAGAAGAACAAAGTACGATAAGACCTGAGCAGGTGGAAGTAAAAGAAGGTTCAAGCACAGAAAATAGAGAACGAGAACAGATTGTGCCTAGATTAAGTGAAATTAAAAGAACTTTGAGAGGAGATAAAGAAGGTGAAAGTGCAGTACAAATCAAAAGAATCAGGAAGGGAGACATTTGGCCTACTGGAGTAAAGAAATTAAGATATCATTTGAGAAAATCAGAAAAGAAACCAGAACAAGTAAATGAAATCACAAGTCAAACACGATCTAAACAAACCTTAGCGAAAATAACTCGAAGAAGTCCGAGATTGAGAAATTTAAACAGAAGATACAAGGCTCCTGAATGGACCTATGTCATACTTGAAGAATTTGAATCCCTAGATCTGAGTGATGAAACAGAAGAAGTTCATGTTGCACAGATTGATGAAAGCAAATTGAGGCCTCCTTAAGAACGAAAAGAAAGTCAAATTGACAAAGAAAAGATAAGAGAAAATAAATTTTCTCCGGAGTAAAATGGCAGAAATTGAAGTTACCGAAAAATCAAAACGTGGATTGAAAAGAAAATGTTTTAGATTTTGTTTTTGTAGTATTTTATTAGTAGCATTGGTATGGTTATTCCTAACAGTAGGAGTACCTTTGTTAATGAAAACAAGTGACAAGAATAATACAGATACTAATGTTAAGGTAGATACAATAAAAGGAACTAAAATAGAAATAGGGGTAGAAGATTAAGCAAATTATCATAATGAATCAGACTATAATACGTCCTCAAATGTGTTTATTAAACTGTTATTTCAATATGTTAGTACTATGGAGATTGATAATTGCTATGTGTGTATGAAGTTACCCTCATCAGTATCAGAAGGGGTGACGTATCACCATATACCTTTAACATACGGTGTGTCATGCAGTATTTTATCAAGTCTATTTTATGCTACAGGGAGACTTCAGTATTTTTATTCAAATCTAGATGTAGTATTTTCTGATTTACCTATTAGAAAGAATATGAATCCAGTAGTTAGTAGTAAAAATGCACAGTTTATGGGTGAATTTTTCTTAACAATGAGTTCAATAGATTTAGTTCAGGCACATAAAGATAATTTAACATGTACATTGAATAAAGAAGAAAAAGATTTTTGGGATTTAGAAGAAGAGAGGAGACAGGATTTAATAAAGAAAGCGACTGAACAGAAACCCCATGTACCTCCATGGGCTGGGAAAGAGGGAATCTATGCAAATGGCAAGGCTCATGCTGTGATGTCCCTGGATTTTGTGAAAAGGGGAAAATTCTGCCTCCATAGATTAAAGACAGATTATAACAATAATTACATTGGTTCCAGTGAATGTGAACACAACTTCCTAATTTTAGGAGGGTGGGGACTAAAAGGGGGAACGGATCCTGTATTTCCAGGAGTGTATTATGTTTGCGGGAACAATGCCTATTATAGGTTACCTGCAAGATGGTATGGGAGCTGCTACTTTGGAATAGTTTTTCCAAAAATCTATCATGTAGACAGAATCAGTGGAACCAATGGAAATTCTAATGGACTAACACGTAGAAGAAGAGCTAGTTTTTCTGAAATTGTAGGAGATATTTTTAGTGCACTGATACCCTCAGTTGGAGTCATTCTTAATTCACAGAAAATTTGTAAGTTATCAACCATAGTTGATCGTCTTTCTACGGATACTGCAGGAGGATTCTTAATGATTAAAACAGAGATGGTTGCAATCAGGTCTATGGTTTTACAGAACCGTCTTGCTCTTGACATATTACTAGCAAAGGAAGGTGGAGTTTGTGGTATGTTGAAAATTCAACATTGTTGCACTTACATTCCAGACAAGAGCAGAGAAATTAAAGGATATATTGAAAACATTACAAGAATGCATAAGGACTTGACCCAACTGGAGGTTGACAGTGTGTGGAGAAAACTAACAAAAAGTATAACATCAATAGGGAAATGGTTTGCTGATTTTGGGAAAAGTTTCCTAGGTCAAATAATAATACCATTAGTTATGATAATAACCGTAGTAATAATAATAATGATTACATATAAGTGTTGTAGAAAAGGAAGAAGAGGGAAAATACATTTTGAAAGAGAAGGAAAGGGAAAGAAACGGAAAAGAAAACATGATGAAATACAGTTGGAAGAAATGAAAGGCAGATTATATAAGAATGACAAAAAGGAGAAGGGGACATTAATTCACACAGGCATGTTGTATCGGCGCTAAACCAAATAGCGTGAACAGTATTGAATTTGAACAAAATAAGTGCGGTGCAAAAGGTGGGGGAAATATCCCTAAAAACCCCCAAAACAGGACCCGAGGATCCAAGACAAAACAAAATAACAGATCCTATGCACACGCAAAAGTAAGATACATATGACACCGTTCCTGGAATTTGCAAAGTCGAGACAAATCCTTAATCCAGATAATATTTGATCCGAGCCTCTTATCCCATTATTCTTGTAACTTTGTGCGGCACTCTCATTCTGAATACCCACTCTACAGAAACAGGCGGCGGAGTAAGCCGACTAGACCCAGACCGTGGCGAGTAAGCCAAACGACCAGTGTACTCTCGGGAACTCTATCAACCGGATTATTGATTATCTGGATCGAAGATTTAAGTATTGGAATTAATTTTAAACGAGGTGAAATACTGATTGATGCCCAACCGGGTTGGAATTATCACCGGTGGAGAGATTGGGAGCTGTAATCAATTGTGCAGGAAGCCCTGAAGAAGTCATGGGGAGATTACCCATTGACGAAACGCGCGTTGGCTGGTTTGCGCAAGAGAAATCATATTAAAATTGAACCATAAAGGATTAAGGATTTGTCTCGACTTTGCAAATTCCAGGAACGGTGTCATATGTATCTTACTTTTGCGTGTGCATAGGATCTGTTATTTAGATTATATAAGAAAATGAAGGATTTAGAAGGAAATGAGTTGATTGATGAAAAATTGAGAAGAGAAATAGAGAACTGAGATGTGCTAAAGTTGGTATCTGGGATGGGATGGGTAATTTTTGTGATGGCTTAAAATGCCATCAGAGAGGGGATTGATGGAGGAAGGACTCGTAAATGAGACTTGCTCGGAAGCAATCCTTTCGTTTTAACTCATTAACGAATTAGTAACTATGTGATTGTAATTAATAATTCGCATTTTCGAAAGACACACGGGACAACGAAGCTTGCATATGTGTTTACTAACCATAACAACATGAACGAAGGACTAAAACGTCACTCTAACAAGGGATCTTTACTGCGCATGCGTCTACTGCATCTACGTAGTATGAGGTACTAATGCTTGGAGGGAAAAGGCATTAAAATGGCAGCTTGAAAGCTCACATGCATGGCATCTGCTTGTCTAAATAGAAAATAAGTTTTATACTAACGCAAATGCAGAAAGGGTAATAATAATTAAAGTGGGTTAGAGTAGAGGTTGGTGGTGTACAGTGAAACCATTTATTTTTGAGAATAACATTTCTTCTTTTGACTTTATTATTAGTGCGTATTTGGGCCTTCCACACGTGTCTTAATTGAGCTGACTGACTTGACCCCGCACATGCGCACCAGAGAGAGAATAAGGAAAGATGACTAAGGATTTGTCACGCGTCCAAGGCCAGAGAAGATGTGCCCTGGGAACTTGAGGGTGAAGAGTTCATATGAAGAAGACTTATTCATGAAGTTGAAACATTTTGTATTAATAAAGTTTGGAGATGTATGGGAAAGGAAATGATTTAATAAAGTTTGAGGGGATGGGTTTAAAAGACAATGGTTCAATGAAAATAAGTGAAATGTAAGCATGGTGTGACGATCATCCCCCCTCGCCTGTCCAATCAGAGTTAGTATTTTATGAAATTGAAACATTAATGGGTGGTACATGGTTATGGAAAGGTATAACTGAGAATGTTTTAGTTAGTTAGATGAACAGACACGGGAACAGACACGGGAGCAGTCAAGGGAGCAGACACGGGGAGAAGCATCGATGCTGGAAGTCGAGAGTTCGGGATTCTGTCGGTGCTGGGGGTGGTGCTGATGCTGTGAGACGCTGATGAAGAAATCGAATGCAGAACCATCTATTTTAACTTAATTGGGTTAGAAAGAAGATCGTGGAAGAACCACGAGGAGGAAGAGAGTGTCAGAGAGGGGTGCGACGCAGTCATCGGTATTTAGAGAGGTGAAGTATCCTGTCCTGATTCCTGTCCCGAAGTCTTTGTCTCCTAATCTATCCCGGGGGACCCTTACCTGCCCTTTGACCAGGGGGTTGGTCTTTACACCATTCTTGGTAAATATAAATTCATCGTATTGACAGATGTTCTTCTCTCTCTGTCCTCTCCTTTTCTGTGCATAGTTATTGTGTGAATCTGAAATATTTTGCTTATTAATTATAGATTGAGTTGACACTCTTGTGAATGAGGGTGTTTGTACTGAAACTTTGAGATGGTTCACATTCCATTAATTTAGATAAAGATTTTAAAACTTCCCGAGTCTGTGATTATTTACTTTAATTAAAGAATGTTAAATAAGTTAGGTTAATTATCACCATCAATTAATTCCAACTAATAGGTCCATCGACCAGAGGAAAGAACTTTTTGATCAGTGAAAGGTTTAGGTAGCACAGAAATATAACTATTCCTGAAACATGAATTTTATAAACTCCAAGCTCCAGCGGTCTACTTGGTATTAGTGGAAGAAGTTATATGGGCCCAGGTGAGTATATGGTAGTGGAGTATCTGTTGTTAGTACACCGCTGGATCAACATCATTGATGACATCACTGATGACATCTCAAATGCGTAATGCGATCCACGCGTTTCGGCTCGTCCGAACCTTGATAACGATATGACGTCTTTGTAGCTTCCTTATTTAAATGTACAAATGCCTCCAGTTGCCAACATTAACAAAGGACTACATATTACTTTAATCCAAAAAGCTGGCGGCCATATTGGCCTGGTCACGATGTGAAAATTCAGGAATTGATACAATAAAGAAAAGAAAACAAGTGTTAATATGCACACAATGTTCGTCAACGTGACTTGTTCATAATAAACATACTTAGGATTGCAAACATCAACATAAACAATGGACTACACATTACTTTAAAGTGAAAGGCTATCAGCCATATTGATCTGGGCACGTTGCGTATTATAATGGTTCTTACACGAAAGAAAAGAAAAAAAAGGGGTGTTAATATACACACAGGATCCATAAATAAAGTTCTAGCGATTATAGTTCCATTCCATTCACAGCTCATTTGAGATGTCATGAGTGATGTCATGAGTGATGTCACTGACCATGTCATGAATGATGTAATGTCTGAGGTCATAAGCAGTGCATTGCGGGGGTGTAAGTTATAGTTAGCTCAGGCAACTATAACTCCGGAAATTCACTGGTTTTGTGAAATCTGAGTCTCACTATAACGTCCCTGTAATCTTAGTTTTTTCCAGCGAATTTCTAGTTTTTTTAACGTTAAGTAAGATGCCTATCACAATGGATGGTGGGGGTAGGAAGCAGGGCCTGGCCTGGCATTGTGCTGCCCCCACCCAAGCTTGATGCTCCTGCCTCCCCTCCTCCTTGCCATCCATTGTCCAAGTCCATGCCCCTGCTCCCTCATTACAGCCCTGTGTGGCCGTTGTTCTGCCACTGGCCTTCCCGCCTTCTCTGAACAGTTAGCTTGCTGCCCCATCCACCTCCTCCCTATCCTCTGTTGTCTGAATCCATGCACTAGCCTTCTCCCTCCTGCCATGCATGGTCTGATGTGCTGCCACTACCCTCCATTTAGCATGATGTCCCAGTCCACTCCTCCTGCCCCATCATTGACCTCCTGCTTAGCCTCTGTGCTTAGCTTGCTGCCCCTACTCTCCTTCCCCCTGCCCTCCGATGTCTGTGTGCATGCCCCTGTTCCATCCTTTTTGCCCACCATGTTCCATGGACCTGCCCCTCCTATCTACTCTGAGTGTTCTGTTGAGCTGCCACTCCCCTCCCACCTGCCTAGCATTGTCAGATGCCTGTAACCTGTCCCTGCCACCTCCACCCTGCCTGTCCACGTTCCATGCCCCTATCCCTTTCCTTCTGTCCTCCATGGTCCATTTTACTGCCACACCCTTCTGCCCTCCCTGGTCTGTTGTGCTGCAACTGCTCCTCCTGCCTGCCCCACGTGGTCTGCTGTGAGGCCCCTTCCCCTAAACTCTCTTGTCTGTGCCCAGCTCCTACCCCTCCCTTCTATCCTCCATGGTCCTTTCTGCATGTACCTGCCCCCTCCTTCTCGCCCATTATGGCCATTGTGCTGCCACTAACCCTCCCGCTTGCCATGCATGGTCTTCTGTGCTGCCACGGCCCCTCCCACCTTCCCTGTGTGGTCAGCTAGCTGCCCCTGACCCCCTCCCACCTTCCCTCCATGGTCTGTGTGTATGCCATTATAGTCTCACTGTTGCTCTCCATGGTGTGTCTTGCTTCTAGTGCCCATCCTGCCTGACCTTCATTGTCAGCTTGCTGCTCCTGCCCTTCCCCCTTGCCCCCTGCCCTCTGTTTTCCATGTGCAGACCCCTATTCCCTCCCTCCTGGCTTGTCTGTTCCATTGTAATGCCCCTGATCCCTACCGCCTGCCCTTTATGGTCCGTTATGCTGCAGCTTTCTCTCCTGTCTGTCCATTATGGTCAGCTAGCTGCCATTGCCTCTTTCCCCTCTGTTCTCTGTTGTCCATGTGCATGGTCCTGTCCCCTCCCTATTGCTTTCCATGGATTGTTGTGCTGCACTCCCATCCCGCATGCCCTGTGTGGTGTATTGTGCTGCTGCAAACCCTGATGCCTGCCCTGTAAGGTCAGTTTGGAGCACCTGTCCATGTCCCTCCTGTCCTCTGTTATCCAAGTCCATGTCCCTACCCCAATTCCTCCTGCCTTCCATGATCCAATGTACCATACTTGCTAACATTTTGAACTTGGTAAGAGGGAGATTTTGAAAAAAGAACTGGGGTATTGATTTTCCCCATTGACTTACATTGAAAAAGAGGAGATTGTAGACAGGAGACAGATCAAACAAAGCCCATTTGGGCTTAAAAACATTGGGCATTTCCTGGCTGAATCGGGTCTGTTGGCATGTATGGTTGTACTACCACTGCCTCTTCCTTCTGCCCACAATGGTCTATTATATTGCCACAGCCTCTCTTGCCTGTCCTGCATTGTTGGTTTGTTGCCCCTGCCCCCCTTTCCACTGCCCTCCATAGTCTGTTGTGCTGCCACTGCCCTTCCTGCCTGCCCAGTGTGGTCAAATTGTTGCCTCTGCACCCTCCTACCTGCCTTCAATTTTCTGAGTCTGTGCCCCTTGCTTCTGCCTCTCAACAGTATCCTAATGAACAACTAGATTGCTAACTTTCTATATTTATTACAAAAGTGTGCCACGCCTGACGTCATCTTGATGTAATCAAAACTGTAATACCTAGAGCATTTCCTTTAGAAATTACAGAAATTAGAGGGTCTTATTTGCATCGAAATTATGGTTAGTGCTCTAAAAAACTAAAATGAGGACATATTTTCTGAGTTTTCAAATAGCGGCAAAGCACTTTTAAATTATTTGTTGTCTTTATGTTTTTTTATCCAGTTGACCACTTGATTAAATGTTGCACTTATGGGAGAGGATGTGGTATTACTTCCAGAGCTGCAGACTTCACAACTGGGGAACCAGGATGGAGTTTCTGCTTCAGCTCGACATTCTGTGATTCTGGTCAAATCACTTAATCTCCCCATGTCTACAACCAACATGAATTTGTCCTTGTGATGTAACCAATGCTCATGTAAAGCACTTAAAAACCTGACCAGTCTGCACTATATAAAACTGCAAAAAAACAAAAAATAAAAAGTGTTTTGCACACTTCTGTCATTGGGCTATACGTGGACTACATCTGGGTGATATTTGTGCTACATTTGGGCTCTTTTGTCTCTGGTGGCCATCTTGGGAGATTTATTTGTTATGAAGTTTCCTAATTTCCTCATTTACTGCAGTCTCCTAAGTAGGAAATGCTTTCAGTTTTTTACTTTGATTCCATCAAGAAGGCATTCAGATGTGTCACACATTCGCCATAAATTCTGAAGGTTAGCACTCTAGTTGCTCATTAGATCATTGTAGTAAAGCTACTGCTCACTAGGGAAGTCTTCTACGGGTATTGAAAGTGCATGTTTCAGTCTGCATGTCAGAATTTTTTAATGAAATAGAAGAGGATTTAGAAGTCACTCAAAATGTGCCCTTATTTTTCTTTCTTCAGCACTAATCATAATTTCTATGGCAAAATGAACCCCCTCAGTTTGGTCCTTTTTAAATTAAATGTTTTAAGTGTTACCAGTTTATTCCAATCAAGATGGCTTCAGGTGTGCCATACTTTTGTCATAAGTAAGACTGTTAGCGCTCTAGTTGTTCTTTAGAACACTCTGGGAAGCTGCAGTAGAACACAAAGGAATCAACTGACAGTCTCTGCCCTTGTTGGAGGTACATGTTTTATTGAGAATGTCAGACTTCATTCTCACATGACTGAGAAAGATAATGTGAATTTACAGAAAATATGCTCTCATTTTAGCTTCTAGATCACCTTCCAAACCTCTATGGGGAAAGTATGAGAAAATAGTTTTCTCTCAAACATGATTCATGATATCCCAGCAGAAGGCTTTTTCACAGGGTAAAATCGCCTTAGAACACACCACAATTCCTAAAATTAGTATGGTACCATCAACAAATGATTTATAATGTAACTAAAGTCTTATCACTCTTTATACGTTCTCCTTTTGGTGACCCTCAAAACCTTCCATTCACTACAATGCATTTTAATGGGGTCCTATCATGTATATTGGTCCCAAGATGGCTGCCAACACTTCTTGGATGAAGTGCTGACAGCCAATCAGATCTCATGATGAGATGTGTGGTTAGGCTCCGCCCAGATATATGCATTTCTTTTTCCTTTAATATTTAAAAAACTACTGAACGGATTTACACCATTTAAAAAAGGGTGCTTTCTTAACCAAGAGCTACCTTTTGCCAAATTTGGTGTAATTCCGTTCAGCAGTTCGGGCTGTAGCCTTGTCTAAAGTTTCCTATGGAAATTAACATGTGAAAATGCGTTTTGGGACCCCCATTTTTCTCGGCCCCGCTTGATGAATCATCCCGAAACGTTCAAGACAGGAGCTGACCGGCGCGCCCCTTTAGTTTTGAAAATTTCACGAAGATTCGTCAAATGGCACCAAAGATATTGGCAAAAGAAAAAACACTTTTGAATAGAAACAAGGTCCTAACTATAACTACCTACTGGCGACTGCCAGTAGGTAAAATATATATATATTATCTACTGGCGGTCGCCAGTAGATAGTTATAGTTAGGACCTATTTTCCATAGGAAATTCGCAACATTCTATTTCCAATACCTTTGGCGCCGGTTGACGAATCTTCGCGAAATTCTCAAAACTTATGGCCCGCTCCGGTCCGCTCCTATCCTGAAAGTTTCGGGGTGATTCGTCAAGTGGGGGCCGAGAAAAAGGGGGTCCCAAAACGTGTTTTCCCCATGCAATTTTCCAAGGGAACCTTTAGTCGCAGCTACAGCCAGAACTGCTGAACGGAATTACACCAAATTTGGCAAAAAGGTAGCCCTTGGTTCAGAGTCGTGCCTTTTGGTTAAATGGTGTAAATCCGTTCAGTAGTTCCTGAGAAATTTGAAAAGAAAACACATATATATCTGGGCGGAGCCTAACCACACATGTCATCGTGAGATCTGATTGGCTGTCAGCACTTCATCCTGGAATTGCTGGCAGCCATCTTGGGACCAATATAAATGATAGTACCCCATTGAAATGCATTGTAGTGAATCGAAGATTTTGAGGGTTACCAAAAGGAGAACTATAAAGGGTGATAACAGACTTTAGTTACATTAGAATTCATTTGTTGATGGTACCATACTAATTTCAGGAATTGTGGTGTGTTCTAAGGTGATTTTACTCTGTGAAAAACCTTCTGCTGGGATATCATGAATCATGTTTGAGAGAAAACTATTTTCACATGCTTGTCCCATACAGTTTTGGAAGGTGCTCCAGAAGCTAAAATGAGAGCATATTTTCTGTAAATTCACATTATCTTTCTCAGTCATGTGAGAATGAAGTCTGACATTCTCAGTAAAACATGTACATCCAACAAGGGCAGAGACTGTCAGTTGATTCCTTTGTGTTCTACTGCAGCTTCCCAGAGTTTTCTAAAGAACAACTAGAGTGCTAACAGCCTTACTTATGACAAAAGTATTGCACACCTGAAGCCATCTTGATTGGAATAAACTGGTAACACTTAAAACATTTAATTTAAAAAGGAACAAAATGATGGGGTTCATTTTGTCATTCGAATTATGGTTAGTGCTGTAGAAAGAAAAATTAGGACATGTTTCAAGTGTGATCTCAAATATCTTACTGTTATATTTCAACAGGAGCAGCCTGTCAGTTGATGCCTTTGTGTTCTACTGCAGCTTCCCAGAGTGTTCTAAAGATCAACTAGAGCGCTAACAGTCTTACTTATGACAAAATTATGGCACACCTGAAGCCATCTTGATTGGAATAAACTGGTAACTCTTAAAACATTTCATTTAAAAAGGAACAAAATGAGGGGGTTCATTTTGTCAAAGAAATTATGGTTAGTGCTGTAGAAAGAAAAATTAAGACATGTTTTAAGTGAGATCTCAAATATCTTCCTGTTATATTTCAACAGGAGCAGCCTGTCAGTTGATGCCTTTGTGTTCTACTGCAGCTTCCCAGAGTGTTCTAAAGAACAACTAGAGAGCTAACAGTCTTACTTATGACAAAAGTATGGCACACCTGAAGCCATCTTGATTGGAATAAACTGGTAACACTTAAAACATTTAATTTAAAAAGGAATAAAGTGAGGGGGTTCATTTTGCCATAGAAATTATGGTTAGTGCTGTAGAAAGAAAAATTAGGACATGTTTTAAGTGAGATCTCAAATATCTTCCTGTTATATTTCAACAGGAGCAGCCTGTCAGTTGATGCCTTTGTGTTCTACTGCAGCTTCCCAGAGTGTTCTAAAGAACAACTAGAGTGCTAACAGCCTTACTTATGACAAAAGTATGGCACACCTGAAGCCATCTTGATTGGAATAAACTGGTAACACTTAAAACATTTAATTTAAAAAGGAACAAAATGATGGGGTTAATTTTGTCATAGAAATTATGGTTAGTGCTGTAGAAAGAAAAATTAGGACATGTTTCAAGTGAGATCTCAAATATCTTCCTGTTATATTTCAACAGGAGCAGCCTGTCAGTTGATGCCTTTGTGTTCTACTGCAGCTTCCCAGAGTGTTCTAAAGAACAACTAGAGCGCTAACAGTCTTACTTATGACCAAATTATGGCCACACCTGAAGCCATCTTGATTGGAATAAACTGGTAACTCTTAAAACATTTAATTTAAAAAGGAACAAAATGAGGGGGTTCATTTTGTCATAGAAATTATGGTTAGTGCTGTAGAAAGAAAAATTATGACATGTTTCAAGTGAGATCTCAAATATCTTCCTGTTATATTTCAACAGGAGCAGCCTGTCAGTTGATGCCTTTGTGTTCTACTGCAGCTTCCCAGAGTGTTCTAAAGAACAACTAGAGCGCTAACAGCCTTACTTATGACAAAAGTATGGCACACCTGAAGCCATCTTGATTGGAATAAACTGGTAACACTTAAAACATTTAATTTAAAAAGGAACAAAATGATGGGGTTCATTTTGTCATAGAAATTATGGTTAGTGCTGTAGAAAGAAAAATTAGGACATGTTTCAAGTGTGATCTCAAATATCTTCCTGTTATATTTCAACAGGAGCAGCCTGTCAGTTGATGCCTTTGTGTTCTACTGCAGCTTCCCAGGGTGTTCTAAAGAACAACTAGAGCGCTAACAGTCTTACTTATGACCAAATTATGGCCACACCTGAAGCCATCTTGATTGGAATAAACTGGTAACTCTTAAAACATTTAATTTAAAAAGGAACAAAATGAGGGGGTTCATTTTGTCATAGAAATTATGGTTAGTGCTGTAGAAAGAAAAATTATGACATGTTTCAAGTGAGATCTCAAATATCTTCCTGTTATATTTCAACAGGAGCAGCCTGTCAGTTGATGCCTTTGTGTTCTACTGCAGCTTCCCAGAGTGTTCTAAAGAACAACTAGAGCGCTAACAGCCTTACTTATGACAAAAGTATGGCACACCTGAAGCCATCTTGATTGGAATAAACTGGTAACACTTAAAACATTTAATTTAAAAAGGAACAAAATGATGGGGTTCATTTCGCCATAGAAATTATGGTTAGTGCTGCAGAAAGAAAATTTAGGGCATGTTTTAAGTGAGATCTCAAATCATCTTCTATTTCATTAGAAAATTCTGACATGCAGACTGAAACAATCACTTTCAATACCAGCAGTAGACTTCCAGTTAACTCCCTGGTGATCAGTAGCTTTAATACAGTGATCTAATGAACAACTAGAGTGCTAACATTCTGAATTTATGGCAAATGTGTGACACATCTGAATGCCTTCTTGATGGAATCAAAGTAAAAAACTGAAAGCATTTCCTACTGAGGAGACTGCAGTAAATGACGAAATTAGGAAACTTCATAACAAATAAGTCTCCCAAGATGGCCACCAGAGAAAAAAGAGCCTAAATATAGCACAAATATCACCCAGATGTAGCCCACATATAGCCCAATAACAGAAGTGTGCAAAACACTTTTTATTTTTAGTTTTTCTGCAGTTTTATATAGTGCAAACTGGTCAGGTATTGGAGCGTTACATCTTACTTGGACCCCTTATTGCGTATTTTGCATGAAGTACATGAGATTGATCTTGCGAAACATTGAACTTTACGATTCTGTTAACCTGAAGTTGCTCTGAACCGGGCTTTGTAACACCCGTTTTTACCTACTGGTTTTAATTAATTCTCACTGTATTGTATTAGGAAAGAGGATTTACTGTTTTTATGTACACTTTTATGATCTATGTTTCTAAATCAGATCAAATAAAGTTTAATGAATTCTATGGCAGGACGGAGGCGAGGATTATGCATATCTTTCCTCACTTTATTTGCATAGCAGTTCAAAGAAAACGTAACACAACAATCATAAAACAAAAGACTACACAACCCATGAAACATTAGGGGGGTAGTCTCCAAGGCAACTATAGTCCAATCATATCACAATCCATCGTATATAATATCGTGACGTCCCTTCCGCTTCCTCTTTCTTCACTGCTCGTCAGTTAAGTGCATTCCTTACATTCTTGGCTTAATCTGACGTTGTTGCTGTTTGTATAGCGGTTTCTTGTGCACGTTATTAGCATTATTGCCTTGGTATTGTTTCATATTCCATGCGCAGCAGGCTCTTGCCCGAGTGCGTTCTCCCCCTCGCAGTTTCTCCCGCTGTGTGCTCTGCGCGCGGTGAGATCCTGTCAGGCGCGTCTGGTCCGAGCGAGGCAGCTCCGTCGAGCGCTCCTGCTGGTCTTTACGCGCGTTTGGGAATCCGGTCACTCCTTTAGTGTCCGCTTGATTCCCGACCAACCCTCGCCTAATTTTGACACCGCTACGTGGTGATTTCCCCACACGGCCACGTTAGTGACCAGCGCCACCTGGTGGTGGTAATTGGTATTGCGCCTCAGTCTATTCTTATAACAGCTTCGGGGAAAGCCCAGCTGTTGGAGCACCGGCGAGGGGGCTGTCTTAAGGATTTTAAGGGCATTTGTTCTGTGCTCACACCCTCTGCTATCATGTCTTCTCCAGAAGACCATTTTTACTCCTCCTACCAGGAAGTGGAGGAGGAATGGCCCCCAACTTCTCCCTCCAGCAGTGGACCAAGCCCTCTCTCTGGCTATTTCTAGGGCGCAGGCTCCTCTTAGGGATCAGGTTGATAAGCTGGCGAAAAGCATCCCTGGGGTGTTCAGTGACCCAGATCTGGTGGTGGCGGGTCCAAGTAGCTCCCAGATGGGGAATAAAAGGGCCGTTAAGCATAACGCGGGGCACTTGGAAGGATTTGATAAACTTACGGAGACCTTCCTCAAGAGTGCGCGAACGCTAAAACATGCACCCTGCTGGGAGGAGGAGGGGCCCGTAGAAAATTGCGACACTGTCACCACTATTGTAGACCCCGACGGCGGGTTTCCCTTAGAGGGAGAGGGTGTATCGGAGGACGATTTCTCCTCCGATGAGGATAAGGACTCGGGGCATCCCTGGCGTCCAGAGTCCCACTCCTCTCAGTCCCCGGTTGGGGACGGGGTCCACTCGGACATGTTCGAGCCTACCCAAATTTACCATCCTAGGTCGGCAGAGTGGACACCTGACGCCAAAGTGGCAGAGTATGTGGTGGGGAAAATCCATCAACCCCTTGAAAGGGAGGTCAGGAATAGGATGAGGGGAGAATGCCACAGGCCCTCACTGAAGGGGAAGGTGGCACACACGCCTGAAATTGATGAGAAACTATGTACCTTTTTCTCCAAGTATATGAGGGATCCCAAGAAAGGAATTGATAGGTCTTGGACGTGGTAGGGCCCTTGACCCAAATTATTCAATTGACGGAGCGTTCCAAAGAGTCAGGATCCCCTTTGTACACGGATATTGTGGCTGGTTGGGCGCACTACCTTAAACCCTAAAACACTAACCCCAGCATGACCCCCTACACTACCTGTTGGACTTGGCCCTTTTTGGCAGGTTCACCCCTAAACTTTTTGCCTTGTCTGTAACCTGATGTTGGTGATTTTAGGCCTCTGAGCACTTTCGCACTGTGGTCCAATGGAAAGTGCATGTGCTCTCTGTGTACTTGTGGTGAGATTGGCCTGCCCTCCCATAGGAATGCATGGGGGATAAGTGTGTCCATGGTAATTCCTGGTATGAGAGGAGCAGTGTGATCAAGTCTGGTATGTATGAATTTGTGAGAATAAATGCTGCGCAATGGTGTGCGCAGATTTATTGTGACTGGTGTAGAAATGCCACTTTTAGAAGTTGGCATTTATGTGTGCTCTGTGTCTGCCTGCCTGATGTGAATTGCATGTCTAGCTTGTGAGTGACAGGGGCTGGGAGGTGTGTGTGGATCCAGGAGGGGCAGGGTGAGTCAGCGCAGGGCTGAATAGGGAGATCTGCATGTAGATGGGAGGGAGGAGTTGCACCTGGGACCTGAATAGGACTGTACCTTCCCTCCACAATGCTGGCTCCGCCCCCTGTGGTGCGTCTGAGCACCTAGCCCGCACCTGACAATGGAGAGAGGAGCTGAGCACAACAAAGTGCTCCAAAGCTCCCCCAAACCAGTTGCGTCTGGCTTTTCCCCAGCCCTGTGCTGTGTCACAAAGGGAAAATGTAATATAAATATAGGGGCTGTGTCCCCATGAGGTGGTTCAGTTGTCAGTACTGTTCCTGCTGCGGCATGCTGCTGCTGGGGCCCAGGGGGGGCTGCCAGGAGGACTTGCCTCCCTGGGCCCTGCATTGCCCCTTCATCTCCAAGGACTTTTGTGGGACCCTTCTGTTTTGCTAGAGTCCAGGACCTTCAGGACTTTGCCTGCATCCTGCACCCTGTGAGCGCTGTGTTTTGGCTGCCTGAGGGGAGAGCGAGGAGCTGGCGGTGTGCAGGGTGCTGCTGCAGTAATTATAGAGGGAATCCCGATGTGGGGATTCCCCCGAGCCGCCGGTGGGAGCGGGTGCCCACCCCACACCTTTGCCGTTTTATTTTATATACACTTAGCGGGTGCCCACCCCGCAAGTGTCTTCAGTTAAAACGGGAGCCTACCCCGTATTGCCACCGCAAAAGAAGAAAAAGAAACAGCCGCCCCAATCGCGCGGCGACCCAGAAGTCAGGCGTTGCATTTGCCTGATTGGGGGCGGGGCTCCGTGTCCACGAGGAGCCCCGCGTACTGCCTCAGTATCGGGAGAGCAGCCAAGGCGAGCCCCGAGAGGATGGGCCCGACTGGAGCCTCGGGGGCTCCCAGTGCCCACGGGAACCAGGAGATGCCACCCAGGATACTGGAGTCATCTAGAGGAGGACCCGCTCTTCAGAAGGAAGTCTGCCGGAGTCCCTGGAGACCGGAGCGGTCAGAGGAGAGTCCTGCCTCCGCCCCCAGCCGGTGAGTGGAGCTCGAGGGAGTTCGGGTTGGGAGAGGCAGAGCGGCCCCGTCTGGCAGCAGGCCGCTCCAATGTGGTCCTGAGGCCCGTGAGGAGACCAGAGGAGGCAGAGAGTCCAGCCTCCAGAGAGCCCGGTGAGTGGTGGGGGGGCGTCTCCCTTGTGTGTGCAGATCGAGGCACAGTATCTGAGCGGCCCCGCCTGCCAGAGGGCCGCTCCAACGTTGGCCATAAGTGAGTCAGAAGTCCCTAAGGGAGGACAAGAGAGGGTACAGTGGTGCCCGTGGTTTCGTGGCCATTTCTTTACAGTTGCCCCGCTTGACAGTGGGCAACTGCGACGTTTTGGGGGCAGTTGGATTTAGAGAAGCCCAGTGGGGCTGAAGAGGCACAGAGGTGCCAGGGCCCCCTTCATGTTGTTGATCCCCAGCTGTCCGGCTTGATAGAGGGCAGCTGCAACATTGCGAAGACCTGTTAAAAAGGGCACAGTGAGTGCCAGTGATGTTCCCAGCTGCCCAGCAATTAGTGGGCAGCTGCCACGTTTAGGCCTGATCATTTGCGCACTTTGCTTTAGCTGCAAGTGGCAGCTTAGCGCCCTGACATTGGGACATAGGGCATTTGAGCCCCTAGAGAAGGCCAGTTGGCCTAGGGGCAGGTTGGTGACATTGGAAGAGCGCCAGGCTCTACAGGATTGCGTAATGTATTTATGCCTACTCTGAATGTTGCCAAGAATGATTTAGGCCCATTGCGTAATGTGTTTATGCTAATGAGGTTTGGGCCTAATGTGGTTATGCCTAATGTCATGTTATGATACCTTGCCAGGTATGTCGCTCCCCCACCACACAGCTCCGCCTGTGTTGGCCGCCCGCTGCTGCTGCTGGTAAGATCGCCGTTCCGCTTGTGGCCTCGGTGCCCGCATTTCTTGCTTGTCTCCCCTTTTCCTTCTGTACCCCTCGCTGCCCCATTTGCATTGTGCCCGTATTTGTGTCTGCTTTTCTCTCCCCATTTTCCCTTCTGTACCCCTCGCTGCCCCATTTGCATTGTGCCCGTATTTGTGTCTGCTTTTCTCTCCCCATTTTCCCTTCTGTGCCCTTCGCTGCCCCATTTGCATTGTGCCCATATTTGTGTCTGCTTTTCTCTCCCCATTTTCCCTTCTGTACCCCTCGCTGCCCCATTTGCATTGTGCCCGTATTTGTGTCTGCTTTTCTCTCCCCATTTTCCCTTCTGTACCCCTCGCTGCCCCATTTGCATTGTGCCCGTATTTGTGTCTGCTTTTCTCTCCCCATTTTCCCTTCTGTACCCCACGCTGCCCCATTTGCATTGTGCCCGTATTTGTGTCTGCTTTTCTCTCCCCATTTTCCCTTCTGTACCCCTCGCTGCCCCATTTGCATTGTGCCCGTATTTGTGTCTGCTTTTCTCTCCCCATTTTCCCTTCTGTGCCCTTCGCTGCCCCATTTGCATTGTGCCCGTATTTGTGTCTGCTTTTCTCTCCCCATTTTCCCTTCTGTACCCCTCGCTGCCCCATTTGCATTGTGCCCGTATTTGTGTCTGCTTTTCTCTCCCCATTTTCCCTTCTGTACCCCTCGCTGCCCCATTTGCATTGTGCCCGTATTTGTGTCTGCTTTTCTCTCCCCATCTTCCCTTCTGTGCCCCTCGCTGCCCCATTTGCATTGTGCCCGTATTTGTGTCTGCTTTTCTCTCCCCATCTTCCCTTCTGTGCCCCTCGCTGCCCCATTTGCATTGTGCCCGTATTTGTGTCTGCTTTTCGCTCCCCATTTTCCCTTCTGTACCCCTCGCTGCCCCATTTGCATTGTGCCCGTATTTGTGTCTGCTTTTCTCTCCCCATTTTCCCTTCTGTACCCTCGCTGCCCCATTTGCATTGTGCCCGTATTTGTGTCCGTTTTCTCTCCCCTTTTTTCCTTTTGTGCCCCCGCTGCCTCTCGCCATTCCCGCTGCTGCGTCCCTGCGGCCCCGCCCCCTGTCTGCCCATTCGCTGACCCTGCCTCCCGCCTCCCAGCTGCTCCTCCCTCCCACCTCCCCATAAATGGCGGCCGCTGCGCGGTGAGGAGAGCGACCCTTGACCTTGCCAGGTAGGTCGCTCCCCACCACACAGCTCCGCCTGTGTTGGCAGCCCGCTGCTGCTGCTGCTGGTAAGATCGCCGTTCCGCTTGTGGCCTCGGTGCCCGCATTTCTTGCTTGTCTCCCCTTTTCCTTCTGTACCCCTCGCTGCCCCATTTGCATTGTGCCCGTATTTGTGTCTGCTTTTCTCTCCCCATTTTCCCTTCTGTACCCCTCGCTGCCCCATTTGCATTGTGCCCGTATTTGTGTCTGCTTTTCTCTCCCCATTTTCCCTTCTGTGCCCTTCGCTGCCCCATTTGCATTGTGCCCGTATTTGTGTCTGCTTTTCTCTCCCCATTTTCCCTTCTGTACCCCTCGCTGCCCCATTTGCATTGTGCCCGTATTTGTGTCTGCTTTTCTCTCCCCATTTTCCCTTCTGTACCCCTCGCTGCCCCATTTGCATTGTGCCCGTATTTGTGTCTGCTTTTCTCTCCCCATTTTCCCTTCTGTACCCCTCGCTGCCCCATTTGCATTGTGCCCGTATTTGTGTCTGCTTTTCTCTCCCCATTTTCCCTTCTGTACCCCTCGCTGCCCCATTTGCATTGTGCCCGTATTTGTGTCTGCTTTTCTCTCCCCATTTTCCCTTCTGTGCCCTTCGCTGCCCCATTTGCATTGTGCCCGTATTTGTGTCTGCTTTTCTCTCCCCATTTTCCCTTCTGTACCCCTCGCTGCCCCATTTGCATTGTGCCCGTATTTGTGTCTGCTTTTCTCTCCCCATTTTCCCTTCTGTACCCCTCGCTGCCCCATTTGCATTGTGCCCGTATTTGTGTCTGCTTTTCTCTCCCCATCTTCCCTTCTGTGCCCCTCGCTGCCCCATTTGCATTGTGCCCGTATTTGTGTCTGCTTTTCTCTCCCCATCTTCCCTTCTGTGCCCCTCGCTGCCCCATTTGCATTGTGCCCGTATTTGTGTCTGCTTTTCTCTCCCCATTTTCCCTTCTGTACCCCTCGCTGCCCCATTTGCATTGTGCCCGTATTTGTGTCCGTTTTCTCTCCCCTTTTTTCCTTTTGTGCCCCCGCTGCCTCTCGCCATTCCCGCCGCTGCGTCTCCTGCGGCCCCGCCCCCCTGTCTGCCCATTCGCTGACCCTGCCTCCCGCCTCCCAGCTGCTCCTCCCTCCCACCTCCCCATAAATGGCGGCCGCGCCGCTGGCGCGCCGCTGGCGCGCCGAAGGCGCGCCTAATGCAAGCTTGTCTGCGCCCGTCCGTGCCTGGACCGCGCCCAGCGCCAAACCCCCTGGCCCCCGCAGCAGCCAACCCACCCACCGGACTTACGACACCGCCACCCTCAACGCACTCAACACCGGCCGTATCCCCGGCTGCCACCGTGCCACCCTAGGTCGCACCCACGGACCCTTCGGCTGCCAATCCTGCAAGTTCTCCTGCCTCCGGACCTGCACCGCACCCGCCAAGCCGAGCACCAGCAGCAACCACCTGAAGTGCATCCTGCTCAACACCCGCTCCGTCCACAGACACGCCGTGCAACTTTGGAACCTGCTCGACTCCACATCACCAGACGTCGCTTTCCTCACGGAAACATGGATGAACGCCTCCTCAGCGCCCGACATCGCCATCGCCATCCCGGACGGATACAAGATCACCCGAAGGGACCGCGCCAACCAGACCGGAGGAGGCATCGCCATCGTCCACAAGAACACCATCCGCATCACGACCAACTCCGACGACACCTTCACAGCCGGCGAACACCTGCACTTCCAGATACACACCGACCCCAAGACCACCCTCAGAGGCACCCTCATCTACAGACCCCCAGGACCACGCACACAATTCAGCGAAGACATCGCCGACCTCATCAGCCCGCACGCCCTCCCCTCGGCTGACTACATCCTCCTTGGGGACCTCAACTTCCACCTAGAGAACAACAACGATCGCAACACCACCACCCTGCTGGACAACCTCGCCAACCTCGGACTCAAGCAACTGGTGACCACCCCCACACACCACGCCGGCCACACGCTTGACCCCGTCTTCTCCTCCAGCAAGGACATCTCCTTCAGCCACACCACCGGACTCCACTGGACAGACCACAGCTGCGTCCACTTCAGCTTCAGCAGGATCACCACGCACCACCACCCGCAACAGTTTCCGCGCAGAAGCTGGAACAAGATCACCACCGACCAACTCACCACATCCCTGAGCCAGAACCCTCCCGCCAGCTCAACGAACCCCAACCAAGCCGCCAGCAACCTCACAAGATGGATCACCAACTGCGCAGACGACCTCGCCCCATTGAAGACCCCCAGTCAGACCCGGCAACAAGAAAGCATCCTGGTTCACCGACGAACTCAAGAAATCCAAGAAGAACTGCCGGGCCCTCGAGAAAGCATGGCGCAGAGACCCGACTGCAGACAACATGACCACCCTCAAGCACGCCACCCGAAAACACCACCAGCTGATCCACACCACCAAGAAAACCGCATTCAAGGAACGACTGGACAACAACGCCCACAACAGCAAGGAACTCTTCATCATCGTCAAAGAACTCTCAAACCCCAGCGCCGGAAACAACGACATCACTCCCTCGCAAAACCTCTGCAACTCGCTCGCCTCGTTCTTCCACAGCAAGATCGCAGACATACACAACAGTTTCAGCACACAGCCGACGTACCCTACGACCGTTCCAACGTCCCCCACCTCCACCCTCCGAGCCTGGACCCCGGTCAACACCGAAGACACTATCCGCACGATGAACTCCATCCACTCCAGATCACCAACCGACCCCTGCCCTCACCACGTCTTCAACAAGGCCGACGCCGTCATCGCACCCCACCTCCGGGACATCATCAACACCTCCTCGACACCGCCACCTTCCCAGAGAGCTGGAAGCACGCCGAACTCAGCGCCCTACTGAAGAAACCGTCAGCGGATCCCACCGACCTCAAAAACTACCGCCCCATCTCGCTCCTTCCTTTTCCTGCCAAAGTCATCGAGAAGACCGTCAACAGACAACTGGCCGCCTTCCTCGAGACGAATGGATCCCTCGACCACTCGCAGTCCGGCTTCCGGGCCAACCACAGCACCGAGACCGCCCTCATCGCAGCCACCGACGACATCCGAGCCCTGCTCGACAACGGGAAACAGCGGCCCTCATCCTCCTGGACCTCTCCGCAGCGTTCGACACAGTCTGCCACCGCACCCTAGTGCAACGCCTGAACAACGTCGGAATCCAAGAGAAGGCACTGGAGTGGATCATCTCCTTCCTCGCCGGAAGAACCCAGAGAGTCCGCCTCCCCCGTTCAGTTCCGAGGCCACCAAAGTCATCTGCGGCGTACCACAAGGATCATCACTCAGCCCCACCCTCTTCAACGTCTACATGAGCCCCCTCGCAGCCATCGCACGCCAACACAACCTCAACATCATCTCCTACGCCGACGACACCCAGCTGATCCTCTCCCTCACCAACGACCCCACAACCGCCAGAACCAACCTACATGAAGGGATGAAGGACGTAGCCGAGTGGATGAGGAACAGCCGCCTGAAACTGAACTCAGATAAGACGGAAGTCCTCATCCTAGGATCATCACCCTCCGCCTGGGACGACTCCTGGTGGCCCCCTGCCCTGGGCAACGCACCCAAACCAACGGACCACGCACGCAACCTGGGCTTCATCCTGGACTCCTCCCTCTCAATGACCCGACAAGTCAACGCCGTCTCCTCGTCTTGCTTCAACATCCTACGCATGCTGCGCAAGATCTTCGGGTGGATCCCCACCGAAACCAGGAAGACGGTCACCCAGGCCCTCGTCACCAGCCGACTGGACTACGGCAACTCCCTCTACGCCGGAACCACAGCCAAACTTCAAAAAGACTCCAACGCATCCAGAACGCCTCAGCTCGACTCATCCTGGACATCCCCCGACACAGCCACATTGCCGGACACCTGAGAGACCTGCACTGGCTCCCCGTCAGCAAGAGAATCACGTTCCGACTCCTCACCCACGCACACAAAGCTCTCCACAACCAAGGCCCCAGATACCTCAACGACAGTCTGACCTTCTACACTCCCACCCGCCAGCTACGATCGACCAACCACGCCCTCGCCGCCGTCCCCCGCATCCGAAGAGCCACAACGGGAGGAAGATCCTTCTCCTACCTGGCTGCCAAGATGTGGAACTCCCTACCCATCCACCTCCGCCTTACCCAAGACCACCTCTCCTTCAGGAAGCAACTCAAGACCTGGCTGTTCGAACAGTAGCGGCCCCCCCCCCCCTAGCGCCTTGAGACCCTCCGGGTGAGTAGCGCGCTATACAAATGCTTGATTGATTGATTGATTGATTGAGGTAGTGCCTATTTGCGTAATGTGTTTATGCTTATGAGGTTATTGCATAATGTGCTTATGCAGGTGAGGCCCATTGCGTAATGTGTTTATGCTAATGAGGTTTGGGCCTAATGTGGGTTTATGTCTAATGCTAATAGGATAATGCTTAGGTCATTATGGTACCAGTAGTTACTGGCTGTGTTTTATATTTGCATTTACTTACCTGTTCTGATGGTTCTGACCATGGCCCGATTGGCCTGGTCCTGTATATAATTCCCCTGTGAATATTGCCCGTGCCAGTTGGCACAGTGTAAATATGTGATTACGTTTCTAATGTGTTTTATGATAATACAAAGGCTATTTTTTATATAACCTTGTGTGGAGTTCCTTTTGTAGTGTGCCTAGTGTGTTGCTGTATGTGTGTGTTGCGCAAACGCTTTACACATTGCCTCCGGGATAGGCCTGACTGCTCGTGCCAAGCTACCAAGGGGGTGAGCAGGGGTTGTCTTGGGTGTGTAACTCCCTTGCCCTGACTAGAGTGGTGGTTTCTGCCTGGCTTTGGCGCAAGCCTTAGCCAACCAGAAATCCCATTTCTAACATTGGTGGCAGCGGTGGGATAGGACTTTCTTTTGCGCAGTACCACAGCGACAACTGGTTGCACTACAAACTCTGCATTTAGATAATCACATGTTTGGGGGTTATTTTTACTGATTTTATTTTTCTCCTCACGAGTGTCATTTTTAAATGGTGTTTTCTGCGCTTTTAAGTTTAGTGGCAGAAGAGAAAAAATGACAGGGCGGGGACGCCGGTAGGTGGGGAGGATCCCATAGATAGGGAGTCCCTTGCTGAGTCCAGTGCCCCATCCCTTTTCCTGTCCCCAGAGGTGTGGGTGGATAGGAGGGAAGAAAGGGAGTGTGGAGGAGAAAAAGTTAGCTCTGGAGGGTAGTTTATCCCCTGAGCTCAGTTGAGTTGTCTGGATTCACCGGTAAGGGTGGGATCCAGTGGTGGTAGCAGAAGTGAGTCCAGTGCATGAAGTCCCAGTCCCAGTTCCCAGAGTATGGTACCTGGTGCTCAGTAAGAGGGGTACAGGTTGAAATTCAGGGGCAGTGAGGAACTGTCTCACCAGTCTGGGGGGGGGCGTGTCTGGATGAGTGGTGTGTTGCACTGGACGAGTGGGTGTGAGTTCTTTTGGTGATAAGGAGCTTGCACGGGAGGTGGACCTCTGGCTGTGTGCTAGAGGTCCTGCAGAGGCATTGGGGAGTGATTCCAAAAGTAGTGGCTTGGGTATCTTCCAGTCCAGTGTGGTGGAAGAGGTTCAGTGTAGCCCAGCTAGGTCCCAGTGGAATGGGAGGGGTGTAGGGGCTCACGTCCGGTCTCAGTGGAGACGGAGTGAGTGTGGGACGGTGTGTCCCACGGTGGCCCGAAACCCCGTCTCAGGGCCTGGAGGGTTCCCTAGGGGAGCGCCAGGTCGGGGGCCTAGGCTGTACTTGTAGGTCATTTGAGGAGGATCTTCCAGTGTCTAGAGGACGTGGAGTGTCTGTAACTAGAGCTCCAGCGGCCCTGGTGTCTGGCGGTACCGCTCCAGTTGGGAGGGTGCAGAGGTCCAGAGTGAGGGGTGAGAGGGGGATGTGTTCCCCAGTGGGAGAGCCAGTGGGTCTGGGGCCAGCCATAAGGGCTGAGTCTCCTAGAAGTGACCATGGTGACACCACTTCTGTCCTGGGGGATCTTTGCGCACTGTCAGATGGACAGGGGTCGGGAGATCTGCGCCAGGCAGACTATCACGCAACACGTGAGTCGTGTTACCCTCGGGGGGTGCTGTGTGCGCCCCCAGAAGTCCTGGCGTGCCAGGCAAAGTGCTCAGCCACGGGGTTTAGCTCCAAGGTTGGGGAGGCCAGGTTCAGGTTCGGCCTGACCTGGAGGGAAGGATGACTGTAAACGGTATCCTGACCGGTTTCCAGAGGTACCACTCCAGTTGGGAGGGTGCAAACTCAGGAGAGGGGTGCAGAGGGAGGGACTCCTCGCCTCTGACCCTGGTGCAACCTGAGGGTTTAGACCCTAGGTTGGGAGATTAGGAAACTTCCAGGTCAAGAAGGAATCTCTGCCAAAGTGGATCAGCTGAAGAGACTGAGGAGACTGCCCTTGCTGTGTGTTCTGGGGCTCACCTGCAGTTTGTTGTTTCCACTGGGGAAGAGGAAAGGGGACTTTGCTGTGTGCTGTGTCCCCCCCCACCTGCTTGAAGAGGGACTTTGCTGTGTGCTGTGTACCTCCGAAGTGAAATAGTTTCTATGGGCCTGAGTGAGCTGCCCTCCTGTTGGAAGTTTCAGTTGGGAGGAGAGTGTGTCGCTGATACGCCGCTGGCGTGTGCTCTGTCTAGCCTGGGACATACTGAGACTCCCCTGTGATCATGGAACTGAAGGGTACCGGACTCTGGAAGGGGGTGCAGAGGGAGGGAGTCCTCGCCTCTGACCCCGGTGCAGCCGGTGAATGTAGATCCCAGGTGGTAGACCAGTTGATGGAGAGAGGTCCTGAACTGGTGGGAGAGTTGTGTTCTGGTGGGTGCTTCCCCTGGGAGGGTGCGGAACCCCAGAAGTAGAGGTAGGGTGAGGCAACTCTTGCCCGTGACCTCTGGTCAGCCTGAGGGTGCGGACCCTAGGTTGAAGGATCAGTGGTAGTTTGGAACTACACTGAGAGGGAGAGTGGAGAATGGCTATTGGATGCCAGGGGTTACTGCCCCCCACTCTGTGGATTGGCAAGGACCAGTGACGTCTGGGTGGGCTAGGGCCTGGTCCTGGCCGTGGACAACTAGGAAGTACCAGTGGGGTAGCCTAGTTGGGCCTGAGAGTTCTTTCTCAGAGGGGACCACATGGGTTCAGAGTGGCGTAGAACCGGAGGGTGTCCCTGCAGTGAGGGCCGGCGTCCGTGTTCTATCGCCCGAAGCAGGGAAGCCCATCAAGGTAGTGATTGGTCTGCCCTGCGTTTTGGCTGGAAGGGGGTTGTGTTGGACTTGGCCCTTTTTGGCAGGTTCACCCCTAAACTTTTTGCCTTGTCTGTAACCTGGTGTTGGTGATTTTAGGCCTCTGAGCACTTTCGCACTGTGGTCCAGTGGAAAGTGTGTGTGCTCTCTGTGTACTTGTGGTGAGATTGGCCTGCCCTCCCATAGGAATGCATGGGGGATAAGTGTGTCCATGGTAATTCCTGGTATGAGAGGAGCAGTATGGTCAAGTCTGGTATGTATGAATTTGTGAGAATAAATGCTGCACAATGGTGTGCGCAGATTTATTGTGACTGGTGTAGAAATGCCACTTTTAGAAGTTGGCATTTATGTGTGCTCTGTGTCTGCCTGCCTGATGTGAATTGCATGTCTAGCTTGTGAGTGACAGGGGCTGGGAGGTGTGTGTGGCTCCAGGAGGGCAGGGTGAGTCAGCGCAGGGCTGAAGAGGGAGATCTGCATGTAGATGGGAGGGAGGAGTTGCACCTGGGACCTGAATAGGACTGTGCCTTCCCTCCACAATGCTGGCTCCGCCCCATGTGGTGCGTCTGAGCACCTAGCCCCCACCTGACAATGGAGAGAGGAGCTGAGCACAACAAAGTGCTCCAAAGCTCCCCCAAACCAGTTGCGTCTGGTTTTTCCCCAGCCCTGTGCTGTGTCACAAAGGGAAAATGTAATATAAATATAGGGGCTGTGTCCCCATGAGGTGGTTCAGTTTTCAGTTCTGTTCCTGCTGGGGCATGCTGCTGCTGGGGCCCAGGGGGGGCTGCCAGGAGGGCTTGCCTCCCTGGGCCCTGCATTGCCCCTTCATCTCCAAGGACTTTTGTGGGACCCTTCTGCTTTGCTAGAGTCCAGGACCTTCAGGACTTTGCCTGCATCCTGCACCCTGTGAGCGCTGTGTTTTGGCTGCCTGAGGGGAGAGCGAGGAGCTGGCGGCGTGCAGCGTGCTGCTGCAGTAATTATAGAGGGAATCCCGACGTGGGGATTCCCCCGAGCCGCCGGTGGGAGCGGGTGCCCACCCCACACCTTTGCCTTTTTATTTTATATACACTTAGCGGGTGCCCACCCCGCAAGTGTCTTCAGTTAAAACGGGAGCCTACCCCGTATTGCCACCGCAAAAGAAGAAAAAGAAACAGCCGCCGCGATCGCGCGGTGACCCGGAAGTCAGGCGTTGCATTTGCCTGATTGGGGGCGGGGCTCCGTGTCCACGAGGAGCCCCGCGTACTGCCTCAGTATCGGGAGAGCAGCCAAGGCGAGCCCCGAGAGGAGGGGCCCGACCGGAGCCTCGGGGGCTCCCAGTGCCCACGGGAACCAGGAGAAGCCGCCCAGGATACTGGAGTCGTCTAGAGGAGGACCCGCTCTCCAGAAGGAAGTCTGCCGGAGTCCCTGGAGACCGGAGCGGTCAGAGGAGAGTCCTGCCTCCGCCCCCAGCCGGTGAGTGGAGCTTGAGGGAGTTCGGGTTGGGAGAGGCAGAGCGGCCCCGTCTGGCAGCGGGCCGCTCCAACGTGGTCCTGAGGCACGTGAGGAGACCAGAGGAGGCAGAGAGTCCAGCCTCCAGAGAGCCCGGTGAGTGGTGGGGGGGGGCGTCTCCCTTGTGTGTGCAGATCGAGGCACAGTATCCGAGCGGCCCCGCCTGCCAGAGGGCCGCTCCAACGTTGGCCATAAGTGAGTCAGAAGTCCCTAAGGGAGGACAAGAGAGGGTACAGTGGTGCCCGTGGTTTCGTGGACATTTCTTTACAGTTGCCCCGCTTGACAGTGGGCAACTGCGACGTTTTGGGAGCAGTTGGATTTAGAGAAGCCCAGTGGGGCTGAAGAGGCACAGAGTTGCCAGGGCCCCCTTCATGTTGTTGATACCTAGCTGCCCCGCTTGATAGAGGGCAGCTGCAACGTTGCGAAGACTCATGTTGAAAAGGGCACAGTGAGTGCCAGTGATGTTCCCAGCTACCCAGCAATTAGTGGGCAGCTGCCACGTTTACGCCTGATCATTTGCGCACTTTGACTTTAGCTGCAAGTGGCAGCTTAGCGCCCTGACATTGGGACATAGGGCATTTGAGCCCCTAGAGAAGGCCAGTTGGCCTAGGGGCAGGTTGGTGACATTGGAAGAGCGCCAGGCTCTACAGGATTGCGTAATGTATTTATGCCTACTCTGAATGTTGCCAAGAATGATTTAGGCCCATTGCGTAATGTGTTTATGCTAATGAGGTTTGGGCCTAATGTGGTTATGCCTAATGTCATGTTATGATGTCTTGAGGTAGTGCCTATTTGCGTAATGTGTTTATGCTTATGAGGTTATTGCATAATGTGCTTATGCAGGTGAGGCCCATTGCGTAATGTGTTTATGCTAATGAGGTTTGGGCCTAATGTGGGTTTATGTCTAATGCTAATAGGATAATGCTTAGGTCATTATGGTACCAGTAATTACTGGTTGTGTTTTATATTTGCATTTACTTACCTGTTCTGATGGTTCTGACCGTGGCCCGATTGGCCTGGTCCTGTATATAATTCCCCTGTGAATATTGCCCGTGCCAGTTGGCACAGTGTAAATATGTGATTACGTTTCTAATGTGTTTTATGATAATACAAAGGCTATTTTTTATATAACCTTGTGTGGAGTTCCTTTTCTAGTGTGCCTAGTGTGTTGCTGTATGTGTGTGTTGCGCAAACGCTTTACACATTGCCTCCGGGATAGGCCTGACTGCTGGTGCCAAGCTACCAAGGGGGTGAGCAGGGGTTATCTTGGGTGTGTAACTCCCTTGCCCTGACTAGAGTGGTGGTTTCTGCCTGGCTTTGGCGCAAGCCTTAGCCAACCAGAAATCCCATTTCTAACACTACCCAAACACAACTGCACTACCCTATACCCTAAAACACGACCCCCTACACTACACAAACACAACTGCACTACCCTAAACCCTAAAACACTACCCACAGCTAAATCTAAAATCTAAATCCGTATTTGTAAAGCGCAAACTACTCACCCTTACGGGTCTCAAGCCGCTGGGGGCCGTCGTGGAAATTAAGTGAGCTATTGCCCAGAGTCACATGGTGCTGAGCTGAGCTGCCGCCGGAGCCGGGGATCGAACCGTGAGCCCTGTGCTCCGAAGTCAGCTGCCCTGGCCGCTGCACCACACCTCTCCACAGCATGACCCCCTTCACTACACAAACACCACTGCACTAACATAAACCCTAAAACACTACCCCAGCACTACCCCCTACACTACCCAAACACCACTGCACTAACATAAACCCTAAAACACTACCCCCAGCACGACTCCCTACACTACCCCCAAACACCACTGCACTACCCTAAACCCTAAATCTACCCCCAGCACGACCCCTACACTACCCAAACACCACTGCACTACCCTAAACCCTAAAACACTACCCCCAGCACGACCCCTACACCACCCAAACACCACTGCACTACCCTAAACCCTAGAAAGAAACCCCCACCCCATGCCCAATCCCCTTACCTCTCACTCCTCATGGTTCCTCTCTCCTCGTGGTTCCTGCTTCACGTCATCTCTGAGGGGCGGTGCACGTCGTTGTGAGGAAACGGAACAGCCTCTGTTTCCTTACAATGACATGGATCATCTACATAGTTTTTAGAACGCATGGTCATTTACCATACATACCTTTACAACAAAATTCGTTGTAAAGGCATGCGTGGTAAATGACCATGCGTTCTAAAAATGTGTAGTAATGACTTCGTGATGTACAACGCATGCGTGGTAATGCATGCGTTGTAATGGTATCGCAAAGTAAAAAGTCGTTGTAACAGCTGTTTACCGATCGAAGCTGGCCCCTGTTCTTCAGTGAGACATTTATTTGATTAATTAGGAGGAAGGAATGTGTTTTTTACTGAAAAGTGCATTCCCGGCTGTTGTATTGTGAAAGTGTCCGCGTGGCCTGGTTTCACTTCTGGTGAGAGAGTGGAAGAGTCTGTTTGGATCTAAAGGAGTTCTGTTGTTGGACGGGGCCAGCGCGACATGTCATCAGAAAACATAGCTAATGGAAAGCGTCCTCCCTGAAGTGTGGAGCAGTGCCATGAGAGGTCAACGAGTGTGCGTCCCACCGCAGTATGAACGTACCGCATGACCCATGTGCCGCCTCCAGGGTACAGGAGGCAGAAGCGGCATCGCAGGTCCTCTTGAAGACCGTTGTAGCACTAATTCTACATTTTGGTACCAGGGCATTTTAACTTCGTTGTTCCTGCCAGATACAAAGAGAAGATCCTGTGTTATTCAGTGCCCTCGTTACCTTTTTTGTGGGTTGTGGTGCTTGTCACTTCGCTGCCCCGCCGGTGCACACGACTGGGCACCCCACCTCGTGTGCCATCTGCAGGGCCTCTGCCCTCGGATCACTGGTTTCGGTTTCTGGAGTGGCAACATAAACAGTTGCTCCCAAAGGACTAGCCTGAACACTTAGGTGAATATCCCCTGCACCAGCATTCCACGGAAATTCTTTCCTAGCTCTCCCACGTCAACGAGCACGGCTCCGCTCGCGACACCGTATGACGTCATCGGAGCCATAAGAGGACCTCGTATGCGTGCTGATGTCAGTTCCACCTATTTTTTCCGTGCCACCGAGGCAAACAGGGGACCGAGACATTTTCACATGTATACATAGTATAATAAATATATATATATATTCACTGAAAAAACCATAGGTTTCAGGCACGTTATAGTTAGAAATTAGTATTTAAAAAACCTTAGAAATTCACTGAAAAAACCATAGGTTTCAGGCACTATATAGTTAGAAATTAGCATTTAGAAAACCTTAGAAATTCACTGAAAAAACCATAGGTTTCAGGGGCGTTATAGTTAGTTGGACATTTCACTCGTACAAAACCATAGAAATTCCCCGTTATAGTTAGTTCAGCTAACTATAACTCGCGCGCACCGCAATGCACTGCTGATGACGTCACATATTACATCACTCATGACATGGTCAGTAACATCACTCATGACATCACTGATGACATCTCAAATGACATCACTGATGACATCATCCAGTGAATGTGTGTTTTTCTGAAAATTAAATATGTTTTATATATGTATATCTCAAGGTCGATGGAAGAATAAATGGGTATATAAGTGTCTAAATGGATGATTTTTTTGTAAAATTGATTGTATAACTGACTAAGTGTATCTTAGTGAATACATGGGTTAGTGAGTAATGTTTAAATATGAAAATATCTGTATCAGTCTCTCACTTTGTGTATAAGTGGCTGCATGTGTTGGTGAGTAGCTACATGAGTGTCTATATGGGTTATTAGTTGGTTTTTTGAGTATCAGTATAAGTGTCTGAGTGTCTGTAAGGTTCGGTGGGGGTATTACTTAGTGCATAGATGCATGAATGAGTGACTCACTGTTTGTATGTGTTGGAAGACAGCATGTGTGCAGGACTGTATAGGTGGATGAGTATGTGTATGGGTGTGTTAGTGAGTGAATGACTGTCTCAATAGTGTCTTTATGAGTAACTACATATGTTTTAAACTAGTATATGTGAGTATTGGTGTATATAAGTGAGTATATGTGAGAGTGAGAGATTGGAAGAGTTCCTGTACAAATAAGTAGGTGTTTCTATAAGTGATTGTTTAAGAGAGTAAGTATGTGTAAGTTTCTGTAGAAGTAAGTATGGTAGTGTGTGTATAACTGTATATGCAAGTAAATGGATGTTTGATACTTTGTTTGCATGTCTGACTATGTGTGTGAGTAACTCTATGGATGAGTGGCGGTGTGTAACAGGATGTATAGGTGTATGAGTACATATGATGAGTGAGTACATGTATGAGTGACTGTATAGGGACTGTTGGTGAATGAGTGGATGTGTGTGTAGATCTTGGAATTACTGAATAGGTGTGTTGTAACTGGTATTGGTATGTCCATTGTTTTGAAAATGTTAGTTTGTATTTTTGAGTGT
This sequence comes from Calotriton arnoldi, assembly GCA_963921515.1. Taxonomy (NCBI): domain Eukaryota; kingdom Metazoa; phylum Chordata; class Amphibia; order Caudata; family Salamandridae; genus Calotriton; species Calotriton arnoldi. The sequence continues at coordinate 72,126 of CAWUFW010010594.1, forward strand.
GTGTATCAAAGGCTATATTAGGGTGAGAGGAGGTCTGCCACTGTATCACAAGGATGATGTCATCAGTGATGTCATCAGTGATGTCATTTGAGATGTCATCAGTGATGTCATGAGTGATGTCACTGACCATGTCATGAGTGATGTAATATGTGACGTCATCAGCAGTGCATTGCGGGACGTGCGAGTTATAGTTAGCTGAACTAACTATAACGGGGAATTTATATGGTTTTGTACGAGTGAAATGTCCAACTAACTATAACGCCCCTGAAACCTATGGTTTTTTCAGTGAATTTCTAAGGTTTTTTAAATGCTAATTTCTAACTATAACGTGCCTGAAACCTATGGTTTTTTCAGTGAATATATATATATATATATATATATATATATATATATACATATATATATATATATATATATATATATAAAAATATATATATATATATATATATTCACTGAAAAAACCATAGGTTTTAGGGACAGTTATAGTTAGTTGGACATTGCACTCGTACAAAACCCATGAAATTCCCCCGTTATAGTTAGTTCAGCTAACTATAACTCGCGCCCCGCAATGCACTGCTGATGACGTCACATATTACATCACTCATGACATGGTCAGTGACATCACTGATGACATCACTGAAGAATGTGCTAGTATTTGTATGAGTAAGTGAGTTGGTGTGTGTATAACTGTATAGGTGAGTAAATGGGTGTGTGATTAATTTTTTGCATGACTGACTAGGTGTGTGAGTACCTCTATGGATGAGTGGCGGTGTGTGAGTGTTTATATAGGTGTATGAGTGCATATGATAGTCCTGTACTCAGTGACCGTAAGTATGAGTGACTGTACGGGTGAGTGAGTAGATGTGTGTGTGTGTAGACCTAAGAATCAGTGAGTGGGTATGTAGTTATTGGTATTGGAGTGTGTATGGTTTTGAGAATGGCAGTCTGTAATTTAGAGTGGGTGTATCAAAAGTTATATTAGGGTGTGAGAAGATGCTTGAAATGATCACATGGATGATGTCATCAGTGATGTCATCAGTGATGTCATTTGAGATGTCATCAGTGATGTCATCAGTGATGTCACTGACCATGTCATGAGTGATGTAATATGTGACGTCATCAGCAGTGCATTGCGGGGGTGAGTTATAGTTAGCTGAACTAACTATAACGGGGGAATTTCACGGGTTTTGTATGAGTGCATTGTCCAACTAACTATAACTGTCCCTAAAACCTATGGTTTTTTCAGTGAATTTCAAAGGTTTTCTAAATGCAAATTTCTAACTATAACGTGTCTGAAACCTATGGTTTTTTCAGTGAATTTCAAAGGTTTTTTAAATGCTAATTTCTAACTATAACGTGCCTGAAACCTATGGTTTTTTAAGTGAATTACAAAGGTTTTTTAAATGCTAATTTCTAACTATAACGTGCCCTGCACCCTACCTTCACCACTGTGCAAACGCGCCCCGTGGCGCGTTTTAAGTTGGGGGATTAAGTCCCCTTGAATCATGAGGGTCCCTGGAGTCCAACTAGCCCACCCTGTACCTCCAGTATGCTCCAGGGAGATGCGTTGCAGAGAGGTGTTCAGAGGCCACGCCCCATTTTACACCTCTCTGCAACGCAGCTCTGTGGCGCTTTCTGGACGTACCTGGTGGGCTAGTTGTCCCCCAGGGACCCTCAGGATTGAAGGGGATTTAATTCCCCATCTTAAAACGTGCCACGGGGCCTGTTTGCACACATGTGACCTGAAGCCCCGCCCCCTCCCTCCACCACTGTGCAAACGCGCCCCTTGGCGCGTTTTAAGTTGGGGGATTAAGTACCCTTGAATCCTGAGGGTCCCTGGAGTCCAACTAGCCCACCATGTACCTCCAAAAAGCACCACAGAGCTGCGTTGCAGAGAGGTGTAAAAAGGGGCGTGGCCTCTGAACACCTCTCTGCAACGCAGCTCCCTGGCGCATACTGGAGATTCCTGGTGGGCTAGTTGGCCCCAGGGACCCCCAGTATTCAAGGGAATTACTTCCCTTCTTACAACGCGCCAGGGGGCACGCTTGCATAGTGCTGCAGGGAGGAGGCGGAGCCTCCGGCACGATGCCGTTTTTTTTTTTTTAATTTTTTATGGGAGGGGGCTGCATGGCCCCTCTCCCTCATCCACTTTTGTCCCCGGGGACCCCATCCCCCGGGGCCTGAGGCTGTTGTTTTATTTATATATTTTGTTTTTTTCAAAACGGGAAGGGGGCCGCGTGGCCCCCCTTCCCTGGGCCGGTATTTGCCCCGGGGACCCCATCCCCCGGGGCATGCCCTCTTTTTTTTGATAAAAATAAATATTTGGAGGGGGGCTGCGTGGCCCCCCTCCTCAGGCCATTAAAGGCCCCGGGGACCCCATCCCACGGGGCCGGCCTTTGCGTCCTTTTTTTTTTTTTTCAAAAAATTCCATTTTTTGGGAGGGGGCTGCGTGGCCCCCCTCCCGGGCCACTAATGGCCCTGGGGACCCCATCCCCCGGGGCCTGGCCATACGTTGGGGACCGTGGCGGGGTCCCCAATCCCCGCACGGTCCCGCCGGCTCCCCGCGTCCTGCGGGAGCCGGCATTGCTTTTCCATAAGGGAGCTGCTGACATGCAGCTCCCCTTATGGAAAAGCAATCTGCTTGCTTCATTGAAGCGAGAGCAGGTTTCCCTGCTCTCGCTTCAATGAAGCAAAGCAAGTTTGCAATGGCAGGGACGGGAGCCGCGAGGCTCCCGTCCTGCCATTGCAAACAGCAGTGTCCCGGGGGTAGGCACCCGGGACACTGCAGGAGCTGGCCCTGGGGGCGGCGGTCCCCAGGGCCACCACAGGATCCAGGAGGAGCCGCGTGGCCCCCTTCCCACTTCTACATAGCCCCGGGAGGTGGTGGTCCCGGGGCTTCGGGTGTCCAAACGGACCCCCACATGTATTTTCTTAGTGCCCCGGGAGGTGGCGGTCCCCGGGCGTGTGGGGGGCTAGAGCCCCCACACACAGGTATTTCAAATTTAAAAAAGAAGCCCCGGGGGTGGCGGTCCCGGGGCTGCGGGAGGGCACAGTGCCCTCCCGCACCATTTTTATTAGAAAGCCCCAGGGGGTGGCGGTCCCCGGGGCTTGGGGGCCTTAGAGGCCCCCCATTAACTAAAAACCAACCCCCCGCATGCCCCCGGGACTTGGCCCACCCGGGGCAAAATAGCATCGAAGCACGGGAGACCGCGCTTCGATTTTTTTACGGCGGGATCCGCGCACCCTAAGCGCATCCCGCCGATTTAAAAAAAAAATGCTTTTTCTGCCCAGGGGTCCTTGTGGGACCCCTGAGCAGACCTAGGGGGTCAGGGTGTTTCTACCCTGCCCCCTTTGTGCGTTTTGCGCACTTGTTTCTGTCCCTCGGTTCTACCGAGGGACAAAATGGCTGCCAACACTTCCTGATTTGGAGTGTTGACAGCCAATTAGCATGCAGCTCGTGATCGGGAGGGTGCGCGAATCCGACGCGGCCATAGATATATATGTGATTTTCATTTTGATTTTCACAGGAACTACTGAACGGATTTACACCATTTAACAAAAGGGTTCTTTCTGAACCAAGAACTACCTCTTTGCCAAATTTGGTGTAATTCCGTTCAGCAGTTCGGGCTGTAGCCGTGGCTAAAGTTTCCTATGGGAAAATGAATGGGGAAAACACGTTTTGGGACCCCCTTTTTCTCGGCCCCCGCTTGACGAATCACCCCGAAACTTTCAGGGTAGGAGCGGACCGGAGCGGGCCATAAAGTTTGAAAATTTTGCGAAGATTCGTCAACCGACGCAAGAGTTATTCCAAATAGAATGTCGCAGATTTCCTATGGAAAATAGGTCCTAACTATAACTATCTACTGGCGACCGCCAGTAGATAATACATATTGTATATATATATATATATATATATATTCACTGAAAAAACCATAGGTTTCAGACACGTTATAGTTAGAAATTAGCATTTAAAAAACCTTTGAAATTCACTGAAAAAACCTTAGGTTTTAGGGACAGTTATAGTTAGTTGGACATTTCACTCGTACAAAACCTGTGAAATTCCCCCCTTATAGTTAGTTCAGCTAACTATAACTCGCGCCCCTGCAATGCACTGCTGATGATGTCACATATTACATCACTCATGACATGGTCAGTGACATCACTGATGACATCACTGATGACATCTCAAATGGCATCACTGATGACATCATCCAGTGACTGTGTGTTTCTGTAAAGTTTAAATATTTTTAATATATATAGGGAAAGGCGTATTGAAGAATGAGTGGGTGTATAAGTGTCTGGATGGATGATTTAGTAGGTGCGTGACTGACTCTATAAGTGAGCGATTAAACGTATCTTACTGAATGCATGGGTTAGTGACTAAACTGGGTGAATGTCTGTATCCGTCTGTCTGTTGCTGTGTAAGTGGCTGCATGGGTTTGTGAATAGCTACATGAGTGTCTATATGAGTTATTGATTGGTTGTCTGAGTATCTGTATGGGTGCCTGAGTGTTTGTGTGGGTGGGGTGTGTGCGACTCTGTGCATAGATGTGTGAGTGGGTGATTCACTGGGTGGATGGTTTCAAGAGTGCATCTGTGATAGACTGTATGGGGGGGAGGTGTGTGTAAGAGTGTGTTCGTGAGTGAATGTATGTCCCAGTGGTACATGTGTGAGTAACTACATATGTGAAAGGCAGTATATATGTGTGTTGGAGTATATAAATAGCTATAAGCGAGAGTGAGTGATTGTGATAGTGGCTGTATGGATGAGTGTGTGCTTGTATCAGTGATTGTATAAGAGCGTAACAATGTGCTAGTATTTGTATGAGTAAGTGAGCTGGTGTGTGTATAACTGTATAGGTGAGTAAATGGCAGTGTGTTTAATTATTTGCATGACTGACTAGGTGTGTGAGTACCTCTATGGATGAGTGGCAGTGTTTGAGTGTCTATATAGGTGTATGAGTGCATATGATAGTCCTGTACTGAGTGACCGTAAGTATGAGTGACTGTACGGGTGAGTGAGTGGATGTGTGTGTAGACCTAAGAATCAGTGAGTGGGTATGTAGTTATTGGTGTTGGAGTGTCTCTGGTTTTGTGAATGGCAGTCTGTAATTTAGAGTGGGTGTATCAAAGGTTATATTAGGGTGTGAGGAGGTGCATCAGATTATCACGTGGATGATGTCATCAGTGATGTCATCAGTGATGTCATTTGAGATGTCATCAGTGATGTCATCAGTGATGTCACTGACCATGTCATGAGTGATGTAATATGTGACGTCATCAGCAGTGCATTCGTGGGCGCGAGTTATAGTTAGCTGAACTAACTATAACGGGGAATTTCACGGGTTTTGTACGAGTGAAATGTCCAACTAACTATAACTGTCCCTAAAACCTATGGTTTTTTCAGTGAATTTCAAAGGTTTTTTAAATGCTAATTTCTAACTATAACATGTCTGAAACCTATGGTTTTTTCAGTGAATTTCAAAGGTTTTTAAATGCTAATTTCTAACTATAACGTGCCTGAAACCTATGGTTTTTTCAGTGAATTTCAAAGGTTTTTTAAATGCTAATTTCTAACTATAACGCCCCTAAAACCTATGGTTTTTTCAGTGAATTTCAAAGGTTTTTTAAATGCTAATTTCTAACTGTAACGCCCCTAAAACCTATGGTTTTTTCAGTGAATTTCAAAGGTTTTGTAAATGACAATTTTTAAATGTATTAATTGTAATATTTATTTTTTTGATACTGATTTACTACATTTTTTAAAACTATTTATTTTTAGATATTTTATTTTTAAATTACATTGTAATTACATTATACATTACATTACAAAATATACTTTCTCAGAATGAATTACTTTAGTTTAAATACTTTGCAAATAGGCAATAGACTTTTAAGTACAGAAGTTACAGTTGTTGCAATGGGCAACACAATTTCAAACACAATGCAACATTGAGCTCAATGTGAATTTCTAGTTAAATGCAATTAGTTACTTTATGGATTACTTTTCTAACCACAGGACTGGATCCTAGATTCAGTCCTGGGACATCTCCTGTAAACAGTTGAGTAAAAGCGTTTTGGTTACAGTAGTGATTTTTAAGGGATATTATTGTATTTTAAAAGTTGACACAGAAACTTTTTCACATAGAATCACCAATGTTATCCTATGGGAGGAAATTCACTTAGCAGGTAAGTCGTGTTATCGTTACTTTTTCTTACTCAGTGGTGGATCCTGGATCCAGCACTGGTGCATCTCCTGTAAACAGTTGAAAGAATGCGTTTAAGTCATAAAGGCGATTTTTAAGGAATATTTGTAGTTTGTGAAAATCGACACAAACATTTCTGCTGAAAACCAGACAATGGATTCCTATGGAAGGAAATACAAGTTACTGATAAGTACGGTTAGAATTACTTTTCAGGGTCAGTGCTGGGCTAAAAGATGCAGCACTGGGTTCTCTCCTGATAACAGGTGAGTAAATCGGAATTCGTAGTTCGGCTGATTTTAGAGGACTATTATAAAGTTCCAAAACTCCACACTTAGAAGAATTTCCAAGTGAAACCAGTCAATGTTAGCCTATGGAAGGAAATTCAAGTTACTGGTAAGTACGGTTAGAATTACTTTTCAGGATCTTTACTGGGCTGAAAGATGCAGCACTGAGGTCTCTCCTGATAACAGGTGTGTAAATTGGAATTCGTAGTTCAGCTGATTTTAGAGGAATATTATAAAGTTCCAAAACTCAACACTTAGAAGAATTTCCAAGTGAAACCAGTCAATGTTAGCCTATGGAAGGAAATTCAAGTTACTGGTAAGTACGGTTAAAATTACTTTTCAGGATCAGTACTGGGCTCAAAGATGCAGCACTGTGGTCTCTCCTGATAACAGGTGAGTAAATCGGAATTCGTAGTTCGGCTGATTTTAGAGGAATATTATAAAGTTCCAAAACTCCACACTTAGAAGAATTTTCAAGTGGAACCAGTCAATGTTAGCCTATGGAAGGAAATTCAAGTTACTGGTAAGTACGGTTAAAATTACTTTTCAGGATCAGTACTGGGCTCAAAGATGCAGCACTGGGGTCTCTCCTGATAACAGGTGAGTAAATCGGAATTCGTAGTTCGGCTGATTTTAGAGGAATATTTGCACAATGGTGAAGGAAGGGGGTGGGGCCTGAGGTGACATGTCTGCAAACACGCCCTGTGGCGCATTTTAAGTTGGAGAATTAATTCCTCCTCAATCCCGAGGTCCCGAGGCCAACTAGCCCACCAGGTACCTCCAGTATGCGCCAGAGAGCTGCGCTGCAGAGAGGTGTTCAGAGGCCACGCCCTTTTACACCTCTCTGCAACGCAGCTCTGTGGCGCTTTCTGACGTACCTGGTGGGCTAGTTGGCCTCAGCGACCCTCAGGATTGAAGGGGATTTAATTCCCCATCTTAAAACGCGCCACGGGGCCTGTTTGCACACATGTCACCTGAAGCCCCGCCCTCCCTTCACCACTGTGCAAACGCGCCCCGTGGCGCGTTTTAAGTTGGGGATTAACTCCCTGCATCCTGAGGGTCCCTGGAGTCCAACTAGCCCACCATGTACCTCCAAAGCGCCACCTCGCTGCGTTGCAGAGAGGTGTAAAAGGGGCGTGGCCTCTGTACACCTCTCTTCAACGCAGCCCCTGGCGCATACTGGAGGTTCCTGGTGGGCTAGTTGGCCCCAGGGACCCCCAGTATTCAAGGGGAGTTCGTTCCCCATCTGCAAACGCGCCAGGGGCGCGTTTGCAGACTGCTGCAGCGAGGGGGCGGGTCTCCAGCACGATGGCGGTCTTTTTTTAACTTTTTTTTGTATAGGAGGGGGCTGCGTGGCCCCCTTCCTCGGCCACTTTTGGCCCCGGGACCCCATCCCCGGGGCCTGAGCATTTTCTTTTTTTTTTTAAACGGGAAGGGGCCGCGTGGCCTCCTTCCCTGGGCCTCTATTGGCCCCGGGGACCCCATCCCCTGGGGCATGCCCTCTTTTTCATTTTAAAAATATTTGGAGGGGGCTGCGTGGCCCCCTCCTCAGGCCATTTAAGGCCCCGGGGACCCCATCCCCCGGGCCGGCCTTGCCCTTTTTTATTTTATTTATTTATTTTTTGGGGAGGGGGCTGCGTGGCCCCCTCCCGGGCCACTACTTGCCCCGGGGACCCCATCCCCCAGGGCTGGCTCTATCCTTTGGGGACCCCAACTCCCCCACGGTCCCGCCGGCTCCCCGCGTCCTGCGGGAGCCGGCATTGTTTTTCCACATGGGGAGCTGCTAAGATGCAGCTCCCCGTGTGGAAAAGCAATTTGCTTTGGATTTTGGAAGAGAGAGCAGGTTTCCTGCTCTCTTCCAAAATTCAAGCAGTTTGCTATGACAGGACGGGAGCCGCGAGGCTCCCGCCCTGCCATAGCAAACTACAGTGTCACGTGGGTAGGCACCCGGGACACTGCAGGAGCCGGCCCTGGGGGTGGTGGTCCCCAGGGCCATCATGGGCTCCAGGAGGGGGCCGCGCGGCCCCCTCCCAACAGGTTGAAAGCCCCGGGAGGTGGTGGTCCCTGGGGCTCTGGGAGTCCGTAACAGGACCCCCATATTTAACGATTTAGTGCCCCGGGAGGTGGCGGTCCCGGGCGTGTGGGGGCTGTAGCCCCCACACAACTAATTATAATTTAAAAAAGAAGCCCCGGGAGGTGGCGGTCCCGGGGCTGCTTGAGGGCTCAGAGCCCTCCCGCACCATTTTGTTTAAAGCCCCGGGGGTGGTGGTCCCTGGGGCTTGGGAGCCTTAGAGGCCCCCATATAATTATTAATGATCCCCCGCATGCCCCCGGGACTTGGCCCACCCGGGGGCCAATTAACCACGAAGCGCGGGAGCCCGCGCTTCTTTTTTTTTTTTATCAGCAGGATTCGCGTGCCCAGCACGTTTTTGTAGGACCCCTGAGCAGGCCTAGGGGTCAGGGTGTTTCTACCCTGCCCCCGTTTTGCGCAGTTTTTTACTGCTTTCTTGTTCCTCGGTTCTACCGAGGAACAAGATGACTGCCAACACTTCCTGGTTTGGAGTGTTGACAGCCAATTAGCATGCAGCTCGTGATCGGAAGGGTGCGTGGATCCACCGCGGCCATAGATATCGAAACTTTTATTTTGGATTTTCTCAGCAACTACTGAACGGATTTACACCATTTTTAAAAGGGTGCTTTCTGAACCAAGCACTACCTTTTTGCCAAATTTGGTGTAATTCCGTTCAGCAGTTTTGGCTGTAGCCTTGCATAAAGTTTCCTATGGGAAATTGATTTTTTCACTCTTATTTTTTGAATTTCTCCGCAACTACTGAACGGATTTACACCATTTAAAAAAAGGTCACTTTCTGAACCAAGCGCTACCTTTTTGCAAAATTTGGTGTAATTCCGTTCAGCAGTTCGGGCTGTAGCCGTGGCTAAAATGTCCTATGGGAATTAACATGGAGAAAACACGTTTTGGGACCCCCCTTTTTTCTCGGCCCCCGCTTGATGAATCTCCCCGAAACTTTCAAGACAGGAGCGGACCGGAGCGCCCCACTAGTTTTGAAAATTTCGCAATGATTCGTCAAACGACGCCAAACTTATTTGGAATAGAATGTTATCAATTTCCTATGGATAATAGGTCCTAACTATAACTATCTACTGGCGACCGCCAGTAGATAATATATATATATTCACTGAAAAAAGCAAAGGTTAAAGGACCGTTATAGTTAGGTGAATATGTCAGTGACAACATTAACGCTTGAACTAAAAAAAAATTCACTAACAGAGCTAACTGTAACTAGCGCCCCTGCCAGGGACTGCTTATGAACACACATATTGCATCACTCATGACATGTTCTTTGCATCATTTATGACATCACTGATGACATATCTATCTATCTATCTATCTATATACATATATTACAGAGTAGTCATATTTAGGATTCCCAGTGATAGGAATTGCTCAGATTTTTGTTTGCTAACAACATTGTCACCTTTTGATGAGCCCTCACATACCTTTGTAGAGCTATCTCAGCACCTACAACGTATACAGTGTCTTTGAACAGCATGCCCCCAGTGTAACCTTCGGGACCAGGACTAGCGGTTTAAATCAATTCAGTTTGTAATGTGAATTATACAGATCACATATGTAATTTCAATCAAAATAAATACAAGGCATACATAACTTCCAAGGTTTGAGACTGCTTATGTGTGACATATCCATATTTTAGTCTTCCTATGTGTGACATATGAGTATCTTATGTGTGGCACTTTTAGTCACGCATAATAGAGAACCTAGAACTTAATAGAGAACAACAGTTACCCCTAAACAGTGAGATAGATTTCACAAATTAGCCCATGTTGTGGTATAAAAACTGCCTCAAAACTGCCCGATGCTCCTAAAGTGCCTACAGAAGTACACTAACATACTTTCTTTTGCAATCAAGGTCACCTTGAAGATGCATGTGGCATCATAATAACCAATAAAGTAGATTTTTTGGGAGCATGACTATAGTTTAATAAACTTAATTGGTATGCCTAGTACACATTTCAGTTAAAACAAATGGTTTATTAAGCCATAGCAGTTAATCAATGGCAATGCACGGTAATCTAGGGCAGCCACCACCACAAAAACTCGGAATACTTGTGCCACTTTCATGAAAGCAACATTTGGTCCATCACCACTGTGCTAAACTGAACCAGGTTACAACCTAAGTATTTTTAAATGGTAATGATTAACATGCAAAACGAATGGTAAAAAAATAGACCTACTCACTGGTTCTTTGCCCTCTCTAAGCCGTTTGTGATACAGATAGTTGCATTCACACAGGCAAAGGAAAGAAGTGACCCTTCCTTCCCTCTTTCCACCTTCTCAATCATACTACAGCCTCTCCAGCCCTTGGCTAAGGGCACCTGCTCCCCTCATGCCTGAACAGATTGGTAAAGGATAGCTTTTTCCCTTTCTGCACTTTCTGACATCCTGCATCACGTCTCCCTAATCGCAAGGCGAGGGGGCTGCTCCAGGCATCAGTTTGATCTTTCTGACAAAAAACAGTGCCTCGAGCAATCCAAGAGGAGCTCTAATTTGTATGACCTTTAATTTCATTGCGGTAATGCAGGGCAAAGCATTGAAATGTGTTAGGCTAACCACGATGAGTGGCTCGTGGCATGGCTGGCCATTGATGGTCTATGTTTATAGATGTCAGTATACTGAATACTTGTCCACAGAAACTGTACATGTGGAGAGCTAGGGAAGCAGCAATGTAGCAAACCGGACACATGGCTGTAGCATCCTCCCCAGCCCGGGTACATATAAATGATCACTCCACACACAGAGCTCTGAATTACACATCTTCATTCTTGAGTGTGTAACTGTTAACTGAATGTACTACATCATGGATTTTCCTAACCACACCCAATCACTTATGTCACTATTCTACAGAGTCCATTAGGGACCAGAGGAGTCCACTATCTCTAACACACACAACACTACATATTCCCTTTTGTTGAATAAAAAGTACACAAAAAATATATATATATATACATCATAACTTCTCAATGAGTCTTCGAGGTGCTCAAATTAATCTTCCAGATCTCATTGCTTGAGGTTGAGGAAACATAGAAGATGTAGGAGAGGCATCCCCAGCTGACACAGGTGACACTGGTGTAGTCTTTGTGCTCTCCTGACTCCCAGATGGAAGGATTGATTACCAGAAATTAAAAAATGTGCAGGAAGTACTTTCAGTTACCCCAGAAGGCATTATATTACAAGGAACGAGAATTGTTATACCTGAGAGCCTGAGACAACAAGTCACTGAACTAGCACATGAGGGACATCGTGGAGTTGTTGCTACTAAACGAGCTCTACTTGTGGTTTCCTTGTCTTGATGAAAGCATTGGAAAGGAATTAAGGACATGTCATTTGTGCAATTGCTTATCATCCAAAACAACCCCGTATCCGTTAAACACGTCTGATCTTCCAAAGCATGCATGGGAGGAGATTGCAAATGATTTCTTTGGACTCCTTGACAATGGTCATCATCTATTAATAGTTGTTGATGAGTATTCCCGTTTCCCCCTTGTGGAAAATCTGTCGTCCATCACTCATGTCAGAGTCATTGAGGGACTAGAAAGTATTTTTGCAACATGGGGTGTTCCTTCGATTTTTAAATCTGGCAATGGGCCACCTTTCAATAGTTGACATTTAAAAACCTTTCTCACTCACCTATATGTCAAGCATCAGAAAAGCACACCTCTCTGGCCTTAGGCGAATGGTGTTGTCGAGCGATTTATGAGCACCCTCAAGAAGACCATTCAGTGCGCTGCGCTGGAAAGACTTGAACTCAAATAAGTTCTTCAACCTACTCTTCTTGAATATAGGTCAACTCCCTGTTCTACCACAGGTGAAAGCCCTGCTACCTTCAGGCCCGATTATGATGCGGCCCGTAAAGGCTCCGACCGATGGTCAGAGTCTTCCGGGCCGCATTGTAATCGGCTGCTCGGTTTACTTTCCGACCGCCGTATTACAATGCTGCCGGTCGGAAACAAAACCGGCCGTTTATTCCGGCTGACTTCCGACGCCAGTTGGAACCAGCTCGTAATCCCAAAGGGCGGGCCTTTCCGCCCTTGGGATTACGATGCATGGTTTCCGGCATGGTTTCCATGCCAGCCTGTCTGACATGAAAACCATGTTGGAAAGCGTGTTTGGGGGCCCACAGCAGGGCTTCCTTAGGTGCGCGGCCTTCAGTTGGGTACCGAGGGGGCACCTATTGTTCCCCCCTGCTGATCCTTGCACCCCATGCAGGCACCTTGAGGTGCCTGCCACGGGGTGCAGGGATGAACAGCACCTCCCATTTCCCTATGGGAGCATGTATTACGGCTGGTTTACGGCCGTGATGCATGTTCCCATAGGGAAATGCAGGAATTTGACTGAACAGTGTTCGGTCTCATCCTAATGAGGCGGTCGGGACCACCGTCCAGAGGTCGGTTAGTCCTAGGGCTGAGACGGTGTCGGGCGGACTTCAGTCCGCCCGACATCGTAATTAGCCCCTTAGTGTTTGGGAGAGCAATGGGAATCAAATTGACACAATGGACAATTGAAAGATCTATTAACATCGATAAACTATGCAGTACTGATTCCTTTCAGAAATGCAAAATGAAGACATATGCGGATAGATACCGCTGTACTTGGAGTACTGTGTTCAAAAGAGGAGATCAAGTCATTGTCAGACCGAAACGGAAACGCAAGTCTGATGCTCCTTTTAATGCTGACCCACTGAGAGTTGGGACTAGCAAAGGGCACATGGTAACTGCTCATTGCCCTGGAAAGTCCATTACAAGAGATTCTTCTTATTTCAAACACTTGCCTCGAGGTTTGATGACTCCAGATGTTCAAAGTGAAACCCTTCCATCTGGGATTCAGGAGAGCCCAAAGGATCTGGAGTCATTCCCTCATCAGAAAAGATATGACCAAAAACTTGAGCTTTGTTTTATAAAACTCACACATTGCTGCATTTAAAGTGAGACCTGCATCAGCACATCAGCAAGTATACAACACACTTGTATAAGAGCTTTATCATGTTTCATTCGGGAGGCTCCAAAAACCAATATGTCATCACTGTAATTGAAAGCATTTGTGACTGGCTGTATTATGCAACGAATGGCATCCTGAAAGAGTTCGATGCTAATGACACTCCAAATCGCCCGTTTGTGACTGCAAAAAAGGTCCTGGCATGTACAAACGCTATTTTGTGAGTCGGTGACTCGCAAAATAGAGTTTGCGACTCTCGCTTTTAGGAAAGGGCGTCCCTTCCTAATAACGAGTCACAATGGAATGTACCATTGTTTTACGACAGCATTTGTGGCCCGCGAAACACTCGCAGTTTACCATCTACTTAAAGTAGGTGGTAAGCCATTCGCAAACAGGAAGGGGTCCCCAGGGGACCCCTTCCCCTTTGTGAATGGATGTGAAAATATTTTTTAAGAGCAGGCAGTGGTCCCAGGGACCACTGCCTGCCTTTAAAAAATGTAACAGAAACCTTTCATTTTTATGTTTTGATTGCAACCCGTTTTCCTGCAAGGAAAACGGGCTGCATTTTAAAAAACTGCTTTATTTGAAAAGCAGTCACAGACATGGTGGTCTGCTGACCCCAGCAGGCCACCATCCCTGGGAGTGCTAGCCATTCCTAATAGGGTCGCAAATTGCACCTGCCTCATGAATATTAATGAGGCATGCAATTTGCAACCCCACTAGGAATCGCAAACAGTGTCTGAGTCACTGTTGTACATTCCAAATTGCAAGTCACAAAATGACGCAATTTGCGACTCGTAAATTGGTAGGGTCGTATATCTGTCCCGTAGTCTTTTATATCTAAACAAACCAACATGAGTCGAAAAGGTAGTAATGTACCTGCAACTTTCTTCCAGTTTGATTGGTGATATCCTTTGTTCAAATCAAGAAAGGAAAAGACTTTGGGGCATATTCACAAGAACGTGTGATAACCACCGCAAGTGCAGCCTAACGCAACTCTGCATATCGCAGTCCATTGCGGAAAACTAACTCCGTGTTAACGTGGTATTCCCAAAACTGTGGCACCATGCGATAGACACACGAGAACGCGACAAACAAACGCGTTAAAAGCATCGCAACGCCGCAAAAACTCGAAACCCCAACGCGAAAATAGTAGCGATGACGCCAATAGCGATACAAAAATCTGGGAAAAGCAGCCAAAGGCCTGCAATTCCCACGCATCATGCGGGAAAATGCACTATAAAAATAAAAAAACAAAAAAAACAAAAGACAAACAACAGCGAAGCACAATGGAGGCACCCGGAGCAAGCACAGAGGACAACCAGAACTCCACAAGCCCCACGGAGGACCAGCCTGGGACCTCGGGGTCACGGAAGGGCAAGGAAAAGAAGAGTCGGAAGAAGCGGTTCAGTCCGCAGAAAAACAGGATCCTGATAACGGAGGTGATAGAACACCATCAACTACTGTTCGTCACCTCCACCGTGTCACTGGCAACTAAAAATGGAATATGGCAGACCATCGTGGACAAGGTGAATGCAGTCGGAGTGCTGAAGAGGACAATGGACGAGGTCAAGAGGCGCTGGAATGATGTGAAGCGCAAAACCAAGCTGAAACTCGCAAACAACCTGAAGGCAGCAATGCAGACTGGAGGTGGGAGTCCAGCGACACAGCAGGAGCTGGACGAGATGGAGGAAATGGTCTCCACAGTCATCAGTGGGGAGACGGTGGCAGGAGTGGGTGGACCGGACACTGCTCAACATGACCGGACACAACAGCAACAGGGTGAGTAACCACCAGGGACTGGGGGGACGGGGGTAGATGGGCACAATGGCACACATGCACAAGTAAGCACAGCACATCTGCGTACAAACCGTGCCCCAGACCCCAAACTCCCACCAAGAGACCAATGCACACAGGTATGCAACATCTCAGCACCGCATAAGCACAGAAGCCAGAGGCACACCGCATGTAAGGGCTAAGGGGCAGCGAAATCAGACCAGCAGGGGCGACTCCCCCAAAATGCGGCACACACACATTACATGCAGAGCACATCAACATTGACAACGATGTGGTACAAACCGCAACATGTCCACAACAGAACAGAGGACACAACTGCTGCTGCATGTGCGTAGAAACTGGCCAATCACATTTGGCACTGCATGGAAATGTGAGTTGACAATGTACAAGTACAAACACACATCCGTGGTGTAGTCGGAATGTCCACTGTCCCGCATCAAATAGGCAGCCCCCCCAAACAGTCACAATGTACACTGTCATGCAGTCTGAATGTGAACCTGTACAATGCGTCAACATACATGTGATCATGATGTTAAACTGCATCTCCCCTCCACATTGCAGGGGGAAATCCAACACCTCCTGCAGTGCAGTCCGAACCTCTCTTCTCTGATGACGAAGAGGACCACCACACCTTCGACTCCGACGCCCTCCAACAGCTCGTGGAGAGCCTACGCAGCCCACTTCCAGGAGCAGGGCAGCCCAGCTGCCACGAGGAGAACCCACCCCCTGCACAGTACACACAGCAGGCAGCACCCACCACCACAGCCACCTCCCAGGACCCCCACGACGTACACATGGCCTTCCAACGCCGTGTGTTGGGGTGCCAGGAGAAGCTGGCTGAACAGGTGCAGGTGGGCTTCGACCGCATGGCAGCCAAACTAGACGCCATACGTGGGTGTCTAAGTCCCATCAGGGACCACTCACAGTCCCTAACGGACACCCACAGTCCGCGCCATGCTCTCCAACGAACCATGGCTGACATCACTAGAGTCCTGACTCTGCGACAGGAACGACTGTCAAGTCAGAGTGCCTCCAGCGAGCTCGCCCGGGAGTTGGGACACATGCGGAGGATCATGGAGAACATGGAGCGGACGCAGGCGGAAAGAGCGGCTGCCACGGCTGCACACCAGGGAGATCTAGCTGGGTCCCTCCATGCCATTAAGACCCTCCTCATGGCTTTGCTGCCACAAGGCCTTGCGCTGATGCATGCTGCTGCTACCACCCCATCCACATCTCCGGCCCATGATGTGTCAGTGCCACACAGTGCTGGAGACATAACACCACCACCCACATGTGAGAGTCAGGCAACAGCAGTGGACGAAGATGCGGATGAATCTGCCTTCGTGGTCAGAAGGACGCAGTAGCATACATCTCCGCCATGTGGCCTGTTTCTGCTTGGTTCTGCCCTCTGCATCATCACCTTCCACTGTCCCCCAACGCACTCTGCAACACTCACCTCGGACCCCGACATGGACTGCCATATTCTGTTTGCTCACCAATGACACAGCTATCAGACTGCGGACTGAACTCCTCCTCTCCTGATGTACCGGTCACTCCCTGAAGGACTCTGGCTGGCCCTACACGGGCCGACAATGTGAAGTGGTGTTGGCATGGCCCTGGACTGCTCCAGCTGCAACACTCCCTTGAATGTGCAATAAACATTCATATTCACACTGATGTGTCATGTCTATGATCTTTCAAGTGTGGAAGTACGGATGAATGTAGGGTCAGTGATTCCCCCTTACGTCCATGTTGCCCATGTTGTGGGACTTTTGTCAATGGGTGGCACATTTCCGTTGCGAGCCGGGGGTTGCCGACACTTCAACAGAGACACATCCATTAGTCACTTCCTTGTCCAGCCCAGGACGGAACGACGCCCAGAGCCCCGGGGTCATTGTTCACACCCTTACGCTGGACTGGCATACACCAGGGCAGCCCACTCCGCTTACGCACACAGGGGGGGACGACAACGCTACATGTCCCAACTCCTCACTGCAGGGATCTGCAGCTCACAGGTCTAGTTGTCAGCATGCCACAGACACTCCCTCACGGCTGGTGTACACCCACACCACACCCATCCAGCACAGGCGTCACAGGACATGTGACCCTGCCAATAAAAAGGGCCTTGCGGACGTGCTGGACACCATTTCAACTCTACAACTGGGTGTCTCCGTGTAGTTCCCATCCACGCATGAGGGCCTAGGGCCCTGCCACCTCACATTGCCCAGTGCCGGGGGTGACATGATGGCGTCCGGACAACGGGACTCAATCATTAAGGGTCCATGGCTTGCGGGGCAAAGACTTGGTGGCACCGGATATACTGCGGCAGGCACAGGCACCCCGCCACGGGACGGTGTCTTGCGGTGCAGTGAGATAGGGGCACCTGAAATGCTGAGCGGGTGTGCAGCCTGCTATGATGCGCCCTCCTGGCGGTCCGGACTGGCATGGGTTTGTGTGAGACCTGCTGGCCCGCAGTGTGGGCCTGGGCAAGGGCAGGGCGGGCCTCCCACCACGTGGCGTTGCGGTTCACAGAGTTAGTGGCACCTCAAGCGCTGAGCGGGTGTGCAGCCTGCGATGATGCCGTGTCCACAGATGTGGTCTCTGCCATTGCGATATCAAGACCCAAACATGTGTGTGACCTGGTGGCCCGCGGCACGGGGCTGCATGATGTGGAGGGTGCCATAGTCGCGGGCCCCGGGCTTGGAGATCCCTCCGGAACGTTGTGGGCCCTCTTGGAGACACGCCGATGGCGGAAGGTGAGCAGTGAGGCCTGGTTGCGCAGGGGCGGGCATTCACCGCTGGGCGGCGGGATGGGCTGGGTGCAGCAGCCTGTGTGCGCAGGGACGGGCAAGCGTTGGTGGCGTGTGCAACTGTATGGGCTCTGACATTCATGTCTCTGGAAACTGTTTCAGATGAGGGACATGGGGGACTGCTGTGAATCCGGGCATGTGGTTGGAGACACACTGGTGGCAGCAGGTGAGCAGTGGGGCATAGGTCCGCAGTGTCGGCACTCTCTCTCCCTCTCTTTCTCTCTCCCTCTCTCACTCTCCCTCCCTCTCTCTCCCTCTCTCTCCCCCTCTCTCCCTCTCTCTCCCTCTCACTCCCTCTCTCTTTCTCTCTCTCTCTCTTTCTCCCTCCCTCTCTCCCTCTCCCTCCCTCCCTCTCTCTTTCTCTCTCCCTCTCTCACTCTCTCCCTCTCTCTTTCGCTCTCTCTCTCTGTGATTTGATGTGCGCATGGCACTCCTTCTTATACAGATTTCTGTTTTGCAGGCTGTGACTTGCAGGATGTCGTGGGACGACCCGCCATGCCTCTTCTGATTTTCTGTTTCTGTTTTGTTCTGTAATAAACGTGTTATTTGGATGTTATGATATGGATGTATGATTTCCCACTTTTCCGACCACACATGTATGTTGAGTGTTGTGATTGTGCGACTTTAGGCGATTTGTTTGGTTCATGGTTTTGTGGAGTTGATGTGCAATATCTTTGTCCTAGGAGGGGGGGGGGGAATGTGGGGGGTGCCCGGGGTAGGGCCAGGGGTGGGGTCCTGGGGGTGGTGGCGGTGGGTGTTGTTGACCTATTGGGGCTCCGGGCTGCATGGTCGTTTGCTCCAGGGCATCTGTTGTTCTTCAGGTGTGGCTATGGGCTGTGCTCCCTTGTCTGGTGCCGGTTGTCGTCCGACTTTGCACCAGGTAGGAGCAGGTGTTAATTTCCTGCTGCTAACGCGCCTTATCGCATGTTTTTGTGGTCTTATCGCCGATCGGGCTGGTCGTTGAGAATGTTGTGGAGTGGTGTTGTCGCGGATTTGTGCACGGGAACGCCTACTCTGCATCTCATTAGCGTTAGTTGCCGGGGTCATCTGTGGCGATGTTTTCTGTGACTGCTTTTGCAGGTAAACTGGTGTTATGGGCTGTTAGCACCTGCTTGGGAATGGGGCGTTAGATTTATCGCGAATTTGGCTGTGATAAAGTGCCGATAACTTGGCGATGTGTCCTTGAGAATATGCCCCAATGACTCCATTCAGCTGCGTAATCATGTTAGCAATATGCGGACCTGGATGTTGTTCCATTTCAATCGCCTTGTTAGCTTGGTGCATATCAACGCAGATGCGCACAGCTCCTCCATTATCCTCCCTCAGCACTGCCACTATGGGTGACATCCATGGCATCAGACCAGTGGATCGCTCAATGATGCCCTGCTTTAATAGCGTCTCAAGTTCTTTCTCAACTGCCTCTTGTAAATGTGTTTACACATAAGACATAAGACAATGAAAGTGCAGCTTCACATAAATGAGGACATCTGTCCTGTTGCTCAATGACATCCATGAAACAAGGATGGAGACTGAATCACTATCTCATGATAGGCACTGACGTTGTAGTTTACAGAAATCAGCCCCTTGTCAGCAACCGTGCTGAAACTGAGTAAACATGCACTCGATGAAGCAGGACATAAGTTGGTGCTTGGACTTCTGACATTTAATGCTTCACTATAGCTATAAACAACCTTGAATTTGTAGTGGCGTTCAAGCAGCCCACATATACACTTTGGTTTTCTACAGGGTTAAACGGGTCACTGGAAACAGTTCACTGTACTTTCCCACAGGCATAATGTTTACCAGCATGCCACTGTCTATGATAAAAGGTACGGAGAACCCATTCAACTTTAGTGTGATTTTGGGAGTGTGCAAGTGAATTTCACTCTTTCACTTGTTACTCTCGCTTCGACCAGCATTCTTTCGTGCAAGATGCAAATCCTAAATGCGCATGTTGTCCACGGGTCAACAATGATATTGCACACCCATCTTACTCACTGTCAATTTACAATGACAGTGCCGAACGTTTAGACGAGGAATTTGACGACAAACAATGTTGTTCAATTTCTATTTGCCTCAACTGATGTTGCTGCTTGTCCTCGTGGGTGTGGTTGGAACTTCTCCAGAACTTTCTGGCATCCAATTTGTTTTCTCAATGTGACACACTTGATCTTTCCTCTACTTTGCAAACTGTTACAAAATGGTTATCTTTCCCCACAGTCTTTGTATATCTGTCCAATGGCGGGAAATTTACCTTCATGTGGTAAAGAAAATCGAAATCAAAAACACATGGGGGCATATTATCAAGGGCTTTACGCCGCCTTAGCGGCACTTTTTAGCCGCTAAAGTGGCGATATTTCTATCGCCCTATTAGCAAGCTGTCGCTAACAGGCGTTAGCGACAGCTTTCTGGCAATAGCGGCCGGAATTTCCATCGCCTCGCATGCCAGCGATATTTATCGCTAATGACATGCAAGGTAGGCGTTCCCTCTCAAAATCTCACAAAAACTCACGCTAACACCACTTCGCCCTATTATCAAGGATGGCCCGGACCCGCTAAGCGATTAAAAAACTCGCACTATGGCCCGTTAGCTGCAGGAACTTAAGACCAGAAAAAAGCAGGTCTTAAAAATGGTGATAACACTTGGGGCCTCATTAATGCAGCTTTTGGTGCAGGACAGCGCTGCAAGCAATGTTGCAGCGCTGCCCTGCGACAAAACTACAGTGCAGGAATGCGCACAATCAATAAGATAGTGCGCATACCTGTGCCCCAGTCATGAAAAGGGTTGCTGCGCTGCGACAAGACAGCTTTGCAACACTTCTCACTATGCCCTTCTTGCAAAAGCATGGATGCGCTGTAATCACTGGACAGCGCTCCATGACGCAAGTAATGACAGAAACGTCAGGAATCCTGACGTATCTGCCTGTGCTAAAGTCACGCATTGCAGCAGTCGTGTCACAACCATGACGCAACTCCAGCAATGCATGGGGCCAGCCTATCCCTGTGGCACTGCCTCACCCTCACGCCTGCCATCAGGCAGGCGGAAGGTACTGACGCAGTGCTGTTCATGAGGGGTGCCCGAATGTTGGCGCTGTTGGAGATCCATCGGTGGTGGTTGCACGCTGAGGTGTCATCGTGTGGAAGCATAGGTGGATTGTTGGTGCGGAGGGAGTTGACGAGATGTTCTTCGGTGGCCTTGATCCAGCTGCGAGGGGGTGCGATGATGGCGGTGGCGTCCGGTGGGCAAAGTGAAGACGTGATGTTACCAATGATGGTCGGTCCAGGAGAGTCCGGTGTTGTGGCTGCAGTTGAAGTTCACGCTGGCGGAGGTTACGTGCTCGACCATGTATCCTGCTATGTGGCATGTTGCGGTGACTTGCTGCTTGCGTCTGATGTAGAGTACCTTCCCCATGAGGGGGTGGTGTCCTGGTCACTGGGGTTGTCCAGGTGGGACCTGAGTTCACCGAGTAGGATGTTCGTCGGTGGATGGGAGACCCTGGGGTGCAATGAGGTCTACAATGGTATTGGAGAATGGGGGGCCATGGCCCGGGGGCCCTGCACATGAGGGTGCCACAGAGGATGTTCTTGGGCCTTGTCCAGATCTTGGAGTTGCCGTAGTCCATGGTCACCCTTGGGTCATTAGAGTGCGTGGTCAGTCGGAGTGTGCTTCTGTAGGTGATGGCAATGCCTCCTCTCTGACGGTCGGGGTGCTCCTTGCGGGTGATACTGCAGCCGTCAGTGACGGCGATGGTGATGTCCGGTCCGGAGCAGAGGTTGGTCCTGGCAGGCGAGGTGGTGTCCAGGGTTGATGGCGAGGAGTCTGTTGGCGTCGTATCGGTGGAGTGTCCAAGAGTAATGATCCTCGGTCCAGGGGCAGACGGACGCAAACGGCGTAGCCTATGTTTGCCTTTGGCACAGGAGACGACCATTACAACGCAAGCAGTACATCATTAACAACGCAACTCTGAAAACGCAGGTGCCTTAACATCGCATTGGAATACAACGCATTGTGAGGTCAGTAATGGGGTAATTTAAAGTTTTTTCGGGTGGGTATGGGTTTCGGGTGTAAAAATTAAGAATTGGGGTGTTTTTTGGGGTAAAATATGAAAAATGGGGTGTGTTTTGGGGTAAAATATGAAAAATGGGATGTGCATTAGTCTCAAATGAGATTTGTGGGTGTGTTGTGGGGGCTCAAAGAGGAATTCCAGCCTTCACGGTTGGGTTTGTGCTGCAAAGGTTAGTTTTGGGTTGCACTCACTGAAGTGGGAACAGTGATCTTAACGTCTCCGCTATGCAACACCCGCTCTACTGTTGCAATGTGCCTAGTATCAGTATGCATTGGAATGGAATCCGATGTTATGGCATGCGTCGCAACTACGTATGTGCCTTTGGCACATGAGTGGTACGCCCGCTGTGCATGGGCGCACAGAGGCCACCATTGAGAAGTGCGGGGGGCTGGGCAGCTGTGAGGTGGTAAACGCTGGAAAGAACACTGGATGGTGCGTGTACACAGGGATGTGTGTGTGAGCAGTTGTTGTCATAAATTAATTGAGGGAAGTCTTACCTCTAAGCCGTGTCCCGTGTCTTCGTAGCTCCTGCTCTCCTGCATCTGCTTCCAGGAAAAGGAAGTAGTCAGCCAGGCTCCCTCCCCTGAGTTAATCACAACGCTGTGATGTGACGGGGGATTGGGAATTGGCAACGGGACAAATCATGCAGCCAGGTGCGGGAGGGGTGGGCATGTTCTCCATGCAGGCTGTGATGCAGCCTGCATTGCGAACAGGGAAGTGCGCATGACTGGTTTGTGCGGCCTGAGTGTTCCGACCAAACAGTCATTGCGCACTTCAGAGGTCATGCCAATCCGCCCATGCCCTGCTCCACGTTTGGAGCAGTCCTACCAACCCTCCCACCCCCTGAGGATACATAGCATGATCATATCATTCATTTATCCCTTGTATATCCCTTTTTAATCTGTTTTTTTGGCTTCTCTGAGCCCGCACTTCCTGCTTCCCACTGCTGCTCCTCCTGCGTGTTCATACCCTCCACCTGCTCTCTGTCACTGGCCCAGCAAGGGTGGCATGGGCCCTGGTGCAAACCAGCAAATGAGCCCTGGGGTCCCGTTAGCAAATTTAAATCTGAATGCATTGGGCCTCAAGGGCACTGGTGCCGCTGCACAGTGATAGCCATTGCTAGTTCTCATGCACTTGGATGCACCACAGACCCCGGGGCCACATACCCCCTGCTCCTGCGGGCCCCGGCTCATGCATGCCTCTCTCTCCCACAGGCCTGAGCTTCCTTCATGGCCTTGTGCGGTTCTGTACCCCACCCTTGCATGGATGCCTGTTCCTCGTCAAGCCCACACCATCTTATCTGCCTGCTGCTTCTGTAGAGCGGCAGTCTATACCCTGCTTCTGCTGAAGGTTTACTTCCCTCTCACCCTGCATCTCTCGCATCTCTCGCATCTTTCCTTCTTCTCCTGCAGTTCGTATTTTTTGTGGTTCTGGTGAAAACATATTTCAATTATTTTTGTGTGGTCCAGTTTCTTATTGTTATACGTAATTCTGTATATCTGGGCATTATGCAGACTTGAATTAGTAGCAAATATGTAGTACATATTAATGTTGTTCCGAAAAGGGACCCTCAAAACCCTTTAGGGGACACTGGCTTTGCCCCCTCTGCTACAGGCCTTTTTTATCTGTGGGTCCTTTCAAATGTGTAGCTATCACTGGGGGGACCCAGGCTTGTTATGGGCACTCTCTATCCCAATTACAGCCATTTCTGTTACTGCAAAACCATGGGAAGGGGCCCACTCCTCTTGCTTACTTTAGGCCCTAATGCACCCTTGCTACATCACTGTCTGTGATGACATGGGGGTCACCAGCCCCTCCCGCTCCTCTGCAGTCCCCTAGGCCTCCCCACCCCGCTCTGAAGAACTCTGGTCACGCGTGCCTATCCTCCAGGCCTGCTGCACCTGTGGGCTCTGGATCACGTTGCCCCTCACCTGCTCCCCCTGAGGTCCGGACTCTGTAACTCCCCAGCCGGTGCCCCCCACTTCCACTGGACGGGAGACCGTGGCGGCTTCCCCTGGCGGTCTCTAGTCCATCTCACCCCCTCGTTCAGGCCTCGCGCTCCTGCGGGGGCTGCGAGCTCTTCCTGGGTGTCCTCGTGCCATGCCTGCTGCTACTGTGAGCTGCATCCACCCTGCGCCTGCTGCCCCCGAGCGCATCGCTGCTTTTCCTGCCTGTCCTTCGCCCATGCACCCCCATGCAGGGCTTTTTACTCCGTCCATGCATGCCATTGCCCCAACATGGATTCACTCCGTCTATACTGCTCCTGCAGTCACACTCACGCCTGTTCCTCCCAACAGGGCTTGGCCCTGCATGTTCGGCTCTATGTCACATACTAGTCCCTGCATGCTCCACTTAATGACGAGTTGTGTGCCCCTATTCTAAGCCACCAAACCATTGCCTGCTCCTTACACAGGTGTCTATCCCCTGCTGCTCCTCATGCAAATACTTAGCCGCTGCCTGCTCCTCTTGCAAGTACCTACTCGCTCTGTGCTTTTCTTGCTTGTTGTCAGGCATTGCCTGCTGCCCTGTTAGCCCCAAGACCTACCTGCTCTTGTAGGTGTCTGGGCCACGCCTGCTTCTCTTGCAGGTAACTGCCTCCCCCACCCGTTGTCCACTCAGTGCCTGACCCTTTTGCTGGCCGATGACTCTTGCCTGTTCTTCCTCTAAGCCCCAGCCTCTGCATACACACCATGAAGGCGCCTCACCCTCGCCTGCTCTCTATGCAAGTGCCTGGCGCCTGCCTGCTCTTTATGGAGATACCTACCAGCCCACGATTGCTCTCCTATTAAACTGCAACCCTGCCTGCTCCTCATGCAGCTACACAGGCCCCGGTAGCATAGCAGGGATACCACGGCATATTGTCAAGCCCATTATCGCCGCGTTAGAGGAACTTTTCCTGCCGCTAATGCGGCGATCCCTAGGTATCGCCTAAATGACTATCGCCATCATGCAGAAGTTAGCAGGAGTTTTCACCGCCGTTCCCTGGAACTATCGCCTGTTATCGACGTGTTGGTAATACATCGCTAACACGGCGATGAATTTCAGGGATAGACGGCGATGACAATACGATAGTTATCGCCAGACATTGATAATATGCCCCATATTCTTTTGCTTAGGAGACATTACTTTGTGGCCTTCTACCTTGTGTTTCGGCTTAATTTTCACACTCAGCGCTGATTTATTTTGGACCATTTTGGCCTCCATGTAAGCGGTTTGTCTGTCAGCTCTTTCTTCTGCTCTAGCAGCCATCAGTACTCGCTCTAAGCTGAGTGTCTCTTTCAGCATTTGTTGTCTGAAGGAATCTGATAGGCAACCATCTATTACGCTGAGACGCATGGCCTCTTCATCATTGAACTCATTGAACTTGCAATGCTTGATGAGCGAATCAAGTCTTTCTACAAACTCATCCATCGTTTCACCAGCTTTCTGTCTTTCTTGGCTGAAAATGTACCTTTCATAGTCAACATTTGGCATTGCATTGAATTTGGTGTTTAACTCCTCTTTGATTTGACGGTACATCACTTCATCACCATGTGGTATTTTCTTTATCACTTCTTTCACTCCTTCACCAGCCAAATTCTTTAGATATTTAATGATATTTTTGTCATTTGCTTCTTCTAGCGCGTCAATGAAATCATGGAAGGATTCGATTCAGCCAGTCCATCTGTTGCTAATATTCGTCTTTTTGGTGGTATCGAAGGGAGGCAGTGGTTTTAGGAATGCAGCAGCATCATAACCTGTGGAACCTTCTGCTGTCAGGAGCTCTTGCTGCCCACTCGGACTGGCATCTTCATTAAGCACTAGCTGTGTACTAACATTTGGGACAACATGCCTGCTCTCTGGTTGTGAGGTGCTGTACTCTTCTTTGGTGGTGAGAAGTGGCTTTGTTTCTTGCACAGGATCTTCATCACTCTCACCTTGTTGTATTGTACCTGGTTTCTACTGCCTTTAGCGTTTGTTTGCGTCAGAAAAGTTTCTGCTTTTAGCACTTCCTTGCACGTGGCTTTCACTGCCTTTAGCGCTTCTCTGTACCTGGCAGTGGCAGGGTTTAGCATTGTCGTAGTATATGAATGATGGCTTTATGTTAGGCTGTGGCGCAGTATCTCTTGTTTCAACTTTACCAGCAAATTTCTAGCCGACGACAAACAAACTTTCTGTAAGGACCTCACTTTCTTAACAGGCCTTGCAATGGCTGGAGTCGTGCTTTGACTCCTCATACACCAATCACCGATTTTCACTTTGACTGAGGCACACATGGCACGCACAAGCAGTTTGTTGGACCATGGCAAATTCTCTGAGAGAGCACTGTTGGTTCTTCGGGTTATGGCGTTTAAGTAATCCCCTATCTCATCGCCAGTTGTAGCATCCTGCCCAGCTTGGGAATATGTAAATGATCACACCACACACAGAGCTCAGTAGTACACGTCTTTATTCTTCAGAGTGTAACCGTTAACAGAACGTACTTTGTCATGAATTTTCTTAAACAACACCCAATAACTTACATCACTATTCTACGGAGTCCGTCAGGGACCATAGGAGTCTCACTACCCATACCGTGGGTGTTTTAGGTGAAAATCCACTTAAAGTAGTATGAATTATGACTGGAACTTGATATGTCTTTTTTGTGTGGTTGTAGCCATGGTGCTGTGGTTGATAGCATTCTGTTTCTCAGTTGAGGTGAGTCATGAGCTTGTGCACAACTTTTTTCCATTCCATGACTGGAGTTGAAGATCTCCTGCAGGCATTCCCACTCTAGCTATCCTTCATTCAGGCACTGGTTCACCTGGTGATTGCTCTAGTAATATTTACTAGATCCCGGTCACTAACACAGCCAATTCTCTCCTTTTATGCCCATTTCAACAGAGTTGTACCCAGACTTTTTTTGAAGCTGGTGGGTGATGCACCAGCATTTCTTGATGCATGTTGCTGGTAATCTAATAATAAATGGCAACCTGCTTTGTAAATAATACAAATAGCCAAAGAATCCTCAACAGCTTGAACAAAACAAATGCTGATTTTCCCTTCAAGTATGTATCAAACATATTGCAGAATGGAAACGTGTATGACTGGGCCTGCTTCCCCCTGATGCATTTACAGATTTGAAATTAAAATTAATAGCAAACTGGTATGATATAAAAGTCACAGATCATAGGTTTTTGACATGAATCAACTGAATGACGTAACATCTGTATGCTTTAAAGCTAGCCGACTGTGAAAAAATGAACACTGCAGTAATTACAAAAGAGGAACAAAGAGACATGGAAGTTGAGAAAGTGACAAATTGGATGCACAGAGACTGACAAGTGAAATGTGTCAAAAAGTTATCCTGTGACTAAAAGATCTTGAACACAATGGGAGATACCACATAAAAAGAAGTACACGTTGAAGGACATCATTGCAATGCAAATGAATAGTTATGTATATTAGCAGCTTGCCCTCTGAAGTAGGTGATCAAAAATGCTTTTAACTGAAAAAACAAATGTATTTTTCAAAATGTGATGAATTCTTTGAAGCTGAAAGAAATAGTTTGCTTATAGTATTACGTGATTTAACTTGTACTTGTTTTTTTAGGTATAAAAGTACTTCATTACTGAAATGGAACATCAGTTTCCTGGATGGGTGAAGTCCATTTATTTGCACAAGAGTTAGAGGAGTCCTACCTAAAAAAGGCTTTAGAGGGTGAAGTGAGGAGGACGCACTACTCCTTTGCCCAGAGTGTTGCTGTGAGGGGATCAAAAAAGGTCATCACCATCACTAGCTTATTACCATATCCACTACAACAGACCAGGCTTGCACATTAAGGAACGTATAAACTAACCAAAGGTAGGCCTATCAGTAAGGCATCTACCATGGAAGGCTCTGAACCCTACCATATTGCAAAGTATGTCCACATTGGCCTAGAAATGTTTTTACATCTCTGCACCGGGGTTGTCAATGGTAGGGTACCAAAATTCAGATCCTCTAGGGACAGGTGAGTCTGGTGGATCAGAAAACTATTGCAGCAGCTGCAGTGATCTGTGTTTGACCTGATGGTCACAGACAAAGGCCATGCACAACTGGTTTGGGTGGGACAAGCTGGCTTTAGAGCCTGAGCAGATTCTAGGACAAGTGCCCAGAATTCGTACGTACACATACGAGGATGTACCCGGCTGGCTTGGGTGGAGCGGGGGGATAGGTACAGAATCTGGTCAGGTCTGGCATGCAGAGCCTGAAGCCTGCTATACACGGCAGAAGGTCCCTTCCCTTCAGGGTAAGCAGTGAGTGAGGATGTGCTAAGTGTTGCCCACTAAGATGATGGAAAAGTATAAACATTGTGGCACTCACACATGCTTCTTTTCAATGCAGGTGTATATAGTGTGCGGCCCTTGTTATTTTTTTATTTTTATCTAGCGCGAATGCGACCCGAAGGTTTGGAGCGCTTTACATGAGCACCAGTTACGTTACACAAGGACACATTCCTTTTTGTTAGGCATGGGGAGATTAAGTGATTTGCCCAGAATCACAGGATGCTGAGCTGACGCCGAGGCTCTAACCTGATCCAAAGTCGGCAGCCCTGGCCGTAAGACCACAACCTCTCCCCATGTTATTGTTAATAGTGGTTGCATAAAATGCCCATGCTGTGTGTTTTTAATGAATGCACATGAGTGCAGCATTGCTCTTGACTTAGTTGAATGTGGATGGTACATACAGCGCGAGTAAAAAATTTCTGTGTCAAATTAAATTTTAGGGTTCGCTTGGCTATTAGGAGCACAATTGTGCAGACAGAATCTTGACGAATGTCCCAGTGCTAGGCCAACTCGCGTGCCACTCTTCAGCTTGTCTGTGTGTTGCTACGATTCTGAGTAACTTACATCTGAACTTCGCCACTCATAGGGGCTTATTTACAAGCCCCTTGCGCCGCCGGTGTATCACTTTTTCCCATATTAAAAGTGATGCACCGGCGGCGCAAGGGGTTTGTAAATAAGCAAAATACTGTTTATAGACCACCTCAGTGGGTTGCAATACCTTCTAGCCAGCCAAGTCATCACCAAATTGTAGTAAAGAAAGTCCTCAAAGCCTCCTATTTGATTCATGAGTATGCTCAGCGCCTAGTGATCCCAAGCCAACCAGTAACCATCTGCCTGGACTTGGATTGTCCACGCTCAAGGGAAAATACAGATTATAATTAACTTTCTGGATTGGTCCACTGGACATAAACTATAAGGAATTTCTTTATATGGGCCCTTTGTAAATTAATTTCAAAGGTGGTCTGTTCTATAGAATTGTTAAACGGGCGGGGTGCGGGCAGGTACCCAGGTCGGGGGCCGATACTTTCCTTCTCTCATCGAGGTGCCTAGAGGGCCTCTTTAGCTCTCACATTGCGGTGTAACCACCATGACCCCCATTGCAATAGCACATTCTTTACTTGTAGAAATGCTAGTGTTTGCTATTTGTTTTGTTTATGTTAATTGGTCGAACACAGTTTGGAAGTTGGACTATGTGTTGGGTAGTTTAAATGGGAAGCTGACGGGGGCTGGAGTTTTATTCAAGGGGCGGGATGTCTCACGAGTACAACAATATGATGACACTAAAGCATCATGTACAGCAATATAACTGCCTTACTTGGAATGTACGGGGCATGGGCTCTCCACATAAACGGCATAGAATTCATGCTCAATTGGTTAGACGTAAAACACAAATAGCTTTACTACAAGAAACGCACATGACCGCTGTAGAAATGTAGAGGTTACAGAAAAAATGGAGGGGACAAATATACAGTATGACCTACTCTGCTTTTGCTCGAGGGGTGACAGTTTGTATACGTTCAGGTGTACCATTTATGGTTCAAAAACAGCATACTGATAAAGACGGTAGATTTGTGTTGCTACGAGGTGAATTAGATGGTATACCCGTGGTGCTGGGAGGTCTATACGCCCCAAATACTGACCAGGAACACTTTTACAGTAGGGTGAATGCAGTGTTGGCAAATTGGACCGACCAACCATGGATACTGGGAGGAGATTACAATGCGGTCCTAGATATAGTCTTGGACCGTTCGCATCCCCCTATTGATGGAGCGCATGCCAGGGGACTGGCAACCTCGTTGAACAATTGGTCGAGGGGGTGGTCTCTCATGGAGGTGTGGCGGAAACACAATGGAGGGATGCAAGAGTATTCTTATCACTTGCCAGTACACGACTTGCATACTAGAATTGATCATGTTTTCTGCAGTGCATCGCTTATAACGCAAACTACACGTTCCATCTATGTGGGTAAAACAATATCTGGCCATAGTGTGCTGGAAATGACATTTAAATGGGGCCGGGTTCCTACTCCAGTGCCCACTTGGTGGCTGAATCCACAGCATTTAGAGGACGCAGTGTTTAGGGATACACTGTCTAACACAATAACTCATTACTTTATAGAAAATTCGGGGACGGCACTCAGCACTGCCATAGAATGGGAAGCATTTAAAGTGGTGGTTAGGGGTGCAGCTATAAATGCTGTTACTGGAGCTCGACATCAGACCAACAGAGAATTATGCCAAGTAGAAGACCAGTTGGGCGCACTAGAGGCGCGGGTGGCATCAAATCCAACGGAAATGCAGCATTACAAGAAGCCCGCATAAAATATGCTGAATTATTAGAAGACTTGAGAATTCTTGACTACCGGTCATATATACAAAGAATACATGTTGAAGCGGACCGTCCAGGTGCGCTGTTGGCACTAATACACCAATAGTAGTAATAATCACCCCACATAATGCGAGTGTTACTTCTCAGGTGGAAATAAATGACACCTTTTTATCGCCATTACCAAGCTCTGTACAGAGCCTCGCCCCGGGCAGACTCCCTTGAATTGCACTCCTTCTTAAGTAAAGTACAGTTACCCCGAATTACTGATGAAATCGGAGAAGCGCTTGCTAGCCCCATATCAATTCATGAAATACATGCAGCAATAAAGAGTCTACCGAAAAACAAAACTCCTGGTTTAGACGGACTCCCTGCGGAGTTTTATGCTACATATGCACAGCAACTGTCCCCACACCTTAAAAAGTTACACAAGGCAATTTTTGCCACAGGCATGTTACCACCTTCAACAGCACAGGCATTGATCACTTCCCTTCCAAAACCAGGTTGTGATCTCTCAACACTGAATGCATATCGACCACTATCACTATTAAATACTGAATATAAGATTCTTAGCAAAATTCTGGCAACCCGGCCGAAACCCCTTCTGAAGGACCTAATACATATTGATCTATGCGGATCTATACCTGCACGCAATACTTCTCTTAATATACGAAGGCTGTGCTCTATATTATTCCACTGCTCCCGCAGACTTGCGGGCGCTGGGTGTATGTCATCGCAAACACAAGGAGATGATGGATGGAGTGCTAAAACTTTTCAGACACTCACCCCCAGTCACAAATCTGGGTTGAATCCATCATCGTTCTTTAGCTCACTTCGCCACCCCAGTTCAGAAACAGCTATATGCAAATCAGTCTTGACCCTGTGCCTCATGGGAACAGTCCAGCCCGAACTGCCAAGCCATGTCTTCCCTGGAACGGAAACAAGCATCCTGGGAATGGTTTCGGGCTAACAGCCCTCATCAGCCAGGCTAGCTTGAATCCAGTGGAAAAGTGAGCAAGGGACCCACGTCTGGGCATGCCCTGCCAACTTAGGGCGAACAAAGCAAACACCAGGAGATGATGGATGGAGCGCTGAAACTTTTCAGACACTCATCCCCAGTCACAGATCTGGGTTGAATCCATCATCGTTCTTTAGCTCACTTCCCCATCCCAGTTCATAAACAGCTATATGCAAATCAGTCTTGACCCTGTGCCTCATGGGAACAGTCCAGCCCGAACTGCCAAGCCATGTCTTCCCTGGAACGGAAACAAGCATCCTGGGACCGGTTTCGGGCTAACAGCCCTCATCAGCCAGGCTAGCTTGAATCCAGTGGCAAAGTGAGCAAGGGACCCACGTCTGGGCATACCCTTCCAACTTAGGGCGAACAAAGCAAACACACGGACATGATGGATGGAGCGCTGAAACTTTTCAGACACTCACCCCCAGAAAAGTTTCAGCACTCCGTCTATCATCTCCTTGTGTTTGCTTTGTTCACCCTAAGTTGGCGAAACCGGTCCCAGCATGCTTGATTCCGGTCCAGGGAAGACATGGCTTGGCAGTTCGGTCTGGACTGTTCCCATGAGGCACAGGGTCAAGATTGATTTGCATATAGCTGTGTCTGAACTGGGGTGGCAAAGTGAGCAAAAGAATGATGATGGATTCAACCCAGATCTGTGACTGGGGGTGAGTGTTTGAAAAGTTTCAGCACTCCGTCCATCATCTCCTTGTGTTTGCTGGGTGTATGTCATTGGACATCACTCAAGCGTTTGATACGCTGAGCTGGGAATATATGTTAGCTACTTTGCAGAAATTCGGGATTCCCCAGGAATATATTAAATGGGTACAGGCGCTGTATCATCTTCCTACTGCTAGAGTGCATACAGGGCGACATATTTCTGAACCTTTGGAAATACAGAGATGAACAAGACAGGGATGTCCTCTTTCACCCATGTTATTCGCGTTAGCAATGGAACCTTTAGCCTGTATGATTCGGTCGGATGCAGTTGACTGGGGTATCTCAATGTCTAATACACTTCCTGCTATTTCGTTATATGCCGACGACATTATATTATAAGTCCGCAATTTGCAGGAGAACGCACAGACTGTTGCGCGAGCATTCAGACAGTTTGAAACCATTGCGGTCTGGTGATAAATTATGGAAAATCCTGTGCATTCTTTTTTAACGATGTGTCAGAGGTTTTAGAGATCCCTTTTGGCACCCAACATATGCCAATAGCACAATCCACTTTTCGATACTTGGGGATACAAGTGTACCGCACCACACAGGATCTTATTGACGGCAATCTCCTGAAGGCGATCACATCTCTGAGATCACAGGTAACATTCTGGACGTCCCCGCCCATGTCGGTTGCAGGCAGGCTCGCTATCTCCAAGATGGTGGTTCTGGCGCGACTGCTATATCTCTTTACTAATCTACCGGTGAGGTTTCCGACCGCTATTTTTCAAACTCTTAATACATTATTGACTAGCTTAATTTGGGGAGCAGGGAGGCGACGGCTGAGTCTTAAAAATGTGCAACTCCCGTCGAGCGCGGGTGGATTAGGTACGCCTGACTTATATGCCTATTGTTTGGCTGCTCAACTTCAGTGGCTATCTTACTGGCTGGCGGGCCGAAACTTAGGGGAAATCGCATACACATCTCAAAAGCTGGCACAGGGCAAACTACACCGATTGCTGTGCTCGAATGCGGATCCCCCTCCTACATCTAATGTATTGCTCAGGACAGCTCTAGATTACTGGGGAAAAGCGTTTCGATATACAACCCGGCGGCTGAATCCTTGGGTACAATCTGGAGTGAACACAGTGGGCGACTTGTTTGGCAGTGGGACATTACTCTCACATACTGACTTTGTTAATGAATGGGGAGTACCAGAAACGCTGTTTCTAACGCACGCTAGTTTGGCTGCTTATGTAAAGAAAAAATGGTCCCCCCAGGGAATTGAGTCTACTAAAAATGAACTTGTTTACCTGTTGTACCTTATGGGAACAGGTAGTCATCTTACACGCTGGTTGTATCATGGAATACGGACACACCAACCATCCCCTCTGGCTACTATGCGTGATAAATGGGAGGGAGACCTTGCCCGACCTTTGTCGGACGGGGAATGGAAGACTATATTAGAATATCTGAAACGTGTGTCCCGTAATACCTGATTCAAATTCATTCAATATATGATTACCCAACGGGCTTACTTAACGCCACATACTATTAACACCATATACACAGGAGCAAATGCCCTATGTCCCAGATGCTCCGATCAGGATGCAGACCTTCTACACATGCTATGGACATGTAATAAATTGCGTGGGTATTGGGAGGAGATTGCACAAACACTAAAAGATACAATAGGTGACATGGGACCTCAAACAATAAAAGTTTATATTTTAGGGTTGTACAAAAGACGAAAGGGCAGCAAAGTTAAAGCTAAATTTCTGGACCTGGCCTTGCTGTTGGCCAAACGAGGCATAACCAGGAGGTGGAAGTCTCCGATAGTACCCACTCTTCTGACTTGGAGGGAAGAGATAACTAAATGGGTCTTGCGGAAAGCGTGGCTCTCCGCACAGAAGAAAAAAGGGGTTTATGCAAAAATCCAATAGCCATGAGCTGGGACACTATACTGGAGTCTTTTAGGGAGGCCGAGATCCCTGTCTCTGGAAATGCATAACATGAATCCGATAAGCATCTAACTATATAGAATATATGCACATAACAGAACTGTCTATAATGTTTGGTTAGGAGGTTCCTATTAAGGTAAACTTCAAAGCTCTGATATTGTCTGTCAGATTTATTCCATAGTTTGATAGAGATATCTCGCCTCAATAATTCTTCTTTTGTAATTTCTTTAATATGTTAACTACAGGTAACGTCAGCGAAGGGGGTGGGGGAGTGGTTTAAAGTTTTTTCGTTTAGTTACAAAGAAAATGCATTGTCCACAACGTAATTTTGCTGCGGTTTAAGCGGGATTGACAAAAAAAGGCTTCAGCAAAAAGACAAACAGAATTATTTGCCTGATTGTTCAGGTTATAGAATTATTTGCTTTGTAATTCAGACAAAGATGGCTATAATGTTTCACCTATATGATTCTCTGTCTGAAAATGCTGAATAACTGTATTATTTGAGAATATGTGAAAAATGAATAAAATTTGTTTAAAAAAAAAAAAAAACTTTCTGGTATTCCATGAAGTCACAGATGCACAACAGTGGCCGGCCACCAAACAGTACACCATCGCTTCAATTCACTGCTCATTTAATGTATCTATCCCCAGGTTCTGCACGTGACTGGGTCACCCCATTGGTGTTAACGCTCAATTCACCCCCCAGCAAAAAATCTATTAAAGTAATACCTAGTCTCCTACCACCCAGCCCCACCACCATCTGTGTTGTCCCCCCTGCTCGAAGCTATGCTCTCAGCTCTCCATCAGAACAGAGCGACAGTGCCACACTGACAGGCTCTCTGAGATCCCTGTAAGACCAGCCTGGAATTCCTTTAGGACGAAGCAATAGTGGGGAAAGCGCTTTTGTTTCCAACAGCTGCTACATCATGGCCGCGAATAAAGAGATTTAGAGTCTGGTATTCATGCCAATGGCTTTCAGGGAGTGCCATACATTAAAAACTTTTCTACCCTGAGATGCTGTGAATCTTCCCAGAGCTTCTAAGAAACTCTTCCTGCCAACATGTACGAATAACACACTGAAAATTTAATATCCAAGATTCCCCAACAGGTACCCATTAGTAATGGCTGTAAATCTCCTAATTTAGACAGTGCATGTAAATTTATTACCAATCACTATGTTCAACACTACAACCACCCTATCTTTGTAACACACTTATGCCATATAATCACGTCTGTGCCCATTCAGATGCTAACAAATTATATGCATGGTCCTCAAAAGTGGCCGAAAAACAGCATAGAAGCACAATTTAAAACACCTAAAGTACGTAAAATAAATAAATAACTACGTGTTTGCAGTACAAAACATGTTTCGAGCTTATTCTGCAGATCCACAAATACATGAAATGAATAAATGATTTTTTTTAAAGTTGAGGACCTGAAGTAATTGTCCAGTTTCTGAAGGACTTAGTGCAATGGATTTGGGACAGTGTATATAGATAAATGAATATTAAACAGTGTGAGTTTAACTAAAGACAATAATGTTGCTCAAATAAAATTGAGTTCTTGTTATTAAATCAACAGGTATTTTGTTTGATTTTGAGCCCTGTCTTCTCAATCACATATTTTAAAATGTTCTCACATATAAACTGCCCTTAACGAGTCTTCCCTATTGCATAATAGTATACTAATACTACTATTCAAATAATAGTAAACTAATACTATAGAGAGTAAGATGTATACACACATCTAACATTTGTCATACCGTATTATCTGTAGTAGAGCCTACTAAAAAAACAGACGAGACTGTCACTTACAAAAGGGACAGTAATTTTTCAAAATGTTAAAATTATGACTCCAACACACCAAACAATTATCCATCGGCAATGTTGCTTTCGCTAACTCTTCTGCAGAGCGTGACATCTGTCCAGGAGCGGTGCGTCTCTTAGGGCGCTGGGGAGTTGCCCCACTAATATTCTGGCCCCCAACAGCTGCTGTTCAATAAACCACAAGCGGCTTGTGGTTATTGAACAGGCGGCAGCAATTCAATACCTTTTTAATCCCGGGCCGGCCGCGCCACGCCCAAGCAGTCAAAATAAAGAGCAATGGGGTAACTCAGTATCCCTCAGAACCTGGGCATATATGATACAAACAACAATTGGTTCTGTCGGGTCATTTAATTTCTTTTTTTGGTTATATTCATCTACATAAAGTAAAGAAATGAATCTAGAAAAAGAGTGCTATAACACAAACCCAATAACAAAGTGACTCATGACTTCAAACATTTGAAAAGAGTACTTTTACTTGAGTTTTCAAAGTTTCTGGTTCATAGTGCAAAATTACCATTAAAAAGGCTGTCTAGTGCTACAATTAATGGAGCAGCGCACGTGAAGGTGATTTATAGTGACATGGTGGATAAGGTGACACAGTGGCGGAATCAGTGTATTATAGAGATAAGTGACACAATCAGCAATGAACATGTATTTACAAATGAAAGACATTTTTTGAAAGTGGAGTCCAATTGCGTGATAAATAGTATCCCGGGCTCAAGAATTATATCACAATGATTTGTAAGCAAGGAGATCTATTGAAATATTGACAAATAAACCGTCGACGTTTCGACCCTGACAGGAGCATTAATGGGGTATTGTCAATGCGGGTCTTCTTCAGGACTGAGAGTTAGAAGGGACAGCCTGCAGGAAAAGAATTATGGGTAAGTGTGTGTTCGTAGCGCTGTTTACAAACAAGCATGGACTTGTGGTGAACCAAGTTAACACACCGGTTCTTCAGATAATCCAAAGGACATGGAATTCCTAAAGCCTTTGGATAAAGGGAAAGCCAGGGTTGAGCAGAGTCCAACTGGGTGTACGTGGTAGATGGAATCTGGCTCATAGAGTAGGAGATTAAAGCGGGGGACTGAATGACAGATTGAATAAATCAAAAGGGCCATGTAACTCAAAAATGTTTACATTAGTGGAAAGCATACCTGGTAACAGGATGGAAACCAGGAATCCTGTGCTCCTAACGATCGGAGCGGGGTAGGTTATGCCTCTTATTTAAGTGGCAAACCCTGAGGTCACGGAGCAGTTCAACAAATTAAAGCTGTGGGCAAGACGAAAGTGTCCTTAATATAAGGTTCTTTTAAACAAAACAAGAGTTTTTGGCTTGTGAATGCAAGAACAAAACATACCTTATTGGGTACTGCTAAACAAAGGATAACGCGATGGCTCAAGGGGTCCGGCGCGGTTAATGTGCCACCCACGGAGTCAAGAATGAATCATGGCCATGCGGTAACTAAGAAAAAAGGAACCGAGTCTTAATGTACTGTGTAGGGGTAAATTAGAGCGAAACGCAAGGATGCGCTTTCCTCTCGTACGGACATACCTTAGAAGCTGCAGGCCGAAGGCAGCGTTCTATACTCTTTGTATGTGGCTGCCGACGCGCTCGCTTATATGCACAGTCGTGCGTAGAAGAAACGAGTTTCGTCTAACGTGCACGGGGCTTGTGCAGCAGCTAGAACCGGCAGGGTCGGTGTGGAAATTAAAAGGAAAGCAGACTATCCGGTTCCCTTAACATTCTATGACAGGCTGAATAAAGGGCATTGGTTGTGCCTGGAATCAGAGTGGAAGTGCTGTATATGCTCGACGTAAATGTTCCACCTGGGCAATAAACACTTTTTGGCAATGTGGGCATAAAATCATTGTATTCTGAAAAAAATTCAAACATATACATTTTCCTTCGTCTGCCATGGTTCAAGTCCTCTAAGAATACAATAAACATTTTATGGACAACAAATTGCAGCAACATTGTAGTGTATGTAGAACGTTATTTTCAATACAAAGACGTTTTACTTTGGTTTTTCCTTTCAATTCAAAATAAATTTACTTTGGATTACGGTTGTGGACATGATTAAAGGTATCAACATACTCGCAAGGTGGTGAGACACTAGACTGACTCTGCAATAAGGATGGGTATTTAGTCTGCATCAGAAACGAAAAGAAAAGGCAACCATACTAGTCAATTTTACAAGGATTAAATATATTCACACAAATGAGCACTGAACACATTATACAATTGGGATAGAGTGGAATCCCTATTGAGCCTACATCCCACCCCGGGAGGTTGGCACAGAGACTGTTAAGGATCATGGTGATCATAAGGATCTGTTCTCATCTATTCCTTAATTGACCCATCTGTTTGTGTGTCTCCTCCATTTCATTCAAACCCAAGGCGACTGTGTTTAATGAATGTATCCACTTACATTCCTTAAAATTGAGTAAGGCTAACAGATTGCCTCCTCTGGGGTGTAAGTGTACCTTCTCAAGCACAGTCCATTTGAGGCTTTCAGGCTGATGTGATAGGTTGACAAAGTGTTCAACTAGGGGTGCCCCTTGTGTTAAGCATCTGATCCTGCTGATGTGTTGTAGGATCCTACATTTGGTTTTTTGGGTGGTTTGACCCACATATAGTTTGTCATAAGGACATTTGATTACGTAAATTAGGTTGGTACTATTACATTTGGTGAAGTCTGCAATTGTGTAAGTACGATTGGCATGTGAGAAAGTGTTTCCTTCAATAGTTAAAGGGCAGGTCTTGCACCGACCACATTTGTGGTGGCCCGTGAGTGGAGGTAAGTTGAGTTGCATCCTTAAGTCTGGTTGTTTCGGGGTTTCAAGGTAGGCACTGACTACAGAGTCTTTGACATTCCTGCCACATTTGAAGGCGAATAGTGGATCTTCAGTGATGCCAATTTCCGTCGATACCAAATTCCATTATTTTTTAATAATCCTCTTGATCTCATGGCTTTTAGGGTTGTAGGTCGTCACTCACACGATCTTGTCACTTTGATTGGTCTTAGACTTGACTTCCAGAAGTGCTTCGAGTGGACAATACCAAGCCCTTTTCTTGGCACGTTTGTGTAGGCCCGATGGATAACCTCTGTCTCTCAACAGCCGTGTCAGTATGTCTGACTCTTTAAAGTAATCAGATCTGTGAGAGCAGTTGCGACGTAACCGTAGAAATTGCCCGTAGGGCAAGTTGTCACGAAGACTCCTTGGGTGGTTTGAATTGTATTTGAGCAAGGTATTGCGATCAGTCGGTTTTTTGTATAAATTGGTAAATATCACATCTTGTTCAATCTGTAGAGTGAGATCCAAAAAGCTGATTGATTCCCTACTCGATGACATGGTGAACTGGATGTCGCTTGATCTCTCATTTAGCCACTCACAGAATTCAGTCAAAGTTACTTCACAACCTGACCAGATCATAAAAACGTCATCGATATACCTCTTCCACATATTGATGTTGTCTATGTAGGGGTTATCGAGACTATAGAGGTGCTCATCTTCATAGGCATCCATGAACAGGTTGGCCAGGCTGGGAGCGAACCCAGCCCCCATAGCCACACCTTTACATTGCAAATAGTGTTGATTTTGGAATACAAAATAGTTTTTTGACATTGCTATTTCCAGCAGAGAAATCAAGAAGTCAGTTGGGACCCAGGGTGGAGTCGGGCGTTTGTCCAAGACTGATCTAATCACTTCTAGAGTCTTTGTTTGGGGGATGCTCATGTATAGAGTAGAGACATCAAGTGTGACCAAAACTTGTGCCCTTGCGTCAAATGGTTGGTTAACCAAAACTTGAATCATATGCATGGTATCCCTTATATATGACTTAGTCTGTTCGACCCATGGCTGAAGGAAATGGTCTATATATTGGTTCAGAGGTTCCAGGAGGGAACCACATCCTGAAACAATCGGTCTTCCAGGTGGCCTCTCGATGTTTTTGTGTACCTTGGGAAGGGTGTAGATGGTAGGGATCCTGGGATTCTTTTGGTTCAAAAAATCATACTCGGGCTCACTGAGGTATCCTTCCTCTAGTCCTTTTCTCGTGAGATCTTGAATCAGCTTTCGGATGTCATGTGTGGGACCCTTTGGAATAGGCTGATAGCAGTTGTGATCACTCAGCTGTAGTAAGATCTCATGTATGTAATCGTCCTTATTCTGTATCACTACAGAACCACCCTTATCCGCCGATTTAATGACGATACTGCTGTTGCGTTTGAGTGATTCTAAGGCTTGTTTTTCTTCCAAGGTCGTGTTGTATTGAATATACTTGCGTTTTTCCAGAGTCTCCATAATTTCTTTCAGAACAATTTGTTCATACGCAATGATTTTTTGACTCATTAAGTGGGCTGGTGGGGTAAAGGTGGAGAGTGGCTTGAATGGTGTGGCTGCAGAGGAGGGGGGAATATAGTCTCTTTGCACAAAGTAATATTTTAATCTTATCTTCCTAAAGAACTGCTGGAGTTCTAACTTGGTATTGAAAGAATCAGGGGGCTTGGTGGGTACGAAAGACAAGCTATTACAGTTGGTGAAGTCTGCAATTGTGTAAGTACGATTGGCAGGTGAGAAAGTGTTTCCTTCAATAGTTAAAGGGCAGGTCTTGCACTGACCACATTTGTGGTGGCCCGTGAGGGGAGGTAAGTTGTATAAAATATACGTACTTACACAATTGCAGACTTCACCAACTGTAATAGTACCAACCTAATTTACGTAATCAAATGTCCTTGTGACAAACTATATGTGGGTCAAACCACCCAAAAAACCAAATGTAGGATCCTACAACACATCAGCAGGATCAGATGCCGAACACAAGGGGCACCCCTAGTTGAACACTTTGTCAACCTATCACATCAGCCTGAAAGCCTCAAATGGACTGTGCTTGAGAAGGTACACTTACACCCCAGAGGAGGCAATCTGTTAGCCTTACTCAATTTTAAGGAATGTAAGTGGATACATTCATTAAACACAGTCGCCTTGGGTTTGAACGAAATGGAGGAGACACACAAACAGATGGGTCAATTAAGGAATAGATAAGACCAGATCCTTATGATCACCATGATCCTTAACAGTCTCTGTGCCAACCTCCCGGGGTGGGATGTAGGCTCAAAAGGGATTCCACTCTATCCCAATTGTATAATGTGTTCAGGGCTCATTTGTGTGAATATATTTAATCCTCATAAAATTGACTAGTATGGTTGCCTTTTCTTTTCTTTTTGTTTCTGATGCAGACTAAATACCCATCTATATTGCAGAGTCAGTCTAGTGTCTCACCACCATGCGAGTATGTGGATACCTTTATTCATGTCCACAACCGTAATCCAAAGTAAATTGTTTTTGTATTGAAAAGAAAAACCAAAGTAAAACGTCTTTGTATTGAAAAGAACGTTCTACATACACTACAATGTTGCTGCATTTTGTTGTCCATAAAATGTTTATTGTATTCTTAGACGACTTGAACCATGACAGATGAAGGAAAATGTATATGTTTGAATTTTTTTTCAGAATACAATGATTTTATGCCCACATTGCAAAAAAGTGTTTATTGCCCAGGTGGAACATTTACGTCGAGCATATACAGCACTTCCACTCTGATTCCAGGTACAACCAATGCCCTTTATTCAGCCTGTCATAGAA
Organism: Calotriton arnoldi; assembly: GCA_963921515.1. Lineage (NCBI taxonomy): Eukaryota > Metazoa > Chordata > Amphibia > Caudata > Salamandridae > Calotriton > Calotriton arnoldi. Next base: position 114,046 of record CAWUFW010010594.1, read on the forward strand.
TGTTAAGGGAACCGGATAGTCTGCTTTCCCTTTAATTTCCACACCGACCCTGCCGGTTCTAGCTGCTGCACAAGCCCTGTGCACGTTAGACGGAACTCGTTTCTTCTACGCACGACTGTGCATATAAGCGAGCACGTCGGCAGCCACATACAGAGAGTATAGAACTCTGCCTTCGGCCTGCAGCTTCTAAGGTATGTCCGTACGAGAGGAAAGCGCATTCTTGCGTTTCGCTCTAATTTACCCCTACACAGTACATTAAGACTCGGTTCCTTTTTTCTTAGTTACCTTATGTCCATGATTCATTCTTGACTCCGTGGGTGGCACATTAACCGCGCCGGACCCCTCGAGCAATCGCGTTATCTTTTGTTTACCGGTACCCAATAAGGTATGTTTTGTTCTTGCATTCACAAGCCAAAAACTCTTGTTTTGTTTAAAAGAACCTTATATTAAGGACACTTTCGTCTTGCCCACAGCTTTAATTTGTTGAACTGCTCCGTGACCTCAGGGTTTGCCATTTAAATAAGAGGCATAAGCTACCCCGCTCCGATCGTTAGGAGGACAGGATTCCTGGTTTCCATCCTGTTACCAGGTATGCTTTCCACTAATGTGAACATTTTTGAGTTACATAGCCCTTTTGATTTATTCAATCTGTCATTAAGTCCCCCGCTTTAATCTCCAACTCTAGGAGCCGGATTCAATCTACCACGTATACCCAGTTGGACTTTGCTCAACCCTGGCTTTCCCTTCATCCAAAGGCTTTAGGAATTCCATGTCCTTTGGATTATCTGAAGAACCGGTGAGTTAACTTGGTTCACCACAAGTCCATGCTTGTCTGTAAACAGCGCTATGAACACACACTTACCCATAATTCTTTTCCTGCAGGCTGTCCCTTCTAACTCTCAGTCCTGAAAAAGACCCGCATTGACAATACCCCATTAATGCTCCTGTCAGGGTCGAAACGTCGACGGTTTATTTGTCCATATTTCAATAGATCTCCTTGCTTACAAATCATTGAGATATAATTCTTGAGCCCGGAATACTATTTATCAGCAATTGGACTCCTCTTTCAAAAAATGTCTTTCATTTGTAAATACATGTTCATTGCTGATTGTGTCACTTATCTGTATAATACACTGATTCCGTCACTGTGACACCTTATCCACCATGTCACTATAAATCACCTTCACCTGCAGCAAACACACTGTGACTGGCATGCACTGGGCACTCTTTACCCGGCAGAAAAAAGCTGTGTAATGGCGTTTCATTTCCAAAAACCACGTGAAGGCGAAGCAAACTCGTTTTTTATCAAACATCTGGGCCGCCATCGTGCACTATAGTATCAACAAATATGGCAGCCCCGTATTAGAATTAAATTTGTGGTTAGTGGACAGTTTGTCAGCAAACAGGTGTTAACCGAGAAGTTTTGCAATCACCTGACAGGGCTCGGAGCCTCGGACATGTCAACAAGTGACGGCCGTTTGGCGGCACTTTAATGTGAGTGCCCTTCACAACATGACTAATGCAAAAACAACAATTCATGCATGAATAAACATGGCTCCTTCGTGTCTTTTACAGCCATGACTCTTTCGTGAATCCGCACTCCAGGCTTTAAGCGCGAGGCATCTCTTCGCCGTTATGCACGAGTGTAACAGGCCCTACTTTACCTTACATTACCACGTGTCACCCCGTTCTGTGTTGCTCAAACAAAAAGCAACGGTGCTGAAAAAATGCATTCGCCTGACCATATTCATATTTTATACATTTTAGAATTTAGAATGCATATTAGTGCTGTCTCCCAGAAAGAAAAATTCATCTGTGGTCAAGCATGTAATCTTTGATTTGATTTCTGTAAAAGTAAGACCTTACAGCTTGACTTCTTGGGTTTCAATGTCAGAGTGTGTGCTAGGCTGTTTGCATTTATTTTCATCTTCTCTAATCCGATTCATTTTAATCAAATCACTAATTCACGATGTTAAATTCATTTTATCGTGAAACAGACTTCTACAGCACCAAACATCTTATGCATTAAACAGTAAATAGTGTGCAGCCATTCTTAATAAAACATTCAATTAGATAAACACCAGACCTGGAGTACAATAGGAACAGACAAGACGCCATTAATGTTATAAAAACACTGTTAAACTCCTGGGGGCATATTAGCAAGGAAGTGGCGGAGAGAGGCATTAGCCTTCTTGGCTTAACACCTCTCTCCGCCACTTCGGAAATGCGAGGCTGCACCATATTATCAAGGATATGGTGCAGCCTCGCGTTTCCCCCTGCTATGGCGCTAAGGGGCATATTATCAAGAACGGCGATAAAATTATCGCCGCTTTAGCGGCAGAAAACTGCCGCTAAAGCGGCGATAATGGGCTTGATAATATGCCCTTGAGAATTCCAATAGAAGCCCATGTTGACACCAGAACATGGACTTCTATTGAATTCTCAAGGGCATATTATCAAGCCCATTATCGCCGCTTTAGCGGCAGTTTTCTGCCGCTAAAGCGGCGATAATGGGCTTGCTAATATGCGTTATGGAATTCAATAGAAGCCCAGGTTAGATGTCCTGCACATCTAACCTGGGCTTCTATTGGAATTCTATAACGCATATTAGCAAGCCTATTATCGCCTTTTAGCGGCAGTTTCCTGCCGCTAAACGGCGATAATTTTAACGTGGGTCTTGCTAATATGCCCCCAGGATTTTCCTGGTCTAAGTTCGGCGCTGCCACCTATTATCGCCACCCTTGATAATATGTGGCAGGGTCGAATTCAATGGGTGTTGCGGTGGAACGCCCACCGCAACACCCACTGCACGCCCCTTTCACGCTAAATTTAGCATGAAAGGGGCACTATTATCAAGGCAGTGTTAAGTGGCTTAACGCTGCCTTGATAATAGGGAGCTGACCCTATCGCCACCACAACATCACAAAAAGTGACGTTGTGGTGGCGATAGGGGCTTGATAATATGGCCCCTGCTCTTTTATTGTTCAGTAATGTAGTGTGTGTGCACAGTATTTTTATACGTTGAGTAAATTTGTGTCGAAATCGTTGATGGCACTAATTTCAGAGTTACTTTGCAGAAATACAAAGGCAGGTAAGAGTACAGCCACCTAAAAATGACATGCTGTACGCTCTAATAGCATATAGACTAAAGCAGCCCCAAACATGCTTAAAAAGACATTGTTAGTCTTACAAGATTTTCTTAACCATGTACAAGTAGTACGTGACATCACATCACTCCCTCCCCATTAAAAGGAGTGAAGTTTAGAGTAAGGGGACCCCATATGCGGAGAAAACTAACCTCGTTAAATTGTAATCTTTGGTGGTTTGTGGCAACAAAACCAATAACAACATTCTTCCTTATTACACTTATATTAGAAGCTATTTTTCTTTAAGGAAGTTATAATACATTTGCATAATTTTATTATTGTATGTTTTAATGTGCTTTGCCGATATTAAGGTGCTATAGCGCTTTCTTTAACATATAACTATTGTACATATGTATACATCCTAGACACCCACATGCACTCATTTGTTGACCGATTGCTAGATATAACAGCAATGTGAATCCAACAACCCCTTTTAGATGAGTTCTCGACAAGGGGTGCACACAGGCCCAACAGTCGTCTCTAGTCTGGATAGTGTATAGGAGAAATTTTAATCATAATATCTCACTGCCCAGGGTGGAAGAAGCAGGGGATTCTCTGACACTGCACTGAGCTGGAGACAGTCATTCCTGTCTAACATTACTTCCCTCCAGCTTTCATGACTAGATGTGGACTGCTTGAAGGTCTTGCTCGATTGCCCAGCTTGCTTTGTCATAAGTATCCAGTCACTCTGATCCGGTTGTCTGACTTCAAATGTATGACCGATGACAAAAACACGCATTGTTCTATAACTCAAACTTCTCGAATGAAATTAGAATAAAATGCTTTCACAGATTGTATGATGGCCTTGGATAGATATGCTTAATTTGTAAAATAGTAAGTGCCAGGGCCAAAGATTTTTTCAGAAGCCAGCAGGGCCGAGTGCTGAGTTCCAAGGCTGCAAAGTCTTGATTACACATCATGCCTCTTTTATCCACCACAGACACTCCCTATCTCTTTTCTCTTTACTCCTGCAGGTTCTTGTTCGTCCCTGCTTTCCGCCTTTGTCACCGTTTTTCTGTCTTTTTCTTCATCCTTCCTTCTACCTTTTGTGTTTTTCTATCTCTTGCTCTAGGTTAAAGTCTGATAAGGAAAAGTTAAATGCAGGTCCCCAAAAATGAGTGCCAGACCTGCAACCACTAGTTCAAATTAAGCACTGTGGATAGTCAAAGGAGCTCAAATGTTCTCCCTCTCTGGTACAACAAGGCACAGTGGGCCCTAAGTTTTTCTTACATAGAACTACCATACATCTTCTTGGCCATGTTCCTGGGGTTATCCATTGCGATAGTGAAAACACAATTATTAGGGTTTTGATAGAGCGCTGATAGCACTCTATTTTGTATGAGTGCACTATGCTCATGGTTTAAACGCACTCTCATGTATTCGTATTGTTTGCAGTGTTTGACGACTATTAAGAAACATTTATTTGAATCATTTGATGTTGAAAACTAGTGAACGTATTTAAGTAGAACTTTGTATGTATTACGATTCCTTCATGCATAATGTGCAGGACGATATTATTTCTAAACACCGTAATTGTGGTTAGTTTAAGTTGCCTGAATTATAGGCCCAAAGTCATAAGTTTCGATTCTCCTTGCTCTTGAGAAATAAATAATTAAATGTTGTTGTGTTCGAAATTAGAATGTTCTCATCCTACTGCAGGTGAAAGAATACACATCGTTATTTTCAGAGTTAAGGAGAGACCCGGAATGTCTTTGAAGATGGCAGGGAAGCGAGAAGGGAGGATGCCTTGCGTATCTGGTCTGTCTGAAAGCCAAGGCCACTGGAAAGAAGATATCACTAATTAAATTTGTGTCATGAAAAAAAAGAGCTACTGCATAGAGGTGCAATGGAAAGTTTTAAGAAGAATGACGTATTGTGGGTTGAATCCCATCTTTTGTATGATGCGCAGGGACAGCGAGACCAGACTTCTGCTAGCTTTCGGAGGAGAAGGAGCATCTTAGAGCAAGCTCCATAGCCGTAAGCTAAAACGACCCATTTGACGTGAGTACTTCTTAGGAAGTCAACACGTGCTGACACCGTTGGGGAAAGATAGAAGGGAGACAGGAAGGGCCCTCATGTAGAGCAGTGTAGGGAAAGATTTTGATTTCTTTCAATGAGCCGAGAACTGAATACCGCATCTATTCTGTGTTGCGTTGTGATTTTGGAATTTATAATTATCTGTCTTTTGGACCGAATTACTTATATTCGTACCTCTATACTTTGCTATTGAGATGTATTTACATCCAATTGTTTTTGGCCTTATAATAAATATTCAAACTGCACTTTGGAGTTGGTGGTCTTTTCAGGCATGACGACTTTGCTGATATCTGTCTGAGTTGTTTCCTCCCCTCAACCACTTTTAGTAGGTAAATAAAAGGTCGATCGCTTACGCTATACTTAGTAGTGAACATTAGGTGTGCAATTTAGCGTAATCAAATGGTAGCAGAGGATGATTTGCCTCTAAAGTGGTTTATCTCTAAGGTGAGGGGAGTAATCAGGGGTAGGGTTGAAGGTCGAAGAGCCCTGAAGTGGAGTGGAAGACGGCGGAGACCGGCGGACGTTGATGGTGCGGCGGAAACAGTGGTGGCGTGAGTATGAAAGGAATTGTGGTGTTAGATTGCGGTGATGAGTAAGTGTGTGATGTCTTGAGGAGTTGGGATGTATGTTGAGTGAATGTGGTTTTTGGTTTACTGGTCCGGACACGTGCGGAGCAGGAAGTTTTGGTGAGCGGACTCAAGAGAAGTCCAAGATCCGGGATAGTTTTGTATTGTAATTGTCTGATCAAATGTGGGTGTTGTGAAGCGCTATCGACGATCCACTTGTGTTAGGGAACTTTGTGTGAATGAGGAATAGGTCGCAGTAGAAAGCCTCAGGTACCAGGGGTGGACTATGGCGATTGAGTGACCAACGCAGGTCGGGGGTCACAACGGCTGAATGTTCTTGTGAGAGTGTTCTATCGATCTTTAGTGACAGACAATTACTTGTTTTATGTGACTGTAAGTTATTGTAATTGTGTAGGAACAGTTACTTGGTTTAATAACTTTTGGATATACAGTTACTTGTGGTACGAATGTGTGTAAGCGAGTTTGCGGTGAAATTGTAAAGGCGGGTGAGCCGGTGCGAGGAGTGAGAAGTGACGTCAGGGTGCGCCGCGCTGTGATAGGTTGATTGGTGTAACGACGTGCTGGGATTGTTGGAAGTTCGTTTGCAGTGGAATAGTGTATTTTGGGCTTGCAATTGATCGATTTTACAATGAGATGCTTTAGGGTATTGCGAGATTTGTGTAGAGGCGACACAGGGGTAGTGACTCGGGTAGGAGAAGAAGCTCCGCCAGAGGACACACCGGCACATTACATGGCAACGAATGTGGGACTTCATACTATAGTGTGGCTTCAGAATTGGCATATAATTACAGAGAAAGAGGGTGAATTGGCTTTCCCTCGTTATGGGTCTTTTCGTATGGAAGTGCTGACCCAGCTGAGGGGGGTGATGAATGCACTGAAACCTCCCCCTAGACCCACACAATTTGAGGCATTAGATGCATGGATGAGAGCTGCCCTAGCAAAAAGGAGAGAGGCTTCACAAGGAAGAATGAGGAAAGCAATGAAGGCATATCAGGATGCTAGATGGGATGCCCAGTTGAAAAGATGGAGAGTAGACACCATAGAGGGAGAACGTTTGTACCCATTTCGTATGTTAGAAGAGGGGGCTGAAGGGAAAAAGATGACAGAGGAGGACGGTGATACAGATGACAGCTTCCTCGATAGATTGCTAGCGGAACGTCCTCCACCGTGCGACTCTAGATCAGAGACAGAGAGGTTGCGCCCATCAGAAGAGCTTTTAGGTGTGGGACAACTGGGTTCAGAGGAACAATCGGCAGGAGTAAGAGGCAAGATTACAATGGTACACATTCCGGGAGGGTCTGGAGGAATGAGGTATCCAAACCCTGAGCCAATACAACCTGCAGGAAACATGCAGTTACCAGATGCTTTGTCGGTACCAGTCACAATAGGGCCGGTGGTTCCGATATATAATCCTAGAGAAAGAACCGATGACAGTCAACAGCAAATAAGTGAAGGGGAAGAGACAATGTCTGGAGGGAGCCTTGCAATGAGTGGGACAGGTTTAAGTCGGATGCCAGTGGAATCTAGTACTCCACTGCCAGCTACAGCTGATCCATCAAGAATGGATAGTGGGACAGAACGAGGACGGACAGGAGCTCTAGCGAATTCTAGGTCTGACCTTCGAATGTGGGTTCAACCAGTGAGAGAGTCAATGATGCCGAGGGAGGAGACAAGCAAGAGACAAGAAGCGCCTAGAGTACTGTTTGGGCCACAGGTTATTTGTGCAGGTGACCATTGGAGAAGTCGAAGCTGGGAAAGAGATAGACGCCCAGCTTCAAAGTTAGAAGAGGGTGCAGTTCCTAAGAGAACCCAAAGTTGTGACAGGGAAGATACAAGAAACGAGGAAATTCAGAAAGTGCAATAAAAGCGCCAAAGCTAGATGTGGTACGATTAAAGGCAGAACTAGACGAGGTGATTGAAGGTAATCTACTTCTGAACAGAATTGAGACGTATGACTCAAGCGAACTACTGTTCATAGCAAAGGACATGACAAGAAAGGCCAAACGAGCTCATGATGCATTGTTGCTTTTGGCACAAAGGTATGAGGTTGATTTGTCAAAGACCAAGCTGATACAGGGTTCTTGCCGATTAAATTACACAGATAAGGATTTGGAAGAGAAGCGAACAATTGGATTAAAAGCACAAATTAGAAAACTAGTGATAGGGATGCGGACATGGAAAGAATTAGACAGATGGAAAGAAAGATAGGCCAAAAAGAAAAGCTTCAAGACTGGAATAGGAAATACTCCGCCTCCGGGTGGAGGGACGGGAGCTGCAGGAAATTTCCCCCTCAGGGAGGTACAGAATGGAGGATATGTACACGTGCCATGGAGCAGGGGTGATTTAGCAGCATTTACGAATGATTTTCCTCGGCTGAGGGAAAAACCTGCTGAGGTGTACAAGCAAATAGATCGGTTTGTAAAGATTTCGAAAGTATTGTGGATTGATTTAAACACCTTGTTTGATATAGTAGTGCCGGCGGATTTGTGGGCGGCATGTAAGATTGCCATTGAGTGGCCTACTGCAGAGCCACCTAGAGATTCATTGACTCATGGTCCTTCACCTGATGTAATGAGGAAATACGAGCAAGTGATTACATGGTTGCAATCGAAGGTAGCTCCTCAGATTGTTGATTGGTTGAAGATTGATCGCACCACTCAAGACTCTAAGGAATCAGTACATGATTATTACGAAAGATTGTTGTTAGCTTTTAAGCAGCATAGTGGATTGGATACAATTGAACAGAAAGATATGGGACAATTTGTCTCGAAGTTTGTGTTGGGACTGAAATCTGATATTAGTTTGATGATACAGCATCACTTGATATGTTGGCAGAATAAGTCGTTGGACGAGATTCTGCGTTATGCTAAATATTGCAGTGATCAAGTGGAGTCGACACAGAAGAAATTGAAGGACAAGTTGATGTTGGTGCAGTTGAGAAACTCTGATATGACGCAAGGGATTGGAGGAGCGATAGGTAGAGGAGGTGGCAGAGGAATGGGACAACAGATGATGACCCAACCTGGTCAGGGTAGAGGAAGAGGAATGGATCCAGGTGCAAGTGAATGGGTGGCCCAACAGAAAAGGGTCACTGCCTGCCACTATTGTCACAAAATCGGGCATTGGAAGCACGAGTGTAGATTGAATCCAGCAAATCAGATACAGATGGAAGGAGAGGGACAGCTGTCCGAGACTGTCAATACTGTGACAAGACCCAGGTCTATGTATGGAGGAGGATATGAGCCGCAAGTGCAAGTACCTCAACCTCCTAGGATACCCATGCATAATCAGTTATACCATCAGATGCCTTATTTTGAAATACAAGATAGATTTGATCAAAATCAAGGTTTACAAGAGTGTCGGGGGGGGGCACGAGGAATGCACCTTAGATGCGATTCTAGAAGTAGATCAGAGTGGGCCGTTTGTAGATGCAGATGTGAATGGATATCCTGTTACCTTCTTATTAGACACGAGCTGCTCGCTCCACGGTGAGAACGGAAGTAGTCCCAAATTTAACTCTTTCGGGACAATCAATTCAGTAGTGGGGGTTAGTAATCAGAAAATGACCAATCCATTGACAAACGAATTACCCATGAGAATAGGACCATTTCGGGATAAACACCAATTTGTAGTGTGCAATTCAAGTCCGGTCTGTCTTTTGGGGACGAGACCTTCTGTGCAAGCTCAATTGTACTATATCGTGCACTCCGAGAGGTGTGGAGTTGCAAACATATGATGATGATGCTGATTTTAAAATGGCTAACATGAGTCTGTGTGCAGAAATGTTTGTGGTGCTCACAATAGCAGAATTGCCACATGACTTGAGAGACTCAGTTGATCCGAAAGTGTGGGATTTTACGGGCGAGGATGTAGGTCTGATGAGAGGGGTTGAGCCAGTTAAGATACAGGTCAAACCCAATGCTGAATTCCCACGAACGCCACAATATAAATTGACTCCAGAAACTGTGGCCGGAATAAGACCTGTGATTGAGACTATGATTGCCCAAGGTATTCATAAGGAGATAAGAGGAAGGCCCCGCAACTCACCTATCATGGGACTGCAGAAGCCAAGTGGTAAGTACAGAATAGTGCAGGATCTGCGTCGGGTTAATGATCCCATGTTGTCCTGTGGTACCGAATCCAGCTATTATTCTATTCCAGATACCATGCAAAGCAGAATGGTTTACAGTGATAGATTTGTGTCATGCATTTTTCTCCATACCATTGCATGAAGAAAGTCAGTTTTTATTTGCTTTAAGATGGACGATCGTGTGTTAACATGGGAAAGAATTCCTCAGGGGTATACAGAAAGCCCCTCCATTTTTAGTCAAAGTCTGAAAAAGAATCTTGAAGGACTGGTGATGCCCCAAAACTCAGTCTTAGTGCAATATATAGACGACCTTTTGGTCGCCTCAGAGACTGAGGATGCTTGCAGGATTGACACTGTGGCGTTGCTGAATCATTTGGCAGAGAATGGACACAAAGTGTCTCCAAACAAATTGCAGTATTGTTTGTCTGAAGTTCAGTACCTAGGTCACCGGATTGAGAAAGGAAAACGAAGGGTGTCAACAGATCGCATAGAGACGATTCTGCAAATAGGAACTCTGAAAACACAAAAAGAAGTCTGCATGTTTTTGGGAATGGTCGGCTATTGTCGACAGTGGATCCCAAATTTTTCCTTGCAAGCAAAGCCTCTGTTGAAACTGACTCGAAGGGATGTTAGTGATCCGGTACCATGGGATGACGAGTGCTTGAAAGCCTTCAGTGAGCTGAAGGAAAGTATCTGTCGTGCTCCAGCTCTCGGAATGCCGGATTATAACAAAGCGTTTTCGCTCTTTTGCTGTGAAAAGGAGGGATGTGCGTTAGCAGTCCTTGTACACATACATGGGGGTGCCCGTAGACCAGTAGCTTACTTCTCATCTACATTAGATCCTGTAGCTTCTGCATTGCCTGGATGTCTGAAATCCGTTGCTGCAAACGGTGTCAGCATTGAAAGATGTGAAAGCATAGTGATGGGTTATCCACTCATTGTTTATGTGCCCCATTCAGTAGAATTGTTGATGGCAAGAACGAAAACACAGTATCTGACCAACAACAGACTTACCAAGTATGAGCAGGTTATCTTGGCCGCTGAAAATGTTACCCTGAGACGTTGTACCACCCTGAACCCTGCTACATTGTTACCTGTTCCGGAAGAGGAAGGAGATGAGGATTGTGAAGAGCATGACTGCCTAGATGTTACTGACCTATCTACCAAACCCAGACCTGACATTGTCGATGAACCTTTGCCCCAATCTGATTTGATCCTTTTTGTTGATGGTTCATGTTTAAGAGACAATGAAGGGTATTTGAGAGCAGCGTTTGCTGTGTGCACCATCATGGGAGTAGTGGAAGCTGCCTGTTTAAATAGAGTATTCTCTGCTCAGGTGGCCGAAATTGTCGCTTTGACACGTGCCTGTATCATTGCAGCTGATATTCGAGTGACTGTGTATACAGAAAGTCAATACGGATTTGGTGTAGTTCATGACTTTGGGCAGTTATGGTCACAGAGGGGGTTTCTAACGTCCTCAGGGTCACCTATACGTAACGGCGAGTATGTGCGAAAACTATTGGAAGCTTTGCAGAAGCCCAAAGAGATAGCAGTCGTTAAATGTGCAGCTCATGGAAAGGGAGAAGACTTTGTCACTAAGGGCAACAATTATGCAGATGAAGTAGCACGATTTTGCGCTGAACATGCTTGTATTTTCAATGGAGAATATATAGGCGAGAGCACAGAAGAGACCGAGCTCAGCATGATGTTAGCTATAGCCGATACTTGGGATGAGGTGAAGCGGTTGCAGGATGAAGTCCCAGAAGAGGAAGCTGCTTCATGGGTCAGAGCAGGTTGCACAAAAAGAGACGATGGCATTTGGGTGTCCACAGATGAGAGAGCAGTATTACCCAATTGTCTACTGAGCCCAATGGCAAGGAAAATCCACGGAGCAGTTCATCTGGGAAGAGATGCTATGGTGCGAGTGTTTAGGCAGACATGGTTTAATCCACGCTTTCGTGTGTGGGCTGAAGCGGTATGTCACAGGTGTGTTACTTGTCAACAAATGAATGTTGGAAAGAGAACTGTGGTTGCAATGAGTCACATTGGAAGATCTGGAGGTCCCTTCAATAGGATGCAATTGGACTTTATCGAGATGCCGAGATGCAATAGGTTGAGATACGTTTTGGTGGTGGTGTGTATCTTTTCGCGTTGGGTGGAAGCATATCCAACCAGACGATGTGACAGTCTCACAGTAGCCAAGTTGTTGTTAAGAGAATTGATCCCGAGATATGGATTTCCGACATCAGTGGAGACAGATAGAGGAACTCATTTCCACAGTGAAATCATGAAATTGTTGTGCTCTGCTTTGAACATTGATCAGAGACTGCACTGTAGCTACAGGCCGGAGGCTTCAGGTCTTGTAGAGCAGGTTAATGGCACCATCAAGTCAAGAGTGGCAAAGGTGGGTTCGTCAACTTCATTGAAATGGCCAGATGCACTGCCTCTGGTGCTCATGAGTCTGCGTAGCACCCCTGATAGGAGAACAGGGCTTTCTCCCCACGAAATTTTGACCGGAAGAGCTATGCGTTTGCCTATGGTGCCAGCTACAGCATTGATAAACATCACTGATGATTTAGTGTTGGATTATTGTAAGGGACTGGCTGATGTGGTTACTTCTGTATCCCACCAGGTCGAGGCTGCGACTGCATCCACCTCGAGAGACCTGCTGCATGATCTTAATCCAGGTGATTGGGTACTAGTTCGCAAGCACGTGAGGAAGAGTTGTCTTGATGCTCGCTGGCGAGGACCACATCAGGTGATATTGGTCACAAGTACCGCTGTGAAGTGTGGAGGATTGTCGAACTGGATACACGCTTCCCACACTCGCCGAGTTCAAGCGCCTGCGGAGGAAGAGAGTCCCCTGGTTCCGAGAAGCATGTGTGGACCTGCCACAGAAAACAACGAAGGCACAGGCCCAGCTGTAAGAGTTTCGGATGAAACGGAACAGCCAAGTGAGCACGAGAGACGAGAGCTGAGTGCTCCTGAATTGAGCCCAGATCCTGAAATAGATGATATTGCAGATGTGAACTTTGCACCAGATCAAGGTGAGCGGTCTATTGCAGAAGGATCAGATCAAGAGGAAGAAAGGAGAGCAGATGCCAGAGCGGAAAAGTGGCCAGCAAGAAAAGAAAGGCTGAATATAAGGCTTGCACCCGAGAAAAATCTCGCTCCGATTCCTGAAACATCTGAATCAGATCAAAGTGACGCTGAAGAAAGACCAGATGGTCTGAGATGCTCCAGAAGAGAAAGAATAGCGTCTCGAAGATACGCATCTCCTGAGTGGACGTACCTGGCTGCAGATGCAGAGCCCAGCGAAGTCCGGGAGGTTGGGAGCTGGTACGGTGAGCTACGGAGGGGAAACAACCTTTACTACGCATGCATTACATCGCATGCCATTAGATCGCGGTCTTTACAACGCAAGTCGTTACAACGACTTGCGCTGGAGGGCGCTATAGGACAAGGAATAGTTTAATTTACTATCCAACACCTTCCCTACTGTACATAGGCTGGAGTTGGAATAGTAAATTTAACTACTCCTAAGTCCAGCGCCCTCCAACGAAAGTCGTTACGACTTGCGTGGTAAAAACCGCGATCTAATAGCATGCGATGTGAATGCATGCGTTGTATAATCATACATTCGCTACGGAGGGGACACCCTCTCGATTGAAATACAGTTGCTGGTCCCAGGCGTAGAAGCGTTTGGAACACTAACTCTGCAAGTTCCAAATCCTCCAAGGCTGAGTGGATTGCGTTACCTGATCCTCAATCAGGTTGTCTTCCCTGACCTTGACTGGTAGGTCGCTCCCCCACCACACAGCTCCGTCTGTGTGCCCTGCTGCTGCCCCTGATTTTGCTCGTTTTTCCTTTCTGTGCCCCCTTGCTGCCCCTGATTGTGCTCGTTTTTTCCTTTCTGTGCCCCCCTTGCTGCCCCTGATTGTGCTCGCTTTTTTCCTTTCTGTGCCCCCCTTGCTGCACCTGATTGTGCTCGCTTTTTCCTTTCTGTGCCCCCCTTGCTGCCCCTGATTGTGCTCGTTTTTCCTTTCTGTGCCCCCTTGCTGCCCCTGATTGTGCTCGTTTTTCCTTTTTGTGCCCCCTTGCTGCCCCTCATTGTGCTAGTTTTTTCCTTTCTGTGCCCCCTTGCTGCCCCTGATTGTGCTCGTTTTTTTTCCTTTCTGTGCCCCCTTGATGCCCTGATTGTGCTCGTTTTCCCTTCTGTGCCTGTTTCCCGCCGCTGCGCCCTGCGGCCCCGCCCCTCACTGCCCATTCGCTGCCCCATTCCCTGCTCCTCCCTCCCACCTCCCCATTTATGGCGGCCGCTGCGTGGTGAAGAGAGCGACCCCTGACCTTGACTGGTAGGTCGCTCCCCCACCACACAGCTCCGTCTGTGTGCCCTGCTGCTGCCCCTGATTTTGCTCGTTTTTCCTTTCTGTGCCCCCTTGCTGCCCCTGATTGTGCCTCGTTTTTCCTTTCTGTGCCCCCTTGCTGCGCCTGATTGTGCTCGTTTTTTTCCTTTCTGTGCCCCCCTTGCTGCCCCTGATTGTGCTCGTTTTTCCTTTCTGTGCCCCCCTTGCTGCCCCTGATTGTGCTCGTTTTTCCTTTCTGTGCCCCCTTGCTGCCCCTGATTGTGCTCGTTTTCCTTTCTGTGCCCCCTTGCTGCCCCTGATTGTGCTCGTTTTTTCTTTCTGTGCCCCCTTGCTGCCCCTGATTGTGCTCGCTTTTTCCTTTCTGTGCCCCCTTGCTGCCCCTGATTGTGCTCGTTTTTCCTTTCTGTGCCCCCTTGCTGCCCCTCATTGTGCTAGTTTTTCCTTTCTGTGCCCCCTTGCTGCCCCTGATTGTGCTCGTTTTTTTTTTCCTTTCTGTGCCCCTTGATGCCCTGATTGTGCTCGTTTTCCCTTCTGTGCCTGTTTCCCGCCGCTGCGCCCTGCGGCCCCGCCCCCTCACTGCCCATTCGCTGCCCCATTCCCTGCTCCTCCCTCCCACCTCCCCATTTATGGCGGCCGCTGCGTGGTGAAGAGAGCGACCCCTGACCTTGACTGGTAGGTCGCTCCCCCACCACACAGCTCCGTCTGTGTGCCCTGCTGCTGCCCCTGATTTTGCTCGTTTTTCCTTTCTGTGCCCCCTTGCTGCCCCTGATTGTGCTCGTTTTTTCCTTTCTGTGCCCCCTTGCTGCCCCTGATTGTGCTCGTTTTTTTCCTTTCTGTGCCTCCCTTGCTGCCCCTGATTGTGCTCGTTTTTCCTTTCTGTGCCCCCTTGCTGCCCCTGATTGTGCTCGTTTTTCCTTTCTGTGCCCCCTTGCTGCCCCTGATTGTGCTCGTTTTTCCTTTCTGTGCCCCCTTGCTGCCCCTCATTATGCTAGTTTTTTCCTTTCTGTGCCCCCTTGCTGCCCCTGATTGTGCTCGTTTTTTTCCTTTCTGTGCCCCCTTGATGCCCTGATTGTGCTCGTTTTCCCTTCTGTGCCTGTTTCCCGCCGCTGCGCCTGCGGCCCCGCCCCCTCACTGCCCATTCGCTGCCCCATTCCCTGCTCCTCCCTCCCCATTTATGGCGGCCGCTGCGTGGTGAAGAGAGCGACCCCTGACCTTGACTGGTAGGTCGCTCCCCACCACACAGCTCCGTCTGTGTGCCCTGCTGCTGCCCCTGATTTTGCTCGTTTTTCCTTTCTGTGCCCCCTTGCTGCCCCTGATTGTGCTCGTTTTTCCTTTCTGTGCCCCCCTTGCTGCCCCTGATTGTGCTCGTTTTTTTCCTTTCTGTGCCCCCCTTGCTGCCCCTGATTGTGCTCGTTTTTTTTCCTTTCTGTGCCCCCTTGATGCCCTGATTGTGCTCTTTTTCCCTTCTGTGCCTGTTTCCCGCCGCTGCGCCCTGCGGCCCCGCCCCTCACTGCCCATTCGCTGCCCCATTCCCTGCTCCTCCCTCCCACCTCCCCATTTATGGCGGCCCCTGCGTGGTGAAGAGAGCGACCCCTGACCTTGACTGGTAGGTCGCTCCCCCACCACACAGCTCCGTCTGTGTGCCCTGCTGCTGCCCCTGATTTTGCTCGTTCTTCCTTTCTGTGCCCCCTTGCTGCCCCTGATTGTGCTCGTTTTTTCCTTTCTGTGCCCCCTTGCTGCCCCTGATTGTGCTCGTTTTTTTCCTTTCTGTGCCCCCTTGCTGCCCCTGATTGTGCTCGTTTTTCCTTTCTGTGCCCCCCTTGCTGCCCCTGATTGTGCTCGTTTTTCCTTTCTGTGCCCCCTTGCTGCCCCTCATTGTGCTAGTTTTTCCTTTCTGTGCCCCCTTGCTGCCCCTGATTGTGCTCGTTTTTTCCTTTCTGTGCCCCCCTTGCTGCCCCTGATTGTGCTCGCTTTTTTCCTTTCTGTGCCCCCTTGCTGCCCCTGATTGTGCTTGTTTTTTTTTCCTTTCTGTGCCCCCTTGATGCCCTGATTGTGCTCGTTTTCCCTTCTGTGCCTGTTTCCCGCCGCTGCGCCCCTGCGGCCCCGCCCCCTCACTGCCCATTCGCTGCCCCATTCCCTGCTCCTCCCTCCCAGCTCCCCATTTATGGCGGCCGCTGTGCGGCCGCGCCGCTGGCGCGCCGAAGGCGCGCCTAAGGCAAGCCCGTCTGCGCCCGTCCGCGCCGTGACCGCGCCCAGCGCCAGACCCCCTGGTCCGGGCATCCCCCGCGCCCGCCACATCAACAGACGCCGATACGACGCCAGCACCCTCCACGCACTCAACCCCGGAAAAGATCACGCCTGCTACCAGGCCACCCCGAAGCACACCAAAGGGCCCTTCACCTGCCGGAACTGCAGCTTCGCCAGCACCCGCCCCGCCAAACCACCGCCCAGGAAAGAACCCAACCACCTCAGATGCATCCTCCTCAACACCCGCTCCTCCCGCAAACACGCCATCGAACTCTGGGACCTTCTCGACTCAACCTCCCCAGACGTCGCATTCCTGACGGAGACCTGGCTGAATCCCGCTTCAGCCCCGACATCGCCATTGCCATCCCGGACGGATACAAGATCACCCGCAGGGACCGCACCAACGGAATCGGAGGAGGCATCGCCATCGTCCACAGGAACACCCTCAGAGTCTCAACCAACACCGACGACACCCTCAGTACCGCCGAACACATGCACTTCCAGATCCACACCGATCCCAACACCACCCTCAGAGGAACCCTCATCTACAGACCCCCGGACCCCGACCACAGTTCAGCGATTCCATCGCTGACTTCGTCAGCACACACGCCATCGCCTCCACGGACTACATCCTCCTCGGGGACCTGAACTTCCACCTCGAGAACAACAAGGACACCAACTCCACCACCCTGATCGACAACCTCGCCACCCTCGGACTCAGACAGCTCGTGACTACACCCACCCACGCCGCCGGCCACACGCTCGACTCCATCTTTTCCGCAAGCCCACACGTCTCTTTCAACCACACCTCCGAACCCCACTGGACTGACCACCACTGCATCCACTTCACCTACAGGAAGCCCACCACGCACCACCGCACCGAACAAATGCCTCGCCGCTGCTGGAGCAGAGTCACGGAAGACCAGCTAACCACAACTCTCGCCCTGAGCCCACCCGCCGAACCCTCCGACCCCGACACCGCCGCCCGCAACCTCAGACAGTGGATCGACGACTGCGCCAACAGCCTCGCCCCGCTCAAGAATCCGCCCAACAGCCACACCAGCAAGAAAGCCACCTGGTTCACCGAAGACCTCCAGGCCTCCAAACGAACATGCCGAAAACTGGAGAAGATCTGGCTCCACGAACGGACAGCGGACAGCTACGCCGCCCACAAGAGCGCCACCCGCAGTCACCATCACCTCATCAGATCCGCCAAAAGGGCCTCACTCAAAGACCGCCTAGACAACAACGCACACAACAGCAAAGAGCTCTTCAACATCGTGAAGGAACTCTCCAACCCCAGCTCCAACACCAACGACATCCAGCCGTCGCGAGACCTGTGCGACTCACTGGCCACCTTCTTCCACCACAAAATCGCCAACATCCACGACAGCTTCAACACCACGACCGCCCCGGCAACCACCGAGACCACTTCCCCCACAACCACCAACCGCCTGCTCTCCTGGACCAACATCAACGACGAGGACACCAGCGAGATCATGAACACCATCCACTCCGGTTCACCGCTAGACCCGTGCCCTCACCACATCTTCAACAAAGCCAGTACAGCCATCGCGCCCCATCTCCGGAAAATAATCAACATCTCCTTTGAGACAGCAACCTTCCCGGAAAGCTGGAAGCACGCCGAGATCACCGCCTTACTCAAGAAACCCAAGGCAGACCCCAAGGACCTCAAGAACTTCCGACCCATCTCTCTGCTCCCGTTCCCCGCGAAGGTCACCGAGAAAATCGTCAACAAACAACTGACCCGCTACCTCGAGGAGAACAACATCCTGGACCCTTCCCAGTCCGGCTTCCGCAGCAACCACAGCACCGAAACCGCCCTCATCGCCGCCACCGATGACATCAGGACCCTGCTAGACAACGGAGAAACAGCAGCCCTCATCCTCCTGGACCTATCAGCCGCCTTCGACACGGTCTGCCACCACACACTACGAACACGCCTTCACGACGCCGGGATCCAAGAGAAGGCCCTGGACTGGACCACATCCTTCCTTTCCGGCAGAACACAAAGCGTCCGCCTCGCCCCCTTCCGATCCAAGGCCACCAAGATCATCTGCGGCGTAACCCAAGGCTCCTCCCTCAGCCCAACGCTGTTCAACATCTACATGGCACCCTCGCCCACGTCGCCCGACAGCACAACCTCAACATCATCTCCTACGCCGACGACACCCAGCTGATCCTCTCCCTCACCAAAGACCCTCACACCGCCAAAGCCCACCTCCACGAAGGAATGAAGGCCGTCGCCGAATGGATGAGGACCAGCCGCCTGAAGCTGAACTCGGACAAGACGGAGGTCCTCATCCTTGGTTCCAACCCTTCAGCCTGGGACGACTCCTGGTGGCCAACATCACTGGGAACAGCCCCGCCACCCACCGACCACGTACGCAACCTAGGGGTCATCCTCGACCCCACCCTCTCCATGACTAAGCAGGTCAACGCCGTTTCCTCATCCTGCTTCAACATCCTCCGAATGCTCCGCAGGATCTTCAAGTGGATCCCCACCGAAACAAGAAAAACAGTCACCCAGGCCCTCGTCACCAGCAGGCTGGACTACGGAAACGCCCTCTACGCAGGAACGACGGCTAAGCTCCTGAGACGGCTGCAACGCATCCAGAACGCCTCTGCACGTCTTATCCTCGACATCCCCCGACGCAGCCACATCACACCCCACCTGAGAGACCTGCACTGGCTCCCTGTCAACAAGAGGATAACCTTCAAGCTCCTCACCCACGCACACAAAGCACTCCACAACTCCGGACCAGCCTACCTCAACAGACGACTCAGCTTCTACACCCCCACCCGCCAGCTCCGCTCGACCAGCCTCGCCCTCGCCACAGTCCCCCGCATCCGGAAAACGACCGCCGGCGGCAGATCCTTCTCCCACCTCGCCGCCAAGACCTGGAACACCCTCCCCACCAACCTCCGACAGACCCAAGACCTACTGGCCTTCAGAAGACTCCTCAAGACCTGGCTCTTCGATCAGTAGCAGCACCACCCCCCTCTTCCCCCAGCGCCTTGAGACCCTCGCGGGTATGTAGTGCACTTTATAAATGACATGATTGATTGATTGATT
Source organism: Calotriton arnoldi (assembly GCA_963921515.1). Taxonomy (NCBI): domain Eukaryota; kingdom Metazoa; phylum Chordata; class Amphibia; order Caudata; family Salamandridae; genus Calotriton; species Calotriton arnoldi. Next base: position 133,617 of record CAWUFW010010594.1, read on the forward strand.
GATTCATTTGGCCGACAGCTCACCGCGCAAGAATTAGGAGAAATTCGTGCAGAGATTCTGCAACTTGTCCTCGAAATACTTGGATCAAATATTATTAACGATGAAGCTTGAATTATAACCAAAGAAAGCATTAGGCCTTAGAAAGAAGATAACTTACACCCCAGTTTAAGAAGATTTAAAATTAGGAACTTTCTAGTAGATGATGGAGTGAGGAATAGGGCTGACTACATCTCTTCAATAGGTTTAGTATCAATCGAATGAACTTTGACATTAATTGTATGAGAGGAGAGAAGTGAGAAAGACATTGTTAAAACAAAGAAAACAGAAAGATACTGTGTTTTCCCTTTTGTGCTTCGGAACGGATCAGTAGAAACCATGGTGTCCGAAAAATCAACACGCAAACAGAAGTGCATCATTGGCACCCTCATTGTAGTGGTGCTTATTGTTATAACTGTGGTGATCGTTGCATCTCTAGTTGGATCTCAGGATGTCGGACAGAATAGGGTACAGGCAACACTCACTACACCAATCTCTGAGATAGATGAGGATGCATCCGCAAGGGATCTAGAAATGATTAAGGAAACCAGTCGTAAATTACATGTTGATTTGTCAAAGGGTGATTTCACTTTGAATGCGTATGCTCGATTATTGTATGAATATGTGGATGCCATGGAAGCGAAGGATTGCTATGTGTGTATGGAATTACCAGCCTCAGTAGAAGAAGGCATTCAATACCATCATTTGCCTTTGACCTATGGCATTACATGTAGTGTGTTGTTGAGCATGTTTTATAGCAAGGCACACTTCGAGTACTATTTCTCAAATTATGATGTGGTACTCTCGGAAGTCCCAGTTCTTAAATACATGAATAAATATGATTATTATAAGGAAGTAGAGCGAATGTCAAAGTATTTTGTGCCTACTATTACTTTAGATACGTCCTATGCCCATAGACACAATTTAACCTGTATGTTGTCTGACATTGAAAAGAAATTTATAGATCGGATAGAAGATCGGCATAGACAGACTCTATTTAGACCAGATCCAAAGCACAAGGTTTCCCCATGGACTAAAGAAGAATTAGATCATAAAGCAAAGGGGAGTTTTGGACCCATAGCATTAGATTTCCAGCAGAAGGGGAAGTTGTGTATTAGACACCCGACCACATACTACGATAAGATATTTGTGGGTGAAAGTGATTGTGAGCACGTCTTCTTGATCGAAGAATCAATTAGAAAAGCATTATTGGACAAAATAACAATAGTGCCCAATGTGTATTTTGTGTGTGGAAAGAATGCCTATGTGAAGTTGCCCAAAAATTGGTATGGCACTTGTTATTTGGCTGTGGTATTTCCCAAGATTTTTCATGTGAATGATTTATGGCCCCTAGAAAGATAAAGACCTCACAGAGGAAAACGTGGTGTGAATGCAGGAGAAGTGATTGGAGACATATTTGGGGCTATGATACCGAGTATGGGTGTGATTCTGAATGATTTGAAAATCAGAAAGCTGGCAACATTAGTGGATAAGCTCTCAATAAATACAGCTCAGATTTTATTACTTGTAGATGGGGAGATGGTTTCGATAAGGGCTATGGTTTTGCAAAACCGTCTTGCCCTAGATGTGCTGCTAGCAAAAGCCGGAGGAGTCTGCAAATTATTGAAAGTTCAACAGTGCTGTACTTATATTCCTGACAACAGTCGGGATATAAGGAAATATATCAACAATATTTCAGATATACACCAAGAGTTACGTGAGATGGCTGCTGAAGGACTCTGGGAACAAGTGGGGAAAGGATTTGGCAAGATAGGCAGTTGGTTTGGAAGTTTGGGACAAGGAATAATGAGATATATCTTGAAGCCTATTATAATAGCTGTCATTTGTATAATTGTCCTACTAGGAGCCATCAAGGCTTACAAATGGCAGAGGGCACGACATCAGGAGACTGTTTCGAGAAAGCGAGAGCACCAACTTGAACGACTGCAGGACAGTCATTACCAGCACCTTAAGGGGTTAGCACGATTCAGACAGGGACGGCAAGCTACAGCTTCTGTTTAGGTCGGTCTCTTCTACAAGGAGAAAAACTACAGAAGAATAGAAAGTTGGTGTTATGACACTAGTCATAAGAGGGGAACTGATAGAGCGCTGATAGCACTCTATTTTGTTTGAGTGCACTATACTCATGGTTTAAACGCACTCTCATGTATTTGTATTGTTTGCAGTGTTTGACGACTATTAAGAAACATTTATTTGAATCATTTGATGTTGAAAACTAGTGAACGCATTTAAGTAGAACTTTGTATGTATTACTATTCCTTCATGCATAATGTGCAGGACGATATTATTTCTACAGAGCGTAATTGTGGTTAGTTTAAGTTGCCTGAATTATAGGCCCAAAGTCATAATTTTCGATTCTCCTTGCTCTTGAGAAATAAATAATTAAATGTTGTTGTGTTCGAAATTAGAATGTTCTCATCCTACTGCAGGTGAAATAATACACATCGTTATTTTCAGAGTTAAGGAGAGACCCGGAATGTCTTTGAAGATGGCTGGGAAGTGAGAAGGGAGGATGCCTTGCGTATCTGGTCTGTCTGAAAGCCAAGGCCACTGGAAAGAAGATATCACTAATTAAATTTGTGTTATGAAAAAAAAGAGCTACTGCATGGAGGTGCAATGGAAAGTTTTAAGAAGATTGACGTATTGTGGGTTGAATCCATCTTTTGTATGATGCGCAGGGACAGCGAGACCAGACTTCTGCTAGCTTTCGGAGGAGAAGGAGCATCTTAGAGCAAGCTCCATAGCCATAAGCTAAAACGACCCATTTGACGTGAGTACTTCTTAGAAAGTCAACACGTGCTGACACCGTTGGGGAAAGATAGAAGGGAGACAGGAAGGGCCATCATGTAGAGCAGTGCAGGGAAAGATTTTGATTTCTTTCAATGAGCCGAGAATTGAATATCGCATCTATTCTGTGTTGCGTTGTGATTTTGGAATTTATAATTATCTGTCTTTTGGGCCGAATTACTTATATTCGTAAACTTGGCTCTGTATTAACTTTTCTGTACCTCTATACTTTGCTATTGAGATGTATTTACATCCAATTGTTTTTGGCCTTATAATAAATATTCACACTGCACTTTGGAGTTGGTGGTCTTTTCAGGCATGATGACTTTGCTGATATCTGTCTGAGTTGTTTCCTCCCCTCAACCACTTTTAGTAGGTAAATAAAAGGTCGATCGCTTATGCTATACTTAGTAGGGAACATTAGGTGTGCAATTTAGCGTAATCAGTTTGAAGGAGGAACATAAGGAGAATCGCCAAGGAGTCATTCCTGATAGATATTCCTTCTTCTTACTCTTGATTTGAATATCACAATCAGTCATATGATTAAGACATGTAAGAGTGAACCATACCAGCTGTTGTTTAATGTTCATTGACAATGGGGCTGAGATTGAACCAATCAGTACTATTAGAACTTGGGACTTTATGTAGAATTGGACAAAGGTGAGGCATCCATCAAAAAATGTCACTTGTCCCATCCACCCTATTTAGAGTATATAGGGCTTCTATGTAGTCTAGATAGGGTCAACGGGACATCTACTTTTTGGTGGATGTCGCACATCATCCAAGTTCTAAATATGGTCACTAAAATGGCCTCTAAAAAAGACTAAGGGCCCCGATTTAATTCTTGGTGGTTGGGTAGTTTTCCACCAGGCAACAGAGTAAAATACACCAGAGGTCCCATTCCAACTAATTGTGCTCCACTTTTTATTACACTAATAGTTAATAATAGAATATTATTCATGATTAGTATAATGAACAATGGCAGAAAATATGGATTGTGGAGCCCCCCCTTCCCCCGTGTCCTTGGCAATGATGTTGTCACCTCTGAGGCCAGAGATCATGAAGGCAGAGCCAGGAGTCGCAAGGGCAACCCAAGGGTCAGAGCTGGAACTTCTGTAGACACCTAATTTACACCTGAATGATGTCCACTATTAGAGATAGAGGCACAGCTTTTAAATTTAAACCATCTTTGGGCCCTACTGATATTCAGTGTCAGCACTGAACTAGACTTGCAATTGTGTGTGGATTTCTTTCCTGGCCTTTCTGATAGCCAACCTATGAATAATATGGCTTTCATTCGTAAGCAGCATTTTACAATTGGCAAATGCTACTGAAATCTCTGCAATAAAGTAGCAATTTTAATACTGTCAATACAGACACAAGCCAAAGCCAATATTTGGCATGCCTCCACATCTGCATTAAACACTCATGATAATACCAATGGGTTTCTTAGTTGATGTAAAAAACAGGACTATCCACAAGTCAAACGGTTTATTTTCATTTATGCTGGCTGCAGCTTTGTCTATTTATTTTAATTCTATTAACCTGTGGGTGATGGTGGTGTGTGTGCGCACTGGTTTTCTCATGACCTACAGTGATATTGAAACACGTGCTAATAATGTTCTTTCTTTCTACCATTTTGAGCACAATCTCAAAAAGCATCCACAATATTATTGAAAACCACTTTGACTTGAAAACTTCTGATTGTCTACTCTCCTTTTCTTTGGATTGACTCTCTCCTTCAATTCCATCCACTGCATGCCTCCTCGATCTGAGCACAGCCTACTGTAAGTCACATAGATGTTTTTCTTAATCCCTATTATTGTATCTCTGCAAATTCCCCACACCCCATTTCAAAGATCACAAGCTTTCCTCTAAAATCCATACCCTTGCAGCCTAACAATACATAATTTACTGTAGCTCATCTATTAATACCGCCAACCCATGCATCAATTGACATACCCCATCTCCCACTAAAAGTAGCCTCTATTGATTTAATCTAATACATAGAGACTGGAGTAAATGCTTGACATGGTTTCCTCAAGAGTGCAAGTCTAATTCCAATAACAAAGAATAACGACAAAAAAACTAACCCTGGGTTCCAGAACAGAGTGCTGCCCGGCGTAAAGCGCTACAACGCCTCATCAGGGGTAGTAAGTGTGGTGAAAATGCTAATACAATATATAACCCACTTTTGTGTAAGTTTACCATTGATTGCTATTCAGAAAGGTATTTACAAGTAGTATCCTTATCACTGCCGAGGTTTCACACATAATAAGATAGGACAGTCCTTTGTAAATAGCAACCAATGGTAAACTTACAAAAGGTTTACAGTTCTGAATCAGGCCCTAATGCCATAACACTGAGCAGTTGAGCAGTCAATTATATATATAATTCACACTGCCTGCATAGTAAATCCTTTATACTGTTTGATTTTTTTACACTCACATGAGACAAAGTTGCTATCCAGTCCTGTTCTGTCCATAGACCACTAGTGTACCAGTCCACAGCATTAACCCACCCATCACCAATGAACATGCATAGAATAACTGAAGAGATCTTCCACATGCCGCTAGCCAATGGAGGATTTTAATTTATTCCACCACTGCAGGCCCCAAAAAGCTACAAACTACAACCTCTTTTTGACATCTCACATTGACAATCAGACAAGGGATGATGTTAACAAAGGACATCCCAGCAGATCTTTAAACCATTTCTCACTTTAACCTATGCCTGCTCAGGACCATAAACTTTAAACAAAATACCTCAGTATTGACAACCCATTGCAGTAACCAGCAAAGTGGACTATGAACATAAGAAATACCATAAAGGGCCCTGGAGAGCTGCTCAAAGCTGCCAGCATAATGCAAGCCATAAACTGCGAGCCTGTCTCTCATAATTCTTCATCCATCACAATGCTAAGTGCTTCATCCCATAACATGATAGTTGCACCTCAGAAGTCATCACACACAACATGGAAACACTTCCCACACAGGATCAAAATCAAAGACAAAACACTTCCAACCACAAACCATACAAGGTGTAACATGCTACACATGCAGGCAAGCGTTTAAAGCACACTACATAGGGGTAGTAAGCGCTATATAAATGTTGCAAAACAACACAATACAAAATATTGCAGCCATTCAGGCCTGCATTGGGAGGCCTGATGTTATGAATTTAAAGTTGTACATTTGTGTGGTGTCAGGTCACACTGCAGCCCACATGGAACATCTGACTGTTTAATGCCATTGGTGCACATGATGTGCCATTTACCTGTGGCCGTATTAACAGGTCAGATGTGGCAAATGGAATAAACCATTTGTTACCATGTTTAGGGATCAAAACACATGCTAGGAGGACAGTTTAGCAGTAGCTTAGTTTAGCAGTCTCTCAGTGTCTAGAGTGCATACACGAGTATATCGAGTCAGAATAAAGAAGGGTGACCACATAAAAATATACAATTTTCTACAGTCAGCGAAGGTTCTAACTGTTAAATAACATGAAAATTGCATTCATACTTTTGTTTTCCTTCTGTGACATTGTCCCCCTGACTCGCTGTTGTGCCTGCCTGTGTGATGTGTAGCTGTATCTGTGTTGTGTGTGCCTGTATAATTTTCTCTATTTTGAAGCTTCTGTGTGCAGGTTTGGCTCTTACTTGCATGCCCCAGCATCTCTCTAACAGCCTACTATTCCCAATTCTCAGTCAACCCCTGATTGTCCACTGTTTGACTACTGCTATGATTTGTACACACTTCAGTTTTGTTGAGTTCCATCATGGCCACCACATTTAGAACCAATGAGTTGGCCATCTTAGAATACAAAAACAATGATACACCATGGACAACAGCATTCAATAATGGTCTCCTGGTTTAGAGAAAGTGGCCAACGTGGGATGCAGTGCACTGCAGAAAAAATAGATGGCAACCAAGTGACCCATTTGCACTGCCTGGAGAGCTGCAGTATTGCCTAAAGAAAAATTAAAATAAAAAGTGAAGAAACAAAGAAATGAAAGGGAAACTATAATTGGAGAAAATTTAAAACCAATAGATTGGCCACCCAGCCCTGACACTGAAGCATACCCATTTTTAGGTGGGTGTACACATGCTATGAGAAAATGCTGTCATTCAGAGGGCAAGAGAGCCAATGACTGATGTGGACAGTACGCTGTCATGGATGGAAACAGAGTGTAAACAACACTCAAACAGACCATTGGCAGAACAGAGCTGATAGATGAATATATTATTTAATGATTTTATCTGTCAAAACATCCTAGCAGACAGCTGAGAAGAGATAAACTTCTGCCCCTAGAGTTCGTCAGAGGCAGTAATCAACACCAAAATCCTTCCCTACAAAGGTAATCTGTGACATTTTATTTAACAAAGCACCCATATCTGTAGGCTTTAATACAGAGAAATAACAACCCATCCTTAAATGTCTGTTGACTTTAATATATGTGTTAGAAATGGGATCTCTAGTTGGCAAGGGCTTGCACCTTTGTCCAAGTAGGGACCCTTCTTCCTAGTCAGGGTAAGGGTGTTACACTCGTGAAGTAACCCCTGCTCACCCTCGTGGTAGCTTGGCACGAGCAGTCAGGCTTAATTCAGAGGCAGTGTGTAAAGCATTTGCACATAACCAACAGTAATACAGTGTAAGCACTACAAACGGACACCACACCAGTTTAGAAAAATAACCAATATTTTATATACTCAAGACAAGACCAATTACGACAAAAATCCACAATACTATACTTTACGAATGAATACTTGATACAGTAACTTCTTCTTTGCAGGACTAGCACAAAAGCAAAGTTCGTACGAGTCGGTAGCTCCGTCCGAGCCTACCGCGATGCTGAAAACCAGAGAGTCTAACAGTTCCAGCCGGCCACGTCGATACGGGCCAGCAGAGTCATGAACAGACTCGGTTACAGTACCTTTCTCGTTGTGGCTGGTACGGAGTGTACGAGCTGGTCGGCGTTCGTCGCGGTTGCGGTGCAAGACGGAGCGATGCAAGGTGCGGTGTCCCTCGATGCGGTGCAGGCAGCGGCTCGATGAGCGTCGTGCAGACGGAGTCGGTGAGTCCAAGGCGTGCGATGCAGGGTGAGACGATGCTCGATGCGGTGCTGACAGGTTGCGATGCAGGCGACCAAGCCGGAGTGCGGGAGCTGGCGTCGGACAGCGGTGCGAGTCGGAGCGGTGCGTCGCAGACGTGCGAGCGGTGCCCCAAATGCGGTGCGGTCACGACTCTTGAGCCAGTTGCAGCGACCGCGTCGGTCGGGTCCGGTTGGTTCAGTGAAGCGATGCGATGCGAACTGCGGTGCCCACAGGTCACGGTGCAAGCAGCGGCTCGATGTTGGCGGCGTCGGACGTTGCCACGGTGAGACCAGGGTTGCGATGCGAAGCGGGGCGATGCGGTCTGCGGTGCAAACAGGTCACCGGCCAGGGATGGATTCGGTTGACGGAGTCGGTTGCAGTTCCCTTCCTCTGTGGCAACTGAAACAGCGTTCCAGAAGCGGTACCCAGAGGCTTGTGAAGTCTTTGTAGTCCCTGAGACTTCTTAACAGGAGGCCAGCTCGGTTTCAGGCCCTTGGAGATACTCAGCACAAGTTTGTAGAAAGTTCAGTCCAGTCCTTTCACTGCCCAAGGCAGAAGCAGCAGCTGCAGGCCAACCCAACAAAGCAACAACACAGCAAAGGGGCAGTACTCCTCCTGGCAGCTCTTCCAGCTCTTCGTCTTGGCAGGTTCCTTGATTCCAGCGAGATCTAAATTCATGGGGGTCAGGGCCCCAATATTTATATCCCAAATTCCTTGGTTCTCTGAAGGCAGAGAGGCCTTTGCCTAGTCCAAACCAGTTCTGGAGCACTTTGTTGACAAGTCTCCGTCCCTTCTTTCAGTGAGTAGGCCAGGGACATCAGACGCACCACAGGAGGTGGAGCCAGCATTGTGGAGGGAAGGCACTGTCCTATTCAGGGCCCAGGTGCGACCCCTCCCACCCATCTACATGTAGATCTTGCTATTCAGCCCTGTGCTGACTCACCCTGTCTCCTGGCATCCCCCAGCCCCTGTCACTCACACTCCAGACAAGGAATACACAACCTCGCAGAGGCAGGCTTGGATGGTTAGACAAGAAAATACCCACTTTCTAAAAGTGGTATTTTCAAACACAGAATGTTAAAACCAACTTCACTAAAAGATGCATTTTATCATTCTGAGTCCGGGCATACTAAACTCGGATTTCTACCATGTTCCCGGGGTCAGTTAGGATTATAAGCTGTAATAATCAAAACTGCCCGTTCTGGCCTAGGGGAACAGGTAGCCTTGCAATAGTGAAAAACGAACTAGGCTGTAATTCACTATCAGGACATGCCGCACACACCCGGGCATGTCCTACCTTTCGCATACAACGCACCCTGCCCACAGGGGTACCTTGGGCCTACCTTAGGGGTGACTAACATGTAGCAAAGGGAAGGTTTAGGGACTTGCAAGTGTGTGCACTTGCCAAGTCGACATGGCAGCCCCAGGCTGCGCACAGGCTCTGCGATGGCAGGCCCGAGTTACACTTTACGGGCTGTTTGCGTGGGTGGCACAATCCAGTGCTGCAGCCCACCAACAGCATTTGGTCTATAGGCCCTGGCACTCGCAGTGCACTTTACAAGGGACTGACACATAAACCAAATAGGCCAATCATGGAAACACCAATCCAAAACACATTTTATACAGGAGCACTTGCACTTTCCCACTGGACAGCCGTGAGGAAAGTGCGCAGAATCATTACACCAGCAAAAACAGAGTCCAATCCGGGAGGTCAGAAAGCAAAAAGTCAGGGGAAACACGCCAAAAGATGCCAAGTCTAACACATGTCCCCTCCAGCTGAAAGTAGGGAGAACTACCCAACCCCATTGGAGTTCTCTTCACTAAGGCGGAAGAACCTGGACAGACCATCTGCGTTGGCGTGTTCTGTACCAGGACGGTGTTCCACCGTAAAGTCCATTCCCTGTAGGGAGATGGACCACCTCAGCAGTTTTGGATTCTCACCCTCATTTGCATCAACCATCTGAGGGGCCTGTGGTCTGTCTGAACCCGGAAGTGAGTCCCAAACAGGTATGGTCTCAACTTCTTCAGTGCCCAGACCACAGCAAAAGCTTCCCTTTCTATGGCACTCCACCTCTGTTCCCTGGGAAGTAGTCTCCTGCTAAGGAAGACTACAGGCTGATCCAGGCCCTCTTCATTCAGTTGTGAGAGCACTGCTCCCACACCATGCTCTGAAGCGTCAGTCTGCACGACGAATTCTTTGGAGAAGTCAGGTGCCTTGAGCACGGGCGCCGTGCACATGGCTGCCTTCAGGGCATCAAAAGCTTTCTGGCAGGACTCAGTCCAGATCACTTTCCTGGGCTGCCTCTTAGAGGTCAGCTCTGTTAAGGGGGCAACGATGGTGCCATAGCCCTTAACAAATCTCCTATAGTAACCGGTGAGACCTAAGAAGGCTCTCACCTCTGTCTGGGTCTTGGGGGTTCCCAAGCCAGAATGGTGTCAATCTTGGGTTGTAGGGGCGCCACCTGGCCGCTTCCTACCTGGTGTCCCAAGTACACCACAGAACCCTGCCCGATCTGGCACTTACTGGCCTTGATCGTGAGGCCTGCACCTTGCAGAGCCCTCAACACTTTCTCAAGGTGCTGTAAATGTTCTTCCCAGCTGGAACTGAACACAGCAATGTCATCCAGGTAGGCAGCACTGAAATCCTCCAGCCCCGCCAACACCTGATTGACCAACCTCTGAAAGGTGGCAGGGGCATTCTTCAACCCAAAGGGCATCACCCGGAATTGGTAATGACCTTCTGGGGTTGAGAATGCTGATCTCTCCTTGGCCCCATCGGTTAAGGCAATCTGCCAGCACCCAGACGTCAAATCAAACGTGCTGAGGAACCGGGCAGCTCCCAACCGATCAATGAGCTCATCAGCTCTGGGGATGGGGTGCGCGTCAGTCCTGGTGACGGCATTGAGCCCACGGTAGTCCACACAAAACCGGAGTTCTGGAGTGGCACCGGGCGCCGCAGCCTTTGGGACCAAGACCACTGGGCTGGCCCAAGGACTGTGGGAGGGCTCAATCACCCCTAACGCCAACATCTTAGAGACCTCCTCCTTGATGCTGGCTCTGACCCGGTCAGTCAACCTGTAAATCTTGTGCTTCACAGGAGGACTGTCACCAGTGTCCACGTCATGGGTACACCAGTGAGTAACACCGGGGGTCAGAGAGAACAGTGGGGCGAACTGTCCCAACAACTGGCGACAGTCCCCTGCTGCTCCTGAGTCAGAGTAGGGGAGAGGATCACACCCTCTACTGACCCGTCATGCTCCTTGGTAGACAGGAGGTCAGGGAGAGGCTCACTCTCCTCTTCCACCCCATCATCTGTCGCCAAGAGCATACTCACTTCGGACCTCTCGAAGTGGGGCTTGAGGCGGTTCACGTGAAGGACCCTCAAGGGTTCCTTGGAGCCTGCAAATCCACCAGGTAGGTGACATCACTTTTGCGCTCCTTTACCTCATATGGCCCAGTCCACTTGTCCTGCAAGGCACAAGGTGCCACTGGGGCCATGACCCACACTTTTTGCCCAGGTTGAAATTCGACCAGAGTGGCATTCTGGTCATACCATCTCTTCATTTCTTCCTGGCTTGCTTCTAGGTTCGCCTGAGCGAGTTTCCTGAAGCGGGCAGTTTGGTTTCTAAAGGCCAGCATGTAGCTAAATACATCCTGGGGAGTTTTCCTGGGAACTGCCTCCCAGCCTTCCTTTACCAAACTCAGAGGTCCTCTGACAGGGTGGCCATACAGGAGCTCAAAGGGGCTGTACCCAAGAGACTTCTGAGGCACCTCCCTGTATGCAAAGAGTAGGCATGGCAAGAGGACGTCCCACTTACGCCTCATGGGTTCTGTTAGACCCTTGATCATGCCTTTCAAGGTCTGGTTGAATCTCTCCACCAGACCGTTTCCTTGTGGGTGGTAAGGAGTGGTGAACTTGTAGGTTACACCACACTCCTTCCACAGGGATGTCATATACTTTGATATGAAATTGGTCCCCCTATCGGAAACCACCTCTCTGGGAATCCCACACGGGAAAAGATCCCCATTAACGCCCGGCCCACCACTGGCGCCGTCGTTGTCCTGAGAGGGATTGCCTCCGGGTACTGGGTGGCATGGTCCACCAAGACCAGGATGTACCTGTTGCCCATGGCTGTCTTGGGATCCAGTGGCCCCACAATATCCATCCCTACCCTTTCAAAGGGTGTCCCAACTACAGGAAAAGGTTGGAGAGGAGCTTTGACCTTCCTCCCACTCTTACCGCTTGCCTGGCAAGTTTGGCAAGACCTACAGTGTGCATCTGACTGCCTTCGCATTTGGGGCCAAAAGAAGTGGGTGACAAGCCTGTCAAAGGTCTTGTCCTGCCCCAAATGTCCTGCCAAAGGCACGTCATGAGCCAGACCCAGTAGGAAGGTCCTGAAGCGCTGGGGTACCACCAGCACACGGGCTGACCCAGGCTCAGCAACCTTAGGCTCACTGTATAGGAGACCACTCTCCCAGTAGATCAGATGTGACCCGGACTGATTACCAGCTGCCTGGTCTGCAGCCTGCCGCCGCAGACCCTCCAGAGTAGGGCACTCGTTCTGCTCCCTGCAGAACTCCTCCCTGGTGGGACCCCCTTCTTGCTGCCAATGGGTCAGCTCAGAGATGTCTCCCAGTTCGGCTACCTGCTCCCCTGTAGGCACCGGGCGTCCCCTCGAGGTCCGCCTCCTCCCGGTCCGTGGGAACTTCGAGGGCCGGTTTCCCGCGCCCCCTGCCCTTTCTCTTGGCAGGGACTTGGGCCACTGTTTCAGGCTCCAAGTCCTCTTGATCACCCTTTCTGGCTGCCATTGACCGAGTAGACACGCATGCCCACTCTGGCAACCCAAGCATCTCCAAGTGAGACCTGAGCTCAACCTCCTTCCATAAGGACTGCTCCAGGTCGTTTCCTAGCAGACAATCTACAGGCATGGTAGGGCTCACAACCACCCTCAAGGGACCTGAGACCCCCCCCCATTCAAAGGGAACCTGTGCCACCATACATTGGCGCTCTGAGTTGTCGACAGCAACTACTTGGTGGAATGCTCCTGGGACTACTTGCTTCTCAGACACCAGGTGACACCGGACTGAGGTCACACTGGCTCCAGTATCTCTGAGAGCCTCTACCCTGTTCCCATTAATGGTCACCCAGGTGCTATATTTCTTTGTGTTAGGGGGCACCTGGTTTCCTGGGACCATCTCACTGTCCCCTAGTGAGACAAGCGTCATTTCTGCGGGATCCCCACCCTTCTGTGGGCACCCCTCCTCCCCAAGCGCTACACTAGCCAACACTTTGGACTGTCCACCGGTGGGCGGCTGTGTCCCCTTCGGGCACTTGGGGTCCCCCTTAAAGTGACCTACCTGGTCACATGCATAACACTTGCGGGGGCCGGTCTCAACAGGCTTCCCTGTAGAGACCCCTTTCTTCTTATCACCGGGGGGCTGGGAACCTTTACCCTGGGTACTAGTTTGGGGCCCTTTAGAGAACTCCTGTGCTTTACCCTTGTCCCCCCCCACTTTTCTGCTGGGGACCCTGCCCACCTTTGGCTGAGTCTCCCCAAACGCTTTCTTGTGGACCCTGGTACTCACCCAGCGGTCCGCTTCCATAGCAAGCTTCCTGGGGTCAGTTAGCTTACTATCCACTAGGTGCTGGCGCAGATCTGCAAAACATAGACTAGACAAGTGCTCCCATGCAATCAAGTTGTAGAGCCCCTGAAAATCTGTTACACTACTGCCCTTTACCCAACCATCCAGCGACCTGCAGAACACATCCACACATTCCAACCAAGTGTTGGCATCAGACTTCTTACTGGACCTGAACTGATCCCTGTACTTTTCAGGAGTCAGACCATACTTCGTGAGAAGGGCATCCTTCATGTCAGCATAGGTGAGGTGATACCCCTTACCCAAAGCTATCAGAGCATCCCTTGCTTCTTCAGGGAAAAGTGGCCACAATCCTGCTCCCCAATTCTCCTCAGGGACCCCATTCATGTGTATGGCTGCCTCATAACCCTGAAACCACCTTTGTATGTCATCCCCCTTCTTGAACTCCTTGCCTACGTTCTTGGGAATGTGCACAATCCTGTCTGCCTTTCTGGACGAATTGCTGCCACCATCTGAGCCTGACTTACTCCTAAGTTCTAGCTCCTTCAGTTCTCTCTCATGTTCTAAGAGCATCTTCCTCTCCTCTATGGCCAATCTCTTCTCCTCCCGCTCACTCTCCAGTCTGAGCTTCTGTAGCTCAAACTGCCTTGCCTCCCGCCTGTCCTCCAGCTCCTCTGGGGACAGACTGCTGCTGCCTGACCTGGCGGGTTCCCCCTACCCAAAAGCACATCCACCCTGGAAATAGGCTCCTCCACCTCCTCACTGAGATTACCAGGCTGCCCAGTGGCATGTCTGGCTGCTACCCAGGCCCTCAGCGCCTTTTGTAGCTCCTCCTTCCTTGTGAGGCCTTTAATTTGGACTTTCAGGTTTTTACAAATCGCTCGTAATTCCTTTACGGCGTAGGATTCCAACCTATCCTCCTCAAAGATAACTTCCAGGGATGCAACGGATGATGCAATTGATTCAGGCATGACAAAAGTAGTGAGTTGAAACTGGCAAGATCAAAAATAGGCCAAAGAAAAAGAACCAGTATGTGGTACGTAATGGTCTGCGATATGGTAGTAGTGCACACCAATCACTGTAAGTCAAGTGCAAACACAAGTCCTATCCTCACCGCTGAAAACCAATGTTAGAAATGGGATCTCTAGTTGGCAAGGGCTTGCACCTTTGTCCAAGTAGGGACCCTTCTTCCTAGTCAGGGTAAGGGTGTTACACTCGTGAAGTAACCCCTGCTCACCCTCGTGGTAGCTTAGCACGAGCAGTCAGGCTTAATTCAGAGGCAGTGTGTAAAGCATTTGCACATAACCAACAGTAATACAGTGTAAGCACTACAAACGGACACCACACCAGTTTAGAAAAATAACCAATATTTTATATACTCAAGACAAGACCAATTACGACAAAAATCCACAATACTATACTTTACGAATGAATACTTGATACGGTAACTTCTTCTTTGCAGGAATAGCACAAAAGCAAAGTTCGTGCGAGTCGGTAGCTCCGTCCGAGCCTACCGCGATGCTGAAAACCACAGAGTCTAACAGTTCCAGCCGGCCGCGTCGATACGGGCCAGCAGAGTCATGAACAGACTCGGTTACAGTACCTTTCTCGTTGTGGCTGGTACGGAGTGTACGAGCCGGTGGCGTTCGTCGCGGTTGCGGTGCAAGACGGAGCGATGCAAGGTGCGGTGTCCTCGATGCGGTGCAGGCAGCGGCTCGATGAGCGTCGTGCAGACGGAGTCGGTGAGTCCAAGGCGTGCGATGCAGGGTGAGACGATGCTCGATGCGGTGCTGACAGGTTGCGATGCAGGCGACCAAGCCGGAGTGCGGGAGCTGGCGTCGGACAGTGGTGCGAGTAGGAGCGGTGCGTCGCAGGCGTGCGGCGGTGCCCCAAATGCGGTGCGGTCACGACTCTTGAGCCAGTTGCAGCGACCGCGTCGGTCGGAGTCCGGTTGGTTCAGTGAAGCGATGCGATGCGAACTGCGGTGCCCACAGGTCACGGTGCAAGCAGCGGCTCGATGTTGGCGGCGTCGGACGTCGCCACGGTGAGACCAGGGTTGCGATGCGAAGCGGGGCGATGCGGTCTGCGGTGCAAACAGGTCACCGGCCAGGGATGGATTCGGTTGACGGAGTCGGTTGCAGTTCCCTTCCTCTGTGGCAACTGAAACAGCGTTCCAGAAGTGGTACCCAGAGGCTTGTGAAGTCTTTGTAGTCCCTGAGACTTCTTAACAGGAGGCCAGCTCGGTTTCAGGCCCTTGGAGATACTCAGCACAAGTTTGTAGAAAGTTCAGTCCAGTCCTTTCACTGCCCAAGGCAGAAGCAGCAGCTGCAGGCCAACCCAACAAAGCAACAACACAGCAAAGGGGCAGTACTCCTCCTGGCAGCTCTTCCAGCTCTTCGTCTTGGCAGGTTCCTTGATTCCAGCGAGATCTAAATTCATGGGGGTCAGGGCCCCAATATTTATATCCCAAATTCCTTTGTTCTCTGAAGGCAGAGAGGCCTTTGCCTAGTCCAAACCAGTTCTGGAGCACTTTGTTGACAAGTCTCCGTCCCTTCTTTCAGTGAGTAGGCCAGGGACATCAGACGCACCACAGGAGGTGGAGCCAGCATTGTGGAGGGAAGGCACTGTCCTATTCAGGGCCCAGGTGCGACCCCTCCCACCCATCTACATGTAGATCTTGCTATTCAGCCCTGTGCTGACTCACCCTGTCTCCTGGCATCCCCCAGCCCCTGTCACTCACACTCCAGACAAGGAATACACAACCTCGCAGAGGCAGGCTTGGATGGTTAGACAAGAAAATACCCACTTTCTAAAAGTGGTATTTTCAAACACAGAATGTTAAAACCAACTTCACTAAAAGATGCATTTTATCATTCTGAGTCCGGGCATACTAAACTCGGATTTCTACCATGTTCCCGGGGTCAGTTAGGATTATAAGCTGTAATAATCAAAACTGCCCGTTCTGGCCTAGGGGAACAGGTAGCCTTGCAATAGTGAAAAACGAACTAGGCTGTAATTCACTAACAGGACATGCCGCACACACCCGGGCATGTCCTACCTTTCGCATACAACGCACCCTGCCCACAGGGGTACCTTGGGCCTACCTTAGGGGTGACTAACATGTAGCAAAGGGAAGGTTTAGGGACTTGCAAGTGTGTGCACTTGCCAAGTCGACATGGCAGCCCCAGGCTGCGCACAGGCTCTGCGATGGCAGGCCCGAGTTACACTTTACGGGCTGTTTGCGTGGGTGGCACAATCCAGTGCTGCAGCCCACCAACAGCATTTGGTCTATAGGCCCTGGCACTCGCAGTGCACTTTACAAGGGACTGACACATAAACCAAATAGGCCAATCATGGAAACACCAATCCAAAACACATTTTATACAGGAGCACTTGCACTTTCCCACTGGACAGCCGTGAGGAAAGTGCGCAGAATCATTACACCAGCAAAAACAGAGTCCAATCCGGGAGGTCAGAAAGCAAAAAGTCAGGGAAACATGCCAAAAGATGCCAAGTCTAACAATATGTTTTTTAGAATCAATATTTTAGACCTACTGTGTTTATCATAACTTTTCATAATAAGTAGATCAGCCCTATGACATCAGAAATATTTTTCCTTGTGAACAAATCAGAACTCTAGCTGTTATATTTGGCTTGTCACCACAACTCTGACCTACTATGTTAGTTAACAGCCTTTTGACAAGTCACCCATCATAATAAAATGACAAATATGTACACAAAGCAGCCGTCAGAACAATATAAAATACCTACTAAGAGAGTCTAATAAGGATTACCATTGTTCAAATCGTTTAGCCCCATGGTTTGCTCGAGTTAGTCACCAACACCAAAACTCTTGACTAGTAGGGTAATCTGCGAGATTCCATGTAACAAAATACCTGGCTACAGGTTTTAACACAACGTAATAACAATTCACCATTAAAAGCCTATTGCCTTTTACACATGCTTTTCACAATAAGCAAGTGAGGCCTTAATTGGTTTGTCATAACTTTTCCTTACAAACAAATCACACCTAAGGAATCCGACATACCTTATGCCAGTGCACTGATAAGGCCTCTAGCCTTTCCCAATGACTTGACATGGTATAGAACACAGGCCTACTGAAGTGTGCATATACAGGCAACTACCATGCATCCAGTTGTAAAATTACAAATATGTACAAAATTACAGTTCGCAAAACCACATACAACCCCTCTCAATTGGCCTAACAAGAATCATCATATGGAAATTCTGCTCTCAGGGTTTGACAGAGTGGGTGGCCAGCACAAAATCCCTTGTCTGATGTGGTAATCTCTAAGATTACATGCAGAGGTTTTGTGACCCCGCCCCCCTTTAGCAGCTTCAGAGGGGTTGGAGTTCTTCATGGGTCTCTTCTGTCTGCAACTCCACAGTCAAAGCTCATAAATAACATGAAAGGGTGGGTGGGTGGGTGAGTGAGTGAAAGGATGGATGGATGGGTGTGTGAGTGAAAGGATGGAGGAATGGGTAAGTCAAAGGGTGGATGGGTAGATGAATGAATGAAAGGATGGATGGATGTAAGGATGGATGGGTGAAAGAGGGTGGCTGGACGGATGAATAAAAGGGTGGATGGATGAATAAGTGGAAACATTGATGGATAAACGAAAGGGAGGGTGGATGGATGATGAAAGGGTAGATTAATGGATGGAAGGATGCATGAAGTGAAAGGGTGGATAGATGGATGAGTGAAAGGATGGATGGATGGATCCTGGGGAGTCATGAAACCTCAACTTTAGCAGCCACAGTGGGGGTGAAGTTCTTGATTGCCCTCTTCTGTCTGCAACTTGGCAGACAAAGGTAAGTGAGTAAAATGATGGATGAATGGATGGATGTCAGTGAAAGGGTGGCTGGATGGGTGAGTAAAAGGATGGACTGGTAGATGGATAAATGAATGAAAGAACGGATGAAAGGATATATGAGTGAAAGAACAGATGGATGACTGAAAGGAAGGGTGGATGGATGATGAGACAAAGGTTGGATGGATGGATGAGTGAGTAAGTGAAAGGATGGATGGATGGATGAGTGAAAGGATGGATCAATGGAATGAGTGAATGGGAGGATGGATGGATGGAGTGAAAGGGTGGTGTCGGGAATCCGGGACTGAACTGGGGGATATGGAGACCTGTCCCGCACTGCGTTCTGAGCCTGTGGTTCTGCTGCTTCGTACACAGGACGAGGACTACACCTTTAAGGCCTCTTTTGCGATCGGCGGGGAGGACTTTTCTCCAGTGACGTCGTCAGGAGCTGACCTATCGAAGCTGGCGGTGACAGAAAGGGGGCGTGTGGATTCCAGGTCAAAGGGAGAGCGGAAGGAGGAACCGAGAGAGGCCGGAGAACGGACGGAGGACGACGCGGGGGCGAGAGACGACAGGAGTTTCCTGCGCAGCCATCCGAAGTAGACGTACGGGATTCCAGAGAAAAGCCGGGAGGCCAACGAGACCACACGCCGCCCCGCCAACCTCCTGGAGGAGAGTGGCTGGAAAAGGTACGGCGCCGTATACAGGGGTTCTCGGGGCACTGGGTAGGTAAGGGAGGTACTTAGATGGAGGGCACCGTTTTAACCAGGTTGCACATGGTGACGGAAGATGGTGATCCCTCACTGAACCCTCCCCAAATTCGGGTGAAGCAACCCGGCCAAACCACTGATCGTGGTGTTTTTGTTTTGTTTCCTTTTTGTTATTTTACATCCTAAACCTCCGGTGCCTCGTGGAGATGGCTGTGTATCCTGGGTGGATCCTCCCTTACCAAGCAGGAAGCAAGCTGGGACTCGACACTCTGTACAGACCTGTATTGGTGCAAATAAAACCAAGTCGCCTATTACTAAGCACTTCCTACTGGGTCCTCGTTCATTGCATAGAGCGTCCGGCCCTGGGCTGCGAATTACAACAGGTGGATAGATGGAAATGCAAAATTACGGGTGAATGGATGAGCTAAAGGTTGGATCAATGGATGGATGGATGAGTGAAAGGATGGATGGATGAGTAAAAGACTAGATGGATGAGTGAAAAGGTGGACAGATAGATGAGTGACAGTGTGGATGGATGAGTGAGTGAAAGGATGGATGGAGGAGTGAGAGGGTAAATGGATGGATGGATGATGGATGGGTGGAAGGGTGGATGGATGAGTGAAAGGATGCATGGCTGAGTAAAAGGGTGGATGGATGGATCAGTCAAAGGGAGGATGGACAGATGGAAGGAGTGAAAGGATGGATGGATGAGTGACAGGGCGGATAGAGAGATGGATGAGTCAAACCGTGGATGGATGGATAGATAGTTGGATAAGTTTGTTTGGAGATGGATGGATACGTTTGTTTGTGAATGGGCGAATGGACAGAATGGTGAAAGGCTGAATGATGGATAAAAGAATGAATGGATGACAGAATATAAAGGTGAAATGGTGGATATCAGCAGGTGGATGGAAGGATGACTTACTTTGTTTGCTGGGTACCATAAGAGCTTTGGTTCTAAGTGGGGGGAATTTTAATTTTCTGGCTCCTCTCTTGATTACATGTAATCAAGCACATTTCTATGGCCTGAAATATAATGTGACAACAACCCACTACTAAGGCCTATTGCATTTACCAAATGCTTTTCACAATAAATAAGCCAGACCCACTGCCTTTGTGATAGTGTTTCATAAACAGTCCAGACCTATGGCATCTGGAATAACATTTCCCTGCACACCAATCAAGCCTACATCTGTTATCACTTGGTTGTCTCCATAAGTACCTCAGGCCTACAGTATTGAGTGCACAGTTTCTCACAAGGCAATCATCAGACATGCAGTCCTAAAATTGCAAATCAATACAAAATTACAGTTGCCATCACAAAATACCATGTCTTCTAACAGGGCTTAACATAGATTCTCACAGTGCAAATCTTCTATACAAGTGGTTTGTCAGAGTTGTCTGTGAGAGTACATGTAATAAAAACATATTTGTAGGCCTTAACTCCGAGTAATAACAATCCACCTAAATGCCTATTGACTTTAACATATGCCTTTCAGAAGCAAGGCCTACTGCCTTTACTGTAGCTTTTCATTAGGCCTATAGCCTTTATCGCTGGCACGTCAGCAAAACAACTCAAGCCTACTGTACTGAGAGTAAGCTTTCTACAAGGCAACCACCCAGCACATAGTCATAAAAGTGAAAATGTATACTATCTCTCAAAAGAAAGCCTAACAAGGATTATTATAGTGCATACCTTCAATCCCCGCGGTTTGTTAGAAAGAATCACCATCACCTAACCCCTCGCATACTATGCTAATCTGTGAAATTTCATGTAGCAAAAGTACTGCCTACAGGCTTTAGCACAGTATAATAACAATTCGTCCTTAAAAGCCTGTTGTCATTAACACATGCTTGCCACACTAAATAGGTGAGTCCTACTGGCTTTGTTATAATATTTCATAATAAACAGAGCAAA
Source organism: Calotriton arnoldi (assembly GCA_963921515.1). Taxonomy (NCBI): domain Eukaryota; kingdom Metazoa; phylum Chordata; class Amphibia; order Caudata; family Salamandridae; genus Calotriton; species Calotriton arnoldi. The sequence continues at coordinate 154,615 of CAWUFW010010594.1, forward strand.
CCTCTGAAATATGGCATGACTTTTCCCAATGAAACCTTTATCCTTTACCAATGACTTTACACCTTACTCAACACTGGCTTATTCAAGTGTGCCTAAACTGGAAACCATCATGCGTGTAGAAATGGAATTACATATATGTAGAAAATGCAGCTTGCAAAACAATATACAACCTTGCTCAACAGGGCCCAACAAAAAGCATCACAGTGGAAACCTCCGGGGTTTGTGTGAGTTGGAGGCCAATGACAAAACCCTTGTCAACTCCGGTAATCCGTGAGATGACATGTAACAAAAGGCCTATGGGTGGATTTTGTTATAGAGTAAAATAATCAACACTTACATGCCTATTGACTTTCACACATGCTTTTCTCAATAAATATGTCAGACATAGTGTCTTTATCATAACATGTCCAAATAGACAGATCAGGCCAATAGCCATGATCTTTGGCAGGCCACCAGAACCAACTTAGTTCTGCTGTATCAAGTATAAGCTTTACCACAAGACAAAAAGTGCCATAAATAAGTCTTTTTAGTGAAAACACCCAAATTCGGCCCACTCAACTCCTGTACTCAGGGACACTAACATGTGGATGGAGCCTATGTCATCTATCAATAGTACTCTAAAGGTTCTTTTTATGTTGATCACATATATTCAGGCAATACTTGCACTGTCAAGCCAGACCTAAAGATCCATGTAGATTATGGAGCCCTGTGCATCTCATGCTTCTTTCAAACACAAGTCTGCACTTTGAAATCTAAAGTTAATGATGGAAGGAGAGGGTTCTGGGACTGTAATACATTCCTCATCACTGCCCTCCTCTCATCTGTGCTGCTGCCAGAGAAAGACAAACAACATAAGTTATCTAGTTATCTAAGACACTATAACAGCATTACAATGTCATGTGAATGACCCTGAAAGTTCAAGCTCATGCAGCTGGACACATAACAAAAATGATCTCAGCTGTGTGGAGTGCAGGCAATTTTTTTGTGGAAGCACACAACTTCTTCCCATTCACAACATGTACTCCTGGCTCCCAACATGTGGGCAGAGCCAAAGCCTCTCTCTTGGTGATTCTCACATAATTGTCTGGTGACAGCTGCGCTGTCAAGCCAGAACAGAAAAAGGCCAATTTGCTGAACAGACTGTCCAAATATTAAGAGTCAATGATGTTTTTACTTTTCAAAAGAGCAGTTTTATTGGGAATTTTAAAAAGTTTGTGGCAATCCATTTTCCTAGAAACATGACAACAGTGTAGAGAAAATCTCTAATCTCCATGGGAGCAAATGAGGATTTCTTACTGGCTACCAATTGAAAATTAAGAATGACACAATATTGAATATGTCAGAAAACAAAGTAAATATTTTGCATTGGTAAATGAAGATTTACGTGCATGGTGAATAAACACAGATTCATTCATTCTTTCCAAAACATAACTAAACATAAATCAGTACAAAAATTGATAGACTCTTATACACTCTCCTATTTGTTTGCCACCTGTCACACTCCAGAAAATCTAAATTTAGGAGTGCCCTGATTATACCCTAAGCGTTTCTAAGAACGTTCTAATTACAGTGCTACTGCTTCATTCCAGGGCGATGTAGTTAAATGTTGTGATGGGACTGGATACAACTCTCATCCAAGTCTCTACTTTCTTTCACTCAGTAACAGATGCTGTAAGTCTTTTATGGGTGGGTGTAGCCAGGGTGGTGCTCACACCCCATTGATTAATAAACCCATCATACCTGTTCTCCTCCAAATTATAAGCAAAATCTCTTACTCCTGTAGGAGTGTATTTGATAGTTAGAAATTAACGCTTAATTCAGATGTGTTTAATTTAGCATAACTAGGCCTCAGTCAAGAACAATACTGCAGCCAGCTTGCATTGACATCCATTCAGAACAATGAAAACATCTTTCTACATGCATATTGCTTTGGGATTTTCAATTTCTTTTTAAAATAAGCGAAGTAGAAGCTCTCTTCACTGTGTTCAATTGCTGATAAAATACAAATGTAATATTGTTTTTCTCATGAGGAAGCTGTGCCCAGGATGTTCTTGTTCCTGTAACAATTTCTAGGTCTTTTGCATGAGGCTCTCGCAATGAGCCATTCATTTATTTAACATTCATTTATTTTAACATATTGTATTTGTGTTATGAAATGCACTGTCATCTCCTCTGGTTTTGTATTCATATTTTGTTTATTAATATGCAGCAAAGTAGCTGTTCCAAAATGTTTCTTATTTCATGTAGCATGTGTAATCGAATAGTGATTGGTCCTTTTACATGTTTATTTATTAATCCAGCCCTATTATGTCACTTCACACCATGTCGAGTGTGTGGCATTTCTGCCTGAACCCTATAAAATATGCTGTTTTTTACTTCTCCTGAACTCTTTAGGGAGCAGATTCTATGCTAGTCTATTTTCTCACTTTATGCTCAGACTTTCTCTGACGACTCTATTCTAGTCTGCTCAATCACCTTATACTTAGAGCTTTTGCACTTGCGTACTGAGCAGATACAGCTAGTCTGTCATCTGATTTACACTAGACTTTTCTCTGACTTTATATTTAGGTAGATTCTATGTTAGTCCTCTGGTTGTACTATATTTTGGTTCTGGTTATTTCTTACTTTGGAGGTGCACCTTATATTGATCCTCTTGCATCATTTAATTTTGACTTATTATGTTGATTCCCCATGATTTGACTAAGTAATTACTTTTTTGCCTTTTGTAATGATCTTAATTTTGAACTAAACCTTTAAGTTTTTGAATTTGAATTATTGTCTTGTGAAGGTTTTATTAATTGTCCTTGGGCTAGTTTTACGAATAATTACTAGGTCTTATGAAGACACAGACAGCCCCAATACTGCATACCGACCCACTAATTCTTAATTGGAGCCTCATCACTACTTTACCTACCATTTTGTAGTGAATGTGTCTGCATGCACGTGTGTTTGTGTGCGTGTGTGTGTGCATGTGGATGTCGGTCCATTCATCCATCTAAGGGTTCTGTGTGTGGGGAAGGAGTTCTGGGACCTCCTAATATTGTGTCAGTTAAAGTATAGCAGTCATGCTCTTAAATGCTGTTAGCTTCTCACGCTGCCTCCAGTGAGCAATGATGCTACTCAGGAGAGTAAATGAGAATTTAGACTCAATGATCTTTCAGTATTTGTCCTTTCTATAGAACTGGTTAGAAAGAGTCAGTAAGCACTCACACACTTACAATCTCACAAAATGCTACATGGCAGCAACACATCAAGTCTTTGTTTATCACAGCTACAAATACTTTGTGCCAGTATGGATGTGGTCTGCCTTTGTGCGTCTATAGAACCATGAGAGGAGCTTGTGATCTAATCTGCACTAAGAATTTGGCCTCCTTCACCCTAGGAGTATGTAAAATCTTGATGTGCAGATTTTCTGTTTCACCTGGTGAGAGATCATGTTATTATACAGCAAACACCACATACCACATACAAATATATATAATGAAAGGGGTTTTCGACAGTCCCCTTCAGTTATTAGCTACTCCAGTGAAGCTGGTTTTAGGCACTGGTTGGAAGGCCTCTTCATCAGCTTTGGTATCTGCCCACAACATATCACAGACATGGACTACTTAAAAAGTAGTCCACACACACATTAGCATTATATCATTGCTGTGTATTTTTTTATTACATTTAATTTATTTTAGAGGCATCCCACAATCACACCTTCTACATAGCTCTCTTCTGCCCCTAAAACCATCCCCATCCATCCATTTCCCTAGTGGTGCTCTCCTATCAGTCTCTAGCCATACAGATTATGTTATTGGCTTTGCCAATGCTTGTTGAATTACATCAACAATAATTGACAAAGCAAAGGAAAACGGCATGGCAATCTACAGTGGTTATATACACAAGATAGGGAGCTGCCGCCTTATTTTATCTGTAGCCTATGCTGCCTCATTTTGTTTTGCTGGCAGTTGCTATGGTTACTTCAGTCAGCCCAATTGATGCCTCCAATCAGCTGACCTCTCGTCTGGCATGGAGTTCTAGATGGCTACAAGAAGTAGGAACTGGCACACCATTGCAGAATGTTTTTAAATGGTAGGATGTTTGCGCAATATGTAGAGTGGGTTAATGCATCTGTGGTAAAGACTTGTGGGAAACCTGCAGGTCTCGGGACCAAAAAGTGTGGTTTATTGGACTGAAGTCAAGACCACACCAAGAATAACTTCATAAGGTATATTTTCAATCGCAACTACAAGTCATAAAAACCACTCTATGTATTCCAGGGCAACTTAGCATAGCCTTGAAAAGGAGCTGCAAGCCTGAACAAACAAAAGTAAAACAATGAGGAAGGTAAAGAATTATGCAGTGCTCAGCAATTTTTAGGTCGAAGCCTACCTGGTTTGCTAAAGACATTTTGGGGACATTCTGAAAGTTTCCCTGGGAGTAAATTCTGCCCATTGCTTATCACTGACTTTGTGATTTGTAACTCACAGTTGCTTACTTTCGATTTTCTGCCTTTCTTTATTTTAGGATGTCCGGCTTGAATTAGTTCCTCCAGGGCAGCATAGCCTGTTTACCACCGCTCCTTGTATTCTGCCACAAGTGCTTGATTTCTGTTACCAAGCAGGTAACAGAAAGACCAGATCCTGACTTCTAAGGCAGCTTGGTGTTTACTTTGCTTTCTTTGACTTCAAAGTGAGAGGATTTATGTGGCAATCTTGTTGGCCACTCGAGTTGTGAAAGGAAAGACTTTTCTAGCGCACAACAACATTTAAATGTCTGTAAATGAACTGCACAAATATTTCAGAATATATCAGAAATAGGACAGCACAAATTAAGCACATTTTTTTGTAATTCTGAAGTGTGCTAGAAACAAATATTTTAATATGATAAAAACAAATCAATACACAATGTGATGCCATTTTCATATATTATCATTTGTGCTCTGTATAGGTAACACTGTATGACTATGCAAATGTAATGATCATTTAAAATGATATTGTGTTGTCTGTAATTGCAGTGCACTACCACACCATGCATACACCACTCCACTCTACAACAGTCTAGTTCAGTCTATGCCACTCTACACCGCTCTACTCCACTCTACACCAGTCTACTCCACTTTATGCCACTCCACTGCATTACACACCACATCACTCTCCGACACACCACTCCACCCTACAACACTCCACTCTAAGACACACCACTACACTCTACAACACTTCACTCCCCTCTACAACATGCCACTCCACTCTATGACACTCCATGTCACTCCACTCAATGCCACTCTGTGCCACTCCACGCTATGTCACTCTACTCTACACCACTCCATGCCACTTCGTTCTATGACAGTCTATGACACACCTCTCCACTCTACAACATGCCACTCCACTCTACGTAACTCCACTCTATGCCACTCCACTATATGCCACTCCACTCTACAACACACAACGACACACCACTCTGTGACACGTCCACTCCACTCTACACGACTCCACTCCACTCAACGACACAACACTCTACAACAAGACACTCTAAGACATTCTCCTCCATTGTACAACACTCTACTCCACTCTATGACACTCTGCTCTGTGACACTTTACTCAACTCTACATTATGCCACTCCACTCTACTCCACTCAACTCTACAGCACTCCACTCCACTCTACACCCCTCCACTTTATGCCACTCTACTCCACTCTTTGACACTATAATCAACTCTATGACACTGTACAGCCTCCACTCTACAACACTCTAATCCACTCCACAGTGCTCTACTCCACTCTACGGCACTCTTTACCATTCTACAACACTCAACTCAACTTCCTCTATGCCACTCCATGACACTTTACTCCACTCTATTCTTTGACACACCACTACACTCTACTCCACTACACCATTCTATGCCACTCCAGTCTACGCCACTCTATGCCATTCCACTCTACAACACTCTATGCTTCTCCACTCTACAACACTCTATGCCACTCTTCTCTATGACACTACTTCACTCTATGCCATTGTACTCTACTCCAAGACACTCCAAGGCACTCCACTCTATGTCACTCTACAACACTCTACTCTACTCTATGCCACTCCACTCTATGACACTACTCCGCTCTATGCCACTCCACTCCACTCTACAACACTCAACTCTTCAGCACTCCACTGTACCACACTTCACTATACGACACTCCACTCCATGACAGTTCACTCCACTCTATGCCACTCACCTCTACGACACTTTACTCCACTCTATGCCACACCACTCTACACCAATCCACTCCACTCTATGACATTCTACTCTAGGACACTACACCCAACTCCCTCTATGACATTCCATGCCACTTTACGCCACTCCACTCTACAACATTCTACTCCACTCTATGACACTCTACTTCATTCTATGCCCCTCCACTCTATAACATCCTGTTCTCTCCACAACACTTCATGACACTCCACAACACTCTACTCCACTTTACGATCCTCTACTTCACTCTATGCCACTCCACTCTACGACAATCTACTCCACTTTACGACACTCTACTCCACTGTATGCAACTCCCTCTATGCCAGAACCATGCAACGTTACCCCACTCTGCAGCACTCCACTCTACGTCACTCCACCCCACTGTACAACACTCTACTCCACTCACAACACTCTACTCCTCTCTACACCACTCCACTGTACAAATCTCTACTCCAGTCTGCACCACTCCACCCTACGCCTTTCCACTCTACTCTACTCTGCGACACTCTACTCCCTCCATGACACTCTACATCACTCCACTCAATTCCACTCCACAACAGTTCACTCCACTCTACACCACTCTAGTCTACGCCACTCCACAACACTCTACGCCACTCCACTCTATGACATTCCTCTCCACACCACTCTCCTCTACACGACTAACTTTTTGTCTTGCTGTACAGCAGCCACACTGGCGTACAACATGGCTAAAGCACATTGGAAAAGCGAATAGCTCTCACATAGGCGAGACCTATTGGCTTTGCCATTGCTGTTCCGCATAGCTAAGGCAGAAAAGTTAAAGGTATTTTAAAGGTTGCTGATTTAGTTCTCTTTATGTTGACAGTAGGCGGGAGGGGACAGCTGCCCTAAGAGCGAAAAACGTATCCACATATAACATGTTTCTAGTTGACTGCCTTCATTTGTAAGAATAATTTTTTCTGCTCGTGTCCTTCTTTAAAGAATGCCCTTCTCTTTGGCAAGGATGCACATGGCGCAAATTTGTGGCCTCTGACAGATTTTCTTTTGGAATAGCCATCTACACATAGTGTAATTTTTGGATAGATGCTCTGTTAATCAGGCGCCACCTGGGCTGTCTGGCCTGTCTGGCCTGTTTTCTAATTGGATTTTAATTTTACTGGACCATGGCAATTATGAAAGTACGAAAATACAACTGCTCTCCTAGGGGATTGATGAACACCAATAGTCACGTTTCTCAGAACCCACAAGGGGTTTCAACGGGTCGTGTGAAATCACGTGAAACAGTTGCATTTACAGATATAAGGGTGAACGTCGTGAGGGGGGCTCCATCGAACTGCAGATGAGTGAGATGTTAAGCAGAAAAAGCTGCTGAGACTTTTTCCAGTTCCATTATTTTTTTCTAAGATGCTTCATACTGAAGGTGAGTGAATTTGCAGCTGCTGCCATTTTACAGAAATAAGGAAACCGTGGCATAGGGTGGCAAATTAATTTACCCAGGATTACACATTATGGTGAAGCGAGAGAGCTGGGATCCCCCCAAAATTGGAAATCACACCATATAGTAGGCATGCACCTATGCTTGTGTTGTCCTCACAAGTTTGTGCAAATCAACTTTGAAATACCTTAAGAAGTTAATTGAAAACATGTATTAAGTATTGTTGTACGCAAGCAATATTATGCTTTACATTAGGGACCCAGATAGCAACGATGACCTTGTGGTAAGACTAATTTTGAGATACAGATTGTTATTAAGAATACAGATAAAATGGAGTGGATTAGGCCTGAGAGTAATTTAGTTATACCACAGTAAACAGAGTAATTTCAGTGATTCTGCGTTACTCTTTGACGCAGAATTTATCAATAATTACGCAATTATGCCTGCTCATGTAATTAGGAGTAATTTGGGGGGAAATAAGCACAAAAACTTTGGGGCAGATTTACAAGAAGTGACGCATCGCTGCTGCAATGCAGCGATGCATCCAAAAAAATGTGCCTGCCAGTGCGGCAACGCAAATCGCCACTGACGTAGGTGCCGCAAAACTGCTGCAAGTCATCCTGACGCAACTGCTGAAAAAGTGACGTAAGGCAGTTTTGCGTCACCAATGCTAGCCCGAGCACTCTGCGACACTCACCACTGCGTGAAGCGGCAAAAAAGCACCCAGAAAACCACGCAAATCCAAAAAAAGCCTTTTGGGGACCATAGAGGAGTCTGCAATGGACCAGGAAGGACACTCCAGTAGTCAGGTCCCTCAAGCAACCACCTGCAGCAAAATCCCTGATGCCCATGCAGAGATCCTGGTAAAGAGGAAGCGCAAATAGAACTTCAGCCAAGAGGAGAATGAAATACTGGTCACTGAGGTGACCAATTACCAGCACCAGCTCTTCGTGAGCTCTAAGTTTCCACTTGAAAAAAAGAAGGCGATATGGCAGAGCATTGTCCAGAAGATAAACAGCGTAGGACAAGCTAAGAGGACTGTCGTCGACTGTAAAAAGTGCTGGCAGGACTGCAAGCGCAGAACAAAAGAAAAGCGTGTGGCAAACCGTAAGGAAGCATTACAAACCGGAGGAGGTAGCCCAGCAGAACAGGAGGTTCTGGATGCCCTGGAGGAGCGGGTGGCAGCTGTCATCCCAGAGGAGTTGGTCACAGGAATATCAGGACAGGACAGTGCAGCCTTAGAAAATAAAGAGCAGTCAACTGGGTGCACATATCTGAGTAATGTGTCATGGTGGTGATCTCAGCTAGATATGTCCCTGTGCCACAGTCTGTTGTGTGCATCTTGAACACTTGGGATATGTCCCCAGTCCCCCCTATCCATAATAGAAGTAAATCACATATGACAATCACACTTTGCACCTGCCAAAACACCCCTGCCATGTCTATCTCTCCGATGGGGCAGATACACAATCCTGTTGTCCCACCCGAGAAATAAGTTGCATGAGGCACCATTGGCAGACCCTGGTGTGTGATCCTCACGAGGACAGGTAAAGCCACCTTGCGTGTCTTAACCAGTGCCTGTAAATATCACCCTGTAAATGCTACATTTGGCGTGTCAGTGGTGTGACATGTGTGTTGCTGTGGGTATGTGCATGCACCCATGTCCACCGATGCATGTACAGATGAATGATCAATCGGAAATGAGAAAATGCATCTGAGTGCTATGCCACTCTCAACTGGCCTAGTGAGGAGGAACAAGGAGGAATGTACATATGTGCCCAGGGAATTTCTGCCAAGAAAATGCCTAATGCATTCCAGAGCATGCATCAGAAGATTAATTCACCCCAACAGATTGATCATGTGCATGAAGGTGCCCCTTCATGCCCAAAAACAATCTACCCACCAAGCTGGTATCCCAGCACCGTGGTGCAAGGGTGCCTGCTTTGGCAACGGGCCTACATATTTAGGAGGTTTGCAACAAGCCAATTGGTCCACCTGGGTGTCACTGTTAACATGATGAAAATTGATGCACTGGTGGTGCAAGATGCCCACAAAAGAAAAGCCTCAGTGCCTGTACAGTATGAAATTGTTTCATGCACCATAATGTCGTAAAGATGTTGCATGCCAAAGTACAGAAGGGTTGCAGTATGGGGTGCTGCAAAGGAGGACAAAACACTGCAATCACAGACTAATTTTAAAGAGCATTCACAGTGTTGGCATAAAAGTGTACATACCATCAAGATAAACATTAGCAAGGCAGTGTCTCTCCACGGGGCAAGAAAAATAAGTAACACTACACTGCACCACTGGTGTAACAATAAGTGGTGCAATGATGATGCAAGGGGGTATAAGTCTTGATCCTCGGACTGCATCACAACATAGATTATGTGACTGTGACACAGAGATCATCTTTGAAACAACACATGTGATGCTATGGTGAAAACATTTCAAAGATGAAACATGCAAGCACTAGTAACACATTTCCAACTTTTTGCAGCAGATGCACCTACTACCTCAGAACATGTGGATGACACACATGATTTTCAAGATATTGATGACAATCTGCCCACAATAGACCATGACACTCTTGATGACATACTGTATACCATACGGTCACCTTCTCCGCCTCCAGAGAGTGACACCAATGTTGTTGCTGCTCCTGAAGAAACTCAAACAAGTTCCAACACTGCATCGGTCACAACACATCCACCCCCTGACTTTGAGGATACACAGCTACAGTTCCAAAGAACAGCTGTTGGACTACAGCATGACCTTCTCAGAGAGGTGCATGTGGCTGTGGACAGTGTGGGCGGTACACTGCAGGCCATCCTCAAGAGCCTGGACTCTGAACCTGTCAACCTGGATCAGGAACAATCCATCAACAATCCAACCCCTGGCCTTGTACAATCATTAGCGAACATATCTGGTATAATGAGTCTCAGGTATGAACAAATGTCAACACAAAGTGGCAGCAGGGAGGTGGCAAAACATCTTGAAAATATTTATGAAATCCTACGTGACATGCAGCAAAAGCAGGACACTTACCTCGCAACAATGTCTGGCTATCACAGGGATTTATTGGCTGTCATCAAAACCAGCAAATATTGATCAATGCGCTAATGCCCAACGTCTTGTCACAGGGAAATGCTGTACCTCAAACCTCCTCTGCCCCTGCTGTTGGACAAACTCCTTACGCACAGCCTGCAAATATCGATCCCACTGAGCAACAAGCAGAATCTTCTGATGAAGATGACTTAACTGCAACCCAATTTAAGCGCAAGACAGGACACTGACATCACACAGTATCACAGGTGTCGTTTACAAATAGAACTGTATCTCCAGTATTGCCACTTATCACCAAGAGACAATCTCCTCTCCATACAGGTTACACCTGTGCCCCTCCATCATGTTTGTTCTCATGTGTGAAGTTCAAAACATTGTGCCAAAAACAATGTCTACCTCTCCAAAAAACTTTTGATAACTTGTTCTTTCACTCCTCACACCCCTGTCTGCATGAGTGCAGCATACCAACTTGTGTGACAAGAGCAATGTCCCCATGTGTTTTGTTTGACCAATTTCCCATTTCATTATAATTGTGTTGTGTAAATAAATCTGATCACACGTGGAAGAGTGGTTAAGGACTTGATCTGGGTCTGGTAAGTATTACAATATTAATATTGCAATCCATGTACAAATATTGCAATATAAAAACATAAATTATGCTGTGTAAACTCATCAACATGTCCACAGCAAGTGAAAACAGTCATCCCAGTAACCAAGATGTGTGCAAAGTTGTACCTGTGTACTCCATACACCATCAATGCCACTTAACTTGTCCTGTATACAGACATTGTGGTGGGCATTGGTAGGAATTTTCTAATTGCAACACAACATCTAGTTGTCCATGAACATGAAATAGCTCTAACAACACCTACACTGACAATGTGTAGTGTGTACGTCCTGTCCATCTGTGTAAGAAACAACACCTATGTACCCAAAGATATCAGCACTAAAGATAGTTGACACAGAGTCTTGTTACATAGACATAGTGTTCTTTGCATAGTCATTTGAAAAATCATAGTCATATGTATGTCAAGCCACACGAGTGTCTGCAGAAAACTGTTCAGTCTCAAGTGTTGAAATACCATGTCCAACACACATTAACATGAAGGTTCTACATGCTACATTTTGCTATGCCTAATCACTCAAACACAAAAACCAGATTACATTCCATGTGCCTAATGACTCAAACATTAAAATAATGAAATGCTGACCATCAAGCAACAAGATCCATTTATTAACAATAACAAATAGAATAAAAGTCTAGATGAATCTAACTAAATAACTTATCCTAACTAATGTTAAAAGCCAAAACTCTATCTAAAAACCTATCAATCCTAACTATGACTAACCTACCTTACTTGCCTTAACTTATCCTAAGCTAAACATGTATCACGTTAGACAACTAAAACACCAGCCCCCCCTTAACACATCAATGCACAATGGACACACACATACTTATTCTATACATAAACTAAAATAAAAAGTAGTAAAAGACATAGAAAAAGTTTTTTTTATTAGGATGAACAAAGTATTAAAACAGTACATCACCCACCCACCCCGAAGTATAGAAAAAGACAATATTATTAAAATTCAAGCCTATGTACATGTAAAAAACTAACTACCTTACCTAACACTACCTAATATAACTACGCTACACCTACACTATGACTAAGCCTAAATATGACAATAACAGAACTAATAAACATATATACAAAATGGCCGCTACAATTGTGCCATGATAGTTTCCGCACACTGCTGCAGGTAGTCCATCTTCAGCAACATTGTAGCCATCTGAAGTTCTAGGCCACGTATTTTCAGCTTAAAATAATCCACGTCTTGTGTGGACATCCCCTGGACGCATGACTGTCCAGCACTTGAGGGTGCAGCTGGTCCGGGTCCTGGGGCTGGTGTTGGTGCCTGAGACGGTCCAGCCTGTGAAGCATCACTGCCTCCATTGCCCATGTCCTTGGAGGACGCCTTTCCATTTCCATTCGTTTTTTTTTTGCCTGGTACATTTGCAATCCATGTTTTGGCTGCCTTTTGCTTCTCCTGTAAGCGAGACATCCAGAGGAAGCCCTTTGCCACCTCACAGATGTGTGAGTACCTTGTCTTCCTAAACCAGAAATTGCGTTCTTACTCAGCAGTCATGTTATCTTTTGGAAAAGAAGTACATATGTGTCAGTCAATGTGTCCATAACTGACAAATGTAGATAGACAATGCATGCGTACATTTGAGATGCTGACTCTAACACTTGGGCCATTCATCTGATCACTGTGTGGGCCACACACAGCAACACCACACTGCAAAGGTAGTGCATCACATACTGTGCTATCAGCTAAACCTCATGAATCAATGAAAATCCTAGGTTGTAATGAAAACAATAAATAACAACACTCAGAGCCATGACAAACCAGTAAACATACATCATGGTCTCAGTTCAGTTTTCGCAAAATTTACGTCATATGGCTCACCAAGTGACATTCATGTAGTCATGTGATCCATGAGCTGAAAATACTTTTGTGATCAGACAGTGCCACAGCGTGTTGATTAGCAATTTGAATTTTACAAGCCACTTGACATGCATGTACGTCCATTTCACACCTTTACAGAGTTATGCACTGGCATTGCAACTGCCTTTGTAAGAAGCAGAGATGTGCTCTGTGGTGCAACAATGATGCCACATCTAATGATTGCCACTACTTATATTGAGTGACATGCAGCATGCCATGTAGTACTAGCAGGGTGACCTACACATGGGCTGATGTTGGAGGGATACATGCCCCTACCTGGAAACCAATATCCAGGGTTTGGGTACATTGTTAACTCAACAACACATCAAATCTTTACTCCAATCCTGACTTGTGCATAGTGTACACACACTGATCCTCTGTGGAGACAGCTACTTTGGCCTCATGTGCATGCCCCAATGAATCATTTGTAAGGGAAAAATTCAGTCTCACACAGTCAGGACTCATAAGGCATTTCTTGAGTACAAGATGTGCAGCAATTGCGTCATGACACTATCAAATCTTGTCCTTAGCACTGCACAATCATCATATCATGAAATGACACAAGGCAGACTGACAATCCTAGACCTCAGTTGCATACTACTTCTCTTTACGGATATTGAAAGTGCCTGATTGATTCAATGTTTAATTACCAAACATCCTAAATATGATGGATGTACTCCATCTTATGGTTTGATTTCTTCTAAACTGCTCACTTGTCATGTAGAATTATTTTGTTTGAAATGATGTCAATGATGCACACTTAGCCTGGGAACCTTTTGCTTCGTTGTACTCTCGGGTATTACATGTACTTTCAGTAAAACTGCATTAAAATCCATGGACTCCCCTGGCCCAGCTGACTCAGACATTGCACCCACACTGCAACCCCCGCCCACCCTCCCCTTAAACAACTGGACACACTCCCACCAAGCCCACATAGTGCGGTCTGTTGTTAGACTACCTTCATCTCCAAACATCATACCGCCAACGCGGCTGTCTCCACTTGGCTACTGCTACTCCAGTCAAATTGACAATAGTCACTGCATTGTGAATTGTGGACTGCGTGAACGCATGTCTGACACTATCATGGGATTTAATAGCGCCAGGCATGTCTTCACGCAGTACACCATGCACAATGTGGTGACTCATGCTAGTTGAACTTGAATAGCATACGCCAAGTGGAGACAGCAGTTGGATCTTGTGAACTATTTATTGGTAGGCACAGACATATTACATTTTTCCACCTCGGACATCATCAACATCACAATCATTGTGAAATGTTACTCATTGGTAGTATTGGGGTCCTCAAACGTGTCAACCTCCCCTTGCGTATATGGCTGGGGTCCACCTATGAAACATGAACAGATGTACAATTAGCTGTGAATGCCGGACATATATACAGTGTATGCATTGTGCATAAAACATTGTCATAACACATGCGTGTAATTCACAGACCATGTAACTCTTTTACAATGAAGCCAGCAACGTGGCGCCATTGGCCGTTTGACTGTGTCAATGCTTGGAAACTTCCACAGCACCGTCTTCTGAGAGTTAAACAATGATGGGTTGCATCCCTGGGATCTAGCCTGTCCTTGGACGTAATCATCACACATGCCCTGACGCAGGTACACTTGCAAAATGATGCAAGGATGTCCGCGTCACGAAAATGATTGTGTAAATGCACAAATAGACACATTCTTGCATATAAGTCACCATAGTTGTTTGACTATCTACATGTTTGCAGCATAATTCATCATGCATCATAAGTCATTCTGACAAATGAGACGAGAGTACATTTTGCACCATAGTGCCTAAATATGTCACCCAAGGGGAGTCATGCAGTGCAATGCCTTTACATTATGTTGCATTTCAAACACTACTGGAAATGTGTGATGGTCCAAGGGTGTGGAGTGGGCACACACACAGCAACACCTATGGAACAGTGCTGTGATGTAAAAGTGCCAGACACATATGTGCCCTATTTACATGGCCAGTAAATGCCACACATGTTATCTTCACACATCACTGGTGACATGTTGACACTAGAGGGGATATGTACAAGGAAGTTGCGGAGCGCGGTGCTAGCCTCCTTGGCTGAAAGCGGTGCTCCACCACTTCTGAAACGCAAGGCTGCACAATATTAGCAAGTATGTAGTGCAGCCTTGTGTATCCCCCTGCGCTGGCGCTCAGTTGAGCAACTTAACGCCAATGCAGGCACCCTTGCACCATAGTGCAAGGGTGTCTGCTTGCAGGGGAGGATTGTTTATGTGTAGGAAGGTGTCCCTTCCTGCACAAAAACAATCCTGCTTCATGCAGCACACATGTAAGTGACAAAATGGCATTTTTTTAAAGGTTTGTTCATGTGCAGGAAGGGGGACCTTCCCGTACATAAACAAACCATGGCATTTTTCTGTTTCCATGTGTGCTGCACAAGGCAGCACACATGAAAAAAGCAAAAACAAGGAGAAATAATACATTTCTTCTCGTTTCGCCAACTTAAGACCAGGATTTACCTGGTCTTAATTTTGGCGCTGCCTCCTATGTACGCCACCCTTGTACATAGGGGGCAGAGTCAAAATGAATGGGTGTTGCGGTGGAAGGCCCACTGCAACACCCACCCCAATCACGCTAAGCATAGTGTGAAAGGTGGCCTTATGTACAAGGCAGCGTTAAGCCACGTTAAGTGGCTTAACGCTGCCTTGTACATAAGGCACAGCCCCTATCGCCACCAAAATGTCGGTAAAAGTGACGTTGTGGTGGCGATAGAGGCTTGTACATATGCCCCTAGATACTTTTATGTTGCTTCGCACAAAATGTTCCACCCTCGGCACTGTGTGCTTGTGAATGTGCAAAGATACCATTAAACTTTAAACTATCGCTGTGTTTCAGACATATGGAACTATGACCTCACAGCATGCAAAAAAAGTTTTAAATTCCAGTTGTACTTTCTCAGAGACCATTGCGCCACCACTGTTTCTCATTTAACTATGGACGGATCAACGTATTGCGTTGCTGTAGAACTCTTAATAAACAACATTTGTGTTCCTAGATATTGATTTACCAATTGGCTACCGACTTCCAGTCCAAGATGGTCCAGCAAGTATCCCTCTCTGCTGACTAGATCCTGCCAGCAGTGTTTCAGTTGGTGTGCTGTCTGTTCCACGTCAAATATGCGGGCCATGTGGTGCTGGACCTTGGCCCACCTCTGCCGCCGTTCAGATGGGGAGCAGCCCTTGCTCACCCTGCCCCCTGTGCTGATCATACAGGGCAGGAAATGAAAAATCAGCCACACAAGGCCCCCAAACTGTCTGTGAGACAGGTTTTTTGACCTGCCAGACATGGTAAATTAAACTTATGTAAATTAAAATTAAACCTACAGTTAAATAAATGAAACTTATTGTAATGAAAAGAAAATCCCACCCTTATGACTAACCTACATCTATCTACCCCAAATGGACACTCACACCCCAAAAAACAACAATTACACAACAGACAGACTTTAAATTGACAATTCACAGACAAACAAATGTTAAATTAGACAAAAAACAGTTAAAACACTGAACAAAGTCAAAAAACTGGCACAGCACTCAACAACAGCCTCCTCCACCAAGCACACTCCTAGGACTAGTAAGTGAAAGAGAAAGTAACTGTGTACTTCCTGGTTTTCACCATGGGTGAGTCATTGCATCATTTCCTGCATGGATGCGACACGTTTTCACGTTTTGCGTCATATTTCAGACGATGCATCGTGATTTCGACTCAATTGCCATTTACAGTTCACATCTGCAAGTGTGACATTTCTCTGTGTTGCGTGGGTTTCAGCTTTGTTGCGTTAGGCATCATGCGTTAACAGTCATATGTACATGAAATGCGACACATTTATGATTTTGCGTCAAAATTCACAAATATGCTACCCGTTTTAAATTTTGTGTAATTTTTAGTGAAGATGCAACACGATTTGTGAGTTGGAGTGGCTCAACCCTGATTAATGTATGTAGAGGTGGAGATGCGTGGTATTGTGCAAGGGATGCGTCACGTAATGCACATGTATGGTTTTTTTCAACAAAATGCATGTTTTTGGCTGTGTTGTGGTCATTTCTGTTTCAGACCTTCACGTACATCATGGGATATGTGTCCACATTTATTGGAAAATTGAATTTTTGGGATGTTTGTTGTACTTTTACGGTCAACTTGCACAGCAGGTGTATAACATTGCATCACACATCATCAGCACTACCTGCAGGACAATTCTTACAATGTCAAAGCCAGACACCCTGTGTGGCTTCACATATGCCTGTGCCAAATCCCACCTCTCCCGCAAAACTTTGCATGTTGGGGGGGACATGGGTGTTGGTGTGGCTTTTGCATACAACACACATGTCCACTATTGCATTTCAATGTTTATGTGCAATGATACATGCATCTCTGCATTCAACTGGCGCACAACACCTGTGTTGACCTCACAAGCCACAATGAGGAGACATTTATTTTTGGGACACATACATTCACATTCTTTCGATTTGTGCTGCTTCACACATCACACATTATAAGGGGTTATCTGCATAAAAGTGTTGTTTTCCAAAATGAAGGTGCCCCTTTCTGCAGCGATGCATGTCATCCATACCACCCAGCCATCCTTGCACCATGGTGCAGGTGTGCTTCTGCCAACGAATGCCAGCAGTTTGTGCGCATGTACAGAGTACAACACAGAGAAGAACATGTGTTTGCAAATATGTTGAATGTCTGTGCCTCATTCATGACCCAGCTTGACTCCGCAAATGTCCATGCAGACACATGCGGTGTTTCTTTCTCGTTCACAGGGACAGTTGTGCACAGTATTGACACTTCACATGGGAGATGTTCATGTTTGTGATGTGACACATCACATTGTTGCATACTATTAGCTGTTGCAGATGTACTGACATTGCCTATAGGCATGATGTGTGACGACATCTGCAATATTAATGTGAATGCCTCTCCAGAACATTTCTGACACTCACTGCTTGAGGCAGGTGGACATGCTAGTGAAGACTGATGTAGTTTGACAATTGCATGTGGCGGTGCACATATGCCAATCTGTGTGTCACATCTGTAGATGTTGATAGCCTGATGAATGCACATGTCCTATCTGTAGCAATGAGGTGCACACACATTGTGATGCAACACCTTCATTTTCATGTTCTATGTGTGAGTCAAATCCATGCGTACACACGTGTTACATACACAGATCATTTTGGTGAATTCATGACAAGAGATGTTACATGTCATAAGAGCAATTAACATATTATGCATTTGTATTGTATGACCTCTATACAAAATGTACACAAATGTAAATCTTTAATGTACATTTTTTTAATTGTGACATTAGTGGATATTGGTACAAATGTTGAATAGCAACATCATGTGAAGAATTGAGTGACAATGTGAGTGTGACGTCTTATCCCTGCCGCCGTGTTGAGTATGGCACGTCCTTCTGTTTCTGATTCGTCATCGTCATCATCCATTTGGTCAGGGGGCTGTTCCTCTTCATCCCAGGGCACATTTGTTTTGACACATATGTTATGTAGTATTGCACATGAAATGATCGTCTTGCACACCATTTCTGGTGAATACAGTAGCCTTCCACCAGATAAATCCAGGCAGCGAAACCTGGACTTCAGCATGCCAAAGCTTCTTTCTATGATGTTTCTTGTTTGGCAATGTGCATGGTTGTATGTCTTTTGCGGATCAGTCTGGGGCTTGCCAAATGGTGTCATCAACCACTTCTGTAGGCCATATCCTTGATCAGCTGTAAGTGGAAAGTAAGATAAATGTGTTAACTTTAGTGAGAATTCAGTATACATGGCATGTGTTGTACGTCATGTTTGCAAACATTGTAAGTGGGATTTCTGTTTGTGATGATTAGATGTTGTGTTTAACATTGGGTTTCCCATTGTTTGTGACACGTGTCACTTCACTTGTTGTCTATCAGTTGATGGGCATGACAAGGGATGGTGCTTTACAGTGCATGATTTGTTGACTGCAAGATGTGAGGTCTTGCTATGTGTAAGTGATACCTATGTACTTTTTATGTTTCATGCACACTTTCCCAGATTGTGCAAGTCACATCTAGGCACATTTCACTATGGGCGTGTGACAAATGATTTGTCTAGGCAGAAGTGAGTCACTTTCAAGGCACAGTGATACACCATATTTCTATTGATTGTTTTGTTCAATGTGTTATCCCTTGCATTGTCACACATTCGGATGACGTGGCCCTGCACAGGCAGGCTTGTACCATGGTGCACTGATGCCAGAATCATTAGTCTATTGTTTTCGTACACAAAGGGACACCTTAATGCACGAACACATTCCATTTGGCAGGATTTCTATTTCCATTCATGCTTTTCAATGCATTGCACATTGGAACAGGTAAATTGAATTAGATGAGATGGGTGCATATGTCGACAGTGTGACTTATTCTACTTAACACTTTTTGGAAGGATATTCTCTTGTATTTCCAACTTGTATCCCTTTGCACTTTCTGTTATGCTGCTATGGATGTATACAGCTTTTGACTGTATGTTATGTGATTATAGTGTATATGTGGGTCGGCCTTTTCACACTCACTTATTGCGTCATTCTTACACAAGGGCACGTAATGTGCCATATGGCCAGCTATTCTTACAGAGTATTGGTATGTGTTAAGTGATTGATGCTTACCTACAAGTAGCCCATTGCCGTATTGTCCATTTTGGAAACGGTCATTGATGATGCTATTCCTGTAGATATATGAATTATGCACACTCCCAGGATATTTTGACAGTACATTGATGAATAGTCCCCGATGGTCCACAATGGCCTGGACATTGATGGAGTGTGTGTGCTTCCTGTTGCAGTATAGGTGTGAAGTTGCTGCAGGTGGTACCAGTTGGACATGTGTGCAGTCCATTGCACCAAGTACATGTGGGAAGCCAGCAATGGCATAGAAGCCTTGTTTAATGTCCATCTGCTGCTGTTGTGTGTTGGGGAAATGGATGTGCTATGGTGTGAGCTGAATGATGGCATCCAAGACAGAAGGGAGGAACGCGGAGAAAGATGCCTGTGAGACACCTGCCACTTGTGCTGCTGTTGCTTGGAAAGATCCTGAGACCAACATGTGTAACACTGCCAGTAGCTTTGTCTGTGGTGGAATGTTGCAGACCCTGTCATTTGGTGGTTGTAGCTGTAGTGAGATCTGATGCAGCAGGGTCTCAATGGACGCCTTCTTGAGGCGATACATTTTGATGATTTGTTCATCCCGGACTCCAATGAGTGTGGTCCTTTGCCGGTAGATGAGCTACCTTCTCCTGCGCTGCCTTTGTGGTGATGGCGGAGGGTGCGGTTGTGGTATTTTGTCTGGTGGTGGTTGAAGTCTTCTTGGTCCAACTCCCAGCTGCAGGATTAGGAGGTCCATGCTGTCGGATCTGCTGCAAGACTGCTTTGCTGGTCTTGTCTTCAATTTATATGGTGCTTGCGTCATTTCCTGTGTGTGGGTTTATGAGACGTATGCTTGCGGGCGCAATTTCAGAGTTGCGTGACGCATCCAAAAGATGTGTCACCGCAGGGAATCGTTGTAAATATGCCAGCATCAGTAATGCGTTGGATTTAACGTTGGAACACCTACCTTGCATATTTTAATACTTACATGACCTAGCAGATTCTCATGCAGTTCCATTCCATCGCATCTCCTTCTTACGTGACGCATCTCCATAGATGCGTCACCTTGTAAATTTTGCGTAAAAAGACCCCACCATTGCGTCACAAAAAGTTACGCACCGTTGGCGCAAGGGGCTTGTAAATATGTCCCAATGAATTTAGCTTGTGCGAGCAGCTGCTTGAACTGCTGTTTGTGTTGTTTGCATTTAACGCTATTTTCTTAGTGCAAAATGCATCCTCACGTCCATGTTGGATGTGAGAGTGCATTTTGCGCTAAGAAAATAGCGTTAAATGCCGGGACTGAGTTGTGGGATAAATCGCACTGCTATTCATGTTCTGTTGCATTTAACACTATTTCTTAGAGCCAAATGTATCCTCGGGTCCATTTTCGGCACGAGGGAGCATTTTCTTCACTAAGAAAATAGTGGTAAATTCTAAATCACTCTTCTCGCGTAATTATGTGTAATGTCACATGATTTTGTGGTAATTACACTACAGAAAATTACGCAAGTTACACCCACCCCCAGAGTAAATTGGAGCTGTTCCCAGTGACTAAAGGCAGTGCTAGCCCAACTCTTGATTTTCCTTCAAGGTGGAGGGGGGATTCGGTTAGATATTTAGGCAACACGATTCTATGTGAAACTGAAGTAATACTCAGAGATATATTATGGGCCATTAGTTCCAGTAGACTGCAGGAGGTAGATGCCACTCCTGCAGTCTGAGGCTGGTAGGATAGCTCTCATTAAGATGGTGCTCCTCTCTAGGCTGCTTTATCTGTTAACAAATATGCAGCACCATTGGCAAAATATTCTTTAAAATCCTTATGTACGATATGTTCAAAAGTCATATGGACAGGCCAATGACAACGATTGAATTGGGACACAATGAACTTGCCATATTAGAAAGTAGAGGTCACTCTTCCTAAGCCTGAACAATACTTTTGGCCAGCATAGGCGCGGTATGGATTTAATTGGTACCACACAATAATTACGACCACCACATATGATGAGTTATCCCCATGCCCACTAAACACGGTGCTTGCTAACACCATCCCAAGACCCCTGACTTACATAAATATGGTGGCTTGCACAACCCAGCTGTTGTACCAGTTGGTAGCCAGTAGTGAGTTAGTAGTTACTTATAACCTGGAGCTTCTATTGTTAGATAATCACATTTAATCAAAATGCTCCAACATAGCTGAGAGGCCATGGCTTACACAATAATGACCCCATTGGAGCTGGGTACCCCTTGGATGTATGTCATCTGTGAAACTACACAGCAGAATAGGTAATAGGTGCTCTGGGAGCATTACCCTTCTTCTACTTAGCTAACAGATTTGGCCTGTATTAAAATGTAATTAGTCCTAGAGCCACTCTTGAAGGGTGTCTTTCTCCTACTATCCTGTGCGTAATGACCATCACTATAGTTTTAAAGTTTGGAGTGTTCCTTGAACTGCTATTTGATCAGACACTAATTGTAAATGTACATTTAGTCACCAACAGTGTTCCTGGCAAACCCCATTAATCACATGTTTTGGTATTGGAGTGATTTTCTATGTTGCAGAGCATGACGTTCAACTGTAGATACCAATTCAAAGCTCTCTATGCATTTAAGAGTGTTTCATCCTCAGACTTGGATATCCTTATTTCCACAACAGTTAATCAATGAGTATTAAATTTTGGGTATGAAATGTGTTTTGCGCCATTAACCACACCTGTCCAATTTCAGGCATTATTCGGTTCTGATTCACTTTAACTGTGTTTTTAAGGACATATCTAACATGTTTTTAAACATACCGTAGTGTTTTATAAGCAGAAGAAACCTATCAAGAGGCCTAACCTTACAATCTTGATTTAACAGGAGTGATGTGAGCTTCCACACTTCTCTGAACCCACTGCCAACCTTACATTACCTGGCAACAGAGAAAGGGATAAGAAAGAGAAACAGAGACACTGGATATCATCACACTGCTTGGCTGCACAGCTGGGCTTCAACTGCACGGCAAGAATGTTGGTATGTAAAGACAAGAGAAGACCTTTAGTATGGCTTCGATAGCAACTCGGAAACCCAGCTACTAATATTGTATATGATATACCTTTTGACAATTTCTGTTTCTCCCTCTGTGTTTTGGAATGAAGCTCAACATTATTCTTGAGCTGAATACGATGAAAGTCGATATAACTGTGAACAACACTCTGAATAACTCTATACATTGTTTGCTCAAGAGGGCTACTATCAGTATCATGGGATAGTACTCTGTGTCTTTTAATTACTTTCAGGGTAACCGGTTGATTAGTATAATATGAAAAGCATTAATTAATATGATGTAATTCACTTACACACTCAGCAATCTTATACCTGCCCTAAAGAATACCTTGCTATCATATTTGTACTCCGAATTAAATTAGTCTGTGCAAAAACTGATTCCGGTACCTCCTTTTGTGGAACCAGTCAATTACTTTTGAGTTTTAATCTGAATGGACAACACCTTGTGGAAATACAAACGTGTACCAAGAGTTCTTAATCCTAATGGAAGACGACTCTTTATGAATACCAACAAGTATAAAATATGAGTTTATAACGCTATAGAGAGGTCTTTGAGAAAATTATCACAGTGCGGACATGAGTTCGTAACTGCTAATGGAAGACTCCTTGAGAAAACTAACAGAGTGCAAAATATGAGTTTGTAATTCTATGGATGACACCTTGTGGTAGTAAGCAAATACAAGACTTTAACCTTGGGTAAGTGTTGTATGAGAATACTTCTCTTATTCCAAGGATGTCTTTTGTTGACTCCTCAGGGGAACAGGTTTCTAGGATTCCAACTCCCAAATATCAGGGGCTGGTTGCAGCAACTATGTATCATGATTACTCAGCAAGTCAAGTCTGTGTACTTCACACAGCTTTCGGCCAGGCCCTATCCCCAGCCTCCTTCACAAACAACTCCAGCTGCTCATGGTCCCAAGCTGTGTGGTGCAGGGGTTGGCAGAGGGCCCGACCTATGCCAAGGACTTGTCCCCAACCTCCATTTGACCCATGTACTACTGTGTAGTACCTTTAGACTTGTGCAGCAGGGGTTGTCAGTAGTGCTTGGTCTTAGGACAGGTCCTACATTTAACCTCCTGCACACCCAAACATGCTTCACACAGCCAAAGCAGTTTGATCGCAGATCCCATACCCAACCTTCGATGTACCTAACCCAAGTTATGCTTCATAATTGATGTGCATGTTATCAGCCGTTCATATCATGATTTAGGCACAAGCCGTGCACCAGATCCCACGTCACTGTACCAGCTGCACAGCACACTCGGGATGGCAGGGCCTCCTTCCAAACTCTTAGTCAATCTCTGTGCTACTGGACCGGCTACTAACAGATTTTGTTGATTTACCATTTAATTTCTCTCCACTGAATGGATCAACACGAAACATGACATGAGGAAACATAGCTACATTTGCTATTTCATCTAATTGTATCATGCAGGTTTGTCGAATGGTACCAAAGTTATAAGCAGACCAATAAACACCTTAACAATGGAAACTGGGACTTAACTGTAACTACACAATTGCCATTGCCCAATGTGTTAATGGAGATGTATTAATAGATTACCTTAGTTCATTTAAAAAGAACACAACATGGAAAATGGCAATACGTCCACTCCATGGCAGTCATACATGGGGTCACAGTCTAAGCAGTGTAGGTGACCTCCTGTGAAAATGATTCTGAAATGGAGTAATCTAAACCTGGTTCTCCTTTACATGTTTGAATACAGAGAGTGAATATGTGTATCAAGAACACAAAAATATTGCTGGCTGTGCATCACTTGAGGCCTCACAGATTATGTTGTACATAACAGATCCAGAACCTAGACTCCCTCCATTTTATAACCTTTGCCACTTCTCCTGTTTGTGCTGAATTTAAAGAACCAGTGTATGAGCATGGTTGACCTTGTGAACTGAATGATCCATAATCAATGACACAGGACTAGATGGATGAATGGCAGGTGGAGCGTCACAGTTCAGCCCAGAGAGCAAACTATGGTCCTGCTCAGCGGCGGGTCCTCCGCTATGGTGGAGGAGCGTCGCCCCACTGCTTTTAAGCAGTGAGAAACATAAAATGACACTAACTTAGAGTTATTGTCATTTTATGTTTCATGTCCTGCTGCTTTGCATCAGGCGGGTGGGCGGGGCTGCTCTGCTCTCTGAGCAGGGCAGGGGAGGAGTGGTTTGCCCATTCCTGACTGCACAATGACTGTGTGGTCAGCCCTCTCGGGCCGTCAAAACCAGCCATGTGCACTTTTCCCTTCTTCATGCAGGCTGCATGGAGAATTCAACAGGATTCGGGTAACTGTTAACAGCAATTCAGCTTGTTGCAACAGACTGTTTCAGGCATAAAATAATACCCCTCAAAGATAGTCTATGAGCCACCCCCAGAAGTAACAGGATTTTTATCCAGGATTAACAAATCACGGTATACTGAGTTATATTTCACTCAAGAATAATTATCCCACATAGTCTTTAATCAATCAATCAATCAGGGAATTTTGAAGCGCGCTACTCACCTTGAGGGTCTCAAGGCACTGTGGGGGGGGGGCAGCTCCGGTCAGTCAAAGAGCCAGGTCTTGAGGGTCTCCCTGAAGATGTGCAGAGTGTGGGCTCGTCAGATGTCGATTGGGTGCTCGTTCCAGGTCTTGGCCGTGATGTAGGAGAAGGTTCTTCCACCCGTTCTTGCTCTGCAGATGCGCGGGGGTTCAGCGAGGGCGAGGTCGGCGGATCAGCGGATCGGAGGTTTCTCTTGGGTATGTGGAAGGAGATTCTTTTGTTGAGATATTGGGGTCCGGTGTTGTGGAGGCATTTGTAGGTGTGGGTGAGTATCTTGAAAGTTACTCTCTTCTCGACAGGGAGCCAGTGGAGGTTTCGCAGGTGTTGGGTGATGTGTTCATGTTGAGGGATGCCGAAGACGAGTCTGGCTGTGGTGGTCTGTATGGTCTGGAGTTTGCGGAGCAGAGACTTATTGATCCCGGTGCGGAAGGCGTTTCCATAGTCCAGTCTGCTGGTTATGATTTCTTGATTCTGGGGGGATCCATTTGAAGGTCTTCCGAAGGATGCGGAGGGTGTTGAAACAGCTGGAGGCGACGGCTTTGATCTGTTGGGTCATGAAGAGGGAGGAGTTGAGTATGATGCTGAGGTTCTGGGCATGGTCTGTGGAGGGCTGCCGAGGGCGGTGGGCCACAGGTGTTGTCCCATGCAGAGGGCAAGGGTCTGAGGACGAGGACCTCTGTCTTCTCCGAGTTGAGCTTCAGGCAGCTGCTGCTCATCCAGGATGCGACGTCCTTCATTCCTTCCTGGAAGCTGAGTCTGGTGGTGATGGGTTCTTTGGTGAGGGAGAGTATGAGCTGGGTGTCATCGGCGTAGGATACTATGCTGAGTCCGTGCTGTCTGACGATGGTGGCCAGGGGGGCCATGTAGATGTTGAAGAGCGTAGGGCTGAGCGATGATCCTTGGGGTACTCCACAGTTGATCTCTGTGGGTTCGGAGAGGAAGGGTGGAAGTATGATTCTTTGGTTTCTGCTGGTGAGGAAGGAGAGGAGCCAGTGGAGGGTGGTACCTTGTATGCCTTTGTCGTGGAGTCTGGCGGTGAGTGTGCGGTGGGAGACGGTGTTGAAGGCGGCAGAGAGGTCTAGTAGGATCAGGGCCGCGGTGTGTCCTTGGTCGAGGAGGATGCGGATGTCATCTGTAGCGGTGAGTAGAGTGGTCTCAGTGCTGTTTTTGCTGCGGAATCCGGATTGGGAGGGGTCGAGGATGGAGTTCTCTTCGATGAATTTCGTTAGTTGGATGTTGACGGTCTTCTCGGTGACCTTGCCTGCGAAGGGGAGGAGGGAGATGGGTCGGTAGTTCTTGAGGTCCGTAGGATCTGCTGAGGGCTTCTTGAGTAGGGTCTTGACTTCTGCGCGTTTCCAGTCGTCGGGAATGTGCCGGTTTCAAAGGTGGCATTGATGGTGCATCGTAGTTCCGGTGCGATGGCAGTGGCGGCTCTGTGGAAGATGTGCGGAAGGCAGGGGTCCGTGGGGGCTCCTGAGTGAATGTCTTTCATGGTCGATTCGGTGTCTTTGGTGGTGACTGGGGTCCAGGAGGAGATGGTGGGCAGGCTGGCACTGCTGGAGGAGGGAGTGGTTTCGGAGTCAGGTGTCTGTTCGTTGAAGTTGTCGTAGAGGGACTTGATTTTCAGATGGAAGTAGGAGCCGAACTTGTTGCAGAGGTCCTGGGAGGGGGTGATGTCCGTGGTTTCGCTGTGGAGTTTGGTTAATTTCTGGATGATGCTGAAGAGTTCCTTTGAGTTGCTGGAGATGGTGCGGATCTTCTTCTGGATGAAGGTCCTTTTGGTGGATCTGATGAGTTGGTGGTATCCTCCCATGGAGTTCTTGTAGGTGGTGCAGTCTTCCGAGGATTTGCTGTTTCTCTAATTCTTCTCGAGACGTCTGCAGGTGCGTCTGGATTCTTGGAGGTCACGGTGAACCAGGTGGCCTTTCTGGGGTGCTGTCTTTCGGGGATATTTAGGGGAGCGATCTCATCTGCGCAGTTGGTTGATCCATCTGTGGAGTTCTTTTTTTTTGGAAACATATTTTATTGGTTTTAGATATACAGTACAGGGTTCTGAGCATTATATGGCAACACATCTTTAGTAGTAAGCATTGAGTATATATATTATTTCTCGGTCCCCATGTGCATTCTGGATCAATGAGATTTCCCCATACTGTGACGCTAATACAAAACCTCAACGTAACTCGAACTACGCCTTGTACCTGTATGATGTTATGGTCTTGATCGTGTATCTACTTGGTGTGTCAATATGCAAGTCAATAGATTCTCTGTTCTCGTATCTAAGTTATCACCTTTATAGCTAGTTGATCCTCTGCCTCACTATACGTTTTCAGGGGTATATTTCTATAGGTGGCCCATCTTGCCCACATTTTGGTGTGTTTCTGCGGGCATCCTCGAGCTATGAAGACAGGGAGTTCTAGTTCCATGATAAAATCCATACCCGCCTTCCAAAGCGCCACTTGGTGTAGGTTCTCCGCTGTACAGTGTTTGGCAATGTCCCGTTTTGCTAAGGTGAGACCCAGGAACAACAAATGTCTTATGTACCGATTTCCCCCTATGGTGTCTGCACTATGCAATAGTGTTAATTTTGGAGATCTCGGTATGTCCCCTGCAAGCACTTCAGTCAGACAATTTAATACCCCATGCCAGAAATGATCAAAAACTGGACACGACCATGTTGGGTGTATGAATGTACCCATCTCCATGTGACATCGAAGACAGAGCGGAGATGCAATAAGTCTCACCTTCCATAGCCTATGTCTGGTGTAGTAAACCCTGTGTAAATATTTGAACTGGATAAGGCGAAGTCGGGTGGAGATCGCTGCTTCGTGCGGTGATTGGAGCGCCTCCGCCCAGTCATCGTCATCAATCGGGCCGAAATCCGTATCCCATGTAGCTCTTAAGGATTCTAAGTTTGTGGGACTATTAGTGAAGAGAGTTTGGTAAATTTTGGAAATTTTGAGATCCCCCATCAACAGTTTGCCCTCTAATGGGCTAAATTCTGGTATGGTAGTCAGGTCTTTGATATATGGGTGGAGGGCATGTCGCAGTTGCAAGAATTTATAGAATTGCATATGGTGCATGGAGAAGTCTTTACGGAGGCTCTTCGGAGGATTTTAGTACCGTTCCCTTCATGACGTCTCCAAGGGTAGCGATTCCGATTCGGTCCCAGTTTCTGAATCCCTGGAGGTCCGCGAGTTGCGGAAGCAGAGGATTTTGCCAAAGCGGAGTGGCTTGTGTTAGGCGGCCCCACCAGCCAATCCTACGGAGGGTCTGTCACCAGGTCATAATCTCCTCCCTCGTCGCCGGGGAGAGATCTTTTGGGTCAGTCCTACTATATAAGAATGGATGTAGAGAAGGCTCTCCCATGATCCACTGTTCGAGCCTGTATGCCGGATCTTCTTTGGACCCATACCACCATTCGTTCAGTATTTGCAGGTGTGTAGTGTGGTAAGACTGTATGTCTGTTGCAGCGATACCCCCGCAATAGGTGGATTGTGTACACGTAGCTAAGGCCACCCTGGCCGTACCGCCCCCCACAGGAAGTGTCCCAGTATTGCGTTGACTTGACGAAGACATGTCAAGGGGACTGGATAAGGGTAAGATTGTAGTTGGTACAATAATTTGGGCAGAGAGACCATCTTAAAGATGGCTGATCTTCCATATAGTGACAGGGGGAGTGTCGTCCAATTTTTAACCTCGTCTTCACCTTTTTGGTTGCTGCCACGAGGTTGTGTTCCCAGGAAATGGTTTGTTTATCTGATCAGAATAGAAAGGGAGTGGCCCCACTATCCAAGAGATGGGGTACCAAATACAATAGATGTATAAACAAAGATTTCTCTTGGACTTCAACTCACAAAAGGTCTATTCACACATTCAACCACATACCACAAATATTATTGGTAGAATGTGTGAATATACCTTTTGTGAGTTGAAGTCCAAGAGAAATCTTTGTTTATACATCTATTGTTTAACTGACACATATACTCCCAGATACTTGAAACCATGTGCAACCGTTGTAAGTTCATCTGCCCACCCACTGTTCCCCATTGAACCTCTCAACGGCCACAGCAGTGATTTAGATACATTCATATACAGACCCGAAGTCTCCCCAAATACAAGCATGATCTGTAGTATTCTGGGGCCAGATCAATGAGGCTCAGTCATGAAAACCAGGATGTCATCCGCATATAATGCGATACAGTCAGAAATCCCGGTGGCCCACTCAAAGCCCCGGTAGAGTGCATCCTTTCTCACCCAGACCGCAAGGGGTTCATTGGCCAGAGCAAAGAGCAGGGGGGAAAAGAACACCCTGTCTAGTTCCCCGCTGAATCGGGAATCGGGCCGATGTCACCCCCATCACCCGGATTGAGGCAGTGAGGGCAGTGTATAACAGTCTAATTAATGCTATATATCTAGGCCCCATGTTTAGATGTCGCAGTAGCATGATCATATAGGTCCAGCTGACCGAGTCGAATGCCTTCTCCATATCCACTAGTAGCAAGGCTGCTGGTCCATCTAGTCTATCCACAGCGGCTACTGCATTATAAGCTCTCCGTATATTATGTTGAGTCGCCCGCTGTGGCATGGTCTGGGTGGATTAAGGTTGGGAAGTGTGGCATCAGCCAATCCGCCAATATTTTAGCGAGTATCTTGGCTTCAATATTTAGTAAAGACGTGGGCCAGTAGGAAAAGATTGAAAAAGGCAGTTGGACTGCCGAAACGCGTCTCTGTGTTCCTGCATCAGGGGCAACCTGATCCAATAAATAGGTTCATTTCCCCTGACTTCGAGTGCCTGCTTTCATTCTCCTAGCAGAGTTTGGAAAATATTTTGATACATTAGCGCTAGCGGGAGCGCTGTTTACTGAGCACCACCAGCTATCAGGCAGCACGCCAGCATTTCCGCATCTCCTCTTTTGAAATATAAGGCAGGCGTGCCCCCAAATTTGGAGTGAGACGATGGTGACGAGGAGTTGGCAGAGGTGGAGAGGAAATGGTTCAGCGCTGGGAGCAGAGACTCCCTTGGCGGGGACTTGGGATCCTCCACTACAGCCGTGGCCTCACCCTAGGAATGCCACCCGGGCTTAGAGTTGGGCACCATATTAAAGGCACTGGCCGAGCGGTGGGGTCTGGGGACTCTACCTTAGGTTGGAGGATCGTATTTCACCAGACGCACAAACTGCAGTTTACTATGCTGCCGCTTCAGTGAGTACTCTATTTGGAGATGAAACAAAGATGTGGGAGCAATGCTTGTTATTCCCTCGAGACTATGAAGGATATTTATTCCCTTGTAGGTGTCATAAATCAATTATGAGTCTCTAGAAAAAGTAAAGGCGGCTTGGCAGGTATGAAAGAGTCTTTTTTGAATGTTCATTTCGAAGAAGGCAGCACAGGACTAATGATATATTCCAGTCCAGTTTTTGAAAACACCAATGCGATGTATTGTGGAACACTGCAATAACAAATGTTTTATTGACAATTGAAGAAGTACAAAGTGGTATTTACAGGACTTTTAAAAAAAGACTTATCCAAGAGTTTAATGTCAACAGTTGTTGAAGCAAAATAATGTGTGGTAATCATATTTATATGTGGCAAGTAGTCCCAAATTTCGTTTTTAAAGAAAAGGTGCTGCTATTAGCATAGTATATTGTCTATGTTTATTGTAGTTTAATTTTAAAAGGAGCTTCAATGTGGCAAACAATTTTAGATTGAAAATGGCATTTGTACTGCCGAAACGCGTCTCTGGTTCCTGCGCCTGGGGCAACCTGATCCAATAAATAGGTTCATTTCCCCTGACTTCGAGTGCCTGCTTTCATTCTCCTAGCAGAGTTTGGAATTTTTTTTAATACATTAGCGCTAGCGGGAGCGCTGTTTACTGAGCACCACCAGCGATCAGGCAGCACACCAGCATTTCTGCATCTCCTCTTTTGAAATATGGGCCGGTAGGATGCACATAATTCAGGTGGGCGACCCGGTTTTAGAAAGACCACTATCTCTGCATGTCTCCAATCCGGAGGTAGGCATTTGGCCGTAAGGGCCTCATTCAAAGTTGCAAGATACTGCGGGCCCAGTATCGTTATATATATTTTGAAGAATTCACTAGGGAATCCATTGGGTCCTGGTGATCTACCGGAAGCTATACCCGTGACCGCTGAAGTTATTTCCTCTAATGTAATGGGACTATCTAGGGCTTCGCGCACATCGGCTGTTAGCTACCTGGGTGGTATATCCCTAAAAAGTCTTCAATCTGGGATTCGGAGAGGACCTCGCGTTTAGTATAAAGTGTGTGATAGAATGCAGCAAAGGCATTGGCGACTTGTGAGGGATCAGTGATCATCTCACCGGTGCTTGATTTAATTATGTCAGTATTTGTGTCAGTTTCAGGGAATATTGACACAGTCTATGTAGCCTCTTCCCTGACTTATCCCGCCATTGATAAATCCGGCTTTGTGTAGCCTACCATATATGTTTGGCCTCGTCTAATTGAATGCTTTGATACCTTCTCCGAAAGATTCCTAGTTGGCGGCGGGCGCCAGCTCCATGAAGTTCTTGTGCTGACAGCTCAGTTTGGATAATTTGAGCTTCAAGTTGTATTAGCTCCTGTCGTTTCTGGCGTTTAGCCGCTGTGCAGTAGCCTATGTCAAACCCTCGGATGGTTGGCTTCATAGCCTCCCATAGTGTGGTAATAGATCCCACCATCCCTACGTTCATAGCAAAATATTCCATCAGGGCTTTATGTAGGCCTGTTTTATAGCTCGGGTTATGTAGATGCCATGGCGATAGCCGCCAGAGGAGCGCTGACAGACTTGAACCCATCTCTAGCTGTAGTTGGACTGGGGAGTGGTCAGATAGACCTCTAGGTAAGATTTCTACCCCTTTCAGTTGACATGTGTGCGGTCTGGTGATGAAGATGTAGTCTAGTCTGGAAAACAACCCATGGACCGCCGAGAAGTACGTGAAACCAGCAGCCGTTGGGTGAAGAGTCCTCCATGTGTCTGATCATCCCAAAGCCTCTACTTGTGGTCCCAGTCGTGATTCCCTCTGAGTATGTTGTACAGCTGTGGGACGGCATCTATCTTGGTCCGGATGGATAACATTGTTCCAATCACCCTCAATTAGAGCTAGGGAATCTGGCATAGATCCCCAGATATCGGTGACACGCTCAGTGAATGCCTGGCTGAGGGGGAGGAGCATACACGCTACCCAATATCATAAGCTCCCCCGCGATCGTGCCCTGGATAAATAAGTATCTGCCTAACCCATTGGCCCATGTACGTGTATGCGTAAATGCAAGTCTACGGTGGATTAGGATAGCTACACCCCTGGAGCCTCTTGCAAAACCCGTGTGGAAGACTTGTATGAAGCCAAATGGGCCAAACATGGAGCTTTCGTCCCCATCAAATGTGTTTCTTGCTGCCTCTAGTGTATTTGTCCAGTGTACTCTGCATTGTAGCAGGCCCAGCTGATTGTCCTTTTGACATAATGGTCCTGTGATTGTGGGAACGGCTATTGGACCAATGTTGGGGGGAAGGTATCTTGTGCCTGTGTATGCCAGGATCATATAGTCGTGTGCCGGGATCTAAGCGCACTGGAGGGCTGCCCCTCAACCACACAGCGCACCGGGGCCTAGCCCGGCCGCCTCCGCAGTCGAGGCACCCCCCTACCTCTAACGGGCACTTCCAGTATTCTCTACCTGCGTTGGTGCTGTCGGGGGGGCTTATCCTGGTGGCCTTAGTCCGACTATATATAATATTTGGGAGTAGGCCGAGGTATCTCTGCTGTTAAACTCACAGGTTGGCTCCACAGTATTCGCCCCTTGAGTCTTGCCGGAGCCGCCCTGGTGTATCTCTGCTCGGGGTGAGCAAGATGGCGAGCACACCCCCTCCCTGCTGCTGCACCCTTTGAATATGACCCCTATCCCCCACAGTGAATCCAAATAGCACCTATCTTGCCACCTGTGCTGTGTTCTATGGCTGAGAGACAATTTAATTGAGACCTGATAGTGGAGGTAAGGCTGAGCGGTCCGCGTCCTGGGATTGGGCAGTCAGCACGGAAGGTTGATTTCTTCCACTCCACTCCGGTGGCGGCCTCGCCGCAGCAGGCCCGGGTGTGCAAAGCCCCCAGCTCCTAGCTTGCCTCCTCTGTAATGGTGCCTTCAATGGGGAGGTTTCCGGCTGGTGCAAATGCCTGGTCTCAAGCCGGGGGGGGCAGATCTTTTTCTTTGATACTCCTGCTCCACACAGCCACCGGACCCGGCCCCGGGCCATGGCAATTCGGGAATCCCGCCAAGCATGCAGCCGCTCTGGCGGGAGTGTCCAGGTCAGAATGACGCTCCAGTGGTCTTTCCCTGTTTGCCGGGGGAATGACCGCCACACACTCGGGCTCAGGAAGCAAACCCAGGGCCCAAATCCACGGAGACGCCAGCCGTCCGCGATCGCACACACTGCCGGGCGAGGCTTTGCTGCGTCTCCCAGGCCGTGCCGCCTCGGATCCCTTGAATCGACTCCTTCACCTTGGCCTGGATGCCCGGGGTGCGGAGATCATCAGGATGTCTTCCGGGACTCTAGGCGACTGCCCGGTGAGTCAGGCGGGCGAAAAAATTGTTGCTTGCCGGTAGGAATATTAAGGCTAATGCGCGTCCGCCATGTTGGACCGCTTGGCCACGTCCCCCCATCTGTGAAGTTCTTTGGCTGCGAGGTTGGCGTCGGTTCAGGTGGAGGGGGCATCGCGTTTCAGGGTTGAGTTGAGCTGCTCCTCGGTGACCTTGCTCCAGTTCCTTCGCAGAGGGCGGGGTGCAGGTTTGGGGGCGGTGGACTTGTCGAGGTGGAAGTGTACGCAGTGGTGGTCTGTCTAGGGGGACTGTATGGTGTGGCTGAATTGGATGTTGTTACATCCTGTGAAGATGGGGTCGAGGGTGTGTCCTGCCCTGTGGGTGGGGGTGGTGACGAGTTGTTTCAGTCCGAGGTTGGCAACGTTGTCCAGGAGGGTAGTGGAGTTGGTGTCTCTGAGGTCGTCGAGGTGGAAGTTGAGGTCTCTGATGAGTATGTAGTCCATGGAGGCGATGGCGTGGGGCATGATAAGGTTGGTGATGGTAGTGGTGAACGTGGTTCGAGGTCCGGGAGGTCTGTAGGCAAGGGTGCCTCATAGGGTCATTCTGGGGCTGGTCTGGATATGGAAATGAAGGTGTTCGGTCGTGGGCGGCTGTCGCTCATGCTGGAGGTGGTGAGTCGGAGGGAGCTCTTGTGTGTGATGGCAACTCCTCCTCCCGGGTGGTTGGGGTGGCCCTTCCTCTGGATCTTGTATCCATTGGGGATGGCGGAGGCGATGTCGGGGGCGGAGATGGAGTTGGTCCAAGTTTCTGTGAAGAAGGCGACCTCTGGCGAGAGGGTGTCAAGGAGGTCCCAGATCTCTACAGCTTGTCTGTGCAGGGCTTCGGGGGTGCTGGCTTCCAGTGTGGAGGCGGCAGCCGTGGGGGTGCAGAGGGTGGTGAAGGTTTCGTGGCAGTGTCGGCAGGAGATCTGGCCGCGGGTGGAGTTTGGCGTAGACAGCTGGCAGTTGTTGTTCCTTCCGGGGTTGAGTGCGGGGAGGACAGCTGAGTCGTAGCGGTGGGTGGTCGGAAAACCAGGGTCCCTGGCACTGGTCGCGGTCGCAGACGGGCGCAGATGGGCTTGCCTTTGCTGTGCCTTCGGCGCGCCAGTGGCACGCCCGCTGCGTGCAGCCGCACAGCAGCCGCCATTAAATAGGGAAGGGGGAGGGAAGCGCAGCTGAGAGGCGGAAAACGGCAGGGGGAGGGGCTGAAGGGGCAGCAGCAGCGGGAAAAGGGCAGCGAAAAAGGGCAGGGAGGACACAGGAAGAAGAAGAGAAAATACAGGTACAATTACAATAATACAATATAAGGCACAATAACAAGAGACAGAAAACAGAAACAAAAGACAGAGAAACAGAAACAGGGCACAAAACATAAGACAGACAACAGTGGACCAGCAGAAGAGCAAGGCTCTCCCACTGGACCTCTAGGGATGAGGCGAAGGCAGGAGCCTGCAGGTGGAGGAGGGCCTCGAAAACCTACCTTAGCAGGGCAGCGGCACACCTGCAGAGCTGCTGGGGGAGAGAGCAGGTCTCTGACCAGGAGGTCAGAGGTCTTGCTCGGACACCCAGGCAGCGGCTGTCATTAAATAGGGAAAGGGGGAGGGAAGCACAGCTGGGAGGTGGGAGCAGGAAACGGCAGGGGGTCGGACCGCGGGGGCAGCAGCGGCAGGAAAAGGGCAGCAAAAACAGGCAGGGTGGACACAGGAACAAGAAGAGAAAATACAGTTACAATTACAATAATACAATATAAGGCACAATAACAAGAGACAGAAAACAGAAACAAAAGACAGAAAAACAGAAACAGGGCACAAAACACAAGACAGACAACAGCGGACCAGCAGAAGAGCAAGGCTCTCCCACTGGACCACCAGGGATGAGGCGCAGGCAGGAACCTGCGGGTGGAGGGCCTCGAACACCTACCTTAGCAGGGCAGCGGCAGCGGCACACAAGCGGAGCTGCTGGGGGAGAGAGCAGGTCTCTGACCAGGAGGTCAGAGGTCTTACTCGGACAACCGAGCAGCGGCCGCCATTAAATAGGGAAGGGAGGAGGGAAGTGCAGCTGGGAGGCGGGAGCGGGAAACGGCAGGGGGGAGGAGCTGCAGGGGCAGCAGTGGCTGGAAAAGGACAATGAAAACAGGCAGGGAGGACATAGGAACAAGAAGAGAAAATACAGGTACAATTACAATAATACAATATAAGGCACAATAACAAGAGACAGAAAACAGAAACAAAAGACAGAAAAACAGAAACAGGGCACAAAACACAAGACAGACAACAGCGGACCAGCAGAAGAGCAAGGCTCTCCCACTGGACCACCAGGGATGAGGCGCAGGCAGGAGCCTGCGGGTAGAGGAGGGCCTCGAACACCTACCTTAGCAGGGCAGCAGCAGCGGCACACCAGCGGAGCTGCTGGGGGAGAGAGCAGGTCTCTGACCAGGCGGTCAGAGGTCTTGCTCGGACATCCGAGCAGCGCCCGCCATTAAATAGGGAAAGGGGGAGGGAAGCACAGCTGGGAGGTGGGAGTAGGAAACGGCAGGGGGGAGGGACCGCGGGGGCAGTAGTGGGGGCAAAAGGGTGGCAAAAACAGGCAGGGTGGACACAGGAACAAGAAGAGAAAATACAGTTACAATTAGAATAATACAATATAAGGCACAATAACAAGAGACAGAAAACAGAAACAAATTACAGAAAAACAGAAACAGGGCACAAAACACAAGACAGACAACAGCGGACCAGCAGAAGAGCAAGGCTCTCCCACTGGACCACCAGGGATGAGGCGCAGGCAGGAGCCTGCGGGTGGAGGAGGGCCTCGAACACCTACATTAGCAGGGCAGCGGAGCTGCTGGGGGAGAGAGCAGGTCTCTGAGCAGGAGGTCAGAGGTCTTGCTCCTGTTATGTTCACGTAAACTAATCCCTGTTTGGGCCAACTTGATCACACTCGGAATGATTTCACCAATTGTCTTTATTTTTAATAACAAATGTCCAATCAAAACTCTTTATGTTTGGCCCACAACCTTTTTAGGGACAATTCAAACCGGTAGTCTTTCGAATTGAGCCTCAAGTCTTTGTCCGGCACTCGAGCTCCCGAACATCATCAAACGTAACCCAAGAAACAAGCACGTCCTTCCTACACGTGAGCTGGAGCATCACCAGACTCCTGTCCTATGAAGTGGGGAAGATCTGGAATGTCGCTGCTCCTTCTCGCCTTCTCTTCACGGAGGCTTACCTGAAACCAGAAGTGTCCCAAAACTGCATCAATCTGCTGATGTCTCTTGCCGCAAGGTTGATGCTGCCTGCCCTGGAGGGGCCACGAAGCGGAGACCAAGGAGCTTGTTCTGGCAAGGGCAGCAGAGGTATGAGCAGCGAGATGGGCACAGACCGCAGCGGAGCCAGAGCAAGTCATAACATGGCAGGATGCCCTAAACTCCGAGCACTGCGAGTCAGAAGTGGAATACATAGGCAGTTTTACCTCATTTTCCATTCCATGGGGAAGTAAGGCTGCGCTTGGTAAATTCCATGCATGGCTGTACCAGTATTTACCTGGTAAATATTACCTCCCAAATTACCCACAACTCAAAATGTGGGCCTTTATGATTCTAATACATGTAATTTAAGCAGGACACATGAACAGGCTCACAACTAACGCTGTATTTTGTAAAGCTTGTCAGACTTAATAACCGTGTTTCAAATTGAAAGGATTTTCTTCCGAACGTTTTCCACAAAACTGTTTCTTTCGAAAATAATGTTGATCAGATTTTATCTTCTTGCATCTGTCAAGTTTCATGGATAAACAGCTTCATCTCAGAGTTGTTTTCCTTATCTACAGTTATAAAACCGTGTTAGGAAATCATTTGGAATAATAAACATTGAGGTTTTAATTTGAAATTCAAGAAAGGAAATATTCAGGGGCATATTTACAAGCCCCTTGCGCCACTTTTGCGCCGCCGTTGCGTCACGCATGTGTCGCAGCGGCGACGCAAACCATGCGCCGCGTTGCGCTATATTTACAACGTGACGCATCTAGGGAGATGCGTCACGTAGTAAACCCTGCGCCACATGAAACCTGCGTCAGGTTTCATGTGGGCGTACGGCGCAGGGGAGGGCGTTCCGGCGCAGGAACGCCTCGGAAAAGTGACGCAGATAAATCTACAAGATTTCACGCAGTCACTTTTCCGACGCTGGTGCGTCAAATCCTTACGCCTGCTTCAAGCAGGCGTAAGGATTGATGCACCATGTTAGGGATAGGGAAGGTTGGAACAGTGCTGGAGTTGCGTCGCGCTTGCGACACAACTTCAGCACTGCACCAACCTTCCACCGGCAGATGCGTCACGCATCTGCTTATCCTTGCGCCACGATGCGCCGCATTGTAAATGTGGCGCATCGGACGTGGCGCAAGGGTAAACTTGTGTGACGCATTTTCCCTGGCGCATCCCTGCTGATATGCAGGGATGCGCCAGGGAACGTAAATATGCCCCTTAGAGTGTGAACTAGGGGGCAGATTTACGTTCCCTGGCGCATCCCTGCAAATCAGCAGGGATGCGCCAGGAAGATGCGTGATGCAAGTTTACCCTTGCGCCACCACAGATGCGCCGCATTTACAATGCGGCGCATCATGGCGCGAGGATAAACAGATGCGTGACGCATCTGTCGGCGGAAGAGGTGGCGCAGTACTGGAGTCGTGTCGCAAGTGCGACGTAACTCCAGTACTGCTCAGGGGTGCCCTATACCTAACATGCTGCGTCACTCCTTACGCCTGCTTAAAGCAGGCGTAAGGATTTGACGCAGCAGGGACGTAAAGTGACTCCGTGAAATCTTGTAGATTTCACTGCGTCACTTACGGGGCTTCCTGCGCAGGAACGCCCCCTGCGCCGGCACGCCCACATGAAACCTGACGCAGGTTTCATGTGGCGCAGAGCTTACAACGTGACGCATCTCCCTAGATGCGTCACGTTGTAAATCCCCGCAGCATGGCGCATGATTTGCGCCGCCGCTGCGTCACAAAAGTGACGCAACGGCGGCGCAAAAGTGGCGTAAGGGGCTTGTAAATCTGCCCCTAAGTTCACAGGTTCTTTCTCCTTGGTGATGGATTTACCATGGCCTGTTCAAAATCACTTATCCGGCTTGAGGGATATTACGGTTTACCATGTGTATCAGTATTTTGTTTGCTGGCATTAATGCAAAGCAAACTATACTTTAAATAGATAATTTTTGCATTTTCACAAATATTCTTTTTTATCCTTTCAACTTGAAATCATTGCCTTATAGTAGGCGTTTGTGCATAAATGCATGATGCTTCAGAAACACAGTCCTTTCTAGTTGCAGATGTTGTGAGATTGTTTGAAAAATATAGCAAATACTTGTGAATATTTGTGTTTTTGCCAGTAGACGACATTCAGAGGAGTGTCAGCCGAGAGAATTTCACAAAGTGCACTTTCTGATTTATTTGGATCTTTTATTGATGACTTGTTATTCACTTTACTGCTAAATAAGGATGGACGCCCGAGTAATTACCAGCTGCTGAGATTAATTCAAAAATGTCATCCATCACTTTTTGTGAACTTTATATGTTGCCCTAAGTGGGACGGGTATGCCCAGACGTGGGTCCAGTGCACACTGTGTCACTGGAACCAACCTATACCCTGCTGATGAGCCATTAATATAGGCGAAATTGGTCCTGGGTTGTGTTCCGGTTCAGGGAGGACCTAGCTTGGCAGTTGGGGCTGAACTGTTCCTATTGGAGCAGGGTCAACACTGATTTGCATATCGCTGGGACCAAACTGGGGTGGCGTGGTGTGCCAAATAACGATGGACTGAAATGCGTCCCCGAGTAATTACTAGTGGCTGAGATTAATTCAAGCATTCCATACATCACTTTTTGTGTAAGTCAATAACAATATAGCAGTGTTGTCCAGATTACTTTCGCAACCACACAATCATAATTGCAGGACACCCTGGTTGGATTTAATCAACTAGCACAATTGCAAGTAGTAAGCGGTTGCATAGATGGGCCACATGTATTTATGTGTCTACCGTCAGGCACTGAATGCCTATACAGAAACCATAAAAATAGGATTCGCTCAACATTTGAGCAGTATGTAATTTAGACTGCCTGATCACAGACCATGTAGCATGATACCCTGGAAGTACCCATGCTTCATTCATGTTCCATCATTATGCCCTGTACAACCTTTTGGAATTATGAGAACTCAGAGATGGCTGTTTGTTGTGTAGAATAGACCACTGTGCACCCTGAACAATATATACCCTAGCAGCTTATGGTATTTGTTTTTGTCATTTCTTTTCTTAAAGGTGATCATGCATATGTCATTTAGCCTGGGTTACTATCACTATGTGTAAGAAATTGTGTTATTGCCCCACTCAGGCAACAACGACAATCCTTGTCAGGGTGGACCACAAAAGGCACTAAATTAATATGCACTTAACCCTCCAGAAGCTTGGCATAAAAGCAGTCAGGCTAAAATTAGAAGCAATGTGCAAAGTAATAATACAGCACACAAACAGTAATAAAGTGAAAACACAACACAAGAAAAATCCCAAACCAATTTCTAAAAATAGTGTAAATTTCCTGCTGAAAAAGTTATCCTTCTCAAAGTCCGGCACAAAAGCTTCAGTTTGTGGTGGAGGAGGCCACGAGGAGCAGGGAGAGTGTTGTGGATGGTCGTCACTGTACCACAAGGAGCTGGTCAGGTGTCATCGATGGTTTTCACCGAAGCGCGAAGATCCAGTCGGATGTCGTGGACAGTCATTTCTGGAGCTTCACTTTGACAGACACTGCAGGCTCATGTTACTGTAGCCGAAGTGCACATCTTGCGTTGCCGGTTGTCGTTGGCAGTCACTCTAGGTCAAATAGTCAGGTTCATTGGAGCTTCGCATTGGCGGTTGTCGCAGGTGGCCTAGTCTCAGCACAAACAGTCCCGTTCATGGTCGTAAAGAGCCCAAGATGTTGGCCGCTGTATAAAATATCTCCTTGGAGAACATTGCAACGGTTGCTTGCCATGCCTTGAAGACCCTTAGCAATGGATAGACCAGTGGACAGCCTCGAAGGCGATCAAGTGTGATGTGATGCACATGTAATCTGTGAATTGACAATTGGTTCACATGTCTTTAAAGAAGTGGATGGACTGACCAGGGCTCTTTTTCATTGTTTCTTTAACCAATTCCAGCACGTCATGGTGCAGTAACACTTGAAAAATAGGCTCTGCTGGGGACTTTCCTTTTTGAACAGAGAGTCTCCACAAATTCAAGAAACTCCTCCCCTTCCACCAAAGAAATAGAGAGGAGGTCTTTCTGGCCAGCTTCCTATCATATAAATGGGCTAAATTATTGGTTTGGAGGAACGATGACTCTTTGAATAACGTAGACTTGATAGTGGGCTGTTGTGGCAATTGTTTCTTTGTGAGGATACCACTTCAAGTGGCCTACATGGAACAGGTAGGCTACTTGAACCCTTTGTGGTGACTATATCCTTTTCCTTGTGCCATACCAATGTTGCTGAATTATTTCATGTTTGTTTTTCAGATGGCACAGTTGGCCTCCCAGTACAGTAATACTCATCTGGCTTTCCACAATGCATGGTTTGTGGTAAATTATCTGTGATTTAGTCCTCATGAGGTCTAAGTGTAAAGAAATCCCATATCAGAGAGGAGAGCTTCTTCATACTGCCAAAGTCAGAAGAACTTGTTGTGGTAATGCTAGGAAGTATTGTTTGCGTTTCTCTTGGGCAGGTTCTGGCTGCATTAAGGATGGCAGGTGCTGCAGGCCTTTGGGTTCTTAAGAAGATGGAAGCAGGTGGTGTTGGTGATACTACATGAGTTGGAGAAGATTGAATAGAAGTGATATGCACTTACTCTGTGTCACTCTCTATATGAAAAATGACTGGTTCATCTTCCTTGACCTCAAGACTTTTGGAAATCTTCCTTTTCCCTTCTCTCCTATGGTGGAGTCGGGGGTCCAATCCATGCCATGCTGACCTGAAGTGGGAGTTAGAGATGATGGGGGATTTCTCTTTCCTTTCCTTGGAGGAGGTAGTTAAGACAAGGTCTCCAATCTAAGAGCAGTCACAACAGCCAGCTGTGCAGAAAGCTCAACTTCCTGCTCTTCTCTTACCTTCGAAAGATCAGGTGCAGCAGACTATAGTTGTTGTTGATATTCCAATGCAGGTTTGGTTTGCTTCTGGGACAATTTAATTTTAGATTTTCTGTTCTCAGCCATGAGTGCAGTCACTGAAGCACTGAGAGACATCTGCTTCGGTTTTGGTGGTGGCACCTTTGTTGATCGTATGAGGATCCTCCTCCCAGCATGTTCCTCAGAAGAAGAAGTATGCAGGTATGCTTCGTTCCATGAAAAATGATGAGGGATTCATTCCAGTGATGGCAACAAACTTCTCCTCACTGACCACTTTCTTGGCAGAAGCCTGCTTTTTTGAGGCCACATTCTCTAGTTCCACTGTTGGCCAGCAGCACAAACAGAAGCACTTAGCAGAGAGGTCTCTGGACTCTGGTATCAACGAATTCACAGACTTCTCTC
This sequence comes from Calotriton arnoldi, assembly GCA_963921515.1. Lineage (NCBI taxonomy): Eukaryota > Metazoa > Chordata > Amphibia > Caudata > Salamandridae > Calotriton > Calotriton arnoldi. The sequence goes on from CAWUFW010010594.1 coordinate 197,239, forward strand.
TGGCTCAGTATTCTTTTGTCATTGTGCACCTGCAGGCAATAACAAATAAGAAGGATGAGAGTGAGTCTTGCAATTCTTGCAAACACAAGTCATCGCATCATCACCATCACAATATTATATAGATTGATCCAACTAATAAGAAAATACCTGGTCCCTCAAGGGCCCATGGGGCTCCTTTGGAAAATCAATTAAATTATTTAATAAATGGCTGGTGTCCCTTCACTGCCCATGGGTCCCCTATAGGAGGTTGGGTCAGCCAAAAATTAAATAAATTAATAATACAATAACGGAATACCTTGTGTCCCCCCAGGACCTATTGGGCCGCTATGGGAGAGCGAGAGGCAGGCAACATTAATTAAAGTATTTAATAAATGACTGGTTTCCCACCAGGGCCAATAGGACCCACATGGGTGGCCTAGGAAGGTAGGAATTAACAAATTAAAATAATTTAAAAAACAACTGTGTTCTGCAGACTACCACAATCAGCCACAGGCAGAAATAAACACAACCAGAAAAATATATTATAAAAATATAAAAATTAAGAAAAGTAATATGGGATGATAAAGGGCCATAACAATGAATGCCTTCGTTTAAAGCTTTTAAAAGTGCAAAAAAATGATAACAAATTGGGAACACACACTTTCTCTGAAAAATGGTGGTTGCCTCATGGCTGGTAAAATGGAGGCATGGAGAACAAAGACCAGATGACCCACACACAAAGGCTTCACAAATAGGTGGTCCTTTACACACCACTAGTCAAGCAACAATTTGAATGTAAAATAAATCTACCAAGATAAAAATTATAATAACAAACACAAACAACATTTACAGTACTAGGGGCCAGTTGTAAGAACCATTTGCAAACCGCAATTTGGTTGCAAATGGCTTTGGAACAGAAAAAGCGGTGTTTTCAGATGTACGAAAGCAATTTTATTTTGGGATGCAGCCGTTTTGGTAATTGCTATTTTTTGTGACCCAATTTTGAGAATCATACTTATAGATTATATAATTGCAACTCGCAAACCTGATGTTAAAGGCTGTCACAATTAGCAACTAGTCACAAAAAGCCCATATGCACATGCAATTTACCGTCAACTCATTCCAGTTGGTAATGGTGTACAAACTATAAAAGCTGGCGCAGAATGCATCAGTGGTTTCCACAATGGCTGCTTTGGATTTGATTGCGAGGAGGATGTGAATACTGACTGCTCTTATGAGGAGGAGGTAGAGACAGGAGAGGATTTTCAGAGTGAGGCTGACCATTTTCCAACAAACTGAGGTCAAGATTTATGACAAGCACAGGCTAAGTAGCACTGTAATATTAGAGATTATTGTACTTTTAAAGCCACATCTAGAAAGCAGTACTCTGTGCAGCAATTTCTATTCCCACCCATGTTCAGGTGTTGTACTCTTGACACCTTTTGGCCTCTGGCAGTTACCAAAGTGTGATTGCTGCTGCTGGTGGGGTTTCCCAAAGTGAGCGTTTGCATTTTTTTTCTCGCAGATTTCTAGATGTCATGCTAATCTATATCAACCGCTACATTTACTTACCCACAAATGCACAGGTAATTCAATCCACTAAATTTAAATTTTACAGGGTTGCTAAATTTCCCCATGTCATAGGGTATATAGATGGAACACAAGTTCCTATTTGTCCTCCATCCCATCTAGAATATTTGTGTAGAAACAGGAAAAACAAACCTTCTCTCAACATTCAAGTGGTGTGTGATGAAAACAATATGCTAACTGATATTGTGTCACAATACCCAGAAAGCACCTATGACTCCTTCATGTTTAGACACAGTGGAATATACAGACGGCTGGAAAGAGGCAACTTTGATGATAACTATTTGTTAGGTAATGATACTAAATATAATGGCACATATATAAATTCAATCCTTAGCACACGCTTCATTAAATAATCGTTTCATTAGTAATGATCAAACAACGAGATTTTTTCTGGTCTTTGTCTTTAATTTTCTGTGCCCATCCAACATGTGTTTCGTCAATAGGGGAATACCCCACAACTTCTTCAGGGCTATAGGAATGTAATAAGACCAATTTCAATTTACATCAACGTACAATGTATTATAGAATAATGGCCACCAAGGATACGATGTAGGGTGATCATCTTTCGCAATTAGTTTTTTCCTGACGAAGAACAGGAATCCTGTATTTAGGCTGAATATCCTTGTATAAATCCATGTTCCCCAAAATGTTTTTGTACTTGTCAATGGCACCCTGGCCAAAGACAGTAAGTGTCGGAATAGCAATTAAAAGATGGCCACCACTCTAGCCCTGTTTTGTCATGATTTTTTGAGTGACCTGATAAGGACGTAGCCGAATCACAGCACTATAAATAGATCGCGTAAATCAGCGCGCATTTTTGTAAATAACGGATCCCGAAACAGTAGGTTGCAATACGGACAGTCGCAGGAATAATGGAAATTTATACTTTTGGGCATGATGTTGTTTAGTCCGTTTAGTCAGAGAACATCTAGGGCCCCGTTTATTTCGCGTTTTGAAATTTAATTTATCGAACACTGCATATTTCTTGCGGAATACTAATTATGATAAGACCTATATTCGCATGTCTCTGGTGCATTTTACAGTTTACTGTGATTATATTTGCCACTGCACTTTGATATACAACAGTATCCAATCAATTGAGACAGTTGGATATGAGTTGGAGTTCGGTTGATTAATGGCAACATAGACTATACAGACTTTTCCATTACCTAAGGTGAGATTATATGATTTAGGTGTTAACATTTGAGGGTTTGTTTTATAGATATAAACATTTTTTTACAGTTTCTCCTTTATTCTTCATGTTTACCCAGATGTGTGAACATTAGCCGCCCTGGGTCCACTTATAAACGCTTGAACAATTTTTGGAGATTTATTACTTCCAAGTATGTTTCTGGAATATATATTTTTATAATCTTTCACCAAGATATAAGTGAGAGGAGGTTCTTGTAACATACTGTGTATTATTTACAGAACCTAATCTGCGATCACCAATCCTTTGGAGAGAAGCTGTTTTACATTGTTCTAGGAATCGTTACTCCCTGATCTAGGGGACGTAACAATTGCTTTTCCTATTGGGCCAATTTTTAGAAGGTATGTTTTTAAACACAAAAATTATGAGTTTGGGTCATGTCACATTTTTGACATCCTTTTAATTAATGTTTACCCCTCGGGGTTTTAATCACATTTTGCAAATCGGCAAAATTGGTCCCCTGTAATGTTATTGGTCATTGTGCTGTTTGTACCACACTTTATAAATCGGCAACATTGGTCCCTTGTAATGTTATTGGTCATTGAGCTGTTTTTTTTAGTGGTATTTCCAAAGCTGTTTTAAGTTTGTTAATAAATTGACATCTGGTTGCTGTGATTTGTACTATTGTAACAACATAAGTAATTTCTACACTAAAATGACTATTTCTTTTTTTGTAGTGATGATTTTAAATTGTTTAATGATTGTCCTGAAGAAGGTGACGAATAATTGATCTTTCACCGAAATGCCGCGTCGACAGTTTTCTATAGTTTTGATTAACCTTGAAACTGGTTTATAACTATAAAATTTGTTTTAAATAAGCAGTGTTTACAGTGTCTGTGTATTAGAATGTGTTCATGAGATATGTTACATTAGAGATTTGCATTTTTTGCACTAGCACTTTAAAATGATGTATTTTTAAATATATTCCGTATTTGAAAATGATGTTTTCTTAATTGCTAATGAAGAATAAAATATTTAGATGAACAGATTTTTATTTTGATGTGTTTACTGGCTTATAATTGATAGTATCACAATATTTTGCAACTTTGATGTTTGTTTTTATATTTTTATTTTCAATTTTGCTATATATAACCGTTCAGCTTTGTAATCCCATTTCTTAAAAATCTAATGTTGACCTATGGTTTTGCCGGTTTGTAAAATAAATTATCTAGATTGATATAAGCCTCAGGTGAAAAGGGATCTTGTCTGTTTGTTACTGGTGTAACTTTAGTGACATTCAACTCATCCTCTTGTAGGTGTTTTTTGTATTTGCATGTCCCGCACACTTTCCCTTTCCTTCTCCAACATTGTAGTAGTTATTCTCCATTTTTACCCACTCCCCCATGCCATTCCCACATGCACACCTAAAATGTAGAAGCATGTGGGTCCTATTCACCAAAAGAGTAGTACATTTGCACGCTTAGAATTATGCCCACTGCTGGGTGCAGATTTATTATTTTTGGTTATTCACAAATATTCCCAATAGTATGCCTGGAAAGCTATGGCGGGGACAGATTTCCGAGCACACTACTGGGGATGACCTTTTTCAAGAACTTCCATTCCTGCTACATAGGAGAGAACTCCGCTATGTGAACTTCACTATGGAAACTGTGCAGGAGGGAATGAAGCCCCATGTGCCAATGCAATTGTTTTCTCTGTGGTGAAAAGAATTTACCCCTTGGTAAAAGCCCTTCCTCTACACCCTCAGCAAATCTGGAGGTGGTGCATATCACCTTCTCTTCCTGGAAATGGAGTTACTCCAGTCAATTAACAGAACGGGCAAAAAATGTAACGAGTATTGATGTTGAACAACCTTAATCATAACAATGTGATACATATTTAATTAATTCTCATTTATGCACTATTAACCATTCATCTTTGTGTCCTTTTAAGTACTTTCGTGCTAAGGTCATGAGGATGAATGGATAATTGGGCATAAATGAGAATAATTACTATTTTTCAAGTTAATGTAATCAAGACAGTTGAACATCAACACTGGCTTAAAATATGTCCTCTTCTTCAGACTGCTGCTCACCTAGTCTAATAATTATTTAGGGCATTACATATCCTGGAATTCCATCATTTTTTGAGTCACCGCTAAGTCCTATCTGGGTTATTGGAGAGCTGCTGACAGCCTTACATTTTACCGATCCGGTCGGGTACTATTGGCTTACACAGCCTAAGAGGAACTTTCTACATGGTTCATCAAAATGTATATCCTTGGTCCATCAAGCTGACCATTGGGCAATCACTACTCACCAGGGTGATCTGCCCCACATAATTGTGCTCAATACCCTAACCCCAGTCCTGATGATGACCTTAGACTAAGCAGAGGTCAAAACACTGTGGACTACAGATGCATTATAGACTGATTGACCCTACTCCTGTAGCTACCTCAGAGTCAAGAGTCATATGTCTATTTTTTCCCTTTTTAGTGCACTTGTCACTTCTCTATCCACCTTGCGCATTTTCACCATTTGAGTACTTCTTTTCTCGTAATCAAATTCCTTTTGATGATTATCAGCTAGTAGTTAAATTGTATTAAGGACTGTTCAGACCTGTCAGCCTTAGGGTGGTTTTCCACCAAAATGTTTGCTTCCCGCCTCCATTTTTGCAGAATCTGTTTTTGCTGGCCTTAGGACTCTGCACACTTTACTGCTACTAATCAGTACTAAAGTGCATGCGCTCACTCCTCACAACATGGTAACATTGGCTTATACCCAACTGGTATATTTAATTTACTTGTAAGTCCCTAATAAGTGAGACTACATATGCCCAGGGCCTGTAAATTAAACACTACTAGTAGGCCTGCAGCACTAATTGTGCCCAGTTAACTAGCCCTTTTAAACATGTCTCAGCTCTGCTATTGGAGCCTGTGTGTGCTGTTTTTATCTGCCATTTTGACCTAGAAAACTAACTTTTTGCCAAGACCAAACCTTCCTGTTTAATACATAAGTCAACACAAGGGTAGGCCCTGGACAGCCCAGAGGAAATGGTGCAGGGTATTTAAAAAGTGGGACATGTAATATTAAGTTTTTACCTGTCCTGGTAGTGAAAAACTATTACATTTGTTTTTCACTACTGCAAAGCATATGTACCCCATAGACTAATATTGTAGTTACCTTATTACATTTAATAAAATGTAATTTCCTAATGGGAGAAGGTAATCAGTTCATGTTCAATCCTAACTTATGGTGAAGTCAGATTTAAAAATTAAAATTTATGAAAATACCAATTTTCTGCCTTAGCACTTTAGCCTGTAGCCTGGGTCGCATGAATAGGTGTAATTGACATTTGGGCTTTGTTTATTCCTCCTAGCCACACACAATAGGGAGCTTAGGTGTGCCTGGATGAGCCATTACTGGCAGAGTGGGAGGGAGGAGCTGAGCACAGCCCAACTTACACCTGCATAGGCTGTGTCCTGCCTCCACACAAAGGACCACAGCAAACAAATGATGGACGGAATGCTGACAATGCAAACATTCTCCCCCAGTCAAAAGATCTGGGTTAAATCCATCGTTCTTTTGCCCACTACGCCACCCCAGTTTGGACCCAGCCATATGCAAATCAGTCTTGACCCTGTGCCCCATGGGAACAGTCCAGACCGAACTGCCAGGCCAGGTCCTCCCTGGACCGGAAACAAGCATCCTGGGACCGGTTTCAGGGTATGTCACCCTTCTTCAGCCAGGCTAGCTTGAATCCAGTGGCACAGTGAGCAAGGGACCCACGTCTGGGCATACCCATCACACTTAGGGCGAAAAGTGCCACAGCAAACAAATGATGGACGGAATGCTGACAATGCAAACATTCTCCCCCAGTCAAAAGATCTGGGTTAAATCCATCGTTCTTTTGCCCACTACGCCACCCCAGTTTGGACCCAGCCATATGCAAATCAGTCTTGACCCTGTGCCCCATGGGAACAGTCCAGACCGAACTGCCAGGCCAGGTCCTCCCTGGACCGGAAACAAGCATCCTGGGACCAGTTTCAGGGTATGTCACCCTTCTTCAGCCAGGCTAGCTTGAATCCAGTGGCACAGTGAGCAAGGGACCCTCGTCTGGGCATACCCATCCCACTTAGGGCGAAAAGGGCCACAGCAAACAAATGATGGACGGAATGCTGACAATGCAAACATTCTCCCCCAGTCAAAAGATCTGGATTAAATCCATTGTTCTTCTGCCCACTACACCACCCCAGTTTGGACCCAGCCATATGCAAATCAGTCTTGACCCTGTGCCCCATGGGAACAGTCCAGACCGAACTGCCAGGCCAGGTCCTCCCTGGACCAGAAACAAGCATCCTGGGACCGGTTTCAGGGTATGTCACCCTTCTTCAGCCAGGCTAGCTTGAATCCAGTGGCACAGTGAGCAAGGGACCCACGTCTGGGCATACCCATCCCACTTAGGGCGAAAAGTGCCACAGCAAACAAATGATGGACGGAATGCTGACAATGCAAACATTCTCCCCCAGTCAAAAGATCTGGGTTAAATCCATCGTTCTTTTGCCCACTACGCCACCCCAGTTTGGACCCAGCCATATGCAAATCAGTCTTGACCCTGTGCCCCTTGGGAACAGTCCAGACCGAACTGCCAGGCCAGGTCCTCCATGGACCGGAAACAAGCATCATGGGACAGGTTTCAGGGTATGTCACCCTTCTTCAGCCAGGCTAGCTTGAATCAAGTGGCACAGTGAGCAAGGGACCCATGTCTGGGCATACCCATCCCACTTACGGCGAAAAGTGCCACAGCAAACAAATGATGGACGGAATGCTGACAATGCAAACATTCTCTCCCAGTCAAAAGATCTGGGTTAAATCCATCGTTCTTTTGCCCACTACGCCACCCCAGAAACCGGTCCTAGGATGCTTGTTTCCAGTCCAGGCAGGACCTGACCTGGCAGTTCGGGCTGGACTGTTCCCATTGGGCGCAGGGTCAAGACTGATTTGCATATGGCTGGGTCCAAACTGGAATGGCATGGTGAGCAAAAAACGATGGATTTAGGCCCAGATCACTGTACTGGGGTGAATGTACGACATTGTTCTGCATTCTGTCCATCAATTGTTGTTTTTGCATTTGTCACCCCGAATGGGACGGGTATGCCCAGACGTGGGTCCCGTGCTCTCCATGCCACTGGAGTCAAGCTATCCTGGCTGATGAGGGCTGAAAGCCAGAAACCGGTCCTAGGATGCTTGCTTCCAGTCCAGGGAGGACCTGGCCTGGCAGTTCAGGCTGGACTGTTCCCATCGGGCGCAGGGTCAAGACTGATTTGCATATGGCTGGGTCCAAACTGGAATGGCATGGTGAGCAAAAAAACGATGGATTTAGGCCCAGATCACTGTACTGGGGTGAATGTACGACATTTTTCTGCATTCTGTCCATCAATTGTTGTTTTTGCATTTGTCACCCCGAGTGGGACGGGTATGCCCAGACGTGGGTCCCGTGCTCTCCATGCCACTGGAGTCAAGCTATCCTGGCTGATGAGGGCTGAAAGCCCGAAACCGGTCCTAGGATGCTTGTTTCCAGTCCAGGGAGGACCTGGCCTGGCAGTTCGGGCTGGACTGTTTCCATTGGGCGCAGGGTCAAGACTGATTTGCATATGGCTGGGTCCAAACTGGAATGGCATGGTGAGCAAAAAAACGATGGATTTAGGCCCAGATCACTGTACTGGGGTGAATGTACGACATTGTTCTGCATTCTGTCCATCAATTGTTTTTTTGCATCCACACAAAGGACTGCAGTTAGTTTGTAGCCAGGACAGGGAAGGCAGGATTCCTGCGGACTTCAAAGGGAACCGTCTAGAAGCTCCTCCCCCTCTTCAAAGGCACAACTGGGTATAAATATTGCACTTCAGACACCAACTCTACATTACACTTCAGGACCCTTAGATACTCAGCCAGGAAGAAGGACCACTGTGCTGCTGAGGGACTGCCACTCTGCTGGACTGCTGCCTTGCTGGTCTACTGCCTTGCTGGACTGCTGCTTTGCTGTGCTGACCTGTTGCCCTCTTGCCTGGGTGAGAAGGATTGAACCTGAATATCTGGCACCCAGAACTCCAGAGTGACTCCACGGGCCTGTTGGCTGGCCTTCTGATTTGAGCCTCAGGGACAAAAGGCTCCAACAACCTTGCTCCTGCACCAGGACTCTGCCATCTGGGACTTTACCCGCCAAGTTCTGTCACCCCAGTCCTGGACCTTGGAAGTGGGCCAAATGTGCGCTACCTGCCTCTGTGGATCCAGTTGAACCAACTTATCTCCTTGCTGCATGGCGCAACCCCGAGCAGAACCGACGCATTGCCACTGCTGCGTTTATCGGGACCACCACAAAGACACGCATCGCAGGCTGTCACCACATCGGAACTGCTGCGGCACTGATGCAGCCTTGGCGCAGGCCCTCGCATCCCTCGTCAATGGCAGCCTCGACGACAACAACAGACTTTGTATTGCAGCCTCATAGCTCCTCAGAACTGATGCATCTCCTTGACTGCGTGACTCATCTTCGACTCCGGGCTTCACTTCGCAAGCCTTCGTTGAGGGGATCTTCAATGATGACACAGCAGGACCTCACACTGCAGACTCGCTGCATCTCGGAACCGATGCATCGCTTCAGCTGCGCATTGTGGATCCTCACAATGCCTCACCATGTTCAGCGGGCATAACTGGGTCCCTGTAGGTGGCCCATGCTCCATCACTGTCGGCCTGAACTTGTGACTTTGTTGCGGTCCAGCATGTCCAGATATCCACAGTTATCGTTTTACCCCTTTTGGCATTATTCTTACCAAAATCTTTAAAATTGAATATCTGAGTCCACTGATTTGATTAACTCTATTGTGGGCTCCTTTTGTGATGTGTTTTGATTGTGTTACTGTTTGAAGTGTTCCACAAACACTTTACACATTGCCTCTGAGTTAAGTCTGACTGCTCTGTACCAAGCTACCCGAGAGTTGAGCACAGGTAAATTTAGGGATTGCTTGTGACTTCACCTTGAGAAGAATTGCGGTTGCTGCTTGAGAAGGGCTTCACCTCCCTCAACCAGTAACCCAATTTCTTACTGGCACACCTATTATATGGTTGGTGCTTATATTTCTGATAATTGTGAATGAGTAATGTTGTCAGTGTGTATAGTTGGACATTCATCTATTCTATAAATACTGTTTGAGAAAATAAGTCTAAGCAAACCATTGTTGTTGAATATATATTATTGCTGCAGGTTCCAGCTGTAACAGATTGGGCATACCCTTGTTTTTCTTTGAGGAATGTGGAGAGTGGCAACTCTCCCCATCATGGCATGGACAAATTAAAGGGTCTCTACAAAATTGCCTGTTGTTTGAAATTTTGCCTGGAGTAAATCTCTGACCACTTTCATGGTGGCAAGAGGTCAGAGAGAAGAATACCCATTAATATACATGTTCAAGTGTATTCCCAAACCTCCATGGCAAACCACACATTGGCACTACTTCCAAGGGAGAGGATGTAGCCTTAAGGCTAGAGCGGTCGACGTCGAAGCTGGGGAACCGAGTTTGAGCCTCAGCAACGACGCTCAACATCCTGTGATTCTGGGCAAATCACTTAATCTCCCCGTGCCCAACAAAAATGAATGTGTCCTTGTGTAATGAAACTGGTGCTATGTAAAGCGCTCTGATACCCGATATCTTCGGGTCTAGTTCGCGCTATATAAAACTCTAAAAAAAACACACAAAAAAAACCTCTTGAATTACATTTACTTTTTCAGATTTCTTCCCATTTGTAGCTGAGAAATCAACCGTAGTAAATGCCTTCATGAATGCTAGAATCCCTTTCTGAGTGCCAAAAAGGCATAAGAAAGGCATATTTTGTCGATTAGTAAATCTGGGCCTAAGATCTTGCATTGGTTACATCTTTACTAAGAGTAGTTGGATATTTCTTCACAGGTCTAAATGTAATGAGTTAGTCAACACTTAGCTCTTACCTTTGTTAGGTGTCCTTTAGTGTTAAGAAGCTTTTGTGAACTTTACAATTCATAATTGAAATTAAAATGACAACATGACGTTGTTTACTACAGCAATCTCTTCTTTTCTATACAAATTGCTCGGGTTAGACTAAGAAAGAAATAGAAAGACAGGTAGGTAGATAGAAAGATAGACTCTGCAATACAAATTTGTAGCTATGGTTGAGTTGTACTAAAACATGAAACGTTTTAATATGGTAAAAAACTTCTGACTAGGCTTGGACGAAATTTAAATGACACCTGCGGAATTCACATAATTTCGGTAATTTTGTGTTGGGCTTGTTATGAAAAAATCCTGAAATTATGTCATTAAGCCACTTTGCATAACTACGCAGCATTTGCAGTAAAAATGTACAGCAAATGTGCAATTAATGCTGAAAATTTACGACGAACACATGCAAACAACAGAACTTGAGCGGCTGTTATTTGTGGTGTATTTGTCTAAATGTGTCCTCGTAACAAAAATTGATGCAAGGAGAAAGTTTGTGCTAAAATATAGAGCAAAATAACATATTTGCATTTTGCATAATTATTACGAATTTTGCATAATTTTGTCATAATTACACAAAGAGAATTATATGAACTTCGCACAACCCTACTTCTGACTTCTTTCACGAATCTGCATGAAATTTGGCATTTCTTCCCGTTAGAAATTTAGGCCTAGGTAAAATTGCGAGATTCACTAAATCATTATATTTTGTGAAATACAATTTCACATTATCCAGCATGAAACTCCCTATTCCATTGGTGTGGTTGAAAACAAAGCATACCTCTTTGAAGACAAAGCACTTTTGTGTAGGTAGCTATCGTAGCGATGTCAGTCTGCTGAAACATGGTCATGTTTACTTGCTTTGAGAGCAAATCAATCTTTCATATTTTACACATATTGCAGCCTGCATTTTCTGTTATTTGGGAGCCGCCTCATTAAGGTATTGGTATAATCCATTTTCTTACATTAATCAATGACTCAGGTATGTGCCAGTGCAATATGCAATGTTGGAAATGTGTGTCCCTACATCTGTAAAGAAATCTGCAGCACAGGACATTGTTAAGAATTTTTTGACTGTCACTTACTATAACATGTTGTTGGGATGGAAAAGTCCTCCCTCGCATGGCAATGGACGTGCACCCCTGCCCTGAGTGTCCCACTGTACTGATGTCTGAATCCCTTATGCTGATTTTTGTGGTCAGAGGTAAACACAGATCATGCGTGTGTGTTATGACATGGCCCTGTCTTCAGATTGCAGTCTTGTTAAACCGGGAGTGGTGCCCAAAGCTTTACTCTCATAGTGGTGAAAGGCTACTGCCTTTACCAGGAGTTAAGCAGCATAAGCACGGTGGTGGTAGCATACCGTGGACTGATCAGTAGGAGACAACAGGTCTTTTTTACCTGTGTCACTGGAGTGAGGCCTTCAGGCTGACTCCTTTAACGTTCAACTGCTGTGTGCTTAACTCATCCTTGGCCTGTATCAGTTTGGTGCATAGTGCTGTGCAATGCATGCATGGTATATATGTGCTGGGTGTATGTATGCCTGTGAATGGTACAATACAGGGATAATGCAGGACTGTGCAGTGCATGTATGTTATATGCATGTGCCTGGTGTATGTGTGCCCGTGAGTGGCACAATACATGAAGGATGCAGTGCAGTGTAGTGCGTGTATGCTGCATACATGTGCTGGGTGTATGTGTGCCTGTGAATGGTACAGTACATGGCTGAGTGGGATGAGAAACAGAAGGAAAAGGAAAGAGAGCTGGAGAGGAAAAAGACAGCCCTGGGGAGACGGAAACTTAGGATGGCAGCAATTTCAACTCCATCAGGGATAGGTAATTCCACATGCAGTTCATGCCAGGTTGCGGCCAAGGTTCCAAAAGATCTTGTGGATGTGTATGTGGAAGGTCAGAACATTTTGGAATAGTTTGTGAGTTTTAAGGTCACTTGTAAAGTGCAGGTGTCTATGGCAGATGTCTTAATGGGGTGCATGCCACTGGAAGTGCAGCCTTTATTAGAAGAATGCTTGTGGCAGGCAGGATGGTCTATGAGTGAATGAAGGAAGATCTGATTAGGTGGTTTGGGTTGAAGAAAGCTCAGTGACTTTAGAGATTCTGGGACTGCAAAAGAGCCAATGGTGTTCTGTTTCAAACTTTGATTCATGATGTATTGCATGATTGGAATGAGTGGTCAAGAGGGATGGAGGCCAAGGACTTTCAGTCTCTCAACCACTTAATTGTGACAAAGAAACTCAAGGAAGAGTGCTCTATCCCACTTAGGCAATACCTGTTTGATTTGGCAGAGAGGGATCCAGAGAAACCTGCAGTGTTGGCTGACAGGTGGTTAGCTAACAGGGTTCCCAAAGTGCTAGAGCAGTATGGTTCTAGGCCAGAGGGGAAGAGAAACACTCCACAGACTGATTCCAAACTGGAGGATAAGGGCCAGAGTATTTGCCATGGGACTTGAGAGGGCCCTGAAAAAATGGAAATGGGAATATGTGTCAGCGAAGGAGCATCATGAAAAGGGAGGACAGGGAAGCCCTTCTAAGTCCAAGGTGGTGACTTACTTCAAGTGCCACAAGGTGAGACACTGCAAGAGAGATTGTCAGGCAAAAGACCCTGACCCAGTAGAACTTGTGATAGTAAACATGTTATAAGTAGGTGAAGGAGCCGAGAGGGTCTAGTTGCAATCAACCTAGTAGTTTTGGACAGCTGGGAAAGGGACCCAGATACTCTGAAACACATTCATCCTAACACAATAGGGTTTTTGCAGGAAGTTAGTATCAATGGGAGGAAAGTGCCCACCCCTAGGGATACTGAAGCCTTCTGCAATATGGTTGAGAGGAAGTACCTCAAGCCTGAGGAGATACTCTCTGGGACCAAGGATACAGAGTTTGTAGAAAGTGGCGAGGGAACGGAATATCCGCTTTCCAGGGCTGAGATTGAGCTCAATGGTAAGGTATCTGTGGTCGATGTCAAGGTAAGAGAAAAGCAAGGTGATTTGATTGCGATTGGCTTGGTGCCAGGATCAGAAGCCTTTATGTCTTATATAACGGCAGCTGTGTTGACCAGAGCACAGACTGCACATCAGTCTTAAAATGAAACTGGGATCATTACTGTTTCGCAGAAACCAGGAAAGGGTAGTTTTGCAGAAAAAGGGCAGACTCCAGGAAGGCAAAGGCAGTGGGGTTCATCGCTTCTGCTCCAGAGGGACGGGAATAAGACTCCAGAGTGGACCAGTTGCTGAAGCCTTGTCACTTTAGCTGCAGGATTTGCTAGCTGCTGGAGTGCTTACCATGGAAGATTTCCGCAAGGCACAGATGAAGTGCCGTACACTGGTGGTTCTTTGGAAGGAAGCCCAGGAACAGGTCAGCAAAGGAGTGGTTGGGAAACACTATGTTGACTGGGAGGATGGTCTACTTTAAAATGAGTTGGTAAATCCTAAGCCAGGAACGAGCATGTGGCTAGTGGTTCCATTAGTGCACATGAACTTCATCAGTCACTGGCTTATGAAGTGCCCTTAGCAAAACATTTAGGGATTAGAAAAAGCTAGGATAGGTTGGACCCTCTTTTCTATTGGCCAGGGATGCACAAAGATACATAGGAGTTCTGTAGAACTGGTCTAATTTGCCAGATGAGTGGCAAGACAGGAGGGAGGACCAAGGCACCATTAGTGTCTCTACCAGTTGTAGGTATTCTATTTGAGCGGGTCAGAATAGACTTAATTGGTCCATTTGATCCCCACCACAGTCAGGTAACAAGTAAATCTTGGTTTGGGTGCATCATGCCACCAGGTACTCAGAAGCCATACTTCTGAGGAGCATGACGACATGGGTGGTAAAAACAGCTCCCTTGGGGATCTTTTCTAGCTTCGGATTTCCAAGGACGGTAATTTCTGACTGGGGATCCAACTTCATCTCATCTTACATGAGAGAGATGTGGGATCAAGCTGGTGTAGCCTACCACCTCTCCATAGAATGCCACCAACAAACCAATGGTTCGGGGGAGCGGTTTAACTAGACACTGAAGAGCATAATGGGAACTCTGCAAACACAAGGAGATGATGGACGGAGCGCTGAAACTTTTCAGACACTCACCCCCAGTCACAGATCTGGATTGAATCCATCATCGTTCTTTAGCTCACTTTGCCACCCCAGTTTAGACACAGCTATATGCAAATCAGTCTTGACCCTGTGCCTCATGGGAACAGTCCAGCCCGAACTGCCAAGCCATGTCTTCCCTGGACCGGAAACAAGAATCCTGGGACCGGTTTCGGGCTAACAGCCCTCATCAGCCAGGCTAGCTTGAATCCAGTGGCAAAGTGAGCAAGGGACCCACGTCTGGGCATACCCTGCCAACTTAGGGTTAACAAAGCAACACAAGGAGATGATGGACGGAGCGCTGAAACTTTTCAGACACTTATCCCCAGTCACAGATCTGGGTTGAATCCATCATCGTTCTTTAGCTCACTTCGCCACCCCAGTTCAGACACAGCTATATGCAAATCAGTCTTGACCCTGTGCCTCATGGGAACAGTCCAGCCCGAACTGCCAAGCCATGTCTTCCCTGGACCGGAAACAAGCATCCTGGGACCGGTTTCAGGCTCTCATAAAGGGAACTCTGCCAGACAACGTCAGATAGAAGTGGGATCTTCTCCTGCCATGTCTCTTGTTTGCATTCCGAGAGATTCTGCAGAAGGGGGGTAGAGTTCTGTTTCTTTGAGCTTCTGCATGGACACACAGTGCAGGGTCCACTCAGCTTAGTCAGAGAAGGGCCCTTAGAGTCTCAACAAAAGGATGCGGTGGAATATGTGATTGGCTTTCAAAAGTTGACAGCGCAATACGAGTCAGAAAAAGAAAAACCTTCAGGCCAGCCAAGCGGTGATAAAGGAATGGTAGGACTGAAAAGCACTGCTAGCTGGGTATCAGGAAGGTCAGGAGGTGTTGGTGCTAAAGTCTATTTGTCCAGGGCTTTGAAGGACAAATGGTGTGGGCCACACAAGGCAGTTCAAAAGATTACTGAGGTTAACTACTTAGTGGACACAGGTGCCACAAGGGAATCCAGGAGGGTGTTCCATGTGAACAGGCTGAAGCCTTACCTCCGGAGAGATTACATAGTGATTAGCATGACTATGGCAGAGGAAGTTGAGGAAGACAGTGACCCTCTTTCTGACTTGCTTCTGAGTGATGAAGGGTGGCACTGTGGAAGGGGTTTGGTTAGCCCCTGAGTAAACGCCTGAGTCTACTGACTTGCAGTAGTAGTTTAGAGTACCAAAACAGATGCCCACCCAATCCCAAGAGCAGATCAGCTTGTGGATTGTTTAGGTGCTGCAAAGTACTTGAGCATCTTGGATCTGACCAGTGGATATTGGCAGATTAGTTTGGCTCCAAATTTTAAGGAGAAGAGTGCATTTTCTATGCCTGAGGGGTATGTCAGTTCAAGATGATGGCCTTTGGGTTGAATAATGCTCCGCCCACTTTTCAGCACCTGGTGAACCATGTTCTCGCAGGGCTGTAAGAGTTCTGTGTGGCCTACCTAGATGACATTGCAGCGTTCAGCAATTCATGGCAGGCCACCTGAGACACTAAGGACAGATGTTGGCTAGGATACAGGGCAAAACTGGCCAACAAGGCTACTAAGTGTCAGGTGGGGCAGTCCTCTGTAGTCTACCCTGGGCATGAGATGGGGAATGGGAAGATTCTCCTTGCCAAGACTCACCAGGGAGGACTTCGCAAGCCCGTCTGAACACTGACGATCGGGAGTGCTGGAACCACAACTCCCGTCATGCTGCGTGGTCTGGATGTGACGCGCATGCATGACTACGTTTTGATTTTCTTGACGGCCTGATAAATTGGATCTGGGTCATCAGACATGGCCGATTATTCTTGGAATTCAGGCAGTCATGTTGTGGAGGAAGACCCGGTCTGGTAAGGGTGCATATTGCACCACCCAGGTTTCTTTCGAGCCAGCGGCTCGTAAATTGTGGTAAGCCATGAGTTTGCGGTTTACAATCATTCTTTTCTGTGCTTTGGACTTCGCTCGTTTTATCCCCGTTGGCAAGTTTACTTTCCTTAAGCTCACGAGGAGGGGAAAATGAGTGCAAGCTGTGTTTCACCTTATTTTTGTTTTTCCTGACTGTTTGTACTATTGAATTACGTGCTGGGAAGAGGCAGCGCGGGTTGTGGTTCCTGCCTCTTAAAACAAAACGCTCTCTTGTGAAGCTTCTTGGGTCTGGGAGTACTATGAACCGTGAATTCAGACTTGATCAAACCCGCTTGAGATGGGCTGGAACTGAATGTTACAGGGAGTGCTTCCTATTCAGCTAAGCCCTGATAACTGTTGCGAAACCTACTACAAGTATGTCAATGCTATAATTGAACTTGAGACTTGGTCCTCCTATTCCATGTGCGTCCCGCATGTGGAAGGAATGCTCACCATTACATAAGACTTATTTTGAGTACATAATGGAAATTCTATGAGTGGAATAGCATGTTTATTTATTCGTCCGTGTTTATCTGTTTATGCATATAGCAGGGGGATTGTGGCAGACCCTTGGAATAATATCTCTCACCTCCCCTGTGATGCGTGACTGCCCGAGCAAAGGGGTATGTAGGACTTTGCGAACAGTATCTAATAAGATCTTTTGGTGATGACAACTGTAAACAATTGGTCTTTCTCCTCTTCAAATAGCGGTGCATACCAACACGGTTTTTGTGGCCGACACTGCAGAACATTCTGGCTTGCTACAGGCATGACAGGTTGTTTACTTTTCTTTTACAGGTATTGCCATTTCATTTATGCGTGATTAAGGTTTAGAGAGAGAGAGAGAGAGAGTAAGGAAAGAGTTGGTTCTAAGTAGCGTTCTTTCTTTTACAGGTCTCCCTCCCTGCTGATCCCTCCCTTTCCTTCCCCCGCTTAATCACTTCAATAGTCTGTGCTGACATAGCATTCAGATTTGAAGCTATTGAGAGGTGGACCCATACTAGCATCACTCCAACCCTGAGGATACAGTGATACGACACTCCTATTGGATGCCAAGATTCAGTCTGTGATGGAGTGGGAAGTGCCTACTGCTCAGACTGAAGAGAGGGCCTTCTTAGGACTTACCGGGTATTACAGGAACTTTGTGGCAAACTATGAAAGTATAGTTGCCCCATTGACTGCTTTTACCTCCAAGAAGCAGCCCAGGAAAGTGATATGGACTGAGGAGTGTCAGAGGACATTTGAGGAACTGAAGAAGGCACTGTTCACTGCACCTGGTTTAAAAGCACCTGACTAGAGTCAGCCTTCCATTGTAAAGACGGATGCCTCTGACAAAGGAGTTGGAGCGGTGTTAGCTCAACTGTATGACAAGGGTAGAGAGCGCTCTGGAGCCTTTATTAATAGGAGGTTACTACCCACAGAACAGAACTGGGCAGCTTTAGAGGAGAAATGCTTTGCCATAGTGTGGGCTTTGCGTAAGAGCCACCCTTATTTGTTTGGCTCTAGGATTGTGGTGCAAATGGATCATAAGCCACAGAAACGTTTGATGACTATGAAGGGAGAGAATCCTACGTTTTTGAGATGGGATGTTTTATACAAGGGTTAGACTTTGGGGTGGAGTACAGAGTCAGATTGAGCCAATTGAATGCTGATAGACTTTCCTGACAATTTTATCGATCTAACCACCCAAACCACTCCAGGTTAGGGATTGATTTGGTGTGTTCTTATTTGAGAGGGGATTTTGTTGGGATCAAAAAGTCCTGTATATGGTAATGGATGTGCACCACTCCCCTGAGTGCCCCAACTGTACCGATGTCTGAATCTCTACTGCTGAATTTTGTTGTCAAAAGTAAACACGGATTATGCATGTGCACCATGATGTAGGCCTGCATCATGGATTGCGGTCTTGTTGGACCTGGAGAGGCGCCCAAAACGCTATCCTAATAGTGATGAAAGTCTACTGCCTTTACCAGGAGCTAAGCTGCATGAGAACGGGTGTGACAGCATACCATGTAGTGATCAGTAGCAGTGAACAGGTCCTTTATACCTGTGTCACTGGAGCAAGGCATACAGGCTCACCCATTTAAAGTTCTGCTGCTGTGTGCAGCTTTGGCCTACATCAGTTTGGTGTGTAGTGCTGCGCAATGCATGTGTGGTATACATGTGCTGGGTTAATGTGTGCCTGTGAATGGTACAATACAGGGATAATGCATTACTGTGCAGTGCATGCATGTGCTGGGTGTATGTGTTCCTGTGAGTGGTACAGTACATGAAGGATGTAGTGCAGTGAGGTGCATATATGCTGCATACATGTGCTGGGTGTCCGTGTGCCTGTGAATGGTACAGTACATGACTGACTCTGGGTTCCATTTTGAGAGACCCAGGGCTGCATGGTGAAACTGGAGGAAGTAGAGGAATCCCCCCCTGACAAATTTGTGAATTACTGCATTCCTACAAGCTGGTTGGGACCACTACAGAGAGTACACTTCAAAGGGTGCTCTTTGATTCAGAGAGAGGGCACAATGAAGGAGCCTGTGAACATCTCAGGAAGGAGATGAAGCTGATAAGAGAATTATAAAGAGGAAGCCAAACCTTCTGATACACATATCACTGTGGCTGACATCCAGGTGTGAACTCCTAGCCACTCCCATGGCTCTGTTGTGGGACTTTCAACATTGGAGTTGCTCCTGCTGTGACTGCTTTCTGGAGGAAGAAAGTGTGTTGGAGTTTGTGCTTCAAAAGGAAACAGACCCTCAATATAAACTTCAAAGATGCGGACTCTAAATCACATTTGGTTTCTGTAAATGGACTATTAGAAGGTGAGCTTGAGACCCCCAAAATGATCAACTATCAAGCAATCAGCTGGCTATGTGAGTAGGGTAAGCTCTGCAAGACTTCTGCCTTTGATCAGGACTGGGGTCCAAGGCCAGCTTGTCTCCCAGCTGGGCAAGGAGACATCACTGAGTGAATCCAAGCACACCTTCTCTGGAGCCTGAAGCACCAGTGCCTGCCTGCTTGTCAAGACTAGTGGGCTCTGTGAGGAAGACTAGGCTATTGGAGGGAAACAGGTCCAATGGGTAAATCCTGTTGAATGGATTCCCTTACTGAGGTGTGAAGAGATGGCTGCTGCACTGCTCAGGTCGTTGCCCATGTGCAGGGAAAGTTGGCAACCATTGTATGGCAGAGGAGGGCAGCCGTGAAGGGAGCCATTATCATCGCTGTGCCGAACGGGTCATCACCCATGAGCAGTAAGGAACCGGCAACCCCGTATACCAGGAGGGGCCACCGCGAAGAGAGTGCCGTACCGAGTGGGCCATCACCTGTGTGCGGTGGAAAACCGGCAAACCGTATTCTAGGTATTCCACATTGAAGAGATTCCTATACTGAGAAGGCTGTAGCCCTTGTGTGGTAGTGGTGCACTGGTGACCCCATTGCCAGGAGGGGCTGCTGTCAGGAAATCTGCTGTGCTGATCGGGTCAGAGCCTGTGTGCAGTAGAGAGACAGTGACCCCGTATGGAAGAGGGAGGGAGCCATCGGCACCAAGCAAACTGTGTGACCTGGTCGGGATCGCCAACAGAGGAGAGAGGCTGCCGTGGGCACCCCTACGGACCTGCACCATGCCTGAGGACCAGAGTCTTGACCTCTGCACTACTTCCTACCCCTCCAACTAACCATGGGGAGGACCAAAGACATATCAAGCTTGGATGAGCCACGAAGAACCTCCATGTTATGCCTCATTTCCAGCTGGGAAGAATTGGAGGTATTTACCACACTGAGTAAATTACTCAACGCCCAGGGGTAATAATGTTTACTGTGTGGTACATACACCCACCCACACTCTGCACAACTTATAATGAGGGCCTCAATATATTCCCAATGATTATGCTTTCAAACATTTTACTCCGTTAGTAAACGTGTTCTAATTTTCAGGGGGAACTTCGCAGGCTTCCATCTTTTATCATGTAACATTTAGTAGATTTTACAGAGCTTGTGTTCTAACATTACATAGAACTCATGAGACTCCTGAAGTACCAGGAAGACAAAAAAGGCAGTATTTAGAGACTTTGACGCTCCTTTGATACATTGTTTATCCTGATGATTTGAAATGTGTTCCTTTTATGTAAATGTTCATGAAGCAGACTTCTGCGTTAATGGGTCTTTATAAGAGGCTCATTATAGCTCTGCTGAAGGGAGCACATAAAAGATCTTTTGTGAGAGGAGGCATTAACACATCGAAGGACAATGCTTCAAACTCTTTATTAGGCTACATGCCTAAAAGTGGATTTTGTGGAAACTAGATATGTTAAAATATATGTACAAATGTGATATGATCTCATTGTAGGAAACGTAATGTTATTACAAATGTAATTTCCTGCCGAGGAGAATTTCAGTAAATTCATTTCTAATTCTAATTGTTTTTCCCTGCACTAGTCACCAAAAACAAAGGAATGGCAACCTCATCACTATACACGATTCTTTCTGAGGTACTTAGAAATGTGCACTTCTAGGTGGCGCTTTGAAGAAATGTGTGTGAATACGCCAGGGGTGAATATTAAGGGGCCCATTAGGATGTCGGGTGGAAGCACTACCGCCGTGCTGTCGGAGGCAAAAACCACCAGTTACCGTCCGGCCGCCGCGGCCCACACGCCCGCCCAATTAGGATGTGTAAAATCAGCCAAACACCGCCCGGAAGCCCGCGACGCCACCCGCCATCAAAGTGCGCCCGTACACGTAGCGGCGCCAGCCAATGGAGGCACACCGTCCGACGAAATCACGTACTGCCCGGTGTACAAATTACGATGCCGCAAACAAACAGCTACCCCGGCTAAGAGACACCGCACGAGATACCAAGGCGGAAACTCGACTGCTCGAGTACGGACACCAAAAGGCGGCCCACCCCGACATGAATCCTGCACTCCAGGCCATCCCCATGCTGTACCTGATGCAGCACCCAGGAGTCAACGCGCCGCGGCGCGCAGGTAGGCAGACACACAACAAGGGCACGCAAACACCGCACACAGTGCAAGGGCGGAAAAAATGTACATGGCCCCCCCAGACACCCCTGTGTGGACAGGACACATCCACCACTGCACCCACAAATGTCACACCGGGCAAAATGAAACAACTCGCAACAACCGGGCACACACAACCCGGGACCAGGAACTGACATCCCCGTCACGGCAACGCAGCGCAGCGGCGATGACGCAGCTACACATGCGCACAACGCAGAGGCCAACTACAGCGCCATGCATGGGCCGCACACAAATAACACCACACACCAGCCCCACCCTGAACGCACATGTCACGTGGCATTCCGTCATCAGTCATGTCCCCAACCGGCAACTCACAGGTGCCAACATGACGCCACACAAGTGCACCGAACAGGGCAGTGATGTCACGCCAAAATAGGACACACCCTTGTGTGTATGACATGGCGAAGCACACAGCGGCTGCGACATCACGCCGCAGAATATGTACCTTGTCCGCAAAAGGCACGCCTGTACCATACAAAAATACTAATACCATCCTGCACCCAATACCAATACATGCAATACGTTACATGAAAAAACCCGGGTGCCTGACAACAGGTGTTACCAATTACAACACACACACACAAGGCCCAACGCATAGCGGAAACGCAGCGTGCCGCCCACACACGGGAAAGCAGATAGCACTGAATGGCCTTCCATTCCCACTCTGAAACCACATATCGACAAAACAAGCCGGAGAATACAGCCATTGTCCCAACAACAAGCCAAACAGAGGCATGCCGAGGAAACCATCCAATGTGCAGATAGCGCACAACATGAAAGAAATTTCTGACCACAAAAAAGAAATAAGACCACTCCTCCATGTGGTTCACATGCAAGTAATCTGGAAGGAGTCAGACACCACTGACCTTGACCATTCATAGAAGCATGTGGGATGAGGACCTGTGTCCTCCGCACAAGCTACTATAACCCAAACCCTGCCTCCGTACGACTATTCCAGATTTCCCAGCATCGTCGGAGGGTGCACTCTGCTGACTGCACAGCCGGCTGGAGCACGCCATCACATCGCCCTGTAGCAAAATGGCAGTCGCACCACACCTACCCAACTACGCCGGACAGATGCAGCTCTACATGGACAGCCTGCTACAGATAGTGGGCTGTGAAAACCTGGCCATGCTGAACGTAAGTTACCGAGTAACTTACCGCATCGCAATGTTCAGCTGCGTCATCCCCGTCTTCTACTGTCGGAGGTGTCCCTTCCACTGTCCTGTGGATTTATGTCTCTCCAACCCGGCATGTCCAAAGGCGGACCTGGTACAACTGTTCGCCCGCCTGGACGCACACGACAGGATCTGTTCAGTCTATGGGGGTATGGCGTATGTGGCTGCAATCGGACACACACTGCAATGGGACATGTGTGCCTCCACACAACGGATACTGGATCACAGTTCCATCGAATGTCATCCAACATGTCCCATCAGGCTCCTACAAGGGACAACTTACGATGAACACATTGACAGCCACCATCCGCTTCATTGGATGGCATCCATGTATAACACCAATGCCATGGAAGCCCTGCTGGAAGGTATCGCATACCTGACAACTTGTCAATTCGTCGGGCCCCGACGCAATACCCCCAATTGAACAATGATGTTCAACACCGTACCTATGCTTGGCTTACGCACGGACTGGGCAGTCACCTGTACAATAACTATACCATACAACCTGCAACAAACACCACACTATCAACTCCACTGCCATGACATCGGACATTTTCGGGACATTCTCTCTGTTCCCCACCACATCCAATATCTCTGCATGAACAGGGGGAGGCAGAGGTATGGGACTTGTGTACAGTAACCACATGGACAATACTGCACGAACAACTATGCCATAATATGTATCCTGCGCACATGAACATATGCACCGGTCAGTGCACACTAATCTGTCAGCTGTATAACGTGAGAACTGTCACCTCACCTTTGTCTGTACTTCCGTGCCAGGACTTTTGCATGGACAACAAATGCATCCCCCAACAACATTACCCCAGTGAATGTGACATGTGCAGTAGCCACCACATTGCAACAACTAGTGACACGCTGCTGCATGCACGTAGGCTCATGCTCTGATGTCACCCCTCACGCACGTGTGTCGCAGTAACTACTGTAGTAAACCTGTACCATGGAACTGAGATGTACTGTACCTATGATGTCAAGCTGTCCCGTAGGCAAAATGATTACTGTCTGTGTCAAAGTCGAGAGCTCCTCAGTAACTAGCAAATGTACATTAGCATAGCAAGGGCAAGGCAGTTGTAACTCTGAAGCCCTCATTCCACAGTCAACAACTAATCACATCTACCCCTAATCCCTTTTGTATGTGTAATCATGCTAAGTACATCCTCCACATGCATTTCGCTGCCAGTAGTGTCCACTATACTGCATCACAGAGGACGTAAGTCCAAATACATGGCTTGAACACAAGTACGAATGAGAGAGGATGAGAGTGTGTGAAGTACACGACAGTCGTGAGATGACCATGTAGTCCACTGTCATTGGATGTCAACGCAAATGAGTAGCCGCAACAGTGGCCACATGCAATACCACAGCTCCTGGAGCAGGACTTGTCAGACTCTGAAGGTGCCCGAAAGATCATCACATCAACACTGACGGCCTGGTCACTACAAATGCACAGTCCTACACATGTCTACAATTTCCTACACAGTCTGACCACACACTCAGCAACCAAAAGTAGGAGCCACGCAAAAGCATGCCACAGCAATGCCTGTCAAAACACACACACTGCATCAGTTTGGGTGGGCAGCACTGCACAATGAGTAAGAACTGCAGAAAATCTGACATGCACAATTGAACTAGGCACAATCTTGACAGTGACACACCCTGCACACACACAACGTCTGAACCATAACAAGTAGGAGTCATCCTGAATTGCAAGGACACACCCACACACTGCATACCGTGCAACATACAACACACATATCTCATCATATACACAGACCTCAACACGGTTACAAACATCCACCATGGGCCGGGGAAACATAGGTGTGTAGTCGACATGGCCACAACACACACACACACCAACGCCACCCCAAACTCACACCACCCACACCACCCACCACCACCTCCCAAATGCACACATTGAGAGTAGGCCATGTGCCCAGGCACAATGCACATCACAAGACTAACATACACCTACACCGCTGGCCACACAGCAAGTAAGCTCACACCTGCCCGCATACTCAGCGCATGCTGCCAGTCCACCTGTGGCTAGACTCACACCCTGTGCATTGCGTGCACGCAAACATGACACGGATACATTTACCCAGAAATAACACCAAATACATGCAGTCAATCCGTTGCACAGAAAAGCAGATTCATCACACACACAAGTAGCAGAGTCTGAAAGAAGTGAAGTCCCTGCCACGTGTACAACACATTGGAATGTGAGACCAGACATTGCAATTGCTGAGGTCACATACACGGCATGTGCCCCACTTAACCAAGCACACACTGCAACAACTGCAATCATCAACTACACAGATACAACCGACTACAGGAACAACAGCATCCAGTCACAGATTACATCGACAGCCGGCATAACTCATCAACCCCAGGGACAGTGCCCAGTTCGATGTGCCGAGTAGTGACACGTAGTGCCGCGGATGCAATGTGTGTGAGTGTGCCCTGCCATGGCCAGCCCACACTGCCATGGCAGTCACAATATCCATCACAGCCACCTCTGTGTCAGAAGGAGATGTGTGAGTGTGCCTACCAATCTAACAGGATGCCAGTACGACTCGGTGCTGTGTGTGTGCTACGGGACAGGTGCAGGTCCGGCCCTGAGAGAGTAGCACAACTGTGGAAGACACACATGTGTCATGTGAAGCAGGAGTTACGCTTGGCCCAGGTGGGTGGGTGTGACGGGTAGGTGCACACATGCAATGTTGAAACACACTGTGTTGGGAGGATTCGGGAGCACTAGATTACCGCTGTCTTGGGCATTTGTACAGACCACCTGTCTGGGGACGAATGTGAACACGTGTGTGCACAACAGGCGGCCACACGAAAGATGTGCATCAGGTGTAGACGTCAGCCCACCCTCTGTGGACATGCTGGATACTGCTGTGCGTCCGCCAGGCCCTTGCCAAGGCACGCACATCCCCTGTCGACCAGGTGTACCCCCAACATTGTCCACCTGCACGGGCTATCCAGGGCACGGGATGGCAGTGGAGCATGGTGGGTGAGAGGTCATGGCGCGCTCCTCCTGGTCAAATCACGCAGGCAACACATCCTCATTGTGCAGCATGGCACAAGTCAAATATAAGTAGTGGGGGGACGCACACATCGCGCCCGGGAGTGACGTCACGGAAGGTGGCTCGCACCATCGCACTCATTGCCTATTTCCCCACCCACGTTACATGCCATTGCAACAGAGAAGCCAGCGCGTGCACAAGCAGCTCCAAGTTTGCCCCAGAGAGGCCAAAGAGTGAATGTGTGGGTCCATTAGCTCCAGTTGGACGCGGCCTGGGCCGCTAGGGCAGCTACAGCCTCTGTGTGTTGCAGGTGGTGTATCCGGACTGCGGAGCCTGTCATGCATTGTCAATGTTGTCCAGGTCTCGAGTCGGGGTACCACGCAGGTGGACGGCGTCCCGCCACTGATTATACCGCGAGACAGACAACTCGTTCAAATGGACCCACACATACACTCTTTGGCCTCTCTGGTGCGAGCTCGGAGCTGCCTGTGCACGCGCTGGCTTCTCAGATGCAAACGCATATTGGGGTGAGCGAAGGGGAGGCCATAAGTCTGACGGTGCAAGCCACCTTCCAACATGTCACATCCGGTCGGGACGTCAGCGTCCCCCACTCCTCCGATTTAGGACTCGTGCACTGCTGCCGTCACATGTGCCACCCCCAGGGGGTGGGGAAAGGGTCAGGAATGTCAGTCTGAGATTGGCGCAGTTGAAGGCACACCTTCACTGGGGGTGACAACCATTGGACGGTCTGGTGTAGTCCACCCACGCGTACATGTGGGCCCTCCATCATCCATGTCTCCTGCGGCTAAGTGATGTCATGGGCAATGACGTAAGTGAGGAGAGCTGTCTGCCCCATGCACAGATGGTGCATCAGCTCAACAGACCCAGCACTGAGGGCAGCAGGGGTCACATGTGCAGGGGCAGCTGTGCCTGGTGTGAAGGACACCCTATCCTTCATCCCTGTGCCGACACGTGTTGCACCAGTGGAAGTGGATGGGAGGGCGGTCATTGGCCTCCGCGTGGCTGAAGAGGAGCCAGAGTCCACGTCCCCTGTGTTAGTAAACATGGATGCAGCACCTCTGTCCTCAGATGACTCAGAAATTGCCATCTCGGCCTGTGATTAATCCAGCACACGTCAGGCCCCTCCGAGGCGCAGGTCACAACTGTCTCACTCAGCAGCTGTGCAGCTGCTACATCCGATGCCACCCCACTGTTGAGCATCCCCTGTCCCTCAGCACCCAGGGGAGATGCAACATGAGAGAGAGCGAGGTGGTCCCACTCATCTGGCATCAATGACACAGACATGTGCAAGGGAAGCAGCACAGAACATACCCAAATCCACATGTTGCACGATACCTGTGCAATAGTATACAGCTACCACAATCAACACCCAATGGCTGGGGTACAGGAAAGGAATCCACGAATTAGTGCCACGAATGTAGTGCACATCGCACTACACACGGCCTGTGTCACCCTGCGACCATAGCCCCAACTCGTGTTGTGCCCAACCACTATCCTGATGGTGGCAAGGATGACCACTATGTAATTAGGCCAAACACATACCTGCATGGAGCAGAATGGGAAACTACTCACACAGACTGCAACCTGACAGCCCACAATGGCCATGAGCCCTTGCCATCCACCTGTCGTTCACACGTGCACAACTGTTGTTGCACGGTGTGCCGGATGTGTAAGTACCAGAGACATGAGGTGAGGCATCGCACACATATGTCCGAGCGAAATCAGAGTAGGCACAGTGCCCCTAACATACATGTGAATAGCCACTCCAGCCTACTACAGGTTGTACCTGAGGGCTACGACTCCGAGTGCATTGGGAATGCAGAGTGCCCTAATTGCATCTTAAGCCTCAGGACTAGCATATGCATGTCAGATGCACACAGCACAGACTACAGTTACTACACACTGCATCACAAAACAAACCTCACATTACCCAGATCATGGGTAGGCTGTGGACACATGCTGCCTCTCACAGCAAAAGACACCATCCCACAAGACTGTAAACGTTACGTGTCACTTGTGATGTGTATTTGCAATCACACAGCTGTGTTGTCATGGAGCTGTCAATGTGTACACCTGTCAATGTGTTTTTGAGGTGTGATCCGTACAGTGCTGTACATAGGGTGAAGTAGGGACATCAATGACTGTCTCATATCCCCTCGTGCAACAGGACGCACTTGTTTTTGCCGCTCAGCCTGTGTCTATTGCGTTGTTGGTGTGTGCCATACTCACCCAGCCTCGGAAGCTGTGTCAGGCACAGCAGCTAGTTATATTGCCGTGGTGTTGCCGCTTCCCAAATATGCAGTCTGATATCATCGTCATGCCTTACAAGTTATTAAGGCCTAAATCCCCATGTGCATGCTCATAGCAATGGTTTGTGTCACTGCTCATTGCTATTGGTTAGGGGACCTGTGTAAGTGTATTGTGGCTGTGCTGTCCCTACTTGTCAGCTGTTCTGTGATTCAATTGCTTGGTCAGTCATTTTTGTTTTGTGTTTGTGAAAATGCCATGTGGCGTGTTGCTTTGACATGTGTCCACTTCCATCTTTCCTAGGAGGAGACCAAACAAACATCGCCCCTACCAATTGCTGGCAGACATGGAGGACGTGGAGGTAATCCGGAAATTCCGTCTGGACCGAGCCACCCTGCATCGCCTATGTGCCTTGTTGGAACCCCACCTCCGTCCTCGCAGGGTGTATCCGACTGCATTTACCCCCACGGGTAAGGTGATGGCTGCACTGCATTTCTTCGCCACTGGGTCATTCCAACACACAGTGGGCAGTGGGAGTGGGATGTCCCAGCCCATGTTCAGCATGGTGCTACGTGATGTACTGTCAGCTATGATGCTGTACAGGAACAGGTACATCCGATTCCCCAGGGCTCGTGAATTGGCGGCAGTGAAGGGTGATTTCTATGCCCTTGGACGGATCCCCCACGTTGTTGGTGCAATCGATTGCACCCATGTTGGCCTTGTAGCACCACAGGCCCTGGACACATATATAGGAATCGGAAGCACTTCCACTCCCTGAATGTGCAAGTGGTGTGCCTTGCGGACATGGTCATTACACACGTGTGTGCGAAGTTTCCAGGATCGGCCCATGACTCGCACATCATGCGCAACAGCATCCTACCACGTCTGATGACCAATCTGCAACAGGACCGTGCTTGGATTGTTGGTGAGTATGTGTACTCGTGTAGCGTGCCTGGTGTGCGATGCTGTCTTGGGGACAGTTGGAATTGCAACTAATCTCGGTATTCCTCACACCCAGGTGACTCTGCTTATCCGAATGGGCCTTGGCTGCTCAGCCCATTACGTCATCCTCGGACACCAGCTGATGTCCGCTACAATGAGGCACATGGCAGGGCCAGACATGTGGTGGAGCGGACTTTTGGCCTCCTGAAGTCCAGATTCAGATGCCTGGACCGCACCGGGGGTGCACTGGCGTACTCCCCACAGAAGGTGTGCCAGATAGTTGTGGCCTGCTGCATGCTGCACAATGTGGCTATTCGCAAGCAGATCCCCCTAATAGTGGATGACGGTGATCAGCCCGGGCCCCCGCCTGCAGACCAGGACGGGTCCAGTGACGAGGACAGTGGAGAGGAGGAAGCTGTGAATGTGCGTCAGCAGCTCATCGCACGCTACTTCACTTGAAGGTGAGTGACCATGTACGACGGCTGATGTAGCTGTAGTTGTGCAGGTGTATGTGTGCATTGTGACGGAGGCCTTTTGTTCACTGAGTGCTGTGTGGCAATGGTCCATGTCCAGGGTAGTATGCCACTGACAGTGGCTGTGGCATTGTGCCCCGTTGCTCTGTGAGATGTGTGTACATTGCTTGTAGTTGGTGACAAGTACTGTGTGATGGGTGTGTGACACACTAATTGAATGGACTCTTGTTCTGATTTTCACCCCTAGGTCCCTACAACATCTCCTGGCCTATCTACATGCCACACAGCAGAGGCATTCCTGCTCATGGTGGAGGTTGCACATCGTTGATTAAACCCAGGGCACATGAAGCAGATTGTGATCAAGGTGTATTTATTTACAGCGGTGAAATGTGATTGTGTGCAAGGTGATGACAGAAGTGGTGCATGCTGTGACAATGGGTTGACGGACATGGCTGCGTGATGGTCAAGGTGTACCCATGAAGTTCTATGTCCACAGTCCAACAGACACGTGCCATTCACATGGCGGTGTGGGGTAGGATCGTAGTCAAAGTCAGTGCAGTAGGTGGTCAGAGTGGCTGGCTGACTCACTGGCGTTTGGAGCGTGCGTAGTTCTCTCTGGACACCTGTTTCCTCTTCGGACGGCCCCTTCCACGTTTGGTAGGGGGGGTGTGTTGGTGGGCTGCTGGTGGTGTCTGAGGACTGCTCACTCGCTGTGGACGCAGGGGAACTAGATGTTGCATGAGCCTGCGCCACAGCACGTGGTGGTGGCGGTGGTGTGGCTGGCCTTGCTTGGGCCCTCCCCCCCACCACCAGCTGGCCCATGAGGTCCACAAGTCGGTCCATACGGGTCATGAATTGGCCCATATGGGCATCCATGGACCTCAACACCCCAAGGACCTCCCGCGTGTCGGCAGCCGACCTGGCCCATTGTCCTTGGGCCTCTTCATAGGCCCCAAGGACTCTTGAGATTTGCGGCAGGGCTTGGCTCCCAGGCTCAGATGGCGTTGGCCTGACCCTGCTCCTCCCACCGGTACTGCTGCCACCGACCTGCCCACTCGCCACATTGGTCACCACGGTCCTCTGTCTGGCTCCCAGGGTCGAGCACGACGGGCGTGCCACCCCTTGCGCAGGTGCTGTGGCCAGGGATGGCGTGGTGGTGGTGGTGGTTGCGGCGGTGGTGGTGGCCGCAACGACCGTGGCAGCAGGGGTCTGTGACTGGTCAGCTGCCCTGGGTGATGTGTTGGTGGGTAGGAGGGGCCCTGGGGAGCGGTTGGGCCCTGCCACTCCAGACGGGCCTGCTAGGTGGTCCTCGTCCGAGGAGGTGTCCAGGTCTTCTACATCCGTGAGTCCGGGTCGGGGGCTTGCGGACTGGCTGTGCTGGCTTCTGTCTCCCTCCCCAGCATCCAGCTGTTCGGCACCTGTGGGGAGAATGTTATTGTGTTGCACCTTGCAAAGTTTGTATTGGTTGTCTGACATTCACAGTTCGTGCACTGTCGTGCACAGGTTTCCCAGTGGCGTGTGTGTGGATGTACGATGTGTGTATGCGTGGGCAAGGCAATGGAACTGTGTGTTGTGTTCATGTGGCATGGGACGGATTAGCGATGACAATCAGTGTGTGTTGCTGTACTCCTAAATTTTGTGGCATGGGTGTATGCGGGCTCCAGACCCATCGGCGCTTTTGGGGTGAAATATGGTTTTGGGTTCAAATGGAACGCTAAGTAACGCAGATGTCAAAAGGGGGTACAGCCCCCTCAACGCTTTTGGGGTGAAATATGGTTTTGGGGTTCAAATGGAACGCTTCGTAACGCAGATGTCAAAAGGGGGTACAGCCCCCTCAACGCTTTTGAGGTGAAATATGGTTTTGGGGTTCAAATGGAACGCTTAGTAACGCAGATGTCAAAAGGGGGTACAGCCCCCTCAACGCTTTTGGGGTGAAATATGGTTTTGGGGTTCAAATGGAACGCTTAGTAACGCAGATGTCAAAAGGGGGTACAGCCCCCTCAACGCTTTTGAGGTGAAATATGGTTTTGGGGTACATACTGTGTCATATGTGTGCAGAACGGGACATGTGTTTTGGCAACATGACAGTGCAGAGACAAAGGTGTGTGTATGTCTGACATCCCCAGCATATCTGCTCACTGTTATCATTTATGGACATTACACTGCAAGCATTGTAGTGAGTGAGTGATGGTTGTGTGCCACACGACGTATTGCAGATGGGCCAATTCCTTGGTGTGCGTGCTACCCTCGGCCATGTGCAGCAATGCAGTGCTCTTGGGGTGTTGACTATATTATGTATGTTGTAAATCAGTGTGATGTGCGCTTCAGTCACTGCAGACACATTATTTGTGATGGGCAGGTATCTTTGCAGTACTACTGTGTGAGGGCCAGCTGTTCCGATGACATACCTTTCATGACACTGGGGCTGACAGATGAGATGGATGGTATGTTGGATGTGCATTGTGTGGCTGTGTGTTTCATGGGTCCAGTGGTGTTTATGTGCATTACTGGGGTTCCACACTGTTAGTTCGAGACAGGTTAGACTTACATGTGCGGTGTTGTACGTTGTGTGGGGAACAGGCAGTAACGACTACATGGACAGGACTTCGATGGTGTTGGTGATGTGTGTGATGAGTGGCACAGTGCCCGCCGTGTGGGTCAGTACTCCAGTGGGACTTGTGCATGCAGACGTGGCTCCATGGGTGTTGCTGTATTTGTGATGGCTCATGTGGGCTATGTCTCTGTAATACATGTCCGTGTGCACATTGGTCACATGATTATGACAGGGAGCAGTGCTGCGTGTTCCTCTGCTACGTGACATTTCCCAAATGTTAGTCGTAATACTGTCCTCATGCCTACAGACACCCCGCCCTGTACGGTACTCTACCTACTTGTTGGTTTGGAGGGCGCAATGCAATGGATCCCATATGGTACTGGGAGGGAGGGGTGCTCCATCTTGCTGGTCTGTGGGAGTGGGGGCGGTGTTGTGTGTTGTGGTGATGGCTTACCACCCACAGAAACCCCTCCATGTAGGGTAAGATATCTACCTGTCGGCTGAGGGTGTGCACTGCAGTGGCTGACACATGGGTGTGGGGTGTGCTCCACCTTGCTGCGCTGTAGGACTAGGGGCCTGGTGGGTGTTGTACTTCAGCTGTCCCCCTCCGACCCACTGACTTTGTGTTCCGGCAACTTACCTGTTACTTGTCGGTTAGTGCAGCTATGGCTGACACATGAGTGTGGGTGTGGGGAGTGCTCCTTCTGGCGCATCTGGAGTACAAGGGGACCTGGTGGGAGTTGCGGTGCTGGCTGACTGTACACATGCCCCCATGGTTTTGTTAGTTAGTCTGTTGCATGTGTGAGTGATGTCTTGTGTATTGTGTACTGGACATGGGGGTGTTTGTCCCTCGGAGCTATGGCATAGTGGTAGTGCATGTGAGTACATAGCGGTGTGCTGGTATACATTTGTTTGTACTTACCAGCCTCCACTCCCCCTGGTATTCCGGTGAGACTCTCCGGATGTAGGATGCCTCGCACCTTCTCCTCCCACGCCTTGAAGGTCTTAAATAGCGCGGGATTTCCTCTGCCAGTCCTGTCAGCCAGCTGCCGATTCTTGGCCTCCTTCTTTTTGACCACTCTTTTAATGTCGTGCCACCTCTTGGTGATTTCGGCTCTGTTGCGTGGCACGTTCCCGACTGCATTGACCTGGTCTACGATCCTGATCCACAACCGGTTTCTGGTGGCTAGTGGTGTCTGTTGGACCTGGTTCCCATAGATTTGTGGGTGCACCTTGATGATCTCGTTGACCATGACCGTCAGCTCAGTGGAAGTGAACTTGGGCATTCTCTGTGCTGCCATGGTGTGTGGTTTTGTGTTTGTGGTGCTGGTGCGGTGTGTGTGTGTGGTGTGTGATGTGCAGGGGTTTGTGGGGCCGGTGTTTGGTGGTGGTGGTGGTGGTGGTGATGGGTGCGTGTCTGTGGTGTGCTGCTGTCCTTTCTGTCTCGCTGTGTTCTGTGCTCTCGTCTTCAGTTTGTTGTGTTGCAAGGGATTGTGGTCTGTGAAGGGGCTGCATTTGTACTTACCTATGTGGGTGTGTCATGATGTGCTGTTGTTTTCAGGTGTGTTGTGGCTGGTGTTCTGGGATTTGTAGTTTATTTGTTTGTCCAGGGGGATGTGTTTTCGGGATGTGTACTGTGTTTGGGTATTTGGGCGTTGCTTGCTGTGTGGACTTGTTGGCCATGTTGTGTGTGTTTCTTAGGTCCGCGGATGGTTTCTGTGCAGGGACGTGGCCGCCAGGGCTTCCGCCGTGTCCATTTTCATCACTGTTGTTTACGATGGCGGGCGGTGTATTTCTGGATTTGCCGCGCTCATGTCGGGAAGATCGTAATTTCACGGACGGTGTCTCGGTAGTCAGGGCGGGCCGTTTTGGGTTGTCGTGTGGGTTTGCGTCCGTGGCGGACGGATGGACTTCGACTCGGACATAGACGGGCGGTATTTTGTGTGTTTTTTCCGCCGCGGGCGGTGTTCGCTTCGCGACATCGTGATTGCTCGGTCAGTATTCAGAAGGCGTAGGAGGGGCGTTTTTTTACCGCTATGGTAGATGGCGGATTTTATTGCGCCCGGTATCGTAATGGACACCTAAATTTCGCCAGGGAATGTGTCAGGACTACGTTGGGCAACACAGGCTCTACTAGACAAACCCACGCCTCCCAACAACTCCAGTCTTTCAATATTCTGGATACAAAGAGGTAAGTGGAATTCTGCCTGTGCGGAAATAGGATAAAAGAGGAGTGGGTGGCAAAAAGATGAAGTTGAAGCTCCTGCAATTAGGAAGTTGATATAAGTCACTGTGCATACAAGTGTAGGACAAGTGCACCTGGAATCTGGCAGTTCAGAAATGATGCAACCAGATAATACAACGGGAACCAGGGCAAATATCCCGCAATGGAAAGAACAAAACACAAGAAGAGAAACAAACACAAGAAACCTAAATAAATGAGATCTGGGAAGGCTGTCTGAAAACTACACAGAGACGGGAGATCCCATTAATATGTAATGTTGCCAGGAAAGGATTAGTTGTCTCAGAGGGTGGACAGTCAAAATATCGATTTTTAAATATTGAAGCACAGTTATATCGAGTTTTAAATATCGTAGGGACAAAATATTGAAGTCAAGAATATCTACAACCAGAATATCGAAGATAAGGTAAGAAATATCGATGTTGCAAATATCGATGTTAATAATATCGATAGTTAAATTATTGATGTTAATAATATCGATATTTATATGAGTGTTATGTATTTTAGTATGTATTTAATATGTATGTGTTCTATATTTTTTGTTAAGTATTGTACTGTTTTTAAATATATGTATATATTTTTAGAAATTAGTAATTTTTTAAAAGTAAATTTTGTGTTTTAGTACCGTAGCGGGTTGTGGGTTTTTAGGGGAATAGGGTGGGAAGTAATTTAATTATAGTAAATTAAATAATAATTTTTAGGAATTATTAATTTATTTTAATAAAATTTTGTGTTTTATTTCTGTAGCGGGTTGTGGGTTTATAGGGGAATAGGGTGGTAAGTAATTTAATTTTGATTAAGTAATTATTAATTTTTAATTATTGTTATTAATAATTAATTTATTGTTAATTAATTATTAATTGGTAATTAATTATTATTAATTGATAATTATTTTATTTGTATTAATTTATTATTGGAGTGGGTTGTGTGTTTTTAGGGGAATAGGGTGGTAAGTAAATTATTTGTAATTAAGTAATTAATTAAGAAAAATTGAGTATTGATAAGTAATTTTCTTGTTAATTAATTTTTAATTGGTTATTAATTTTTATTAAGTATTATTTATTGGTATTGATATTTTTTGTTAATTAACTATTAATTAGTTATTAATTTTTATTAAATATAATTTATTGGTATTAATAATTAATTTTTTGTTAATTAATTATGAATTGGTTCTTACTTTTTATTAAATATTTATTGGTATTGCTAATTAATTAGTTTGTTAATTAATTATTAATTGGTTAATTTTTATTACATATTATTTATTGTTATTGACATTTTTTAATTTAATTATTAATTGCAAATTAATTTTTATTAATTGATTACTTGAAAATTAATTTAATTGTGTGAAATTTTATGTGGAGTGTGTTGTGTGTTTATTGGGGAATAGGGTGGGAAGTATTTAATATTATTAAAGTAATTATTATTTTTGATATATTTGTAGTTTTTTTCTTTTCTAAATTTATTAATCAATCATTATTTAATTACAATATTTATTTCATTTATAAGTATGTTATTTTTAACATCTACGTTGTCCAACGCTTTCCCTACTGTTGCACTCACTGGAGTGGGAATAGTAATTTTTACCCCTACGCTATCCAGCGCTTTCCCTACTGTTACACTCTCTGGAGTGGGAATAGTAATTTTTACCCCTACGCTATCCAACGCTTTCCCTACTGTTGCACTCTCTGGAGTGGGAATAGTAATTTTT
This sequence comes from Calotriton arnoldi, assembly GCA_963921515.1. NCBI lineage: Eukaryota > Metazoa > Chordata > Amphibia > Caudata > Salamandridae > Calotriton > Calotriton arnoldi. The sequence continues at coordinate 233,417 of CAWUFW010010594.1, forward strand.
ACCCCTACGCTATCCAGCGCCTCTGGAGTGGGAATAGTAATTTTTACCCCTACGCTATCCAACGCTTTCCCTACTGTTGCACTTACTGGAGTGGGAATAGTAATTTTTACCCCTACGCTATCCAGCGCTTTCCCTACTGTTGCACTTACTGGAGTGGGAATAGTAATTTTTACCCCTACGCTATCCAACGCTTTCCCTACTGTTGCACTCTCTGGAGTGGGAATAGTAATTTTTACCTCTACGCTATCCAGCGCTTTCCCTACTGTTGCACTCACTGGAGTGGGAATAGTCATTTTTACCCCTACGCTATCCAGCGCTTTCCCTACTATTGCACTCTCTGGAGTGGGAATAGTGATTTTTACCCCTACGCTATCCAGCGCTTTCCCTACTGTTGCACTCACTGGAGTGGGAATAGTAATTTTTACCCCTATGCTATCCAGCGCTTTCCCTACTGTTGCACTCTCTGGAGTGGGAATAGTGATTTTTACCCCTACGCTATCCAACCCGTTCCCTACTGTTGCACTCATTGGAGTGGGAATAGTAATTTTTACCCCTACGCTATCCATCGCTTCCCCTACTGTTGCACTCTCTGGAGTGGGAATAGTAATTTTACCCCTACGCTATCCAGCGCATTCCCTACTGTTGCACTCTCTGGAGTGGGAATAGTAATTTTTACCCCTACGCTATCCAACACTTTCCCTACTGTTGCACTCACTGGAGTGGGAATAGTAATTTTCACCCCTACGCTATCCAACACTTTCTCTACTGTTGCAGTATGTGGAGTAAGTATATATATTAATTTATATGTATATGTTTAATTTATTTTAACATTTAATGTATTAGTTATTATTTTTAAATATCTTTTAATATTTTTAACTATATTTATTTTAATTATATGTATTATTTACTTAATTTTACATTATTATTAAAACATTTAAAAAAACGATATTTTTAACTTCGATATTTTTGACAACTATGGGGTCGATTCCGATTCGGGCCGGAAAAAGCACCGACCGACTCGGAGCCGGAATTTATTCCGACCGACACGTACCTGTGGCATCCGACACGCCAAGTACGATGCAAAGCGTGCAAAATCCGACCGACACGTACCGAACCCAAGCTGAACGACCGAGCCGCACGGAAAACAGCAATCCGGCCGGAAAAACACGCGAATCGAACCGACCGACACGCACCCGGAACAAATCCGACCGAAACGTACATGCGAACTCCAAACCGCAAAGTACGATGCAAGGCGCGAAAACCACGACCGAGTCGGACGGAGAACAAGCCGTACGACCGACACGCATACAAAACCGAGCCGAAGTAACACAAAACACCGTGACCGACGCGTACGCAGCATAGAAAACTGCACAAACACAGCGTGAGCGAAACGGAGAACACCGTACGAGACAAATGCAGGGTCCGACTCGGTCACAGAACGTTTCCAACATGCACAGACAGTACAAAGGAAAAATTACACAAAAAAAGGCCAAACAAGCAATTACAAAGCCAATAAATACTGTGGGGGTGGGGACAGAGAACAAAGACACACCCACAACTCCACCCATATAAAGGACACAAATCCCAACCATGATCCTTTGCAAATGCCATTCTACTGCCAGCACCCAACAGACAGCAACCACACACCCACAGCTCATCCCTCACACAAGCCACACACCATCAGCACACCAACAAATACCTACCTCACATACACCCAACAAAACACACACTCACACACCCTCACCTGCACACCAACACACACATCACTCACCATCACCACCCATCACCATGCCCCCAAGAAGAATCACAAGTTCCTAGATTGTGAATTGGAAGTCATGGTAGAGCGAGATCCTCAGGGTAGAGCCACAGCTGTTTGGCACACTGGCCAACAGACCCCCATCTCCCAGAAAACCAAGATGTGGGAGAGGATCATCAACAGGGTGAACGCACAATCACCATGTCTGCGCACAAAGACCGACATCCAGAACAGGTGGTATGACGTGCGCAGGAGAGTACGGGACCTGCTCAAGAAAGACTACCTCCTGAGCCAATACACCGGCAGTGGCCCTCCTGCCAAGCCAGTATACCTCAGGCCCTGGGAGGAGAAGGTGCGGGCCATCCTTCCGCCAGTGAGCGTATATGGACTAGAGAACATCCCAGAGCCTGGTGAGTACACAACAAATGTACACAATATTCTGCCACAATACACACACACATCACTGTCAAGGGAGAGTCAAACCATGCACTCATAGCAATTACACAGCAACCAGAACAGAATCATCCCAAAATGTGTATGTCAGTCAGAGAAACACAACACATGCCATCTCAAAGTTACATTCAACCGTGCCATCACATGTACAAACACAACTACAACTACAGCTAGGCAGTGGCACAAATAGAACTAACAAACACATCCAGACATGTAGCCACCACAACAACACCAACACACAGTGAAGACCACTGAAAGGAAGGAATTCTGTGTATGCTGGCCAAGTCAGTGTAGCCAATAGCATCATGGGAGTCGTAGTCACACATATTGCCCCCCCCACAACTGTCCCATCAACACCACCATGAACCATGCGCACATCACAGGGAGTGGAGAAGGACTCACAAGATGGCTGACACTGGCTACTGCTGTGGGGAGCACAAGGCCCTGCTGGCAACTGTGCACCAACAAACAGCAGGACACCACTGACTGACATCTTGCCATTGCTCTCACACCCACACACACTGAACTCCCCACAAAACCAAGTAAGTATGGGAATGCTGGGAAGTGGGGTGGAGGCAATAGCATGATGGGAGTGGTAGTCACAGATATTGGTCACCCCCACAACTGTCCCATCAACACCACCCTGAACCATGCGCACATCACAGGGAGTGGAAAACAACTGACAAGATGGCCCACTGTGCACTGCTGTGGGGAGCACAAGGCCCTGCTGGCAACTGTGCAACAACCAACAGCAGGACACCACTGCCAGCCATCTTGCCATTGCTCTCACACTCACACACACTGAACTCCCCACAAAAGCAAGTAAGTATGGGAATGCTGGGAAGTGGGGTGGAGGCAATAGCATAATGGGAGTCACAGTCACAGACATAGCTCACCCCCACAACTGTCCCATCAACACCACCCTGAGCCATGCTCACATCACAGGGAGTGGAGAAGGACTCACAAGATGGCTGACACTGGCTACTGCTGTGGGGAGCACAAGGCCCTGCTGGCAACTGTGCACCAACAAACAGCAGGACACCACTGACTGACATCCTGAGAGACAACTTCCACTCCCTGCAATGCAAGCACGTTCCATGGTGGGATATCTGGCTGGCTGGGTGGGAAGGAGGACTTGCAGCACTGACCATAGTCACAAGCACCTCCCCTCACACACCCCCTCAACACAAACTCCACAGAACCCACCTGGTAGAATGCAATGCCTCCCATCCTAACTCAAGATCCCACAAAGAACCACCACCCTGGGTTATGTTGTGTGAAGCACAGGGACACTCTTGGGACTTTTAGCCAAACAACTGCCAGGACAACACTCCCAGCCATCCTGACAGCACAGCCAGCCCACCCCACAGGGAAGCAGAGTCAAAAGGAAGGAAGCATGGGCATGCTGGGAAGGGGGTGGAGGCAATAGCATGATGGGAGTGGTAGTCACAGATATTGCTCAGCCTCACAACTGGCCCATCAACACCACCCTGAACCATGCTCACATCACAGGGAGTGGATAAGGACACACAAGATGGCTGACACTGGCTACTGCTGTGGGGAGCACAAGGGCATGCTGGGAACTGCACACCAACCAACAGCAGGACACCACTGTCAGCCATCTTGCCATTGCCCTCACACCCACACACACTGAACTCCCCACAAAAGCAAGTAAGTATGGGAATGCTGGGAAGTGGGGTGGAGGCAATAGCATGATGGGAGTCACAGTCACAGACATAGCTCACCCCCACAACTGTCCCATCAACACCACCCTGAACCATGCTCACATCACAGGGAGTGGAGAAGGACTCACAAGATGGCTGACACTGGCTACTGCTGTGGGGAGCACAAGGCCCTGCTGGCAACTGTGCACCAACAAACAGCAGGACACCACTGACTGACATCCTGAGAGACAACTTCCACTCCCTGCAATGCAAGCACGTTCCATGGTGGGATATCTGGCTGGCTGGCTGGGTGGGAAGGAGGACTTGCAGCACTGACCATAGTCACAAGCACCTCCCCTCACACACCCCTCAACACAAACTCCACAGAACCCACCTGGTAGAATGCAATGCCTCCCATCCTAACTCAAGATCCCACAAAGAACCACCACCCTGGGTTATGTTGTGTGAAGCACAGGGACACTCTTGGGACTTTTAGCCAAACAACTGCCAGGACAACACTCCCAGCCATCCTGTCAGCACAGCCAGCCCACCCCACAGGGAAGCAGAGTCAAAGGAAGGAAGCATGGGCATGCTGGGAAGGGGGTGGAGGCAATAGCATGATGGGAGTGGTAGTCACAGATATTGCTCAGCCTCACAACTGGCCCATCAACACCACCCTGAACCATGCTCACATCACAGGGAGTGGATAAGGACACACAAGATGGCTGACACTGGCTACTGCTGTGGGGAGCACAAGGGCATGCTGGGAACTGCACACCAACCAACAGCAGGACACCACTGTCAGCCATCTTGCCATTGCCCTCACACCCACACACACTGAACTCCCCACAAAAGCAAGTAAGTATGGGAATGCTGGGAAGTGGGGTGGAGGCAATAGCATGATGGGAGTCACAGTCACAGACATAGCTCACCCCCACAACTGTCCCATCAACACCACCCTGAACCCGGCTCACATCACAGGGAGTGGAGAAGGACTCACAAGATGGCTGACACTGGCTACTGCTGTGGGGAGCACAAGGCCCTGCTGGCAACTGTGCACCAACAAACAGCAGGACACCACTGACTGACATCCTGAGAGACAACTTCCACTCCCTGCAATGCAAGCACGTTCCATGGTGGGATATCTGGCTGGCTGGGTGGGAAGGAGGACTTGCAGCACTGACCATAGTCACAAGCACCTCCCCTCACACCCCCTCAACACAAACTCCACAGAACCCACCTGGTAGAATGCAATGCCTCCCATCCTAACTCAAGATCCCACAAAGAACCACCACCCTGGGTTATGTTGTGTGAAGCACAGGGACACTCTTGGGACTTTTAGCCAAACAACTGCCAGGACAACACTCCCAGCCATCCTGTCAGCACAGCCAGCCCACCCCACAGGGAAGCAGAGTCAAAGGAAGGAAGCATGGGCATGCTGGGAAGGGGTGTGGAGGCAATAGCATGATGGGAGTGGCAGTCACAGATATTGCTCAGCCTCACAACTGGCCCATCAACACCACCCTGAACCATGCTCACATCACAGGGAGTGGATAAGGACACACAAGATGGCTGACACTGGCTACTGCTGTGGGGAGCACAAGGGCATGCTGGGAACTGCACACCAACCAACAGCAGGACACCACTGTCAGCCATCTTGCCATTGCCCTCACACCCACACACACTGAACTCCCCACAAAAGCAAGTAAGTATGCAAATGCTGGGAAGTGGGGTGGAGGCAATAGCATGATGGGAGTCACAGTCACAGACATAGCTCACCCCCACAACTGTCCCATCAACACCACCCTGAACCATGCTCACATCACAGGGAGTGGAGAAGGACTCACAAGATGGCTGACACTGGCTACTGCTGTGGGGAGCACAAGGGCATGCTGGGAACTGTGCACCAACAAACAGCAGGACACCACTGACTGACATCCTGAGAGACAACTTCCACTCCCTGCAATGCAAGCACAGTCCATGGTGGGATATCTGGCTGGCTGGGTGGGAAGGAGGACTTGCAGCACTGACCATAGTCACAAGCACCTCCCCTCACACCCCCCCTCAACACAAACTCCACAGAACCCACCTGGTAGAATGCAATGCCTCCCATCCTAACTCAAGATCCCACAAAGAACCACCACCCTGGGTTATGTTGTGTGAAGCACAGGGACACTCTTGGGACTTTTAGCCAAACAACTGCCAGGACAACACTCCCAGCCATCCTGTCAGCACAGCCAGCCCACCCCACAGGGAAGCAGAGTCAAAAGGAAGGAAGCATGGGCATGCTGGGAAGGGGGGTGGAGGCAATAGCATGATGGGAGTGGCAGTCACAGATATTGCTCAGCCTCACAACTGGCCCATCAACACCACCCTGAACCATGCTCACATCACAGGGAGTGGATAAGGACACACAAGATGGCTGACACTGGCTACTGCTGTGGGGAGCACAAGGGCATGCTGGGAACTGCACACCAACCAACAGCAGGACACCACTGTCAGCCATCTTGCCATTGCCCTCACACCCACACACACTGAACTCCCCACAAAAGCAAGTAAGTATGGGAATGCTGGGAAGTGGGGTGGAGGCAATAGCATGATGGGAGTCACAGTCACAGACATAGCTCACCCCCACAACTGTCCCATCAACACCACCCTGAACCATGCTCACATCACAGGGAGTGGAGAAGGACTCACAAGATGGCTGACACTGGCTACTGCTGTGGGGAGCACAAGGGCATGCTGGGAACTGTGCACCAACAAACAGCAGGACACCACTGACTGACATCCTGAGAGACAACTTCCACTCCCTGCAATGCAAGCACAGTCCATGGTGGGATAACTGACTGGCTGGGTGGGAAGGAGGGCCGGCTGTCAACCAAATACAACCAATGCAGACCATGTTCACACCCCAACAAATACATAGAAATGCCCAAATAATGCAGGAAAATGTGCCACGCCAATATCAACCCCTGACTGTGACGACTTAGGACAATGCAATGTACAGGCCCGCACCCAGAGGCACAGTCACAACTGTCAGGTGTGTCAACCATTGATGCCTGCAGAAACATAACATACATTGTGTGTGTCTCCCAAAAACAGGTGATGATGGGGACACAGCAGCAGACGCTGAGGAGTCCCAGTCCCAGGCTCAAGAGGATGCGGAGCTCACTGGTGTCGTACAGCCTCTGCCCTCCTCGGACGAAGAAGACCAACCTGGCACATCCAGTGCAAATCTACATGCAGCACCAGCAGGACCACCAGCTGCAGCACCAGCAGGACCACCAGCTGCACCCCCTGCACCCACCCCTCCAACGACTGTCACCACAAATACCATCCCTGCCGACATGGACAGAACAAGGAGCAACACCAGCACAGGGACCCTGGACCAACCTGGGGCCATGGACACCACCACCACCACCAACCCCCAAGGTGGACCAGGGTCATCTGTGCGTGCCACTGCACGCACTGCACATGTCAGCAGGGGTGGTGGGAGGGGTGGGAGACAGAGGTCGCTGCTTGCAGAGGTTGCTGGTGTGCATGATGACCCACAACTGGTACGCATAGCTGATGCGTACCAGTCCAGCACCGGAGATCTCAGCCAGGTAGTGGGGCTCCTCAGAGACATGAAACAGCAGCAGGCTGCCCATCATGCCCGCTTGGACTCTCACATGTCCCACGTGGAGTCACACATGTCCCGCGTGGACTCACACATGTCCCGCGTGGAGTCCAAGTGGGATGCACTGCATGAGATGACGGCGGTGCACAGGGACATTTTACAATGCCTCCGCCAGATGAACAGCAACCAGTCCACACCTCCTGTGTGCCAACAACATCTGGTGCTGAACAAACTGCAACTGCCACAGGGAGGGAGGATGACTCTGGCGGAGAGTCCCCTGCACCGCAGCAGCCTGTACTTGAGGGCCCCCCCAAAGAAGAGGGGTCGTCCGAGGAGGGGCAAGTGAGAGGCCGATGGCCAAGCGCAACTCCCAGGAAGCCTGAACCTGTTCTGGATGTTCACCTTTGTGCACAGACTGTTCACCCTGTTGACGGCAACACTACTCCCACACATTGCATGGGGAGTACAAGTTGGACCAATGTCTCAGACAACTGTGGCCCCGATACTGGGGATTTTGTCTACCAGGACTTTCAATTCACCTAGGAACTTCTGATTGCAAGATTTATGTACAGCACTACCCATCCTATGCACTATTCACAGAAATGTATCACAATAAACACACTAATACACCATACTTGCCTCTGTTGTGATTCCAACGTGGGTGCTGTTATGGGGATGATGAACTGCAAAATTACACTGTGTATGCGAACTGCAACAGCAAGTACAACACAGGCATGTGAGTAAAGGCAACGTGACACATATGAGGGAGACACACCACCAGGGCTACACAACACATACACACCTAGGCCATCTGACTCATTGCCTACACTGATGTTGCCAGGGAAGACGGTGCAATGCACAGACACCACACCCATTCCCAGTTGTAGCCAAGTAGCCCACAGGTGCAGTAAGCAAATGGCAGTCAAATGTGTGACCACAGACAACGCACATCACAAAGTGAAGCACAGGTTTATTACACAGTTGCAACATGTCGTAAACACTACAGATGCAAGGTAATCCCACCTGGCAGCGGGCACACAGTCAACAACTGTAGACGGAAGGAAGTCCATGGGTGTGGCGCACATCACCTGTAGGGACACAACAGCTACCACCCTGGAAGTGCAATCACGTCGTCGGTGGACACAGTTGACCAAACGAATCTGAAAGTACCCTGTGAAGGACAGAAATGACACACAGTCAAAAGCAATGGAGAACAGGACAGAACAGCAAAACTCATGCACAATACATGTTACAAGATACCCACCCAGAACCAAGTTAGCATGTCAACACTGTTGGGGAGTACAGCCCACCTGTAAGCACACATCGCAACACACATCCAGTCAAGTAGCCCATGGACACACTCCAACAGCACCAGAGCACCACCTACACATATCATGCCAACTCACATCATTGACATGACACCTCAGGATACTCACATTCAGCTAAAGAAGTTGGTGATGAGCTGTGTGCGGACATCACCCTCATCATCATCATCATCATCACTGGCATCGTGGTCCAGGCCAGGATCCTCCACAGGTGGCGGATGTTGGTCATTGTCATCCTGGATGAGAGGCAACTCCTTTCGCACTGCCAGGTTGTGGAGCATGCAGCAGACGATGATAATCTTGCACACTTTCGCAGGGGCATATGGGAGGGACCCTCCGGTCTTGTCCAGGCAGCGGAAGCGGCTCTTCAGGAGACCAAATGTCCGCTCAATCACTCTCCTGGTCCGACCATGTGCCTCATTGTAGCGCATCTGGGCTGGTGTCACAGGGTTCCTGAGGGGTGTCAGCAACCACGGCATGTTGGGGTATCCCGAGTCACCTACGGACAGACAAGTGCACATTAGCTGACTTGGAAAAGTGGGCGGAATACTACAGATCAGATCACACACAATGGCACAAAGTCAGTACACACCGACAAGCCAGGCACGCTGGTTCTGCATCTGTGCCATCATCCTGGGGATGCGACTACTCCTCATCACAAAGGCATCGTGGGCTGAACCAGGGAAACGGGCACACACGTGTGTGATGGTCATATCTGCAAGACACACCACCAGTGCATTGACCGAGTGGTAGTGCTTGCGGTTCCTGTAGGCCTGCTCCTGGGCCTGTGGTGGTACCAAAGCCACATGTGTCCCATCAATGGAGCCAATGACATGCGGCATCCTCCCCAGGGCATAGAAGTCACTCTTCACGTCAGTGAGTCGTCGCAGTCTAGGGAAATAGATGTACCGGTTCAGGAATAGCAACATTGCCGCCAAAACATCGCGGAGCACACGGCTCAACATGGTCTGTGACATCCCACCAGCAGTCGCCACAGTATGTTGGAAGGTACCGGTGGCAAAGAAGTGTAGGGCTGCCATCACCTTCACCTTGGGGGTCAGCGCTGTAGGATACGGCCGGCCAGGCTGCAAATGTGGGGCCAACTGCACTGCCAAATCCTCAATCAGCTGCCTGGTGAAGCGGTACCGTCGGATGCTGTCCCATTCCACCATGGTTGCCAGGTCTGGGAATGGTCGATGAACAGCAGGAGCCCTGCAGTGCAGAGGAGAAGTAAGCAAGATTGTCAGTCAGCCCACATATGCGGCATTGAACACACTCAATATCCCAACATACATCATTATGAGGCACAACTACATGAAGTGTGCAGTTCCGTAAGGACATGTATGGTACATACATGGCCAACATCTGTCATCACGGTCCAACAAGTGGCATCAATAAGTCCCAGGTTGGCCCATTGGATATCATGAGGCCGTGTCACAGTTCCCATCTCCTGCTGCCGTGTCACAATCACCCCCCACAGTGACATGTGAGGACAGATGTGCCCCAGGCATCACAGTTCAACGACAGGTACATTCCCAGGGACCCTGTATTGCCACATGGACACTGGCATTATATGGAGTATCATGTATACACCACAGCAAAACAACTATGACCCCCACAGGTAGTGGTCCCACTTGCCACTGCAGGACAGACATGGACGTCTGTGACACACACACGCACAACATCAAAGTCCATGCACACACAACTGTCTCCCATTGTGCACATGAAATCAGAGACATTGTAAACACTACATGCACACAGACTGTGGAGGACCATCACTATTGTGCCACTGGGACACCCTGGCTCAAACATACCTTCCCACATGGGACTCACGGGGTATGTGACATGACATACACATACACCACCGTGAAATGTGACCATGGCACATGCACAGATATGAACAGTTGCACATCACAGTGGTCATGTACACGTAACACCCAGGATCCTGTCCCCATGAACACATGCACAGCCTGGGGGTGGCTGCCCCCAGGTGACACCCACAGGACAACATGTACACCAACATACACACAATAGGAAATTCAGCCTTACATGCCTTATCATACAGTTTGGACAGGCTGTCGTGTTGTAGGTGTGCCCCTCACTCCCTGGGAGCTATCTGTGGCTGGCATATGTCCATCTGAGACAGGCATGGTGACATATGCCAGTCACTTGTACAGGGATGCGTTGAACAGCAATGGACCGATCGGTGCACCCGGCCGGCCCATTGCATTCAATGTGTGCGGGTACGCGTTGTACCCCTGTACGCGTTGTACCGCAATGGACCGATCGGTGCCCCGGCCGGCCCATTGCATTCAATGTGTGCGAGTGCAGCGTTGTGCCACTGTACACGTTGTACCGCAATGGACCGATCGGTGCCCCGGCCGGCCCATTGCATTCAATGTGTGCGGTGCAGCGTTGTACCCCTGTGCGCGTTGATCAGCAATGGACCGATCGGTGCCCCGGCCGGCCCATTGCATTCAATGTGTGCGGGTACGCGTTGTACCCTATGCGCGTTGTACCGCAATGGACCGATCGGTGCCCCCGGCCGGCCCATTGCATTCAATGTGTGCGGGTACGCGTTGTACCCCTGTACGCGTTGTACCGCAATGGACCGATCGGTGCCCCCGGCCGGCCCATTGCATTCAATGTGTGCGGGTGCGCGTTGTACCCCTGTACGCGTTGATCAGCAATGGACCGATCGGTACCCCGGCCGGCCCATTGCATTCAATGTGTGCGGGTGCAGCGTTGTACCCCTGTACGCGTTGTACCGCAATGGACCGATCGGTGCCCCGGCCGGCCCATTGCATTCAATGTGTGCGGAGTACGCGTTGTACCGCAATGGACCGATCGGTGCGCACCCATTGACAATGGCCTTGCCTGGCAACGGACGCGTTTTCGAAATTCGAACGAGTCGGTTGCTGGAAATTCAGTTGGTCACCCACAACAATGTTGCAAAATCATGTATGTCATGAAGTTGAAGATTTGAAGGATGCCGTGGGCGTGTATTGGTGCTGCTATTCCATGGATTGGCCAGATTCAGAAGATGCAAACGACTTGGACCTATCACTTTGGACACAAGGGACAGTATCTGCCTCTCCAGCACATATATATTGCTGGCTGTTCCCCTGAGAGCTCACTTGCCTGCACTACATGCTCCAGGACGACATCTGCCACTGCACTGCTGCTGTCTCTGCCCCTCTGGACCCTGCAATGGCACGTACTGTGGAGAGAGCCCCAGCCTTCAGCCTTGAGGAGAACCAGGCCCTGCTGGACAGCCTACTTCCACAGTACAGCAAGCTGTATGGGACACCAGGGGAGCAGGTGAGTGTTCTGTGCACTGCCTTTCTGAATGTGCATTTTGTCTGACTAGCAAGGCTGAAAGTCTGCACGCCACTGGCTAGCAGGCTCACTGAGTAGTTGTCACCCCCATAGTGTGTAGTGACATGCACTGGACAGGTATGGTGCAGTGACAGTGCATTTGAACAAGGTTTTACTTCCCATGCAATGATACCATGTAGTGACGTCTGGCAAACTGTCCATGGGCAGCGTTGCACTGCCTGTGTACATCATGTGCCCCTGTGAATGAGACATGTATATACAACTGTGTCATGCACGGATATGTTGCATGTGTAGTAATGGCCTTTTCACTTTGTCATCCTGACAGGTTAATGCCCATCGGAAGCAGGAGATCTGGAAGGACATCGTCCGGGCTGTCCGGTCCGTGGGGGTCTACAAGCGCCGGATCCGCAACTGCCAGAAGAGGTGGCAGGACCTTCGGGGCTGGACCCGGAGGATTGCACGGGTCCAGCTGAAGCTGTCGCCTCCTCGCCGGAGGGGCGGAACACAGACCCTGACCCCCACATGCTCCAGATCCTGGCGGTGGTGTTTCCAGACCTGGATGGGCAGCTGAAGGCCAGACAGCAGCAAGGAGGGGTGAGTCAAAGACTGCACTGTGAACTCTGTATTACATGCTTTGTGCCCTCCTCTGGCCTGGTTCAACTGCCACAGTACAGCAGTCATGTTGTCCAGGAGCCATTTCCCTCTATTGTGCACTGCCCACTCCTCATCTGATACCCAGGTGTGGCCCTTACATTCAGGGAATTGTGTCACTTGGGACTGTGTCCTTGCAGTTTGCTTCACTAAAGGTGGGGGACAGCATCTGTTTCCCTAACTCTGTTGTGGGCATCATGGGTGGGTCCATTGTTCACACAACGCCTGTGTTCGGACATGTAATCTGCGTGTTGCTTTGATATGCGGTCCACTTGCTGAGCTGAGCCACCACATGTGCCTGGGGTATGTGGCACACACCCATGCAGCGGGTGGGAACAATGTTTGGGCCCCAGGAGTATGCAGATTACGTGTGTCACACATACATAGCCAGCTATCCACTGTCCAGGGCTCATCCCTCATTCATGTGGGGCAGGACAGTCATGCCTACTCCAGGCCATGCAATGCACTCTGTACTCCCACTCCCGTGTATCAGCTGACACATTGTGCGCAGTGATTTGACCCCTCAGGTGTCTGCCTCTGTGTCAGTGTGCTGTGGATTTGTTGCCAGGACTGCTGGGGTGTTTCTTGGTAGGGGCTCAGCATGCCACTGGAGATGTGACCATAGGAGACGATACATGTGTGTCACATAGGTGTTTGATCAGCTGCCCGTTCAGACTGGGGTATGCGAATGTGAAGTTCAGGCAGCTGTTCCCCATTCACAGCAGATTGTGAGGGGCTCAGGTTCAGAGGGTAGTGTCACAGGTCTCCCATATGTCCAATCGGTATGACCTGGACAGATGAGGGTTAAGATGATGTGTTGTGTGGGGGATGTACATGTGCACTTGTGCAGCTCCTGGACTTGCATTCCTCATGACCTACTATTGTGACACAGTGCAGAGTGTTGTTGTCTGGCTGCCAAGTCATACATCACTGAGACAGTGATGTATGACTTAGCAGTCATGCCTCCGCCATGGCATGTGTCTACTTATTGGTGATCCTGCAGGGGAGTGACAGGTGCTACATGCACACCATTGTGGCGGTGGCTATCAGGACATGGGTGCATCATGGTGTCTGTCGCTGGTATGCATCACATGCATATCCTATTTGACTCTGGGCGTCCCTTTCATCCGGAAACCTGTACTGACTCAGTGGCAAGAGTTGTGATGTGTGCATGTCCACATGCTACACCGTGTCCTCTGCACTGTCCAACTACTGTGTAGTTGGTGCATGTGTCCACACTGGGGTGTTGCTATCCAACAGACATCAGACAGATGGGTGCAAGGCCATGTGGGATGTGAGTGCCATGGTTGGCATCAGACTGACAATTGGCTTCTCCTGTTCAGTTAGGTCACTTTTAGCAATGTACAACTAATGATGCCAGGGCTTGCTCTGTAATGTGCTGTGCTCACAGTGGTGTGTGCGTTTGGTGCAGGTGACTGATGTCTGTCTGTTTCCCCATTGTTTGCAGATACATCCACGGCCACGGAAGGGGACAGCTCCACGGACCAGGAGGAGCCGGAGAGCCAGACTGGGTCAGCAGCCGAGGAGTGGTCGGAGGGACCCAGTGGCACGGAGGGCGAGGGGAGCCACACCGAGGAGTCCTCAGCACCATCCACCTCAGCTGAGGACCAGAGCAACTCGGAGGATGACTCCCTTATGGAGGCGGGTGTCAGCAGCCACCACACCCCAGCTAGTGTTGCTGTCCCCGCCACCACCAGCACCACCACCGCCCTCCCATCGGCTCCCATTCCCCAGGTCCGTGGAGGCTCCCATGTTCGGGAGCGTGTCTCCTTTGGGCCAGGCACCACACCCCCTGCCCCTGTGTCCCCTGCTGCCCTGAGTGAGGAGTCTGTGTACCTCCTTCGCCAGCTCCATGTAGGGCAGACAGCCATGCTGAGTGTCCTCTATGCGCACACCGCTCTGTTGACTCAGCTGGTGTCGTTCATGGAGGGCATCTCATCGGGCATGTCTGACCTACAGAGGGGCAATAGGTCCATGGACTCCTCCCTGATGGCAGCAGTGTCCCTCCTCAGACAGTCCCTCACCCTCCTGCCTCTGCTCCATCCACACTCCCCAGCACCTTACCCGTCCCAAGCACACACACACCGGCACAGGCACACACCAGCACACACACATCCAGCACACAGACACACACGCCACAAACAAAACGCACACGCACGCACAGTCAGGGGACTGAAACCACACTCACAGGGGATGGGGCCCTGGAACACACACACTCATCCATAAGCACTGCGCAGTCCTCAGTTGCCTCTCCCTCCAAAACACCCTCCCTTGCCTCACCTGCAACCCCAAAGACCCAGCGGCTCTTCCTCAGTGACCTCGGCCTCTTCCCCTCCGATCCAGCTGATACAGCATTCAGGGGGAAGAGGAAGCCCACCCACACGGAGCAGAGTGCCCCTCGCCCCCGGACACCCTCCCCCAGGCGCAGACAGACTGAGGCCCCCACCCGCAAGTCCCCCGGAGTCGTAAGAGCAAGACCCCGCCGCCGCCCTGCAGCTCAGGCACCAGGTCTCCTTCCTCCATCCCTCAGGCCCCCACTCCACAGGTGCCCCCACCACACCCTGCCCCAGGTTCCCCCACCCACAGATATACCATCCCCAAGAGGATCCGGCCTTCTCCCCCTGCCACTTGCTCTCCCGGCACCACACCCCCACTGCGCTTGTCTGTGCCACTGATGTGGTGAGGGTGTCCTCCCCCTCTGTCCAGCCCACCTTGCCTGTTCCCCATTCTCCTCCCCTGGTGGTAGGCACTGCAGTGGAGTCCACTACCACCCTGTCTGACTTGGGCACTGCAGTGGCGGACCTGTCCACTCCATCTGCAGGGTCCACTGCAGTCGTGCCGGCACCCACAACATCTGAGTCATGCCCCCAGTTGTGCCAGCACACACCATGTCAGACACCTCCACTGCAGTTGTCAGTGGCTCTCCAGCACCCACCACCCCTTCCCTGCTTCCTCCTGGTGAGCCCTGATTCTGTCCCTGCGGTGCCTGGCCTGCCCCCGGTTGCCCCTCCTAGTGGATTGTCCCTGGTTTTGTGCAGGCATGCGTAGGGTGACATCTGCCACTGTCACCCAGTTTGGACTTTGACAATGGACTGGCCATTGGCCTTTGTGTTTTTCTGGACTTTGTTTTCATTACACACATATGCTGATTAAAGCAACTTTCTGTTCTCTAGTGCTTATGCTTCTGATGTACATGTTGTTGATGATGCTAACCATGCCCTTGCTGCAGTGATGGTGATATTTGGTCTCATGATAATGAAGTGTTACTGTGCAGGAACCCATGTGGTCCAGGGGGAATGTGTCCTATCCTGTGGTGTATCCATGTCATCCATAGCAGCATCTGAGGGTGTCATGTGTTCAGTATTTGGCAATGGGATTTCCTACTTAGATTAGCTATTTCACATCTGTGGCTTCCACCCCTGCACATCTGTTGTGCCTGCCATTGTTCAATTCGTCTACTTCCCTGACCGTGTGGCCATCTCCACTGGACATGCAGGTTTGGGCATCAATGGGGAAGGACTCATCTGTGTTGTCAGTGCAACATTGCTATACAAGTGTGTTGGATCTGTGCTGATGATTACGTTGGCACTTCCATGACCAGGCTGATGTGACGGGAGCCCTCATTTGGTGCTAATTGTTGATTGTGTGACCAAGTGCTCAGCTGACATGATGGGGCCCTACTGAGGCAACATATGGCACAGCTTTCCTCACACAGTAGTGGAGTCCCCTCATGGCAGTGTGTACTCCTGTGACATTGCCTGCGCCCAAGGTGTGTGTTGTATGTGCATGTCTGTGTGTTCACTTCCGTTTAGCTGTGCATGCTGTGATCCCTAGTGTTGTACCTGTTTGTGATGCTTGCAGTGTTGACCTATGTTCCCCCAAAGTCTTCTCCCTGGGTTCTCTGTGATGTGGGTGCATGGCACATTACTGGTCATCAGGGTGTCACCCATAGGTGTGTTTGCTGTCAGGGCTGAGTTTGTGTGCAGACGCAGATGGGTCACAGTCAGGTTTCCCCTTGGCACTTGTTGTTTGCCCCTGTCATGTGATTTCCAGTTTGTGTTATCTTTCAGTGATTGTGACACGTTGTGTGTGTGACTGCTGGCACTCCTCAGGGTCCGGGCTGCAATGTTGGTTGTTGTCTATGTGTGTTCTTTGTGGGTGACCTTGGCTTCTTCATTGGTGTGTGACTGTGGCTGGGATCCCATTGGTTGGTGTGGTATTGCCGTCATGTCCATGTACAGCGTAGTGTGCAGTGTGTCAGACATTCAGGAGTCTTGTTGAGTGGCCATGTGTGATGTGTTTCTGCACCTTGGTTCCCACCCACCACCCTGGAATAGTCATGGGTGCATGTGCAATGTCACCAGTGCATGTGTGCTTCACTGCTGCACATTGTTGGAGGTCGAGGGGTGTGGTGTTGAGTGTGTGCAGATGAGAGTTGTTGCCCGGCTAGTCCCCTGCCTCCATGTTGGCCTTGGCTTACTGGCCATGCTGATTGATTTGTGCTTGTGTAGGTGTGATGGTAGTTTGTTGCTCAGGACACATGACTGTGGTTCACAGTGTGAACGACATTTAGCTTTGTCATCACAGTGGGATTGTAATGCAGCCCAGGGTCACCACATTGTGGGGGCCCTGGGGGTAGTGCTGTGGTGTGTCTGTGTCTTGCTGTGTCAGTTGCTGTTCCTATGTGCCTGTGTGACATGTGTGATTTGTGCTCCCTCTCATCTGACAATGCCTGCTTGCCCACATAGGGGATTTGGATCCATGAGTTACCTTTGTGTGGCACTGTATGCACATCTGTATGATTGGTATTCAGGTCTCCTCATGTGTTGTGTGGTTGCCTGGGGACACTGGCACCCCCTCACCTGTTGTGTATGATGTGCAGTGTGGGTCTGCCTGTTTGTGTTTGTGCATCTGCACCACTGCATTGGCATATCTTGGGTGTGCCATTGGCTGTATGTAGTTTGGTGGGTTTCCCCTGCTGTCCCTGGGACTCCTAGGTCATCGGTCAGCACAATGATCATGGTTTGTGTGTCCCATTGCTGCCATGGTATGGTATATGTTCACCTCACATCTACAGTCTCCACAGGGTATCTGCATTTGTGTGCCCATTGGTGCAAATATGTGGGTCTGCATTCTGATGGTCACTTCTGTCATTGTGTCATTGATGAATGTTGACAGTGTCAGCCCCCATGGGTGTTGTTTGTCTGCACATGGCCAAAGGTATGTCTTATTTGCACTGCAGTATTTGGCTCCCCCAATTTATGTTGCAATGAGACACATGCACTACTTTGCCACTGATGTGTTTTTTGTTCTGTGACCAGGAATCATCCATGCAGTTTGGCAGTTGCAGCTCTTTCTTTGTCAACACTTACCTTTTGGTCACTGTGATGATGGGGGTTTGGACCCCATTGCCACAATGTTCAAAATGTGCTTCAGCTATGGACCCCACACTTACCTTTTGGTCACTGTGGTGATGGGGCGTTAGACCCCATTGCCACAATGTTCAATATGTGCTTCAGCTATGGACCCCACACTTACATTTTGGTCACTGTGGTGATGGGGCGTTAGACCCCATTGCCACAATGTTCAGAATGTGCTTCAGCTATGGACCCCACACTTACCTTTTGGTCACTGTGATGATGGGGGTTTGGACCCCATTGCCACAATGGTCATGGCCTGCTTGCATTGTGGGGGCCACACACATATATGTGTGGCACATGTGCTAGGGGGTCACATTGTATGTTCAAAGTCATGTTCAGTGTTGTAGGCATTTGACACAGTCTACACACGCTTGTCATGGTGTTGGGGGATGTCTTTTTCTTGCATTCCCTAGGTTGTGGTGTGCTGGTTGTGTCATGCATTGTCCATCCTATGAGTGGGGGTGGTAGTGGTGGTAGGCATCCAGCCCCCTGGCTAAGGGTGGTAGTAGTGGTAGGCATCCAGCCCCCTGGGTGAGGGTGGTAGTAGTGGTAGGCATCCAGCCCCCCTGGGTGAGGGTGGTAGTAGTGGTAGGCATCCAGCCCCCCTGGCTAAGGGTGGTAGTAGTGGTAGGCATCTGGCACCCCCATGGCTAAGGGTGGTAGTGGTGGTGGGCATCTGGCACCACCCTGGCTAAGGGTGGTAGTAGTGGTAGGCATCCAGCCCCCTGGGTGAGGGTGGTAGTAGTGGTAGGCATCCAGCCCCCCTGGGTAAGGGTGGTAGTAGTGGTAGGCATCTGGCACCCCCTGGCTAAGGGTGGTAGTAGTGGTAGGCATCCAGCCCCCCTTGGTGAGGGTGGTAGTAGTGGTAGGCATCCAGCCCCCCTGGGTGAGGGTAGTAGTAGTGGTAGGCATCCAGCCCCCTGGGTAAGGGTGGTAGTAGTGGTAGGCATCTGGCACCCCCATGGCTAAGGGTGGTAGTGGTGGTGGGCATCTGGCACCACCCTGGCTAAGGGTGGTAGTAGTGGTAGGCATCCAGCCCCCCTGGGTGAGGGTGGTAGTAGTGGTAGGCATCCAGCCCCCCTGGGTGAGGGTGGTAGTAGTGGTAGGCATCCAGCCCCCCTGGGTGAGGGTGGTAGTAGTGGTAGGCATCCAGCCCCCCTGGGTAAGGGTGGTAGTAGTGGTAGGCATCTGGCACCCCCCTGGCTAAGGGTGGTAGTAGTGGTAGGCATCCAGCCCCCCCTGGGTGAGAGTGGTAGTAGTGGTAGGCATCCATCCCCCCTGGGTGAGGGTGGTAGTAGTGGTAGGCATCCAGCCCCCTGGGTAAGGGTGGTAGTAGTGGTAGGCATCTGGCACCCCCATGGCTAAGGGTGGTAGTGGTGGTGGGCATCTGGCACCACCCTGGCTAAGGGTGGTAGTAGTGGTAGGCATCCAGCCCCCTGGGTGAGGGTGGTAGTAGTGGTAGGCATCCAGCCCCCCTGGGTGAGGGTGGTAGTAGTGGTAGGCATCCAGCCCCCCTGGCTAAGGGTGGTAGTAGTGGTAGGCATCCAGCCCCCCTGGGTGAGGATGGTAGTAGTGGTAGGCATCCAGCCCCCTGGGTGAGGGTGGTAGTAGTGGTAGGCATCTGGCACCCCCTGGCTAAGGGTGGTAGTAGTGGTAGGCATCCAGCCCCCCTGGGTAAGGGTGGTAGTAGTGGTAGGCATCCAGCCCCCATGGCTAAGGGTGGTAATGGTGGTGGGCATCTGGCACCACCCTGGCTAAGGGTGGTAGTAGTGGTAGGCATCCAGCCCCCCCTGGGTGAGGGTGGTAGTAGTGGTAGGCATCCAGCCCCCACTGGGTGAGGGTGGTAGTAGTGGTAGGCATCTGGCACCCCCCTGGCTAAGGGTGGTAGTAGTGGTAGGCATCCAGCCCCCCCTGGGTAAGTGTGGTAGTAGTGGTAGGCATCCAGCCCCCATGGCTAAGGGTGGTAGTGGTGGTGGGCATCTGGCACCACCCTGGCTAAGGGTGGTAGTAGTGGTAGGCATCCAGCCCCCACTGGGTGAGGGTGGTAGTAGTGGTAGGCATCCAGCCCCCCCTGGGTGAGGGTGGTAGTAGTGGTAGGCATCTGGCAGCCCCCTGGCTAAGGGTGGTAGTAGTGGTAGGCATCCAGCCCCCCTGGGTAAGGGTGGTAGTGGTGGTGGGCATCCAGCCCCCCCTGGGTGAGCGTGGTAGTAGTGGTAGGCATCTGGCACCCCCTGGCTAAGGGTGGTAGTAGTGGTAGGCATCCAGCCCCCTGGGTAAGGGTGGTAGTAGTGGTAGGCATCCAGCCCCCATGGCTAAGGGTGGTAGTGGTGGTGGGCATCTGGCACCACCCTGGCTAAGGGTGGTAGTAGTGGTAGGCATCCAGCCCCCTGGGTGAGGGTGGTAGTAGTGGTAGGCATCCAGCCCCCCTGGGTGAGGGTGGTAGTAGTGGTAGGCATCTGGCACCCCCCTGGCTAAGGGTGGTAGTAGTGGTAGGCATCTGGCACCCCCCTGGGTAAGGGTGGTAGTGGTGGTGGGCATCTGGCACCCCCTGGGTGAGGGTGGTAGTAGTGGTAGGCATCCAGCCCCCCCTGGGTGAGGGTGGTAGTAGTGGTAGGCATCCAGCCCCCCTGGGTGAGGGCTGTAGTAGTGGTAGGCATCCAGCCCCCCTGGCTAAGGGTGGTAGTAGTGGTAGGCATCCAGCCCCCTGGGTAAGGGTGGTAGTAGTGGTAGGTATCTGGCACCCCCATGGCTAAGGGTGGTAGTAGTGGTAGGCATCCAGCCCCCCTGGGTGAGGGTGGTAGTAGTGGTAGGCATCCAGCCCCCTGGGTGAGGGTGGTAGTAGTGGTAGGCAACCAGCCCCCCTGGGTGAGGGTGGTAGTAGTGGTAGGCATCCAGCCCCCCTGGCTAAGGGTGATAGTAGTGGTAGGCATCCAGCCCCCCCTGGGTAAGGGTGGTAGTAGTGGTAGGCATCTGGCACCCCCATGGCTAAGGGTGGTAGTGGTGGTGGGCATCTGGCACCACCCTGGCTAAGGGTGGTAGTAGTGGTAGGCATCTGGCACCCCCTGGCTAAGGGTGGTAGTAGTGGTAGGCATCCAGCCCCCTGGGTAAGGGTGGTAGTAGTGGTAGGCATCCAGCCCCCATGGCTAAGGGTGGTAGTGGTGGTGGGCATCTGGCACCCCCTGGCTAAGGGTGGTAGTAGTGGTAGGCATCCAGCCCCCTGGGTAAGGGTGGTAGTGGTGGTGGGCATCTGGCACCCCCTGGCTAAGGGTGGTTGTGGTGGTTGGCATCCGGCCCCCTGGGTACGGGTGGTGGTGCGCATTCAGGCCCCTGTGTGCATATGTGGCATTGGTGATGGGCATCCCGCCCCTATGGTGCTGCTGTTGCTGGTGTAAGTATATTCTGCATCCCTCTGTGTGTGTGTGATGTGTCGTGTACGTGTTGTATGTGTTTTGTGGTTGGTGTCTGACTTACCTTCTGCGCCGTACGCGTCCGTGCCTGTTCCGGTAGTAGATGTAGAATATTGGTATGATCGGGACGAAGGGATTCATGGTTGGTTCGTGTCGTTCGTCCTTCTCGTTGCTTCGCGTCGTCCTCGTCACTTCGCGTCGTCCTCGTCGCTGGCGTGTTCGTCTCATAGCCGTGGATTGTGTTGTAGCGCGAATCGGAGCTTATGTGCGCCTCTCCCGGATGCTTTGACGTGCCGTGCGTAGCGACGGGTTCGGCGCGTACGGGAAGCGCATCGTACTTGTTCGGCCGGACGGAGCTGCATTTTCCCTTCCGTGCGACTCGATTCTGTGTTTCCGGATTCGCCTCGGTCGGAGAACAGGACCTGGATTGGGTGAGTACGGCTCGGCCGGATTCTGTGCTGTTGTACGCATCGTACTTACTCGTTCGGTATGATGTACGGATCGGTCGGGAAACAGGCATTCGCATGGCTTTTTTCCCGACCGAATGGTATTGGGTGCGCCTCCGACCGAGATCGGAATTGGCCCCTATATATTTTTTTCGATATTTTTGTACTTACCTTTATGTAGATTGGACTTCGATATTTTTGACTTCTATATCTCTGTGTCGATATTTTTGCAGGTCGATTTTCTGTCCGTCGATATTCTCTCATACATTCGTCTCAGAGACAGTCAGTCAAAATAACTTTATTTTGCCGATAGAATAACGGCATAAAAAGTATTCTACAAAATATACATTTCCAAAATATCAAAAACATTACAGAATAAAAAGAGACATCTATTAAAACTCAGAGTTATAAAATACAATTAAAAAGGAGAATAAAAACATAATCAATAAAAAAAAATCATCAATATAAGATCAAGAATTAATCAAGTTGGCCTTATCTTACTTATAAGATTCAGACTAGGGAGTTCGACTTCTTGTCTTTATAGCAGATAAGAGGAACGAGGCCAGGCAAAAACATACCAAGGGATCCGGTAATTGCTAAAAGTAATAAAGTACTGGGCGGCATTGTCTAATCTTTAATTTACTATAAGCGGAAGGATGTATCTATTCCGTCCATTCGTGTACAGCTTGCAGAAAAAAACAATGTGCAAATCGTTCTGAGGAGAATGGTTACCACACGGACATGAAGAGAGGGCATCAATGGAATAAGTTTTGGAAGGATAACCTAGCATAAGCGGGATGTATTTGAATCGAAATCTCATTATTATGTATCTGTGCTGAAGATTCGTTACAAATGACTGGTATGAAGTTGAAATATTACTTATGCGAGGGGCTAAATGATAATGTCTTACTGTGGTCAAATTACAGTTGAGGTCATACCTCTTTCTATCAAAATGATCTAATAAACAAAGCTTCAATTCTTTTTTAGATATTGTCAAAAATGACTTCGGGTCTTCATTTAAATTACGTAACCCAATTGCCTGTAGGTTAACCTCGATATCTTTTATCCATTTGATTTTATGTACACCATCTAAGTTCAAGCAGTCCGCCAAGATATGTCTGGTTAGACTCAACGTATCTTTCCTCCAGACTGAGTGCCACAAAAGGATTGGCACAATACGAATTTTATCTGTTATATAAGGGAAACTCAGCTCAGAGTGGGCATTGTAAGAGAAACAGGATTGTGGAACACATATCAATCTTTTCAAAAAGTCATCCTTTTTTTCTTTTTTAATGTTTTTATTGGCATTTTATACAAGTTCACATACAGGATATGCATAATGATAGAAATAAGCATAGTATCAGGAAGAGTCCAAGTTATGCAATGCAATACTAACGACAGTAATTCACTGGTACTCCCGGCAGACAATCTTGCTTTTAGCAGAACAGTGCTAATGGGGTCATATCCCAGAGCCCAACACAATATCCATTGCACTAAACCTGCCAGCTTAATGGGCTAATTACAACATCGAGTGGTGGTTACTTTCACCAGTGCTTGCTCCACTATTACAATTATTTTACATCTGTTATGTGGGTGGCCATCCAAAACTGGTCCATCATCTGTGTATACTTGGTTGAATTCGTGGTCCCAGCATGTTATAATCAAAATTCAAGCCAAAGAAATGGAAAACGAAATTAGAAAAGAAGAAGAAAGGAAACAACCACAATTAAAAAGCCAAAACAAAAGGAAAAACCAAAAGGTAACTTGTGCAGAGGAGTGGTGCATACGCATTAAAACCAGTGAGATCCTAAGGGAGTGGCAACAGACCTGACCCACAGGCAGGCCTAAGAGGGGAGGGAAAACCCCCTTTAATGAGCATCCCATCTGCGGATGGCTAGCTAACCCAGGGTGGGCCGAGGCCCCTATGTAGCCCCCCCACATATCAAATCCCCGGAGTTCCGAAGGGGATCCCAGGGAAATGTCTTGTGCCATGGCACCGGATGGGGGTCCGTGAGCCAGCCCATTTTCTTCGCCATTGGAGCCCACAGGTTTCTCCCATTCGGCTAAAACCTCTCTCCACTGTTCAGCAATGGGGCGCTTTCTTATACCGCGAGCCTCTTCCCAACTCAGTATTCTGCCCACCGCCCTCGCCCAAGCAACCACATCCCTGTTCCAACCTGCAAATTGTGGCCCCCTTGCAGACTTCCACTCCATCGCTATCCTACGCTTAGCGAGACCCAATGCAAGATCAATCAACTGATTCCCCACCATGCGCTTAGGTGGCCTGGGAAAGAGGCCCAATAAGCATACCTGCATCGTAGAGGCCAACATCCTTCCTAGCACGGCCTTAATTTTGTCCAACACAGCTTCCCAGAAAGGACTCAATCCTTGGCATTCCCAGGTCATATGACCGAAATTCGCATCTGGGTAAGCACACCTGGGGCATTGTCGCACCTCCCCGCCATATGTCAAGTTAAGTCTGTGGGGCGTCATATAAGTCATGTGCTTGTAATTAAACTGAATATATTTTAAACGGGTATTCCGGGAAACCTTTTTGGGATACCGCAACGCCCTGGGCCACTCAGAGTCAGTGAGGACTCTGCCCCCGGTCCTATCCCATCTCGCCCGCAGCACGACTAGAGGGGTAATTTCTATTAGAATGGCATATAGCCATTTCACCAAGTGTCCCGCGGTGCCAAGCGTGAACAAAGTGTGAAGAACCGGGTGTGTGTCAGGCTCCTCCCTCCCACCGCCCCACAATTGCTCGAACGTGCGCACCAATGCCTCGTAGCACAGGAACTGACCTGGAGGGAGCCCGCAGTCATCCATCAGCTCTGCGAATGGGATCAGAGCTTTGTCTGAGTAACAATCCCCTACATTGTCCAGTCCAGCCTCGGACCATCGCGCTAGTTGGTCGCATGTAAATATAGATTGTGGCTTGCCATGCGGCAACACCACTAGGGGCAGCATGGGGGAATATTTAGTGGGCTGCCGCCCCCCTCCCTGGCATCTTTTCCACGCCTGGAAAGCTGTGCGCTGTAATAGGGAGCAGTAAGGGGTAGGGGTAGCTGGCAGCAGTAGTTTCGCCGTCACCAGTTTAGGGCTAGACGTCGGGTCTTATAGGCATGTTCCCTCTTCGTTTACACCCTCCACCCATTGTGCCAACCACTGCAATTGGACAGCCAACATATAGAATTCGACGTTTGGGACTCCCAGTCCACCCTCCAACATGGGGCGCTGCAATATTTTCAAAGACACCCTCGGGTGCCCGCCTCCCCCTACCAAGGTCCCTCAAAAGGGCATTCAGGGGGCAGAACCAGCTGCTCGGCATCAGGACTGGAAGGTTCACAAAAAAGTACAACAGCCGGGGCAGCTTTACCATTTTGGAGAGGGTGATCCGTGCCATGGTAGGTAGCTGTAATGTGCACCAAAAGCGCACGCAAGAGCGGAACGAGCGAAGTGCCCCACCTATGTTTCCATCCCTTAGGTCGTCCAAGTCGTGAAAGGTGTGAATACCCAGATGTTTAAAGGTGCTCCGAGCCCAAAGGATGTTGGCTGGCAGCGCCGCCGGCCTGGACAATGGCCCCGCTATCGGGAACAAATACGTCTTGGATTTGTTAACCCTGAGGCCCGAGAGCCGAGCAAAGTCATCTAGGATATGCAAAGCCTTAGTGGCACCCTCAACTGCCTCATATAGATATAGCAGCAAGTCGTCTGCGTACAGAGAGAAGTGGTGCCGCCGCTCGCCAAGGGTCAGTCCCAGTCCCGCCCCCCCCCAGACGGAACCTTTCTGCTAGGGGTTTGATGGCCAGGGCAAACAGGAGCGGAGAAAGGGGACACCCCTGCCGCGATCCCCGAGATACCTTATACTGTCTAGAAATGGTTCTACCCATCTTGACTCTTGCAGTAGGAGAGGCGTATAGAAGCTTCACCCATCGCACCCAGTCTTCACCCAGGCCCTTACGCAACATTACCTCAAACAAATACTCCCAGCTCACTGTATCAAAACAAAAGCCTTCTCCAAGTCCACCGACAGTACCGCTGCCTGTCGGCGGGTTGGAGCCGCCGCATGATACAGTACAGAGTAGAGTCTGCGGAGATTGTAAGAGGTGCAGCGCGAGGGACTAAACCTGTTTTGGTCCGGATTGATTAAAGACTTCATGTGTGGGAGCAGCCTACCTGCCAGTATCTTGCTCAAGATCTTAAAATCCAAATTGAGCATAGAGAGAGGTCTGTAGTCCCTCACTCCAGCCACCGGCTTCTTGGACTTTGGGAGGGGGACCACCAATGCCGTCTGGGTGGAGCTCCATCATTGTAGCAGTCCCGGGCCTCCTGTAGAGTCGCCCGGTGTACCTCATCTTCCCCCTGTAAATTATCAAGTCTACGAATGTTCCCCAACAAGTCCAAGAGCTCTTGGCGCAGTTCCCTATGGGCTCCACATGCTTGACCCATGCAGTGGCCTCGTACGACCACCGTAAATGCCTCCCATTCCAACTAGGGTGATGAGGCTGTCCTGGTATTAATGGGGAAGTATGTTTCAATTAATGTGAGCAACGAGGTCCTGAAGGGGGCATCGTCGAGCAACAATGGATTTAATTTCCACACAGGGATCGGGGGACGTCTCCCCCGTGGCTGATGTAATCTTAATAACGGGCTATGGTCCAACAAGGTGCACCCCGAATATTCAGAGTGGGAGACAGAACTACTGAAGGCCTGGGAACAGAGGAACGCATCAAGTCTAGAATGCACCTGGTGGACGGGTGAAAAATAGGAATATTCCCTGTCCCTAGCGTGTTGCAATCTCCATATATCCTCGAGGCCCCAGTGGGACATCCAGGCACGGAAACCAACTGCCGGGCAGTGTGGCTGAGTTCCCGGTAGGGGAGGGTGGGAGCGATCAACTGTAACATTTGCGACGCAATTAAAATCACCCCCCAAGATAAGGTGACCACTCAGGTGGAGAGCCAGTGAGGCAGAGAAAGACTCCAGGAAGCCGACTTGGTCCTGATTGGGCGCTTATACATTGCCTAGTGTCACCTCCTGCCCCGCTAATCTACCCGTAAGTAGGGCGTACCGCCCCTCCGCGTCAAGCCAGGAGTGTTCAAGAGCAAAGGGGACCCCAGGTTTCACCCAGATTAACACCCCCCCTAGCAAAGGCTGAGAAGGTAGTTGCAAAGATCTGGCCCCTCCATCTCCTTTTTAATTTTCCAACCTCCTCCCTGTTAAGATGTGTCTCCTGGAGGAAGGCGATGTGCACATCTCTACGCCGCAGATAGGAATAAATGTTGTGGTGTTTGGCCATTGTGCCCATTCCATGGATGTTCCATGTAAGGAACTTAACAGCGTTAAATGTGCTTGCCATGTCCATGGGAATATGCCCCATACCCGATCAGGGGGAACCCCTCCCCGCCCACCCCCTCTGTCGTGCACACCCTCCCTCCTCTGCAAACAATATGACAAAGAAATCTAACAAATGAACCCCCATTTTGAACAACTCCCAAACCCCTGGGCAGCCTGGCAACGGTCAGTCGCCCAAACGACATGTGAAACATAGCCCTGAATGATGTCTTAACCCAGCAAGACCCTCAGCGGGGGGTGAACAGTGAAAGGCATAAGTCTGGCATACAAACCGTCCGGAGCACGCCGGCCCCACCAGTTACAGGTCAGCTCGGGACCAGAGTCCGCCAACGACAGACCAGCAGCAACAGAGGAGCCAGGGTCACCACTGAGTTCAGGCGGCCTCAGATGATCTCATCTGCTGTATTCGGTGTCACCACCGGCAATTTCACACTGCCACTAGGGGAGGTGTCAGAGTCGTTGTCACCGGTGTCTTTTGATGAACAAGCCTCTGCCTCTGGGGAAGTGCTCCTTCCCCGCATAAGTGCCGCCACTGCCTGAAGGGCTTCAGCTCTCTCCTTCTCTGTTTGCAAGGAGGTCGGTTTTTTAGTGGCTCCTCTACGAGACAGCCTCCCAGAGCGCCTCCCCAGTTCTGTCGTTTTCTTCAGCTCCGGTCCGGGGCCCACAAACCGGGAGGACCCAGCTCTGTAGGATTCGAGCCACTCCCAAGCTTCCTTCGGACTGCCACAGAAGTGAGTGGTACCCTCCAAAATGATCCGCAACCGGGCTGGAAACATCAGAGAGTATTGAAGGCCCTCCTCTCTAAGTGCTTTCTTGACCTCCAAGAACGAGGCCCGCTTTCTCTGCACCTCCAATGTATAGTCCGGGAAGAGGGAGACTTTACTGTTATTAACGGTGTAGGGGCCTTCTATGCGTGCCTTCTGCAGAAGGGCACCTCTGCCCCGGAAATGAAGCAACCGGGCCACTACTTGCAGCAGAGGGTGCCCCGGTGCCAGAGGCCTGGCCGGGACTCTGTGGGCCTTTTTGAGAGTGTGGAAGGTTGACAGGGCTTCAGGTGCCACCACGCTTCTCAGCCACTGCTCCAACTAAGACACCATGTTGTTGCCCTCAACTCCCTCCGGCAGCCCCAGAACTCGAATGTTGTTCCGCCTGTTGCGCCCTTCCGCGTCTTCGGCCCGTCGTTCCAGCATGCTCACCCTGTCTGTGAGGGCCCCCATCTGTTGCTCCAGGGCTTTTTGGGTGGGGACTATTACCGCTAAGCCGGATTCCGTCTCTTTCACTCTTTCCGAGAGCTTCTTGTGCTCTTCTCGCAGGAGGCCGAGCCCCACCACCACCGTGCTGATGTCCTGATGGAGGGTGGCTTTCGTGTCCAGTATGGCCTACAGTATCCTGTTCAGTTGCAGCTGCACTGGGTCTTCCGCAGTAGTCCATGACTGCTCCGGAGCACTATCCTCTGGGTCATGCAGGGCCCCGGTCTGCTTACCTCGAGGTTTTCCCATGGCGCTGGACAGGTCCCCCAGTCAAGGGATCCCACCAAGGGGGGAAGGGGCCGCTCAGCCGCTAGCTCCAAAGTTCCGCCGGTCACTCCGCAGATGAGGACTACGGTACCCCGGGGGGTCCCAGCCCCACTACTCCCACAGTAGCCTCCCCAGTGGTGTGCTCACTGGACTACGTGTCGCCGTCCGGGTCCCGGGACTATGCTCCAGCCACTACCCACTCAGGAGTCCTAGACAATCTTCACCTCCCTTCTTGGGCAGTAACCCTCTTCCAACTGCTTCTTCAGGGTTTCAGGGGTGCGCCCCCACTGTGCTGTCCCTGGCCTCCACAGGGGGACCCACAGGGATCCAGAACCACCGGCCCAAGCGAGGCGAGAAGGATCCGCACCGCAAACTCCCCGGGACTCAACTGCACGCTAACATAAGTTTGGCACCCACTGCTCCACTGTGTCAGTTCAGATGGGCAACGGGGCCCATCCAACAAGCCCCAAGGAGAGCGGGAGTGTCCCACCCTGACATCGCCAGAGCCCCCAGGCGTGGGCAGACCTCCAAGTTGGCCTCAGCTTCTAACCCAAGGGCCAGGTCCCCAGCACCGTCCTCAGGACCCCACAGGGCCAGTAATCAGTGCCGATGAGGCCTCCAGGCAGCCCTCCGTCTCAGGGGGTGGCCCCAGCCATGCAGCAGACTTTCCTGATCAGTTGAATTTAAGGGCCCCCAACAGTGGCACCACATAGCAGTGTCCAGTACAAGCCGCTGCCCTGCCTTTTGCACGGATAGCAGGCATTTCTCCCCATGCATGGAGCAGACAACGAGGCCCACACCTCAAGTCTCGAGCCGCGACTGGGCTCCAAACAGCACACCGCCCCTCGCCAATGACGGCCGCAGTACAGCGCGCTCACCGCTGTACCGCCGGGCCGCTGCTGCCTCCTTATTGCACCAGGCTCACACTACTTGCTGCAGGGTATGTCGGACCGCCGTCCGCGTATCCTCCAGGCGGGTCCAGGATCCAGAGAAGCCCAGGCTTCGTGCCGCTCTACGCCTTCGTTCAGCCCCGGGCCGCCATCTTGTCTACAGTGGGTGTCGGCAGGCAACCGGAGTCCAGACTCCTCACAGCCGCACCAGGGATAGGCTTGAACACCGGTACCAGTCCACGGCGAGGGTTGAGGCGCCCTCCAGTCCCGAGCGTCGCGGGGAAATGCTAATAATTAAAGGGCCGGCGCGGAGCTCCGAGCTCACGCGTCCGCCATTCTCGGCTCCTTGGCCACGCCCCCTTCAAAAAGTCGTCCTTTATACTCTGCAATTTTGAAATATCCGAGAAACCCCAGACAGCTGCCCCATAAGCAGCGATGGATAGTGTTTTTGCCTCATAGATCTTTTTTATTACATTTAGTGGCTTTGAACCAAGTTTCTTTATAACTCTGAAAAGCCCTCCAATACTTTTTTCCATTACGATTCCTCTATTGGTCACCATATCTAACCATGTATTTTTCCTATTAAAAATAATCCCAAGATAATTAAATGAGTCCACAATCTCAAGATTTTGGCGTTCAATAGACAAAGCGAGGTGTTTCGTTAGAGTCGTACCCGCCACAAGTACAAATGACTTAGTTTGATTTATCTTCATGTCCAAATTATTCATACATTTTCTGTACTCCTCAATGAGTCTCTGCAGTGCATTACCAGTTCGTGCCAAAAGCACTGCATCATCTGCATAGAGGAGTATCGGGACAGGAGAAGATTTAAGAAGGGGGACATCTGGGGTGGAGCCTACCAAGGACGACTCCACCGCATTAGTATATAAAGCAAATAAAAATGGGGTGAGTACACACCCCTGTCTCAGGCCGCGGGTAATTCTAAAATACCTTGTACGTTCTCCCTTTTTTCCGTAACATACACAAGCCGTAGCATTAGCGTACATCTCTCGAATAAAGCTAATTATCTGGATCTCTATTCCCATGTCCTCCATTATTGATATAACTTAAAATGAGCCACACAATCAAAGGCGGCCGATAAATCCATAAATGCCATATACAAATGGGCATTCTTAGCCACCGTATACTTCGCAGTTATGAGGCTTAAGTTAAGGCACTGGTCCACAGTCCCCTTACCTTTTCTAAAGCCGTATTGGCTAGGGATTATTATGTTCTTTTCAAAGGCCCACTCCTCCAATCTGTTCAAGAGTACCTGCCCCATTAATTTTGCTGCCGTATCTAATAGAGATATAAGCCTATAAGTTCAAGTTCAAAATTACTTTATTCGGATAAGACCGTATCCATAAAAGCACAATCGCATTACAACAAGTTAAAAAATGCACAGCTTCATATTCAGAATATAACAATGTCAATAACATTAGTCACAGGTGCAAAATATGTTAAAAACGCATACAGCAAGTTTCTAAAAGGAGCCCACACATTTCAAAGTAACCATTTAAAAACAAAAACAAAAACGCATTCTTCATAAGTTACACATCGTTTTGCAAGCCCGTACAGCAGTTCTCAAAAAAGTGCCAACTCGAAAAACTAATTCATCATCTTCCAGTTTAAGTATGTTCCTATATGCATATTCTAAATGAATAGGCAAAGTTTTTTTTAAAAATGGTACTAAGAGCCATTTGCATATTTTATATAAAACTTACAGAAGAATAAAAAATGTAAAATTGTTTGACCACTCCGACCGTCGCACGGACATGGAAAAGAGTCTAGGTTGGCGTTGTACCCAAGGGGAAAACAGAGCAGGAATTTTACAGTACCAGCCCTTAAACAGAAGAGGAGTCCCCTCTCTCAATGACATATAGGTTTTGTGAGATAACTAGGCGGCAAGTACGAGGTGTGCTCGATGGTCATAAAGTTTGCAACAGTTGGTTTCTTAGACTTCCTCCCATCTTGCCTTGCTTTAAAGTGTGTATAATGCCGTCCTAAGGGCTTTTTTATGTACAGTCTCAGTTTCGTTTGGACTTAAAAAGAGCAGACCATAATTCTTTTTTTTTTTTACTTTTCTTTATTGATTTTCACAATGATAACTTCAGCAAAGACAAAGTGCAGCTACAGTTACACATGATACTATAGTACATATATGTCAGCGAAGTTAGCTAGCAGAGGCAAACATAGCCATCATATATTCCAACAATTCCAACTGCCAAGATGATGAGAATCATAAGTGTACACCCTTATGATGCTGATAGCTGCCCAGAGAGCCCGTGTGTCCCCCCGTTTGTCCCTGTGCCCACAGGGGTATGGAGCTGTGATAGTGGAGCATCTCTGGAACTCTGCGTGGATAGTAAGTAAGCATGGAATGGCTGCCATATGTCCAGGGGCCGAGCAACCGGCGATTGTAGTGACGCATAAGTGTCGCTGTTCGTGTTGCAGTAGGCCATACTGCGTAGCCATGTCTTCAACGTAGGCACTCGTTTGCTGCCCCAATTAAGGTCGACTTCACGTTTAGCAATTAGGAGCGCAATGGCTAAGAATCGCCGCCTAGACTTGGGGAGGTCATGTACATACCCCATGAGCGCGAGCATTGGGGTGGGTTCAATCTCCATCTCTATCATACGTGAAATTTCTCCAAATATTACCCTCCAATATTCTGCTATTTTAACACACGTCCATGTGATGTGTGCAAAGTCTGCTTCTGGGGAGCTGCATCTAGGGCAGTGATGTGAGCGGGATGGGTCAATGCGATGTAATTTTTTTGGTGACATATATGCCCTCCAAAGAAATGTAAAATGCAGCAGCTTGTGCCGATGGTTGGGGGAAACACGACGAATCTGCGTGCAACAGCGACTCCACTGTGAGTCGGTTATAGGATGGCCCAGATCATGCTCCCATGCCCCCCGTACCCCAGCATCCCTGCTAGGTAACATCGACACAGCAGCCCTATATAATCTGGACATGAGATGTATCCCAGTTGTATATTTAATAATGCAGGTCAGCAAGGGGAAATCAGGTGGTTCAATCGGGTAGCTAAAAAGGTTGGCCCTCAAAGCCATTTGTACCCTCTGTAGCACAAAGTGATCCATAACTGTGGCCTCACGGAAACGGGGATCTTCTGTACGTGAGAAAATATGGCCACTGGGGAATACATCTCCAAACGTTACCAAGCAGAATTTTGCCAATGTCCGTTTTACCAGCGTCTCCTGCAGGATAGGGATCCAGCCATTGCCCGCTAGTGGCAGCTCGGCAGAATAAAGGAGACAGGAACCAGTAATTTTAAGCAATCAGTGCCAAGCCCAGCTTGTGGTGGAAAGTGTCTGTATATCTTGTGGGTCCCTAGGAAACCCAGCAGGCAATAGTGTATTAAGGGGTGCCGGGAGCGCTAGGTCTGCCTCCGGCCTGAAATACGGGATTCTGGCATCTGCATGGTACCAGTGTCGGGCAAAGCTTGCCTGGACCACTAAATAATAAAGACGAGAACTCGGCACCCGAACCCTCCCCTCTCATATGGTAACATCAGTGTGTCCACTCCCAACCAACCCGAGGCTGCTTACCGCCCCATACCAGCCAAATCAAATGTGTAAGAAGTGTGGAAAAGAAACTATTGTACAGCGGGATGGGGATATTTTGGAATAAATACAAAAATTGCGGGAGGACCACTATTTTAATTATGGCGATTCTCCCCGCCATTGACAAAGGCAGTGCTAGCCAGCGCTCAATGTTGCGTCCCAGCCTCTCCAATACTGGGCCATAATTAAGCTGCAAGATGTGAGCTGCATCTCTTTGTATATGTATACCAATGTATTTAACGGAGTCCTCGCACCATATCAGCGTATACCCAGCTACATCGCCACAGGGCGCATCGGTTAATGGGAAGACCTCTGACTTTTCACAGTTAATACAGAGGCCTGATAACGTGCCATATATCTGGTTATTTCACGGAGAAGCAGGGTGCCGCACGTAGAGTATAATTTTGTCTTCGTACAAGGTGATGAGAAGTGGACCAGTTTTGAACTGCAGGCCCCGTTGGCTATGCCCATCCTGCAAGCGTCTCACGAGGGGGTCCAATGCTAGGACAAACAGCAGGGGAGACAGCGGGCAACCCTGCTGCGTTCCCCGCGAAAGGGGGAATGCTGAGGTTAGGGTGCCATTAAGGCGGATACGCGCTGTAGGGGTTGAGTACAATAGCTTGATGACTGCTAGGAACCGATCCGGTACCCCCCGACGACCTGGTGTGGCATACAGGAAAGGCCATTCAAGGGAGTCGAATGCCTTTTCCGCATCAAGCAGGACGGGCGCAGCCGGGACCGAGGGTGGTATTCTGTGTAGCGTGGCGAATAACGTACGTAGATTGAGGGCAGTTGACTTGATGGGGAATAAATCCCGACTGAGCGGGTGAGAGCATTTGATGTAAAATCAAGGCGAGCCGCGATGCTAATATTTTAGTTAGAATCTTATTGTCAAAATTTAACAATGACAACGGACTATACGAGCCGCATCTCAGAGGGTCCTTTCCGGGCTTAGGAAGTAGTATGATTACCGCTTCACTAAGGGTGGGCAGGAGCACTCCCGACTCCACCGCTTCCTGATACATATCTATAAGGTAGGGGGCAAGGATCCCTTTAAACATCTCTTAGAAACATCCCGTAAATCCGTCAAGCCCAGGAGCCTTGGAGCCGTCTAGTGCATAAATGGCTTCGATTACCTCATCTTCAGTAAAGGGTTCAACCAGAAATTCCTGGTGTGCTTTTTCTAACCACGTTAGGGAGATCTTGTCCAGATACTCCCTATATATCATTGAATCCCCCTCCACCCTGGATGTGTATAAATTGGTGTAATAAGTACGGACCTCCTTGAGGATATCTGTGTTTCCGGTTAACGCGTGCCATCCTGCCCGTGGAGTTTGGCTATATATGTCGGCTTGCGGGTTTGTTGCATCAGTCTAGCAAGGGTTCTACCCAGCCGCTCCCCCTCCCCGTAGCGTCTTGCCACTGCATACTTGCCCAGGTAATGTGCCTCCCACTCCGCTGCCTCACAAAACTCTGTCATAAGGGATGCTTGGCGTTGCAAACTGGGAGGCTGTAAACCAGGGGAGTCGCACCTATCAAGTTCCATCAGCTGCACTTCTATTTGCGCTGGTGTGCAACGGAGATCCCTGAGTTCTCCAGCGCTCTTAGAGATGCACACTCCCCTTGTGTATGCCTTAAACGCCTCCCATAAGGTAGCCTTTGAGCTTACAGAGCCGACGTTAAGTGTGAAATACTACAATATCGCTTCCCGAAGCTCAGACTCAAATACTGTGTCCCTTAAGGACATGTCAGGGAATCTCCATGGTCTTTCAACACCACCAGCCCGAGGGATGCGCAGCGGCAG
The DNA here is from genome assembly GCA_963921515.1 of Calotriton arnoldi. Taxonomy (NCBI): domain Eukaryota; kingdom Metazoa; phylum Chordata; class Amphibia; order Caudata; family Salamandridae; genus Calotriton; species Calotriton arnoldi. The sequence continues at coordinate 268,674 of CAWUFW010010594.1, forward strand.
CAAGACAGGGGAGTGGTCAGACTGTGTGAGGGAAAGATGTCTAATGTCACTAACCCATGTGACCGCCCCTGTTGTGAGGAGCCAGTAGTCCAACCAGGTCCAGGTGCTGTGGGGCGCAGAGTAGTGTGTGTACCCATCTTGCCTAGGGCAGTGATATCTCCACGTATCCACCAACCCATATGTCTCAGTGATGTCAGCCTAGCTCGCGGTTTAGTGTCTGTGGTGGTGGCAGTGCTGTCCTTCGCTCGGTCGAGAAGTATATTGAGGTTCCCGCCCAGGCATATCTGGTCTCCCCCATTTGTACAATTTGTGCATGAATAGATTCAAAAAAATTAGGATCATCCACATTTGGTGCATAGACATTTACCAGCAATACCGAGTGCTCCAATAAACATCCCTTGACTATCAGAAAACGCCCGTCTACATCTCTATACACCGCCACCTCCCTGAAACGTACCCGTCTATTGATTAATAATGCAACCCCTTGAGCATAGGAACTGTAGCCTGCAAAGTATCTATGTGCCCCCCAATGTGAGGCGATTTTAGACTGGGCAGTTGGCGCCAGGTGTGTCTCTTGCAAGAAGGCAACGTCCACCTGGTGCCTCTGTAGATAATTGGTTACTTGCTTACATTTCCGTGCGTTATTGAGGCCCCTTACATTCCAAGACAACATTACAATGTTTGCCCTGATTGTACCCTGTTAGCCATAATCTAAAACTTTAGTACATGTACTGCCTGTAGCTGTATACTTGATGTAGCACTGTAGTAGAAGAATACAAAGGAGCCAAGTTACAAAAGCTTGCTGGAAAACCCTGTGAACCACCTCCCACCTCCCATGCCCCACACCCAACTTCGGGGGAAAAACCCATCCCTTAACTTTGATAATCGAGTGCATCAGAAAATAAAACATTCTACCATATTGTATCAAACATAATAGGTGCATCTGCACTGGGGGGTGGCAACGCCACACCGTTACCACGGTTCTGATGATGCCATTGCGCCCGACTGGGCATGATGTAGTCCACCTCGTGCAGCGGCCACCTCGACACCAGCGTAAATTGTAAGAGAAGGGGACTTACTGCAGAGGGCGTAGAACATATGCAATGGGGCCCAAGACTGTCACTGTTCCCAATGAGGCATATTCATTCTAACTTGCTGTGAAAATGGCCGCACTTGCACCTGAATTGGGAATATTCTGAGAGTGTTGTGGAGAAGGTTTTCCCTCTGTCGCCCCGGTTTGGAGTACGCCTGACAGAATTATTGAGCTTCGTGCGGAGAGTCAAACACACGTGAACGACCATCCACATCTACCTTTAATCGGGCAGGATACAGCATCCCATAGCGCAGACAAAGCTTGCGGAGACTCGCTTTTACCCCCACATACTTCCGCCTGGCTTCCTGCACCATTGCGGTGAAGTCCGGATATAGGGATAGTGATGACCCCTGCCACGTAAGGGTGCCCTTTTCACGGGCCATTCTCAATGCGGTATCCTGATCCTTGAAGTTTAACAGGCGAGCGATGATTGGCCTGGGGGGGGAGCCTGGGTTAGGGCGTGGTCCAAGGGTGTGGTGGGCTCTTTCTACAACAAAAGTAGACGTGAAGGACTCTCGCCCAAATAGGTCAACCAGCACCGTCTCCACAAACCCGTCCAGTCGCCCTGTGTTGGTAGACTCGGGTACATCCACTACCCTTATGTTGTTGCGCCGCCCTGCTCCTCCAAGTCCTCATTCTTAATGGAAATGGACTTAAGGGCTTTCTCCTTGCGCTCGAGGTATTTGGCTTTTTGGGCGGTTCCATTCTCAAGGTCGGAGATTCTGCCTTAATCTGTGGTTATGCGCCCTTCCTGCTGGTCGAACCTGATGCCCATGGTATCAAGTCTCTTATCCAGAGCATCAAAGCGTGTGTCTAGGGCCTTAAACCCCACCCGGAGTTCCGTCAGCATGGCATCAGGTCCAGCCACCGCAGCTGCTTGTGGTACGCCTCCCTCCGCCATGTTGGCATGTCATGCGTCCGCTCCGCTGGCTTGTGGTTGGAAGGGGAGCTTACTTTGTTTTGGGTCCCTCCAGACCATTTCCCAAGCATGGGCAGTCAGCTGTATGTTCCAATTAGTTCCAACGACACTTCGGTGTTGGCTGCGGGGTATGCCAATATCCGGGCTCCTGTTATGTCCCCCAGGACCTAATAGTAGGGCCGGGCCTTGTGCCAGCTGTTAATGGCGTCCCGATGTTGATGGGCGCTTATGTCGCAGTTCGTTCCCCCTGTTCACAGCGTCAAAATATAGGGCCGGGGGCGGCGGCTGGTCCATGCGGTGCTATGCGAGGTGCGGCAGCGTGGGGGCCTTGGTAACCTACCACAGCTCCCGGCCCCATGGCCAGTCCCCAGGCTCACCCGTGGCCCCTGTCGCCACGGGGCCTCTGGGGAGGAGTCTATAGGGCACTCTGATCCTGCTGCAGCTGCACTAAGTGTAACTTCATGCCCCTAACGCCACCGCTTACCTCGTCTTGCCCAACCGCCACCTTCCCAGCCCGTCGTCCGGCGGCTCCAATTAAATTGAGCCCCCGGCTTCTCGCATGACAGTAGGCCTCTCCTCACACGGGCCTACCGCATCAATGCTGACGCGATCTGCGGGCTCCTCCTGGGTCACGCTGGTTGCCGGCCTCCTTCACTGCCCCCACGCCCCATCGCCCAACTCATGGTCGCGGGGAATGCCGCACGGGCAGTACAGAGGAGTTTCAAGCCAACGCGGCCATTGCGGTCGGCGGCTTGGCCATGCCCCGAGCCGACCATAATTAACACTATTTAGACTCTGGCTCACCGCTGCAAGCCACGGAATATCCATCCCCTTCTCACAATTGAGGCAGTCTCCTATTATCTTTCTTGTGAGGGACGATGCTGGATTTTTCCATATAGCTAGCCAAAATAAAGCCGGGCGAGCCCTTATAAAATCCTCAATGTAGTGTAGTTTCAATTCACTATGGCAAATGTACTGAGAAGTGGAAATCTGTACACCCAATAGTTTCCAACAAAATCTGTTTTCCTCGCTCTGGATACTGTTGGTTTTTGCGGTGCCCCAAACCTCTGCGCCATAGGTAGCTGTAGGTACGCACTGGGATTTAAAAAAAATTAAAATCGCTAAAATGGCCCATGTCCTCTTTGGCCGGGGAAGGCTGAGAATTGAATTGGTGGCCTTTGAGAACTTGTTCTTACAAAACACCACATGATCAGACCCGGTGCCTTTCGCAGCAAAGACCAACCCAAGATAAGGTAAAGTGCTAGTGCATTGTAACCTTTGGTGACCCACAGATATAGAATTTAGGGAATGTTTTCTCGGCCCACAAGACATTATAAAAGATTTTTTTAAATTGGTACACAGGTTTAGACTGGCCATAAAATCAACAAACCCCTGCACTAGGGTGCATAAGGCATTGGGTGTTGGCCCATTAAGACCGCATCATCAGCGTATAATAACACAGTTAACTCTAGGGACATCTTTAGTGAGCACGGTCAACGATTTATGCAAATTATTAATATAAAATATTAAAAAAAAGATGAGAGGCCAGGACGAATCCCTGACTGACCCCTCTACAAAATTTAATGTCATTGGAAACCTCGCTTCCACTGTTGATCCTTCAGATCTTTATGTAAATAGGCCAAAAAATGCACTAATGCCTCGTCTAAACCATAGTCTAAAAGAATGGACCATAAACGTGACCGGTTAACAAAATCAAAAGCAGAGGTCAGGTCCATAAAGGACAGGGATATTGGGGATCGCTGTGCTATGGTATATTTCCCAATGATTAAATTAAGATTTAGGCATTGTTCATTTGTGCCTACTTTGCTCCTAAACCCCAGTTGACATCATTCTAAAATGCGGTTTTCTTCAGTCCATATTTTGATCTTATTATATAATACTCTGCCTCAGATTTTCAGGGTGTTATCTATCAAGGAAATCAGTCTATAGCATCTGGGTTGCCCTTTTTAAAAATCGGGACAATAATACTTGTTGACTATGAGCTTGGTAGCGGAACATTGGTTAGATTATTAAACACATTTTAAAAAGCGGCGCCTAAAAATCAGGCTTGTGCTTGATAAGATCAATGGGTAACCCATCAGGACCTGGGGCTTTGTTAGCCAGGCTCTGGTAGATGGCTTCCTCGACTTCAGACAGCAATATTAAAATCCTAGTTGGGGCCCTATGCTCAAGGAGATCTACGTCTTGTACTGGGGCTGTATAGATCATAGAGATATGGGCTTCACATGCTTCACTGGTTATGTTACTGCTTATCGGAGTCAGTAACTGCCCCATTGACCTCAAATCCTTGACGGCAGCCCAGAATGTATTCCCGTTCTTTTGGCTGGTGGCATTGACAAGAGCATCCCAGCAATCTTTTAGTAATTCTTCCTTTCTTTTAGAGGTGGCTAGCTTATACTTCTGCCTTAGCGATTTAACAAGTGAGTGACACCTCGGGTTAGTCGACAGGGCCTTGTGTAGCTGTCTGTTAGTCTCCGAACACTCTCGGTTAAACCATCTAGGTCCGCGATGCACAACAGTAGTGGGTTTTGATAGCATGGATTTAATAGCCTCAGAGTTAAATAAAAGCACTGATTACCTCAGGATTAGGGTCCTGTGCTGACAGACAAGAGTCGATGAGGCTCAGATTATCCTTTGCCATCGTACAGACCAGGTCGGTATTATTGACACCCCACCGGTCCAATCTTAAGATTTCTGTGGAGGGTGTTAGGTTCCTGGCACCACATTCAGTATTATATGTTGGCCTGGAGGACAGTCTCTGCACTGTTTTAATCGGATTGTGATCACCATAAGTAGTAGCGACAACTTCGGCTTTCAGTAAACAGTCCTCAAGGGCAGGGGAAATGAAAACATAATCAATGGTGGAAGCACTACCCCTCCCTCTAAATGTCGGCTCAGGGGGGGTTATTATCAATTGTTACTGCGGCAATATCCATAACGTTGATTAGATTATAGTTATTTAAATGTTCCATTAATACCTCACCCCTGTGGCAAATTTGCCCTCTGCTGCTGGACCATTTACTGGTCCTTGTACAGGGTAGCTTAGCATGGAAGTCACTTCCCAGACAAATACCAGCTATTACAATGCTGTAGGGTGGTGACAAATTCAAATAAATTAATAACATTTCCATTTGGTGTGGACTGAAAGTCATTGTTGTAAAAATTAATTAAATAAATAGAAACACCCCTTTCTATAATAAGACTTGGAATTCGTCACTTTTGGTACATTAGACCTTAACGCTACCTCCTGCAGCAATGTTTACCCATATCGAAGGTCGACCAAATTTAGGGATTGGGGCTACAATGTTGTAACATTTAAAACCAAAGATATATAAACTTTGTGTGGCCCAGGTCTCTTGAAACATGAGGATGTCCTGCTGTCTCACCAGTTTTAGCCAGTCAGGCTGGTGTATTTTTGATTGTAAGCCGGCCACGTTCCAGCTTAATATGCTCAGATGCGGGAACCTTGGTTGGAGCATGGCCATGAATCTCAATTGCAGATGGAGGAGATACAAACATATGGTCAGCGCAGTAAGACTCCAATAGTGACAGTAGTCAATCCTGGGTGTCCAGGTCAGACAGAGCCGAAAACCTGTTATGTACAGTCGGGAAGGGAAGCTCATCTATGGAAGGACCAAAGCTCGGTTTATAAAAATAGCCCAACAGTAGTGACCAAATGTTGGTGCTGTTGGTTGTTGTGGTCTCTTGAGCTCCCAATAAGGATCTTACCATGGATGGTCTACGGAAGTTGATCACAATACAGTCTCCTTCTATATTCTTTGGAGAGACACCAACCCACCCTACTCTACGTACCATAATGATCTCACTCATATCTGACACATTGAACCTCCTATTCTTTGATAGCCAATCCACACATTTATTACACAGATGGATCCAAGTTTCCCTCCGGTCCCTCTTAAGAGTTGCCAACACCAGCACATAGGGGCAAGCGGCCGGTGGTAGTGCCAAAACATCTGAGTTGGGCCTAGGGGGATTCCTGCTCAGGATGTCAAGTGCATTACTACTTGATTTGCCTGGCTTTGACTTTGGTTGCTTTCCAACCGATCTATTGGTAAGATCAGGCATAGGATTAGGGGGCACGTTCGGGGCTGACTCATCTGCAGATGATAGGCCATTAATGTTAGGGAAAGAATTAGGTGCTACATTCGCCTTAGGTTGAAAGCACTCCCTGACTTCTCTGCATGTTCTGCACGAGCTACCAGCCAAGGGGCCAGTGGGGAGAGAGGTGGCAGTAGCAGTGAGAGGTGGGTTGACAATAAGAGGAACGTTGGGGATGGAAGTAGACCCCTCCCCCGGGGCAACCATGATTTGCGCGGTTTCTAGCGGTTGACTAAACTTATTCATGAGTATGTCCAACTGATCTAAGCGTTCCCAAAAAGATGTGAATTTCATATCTAACAACTCATTGATTCCTGTGGACACGGTATTAATAACAATATTACTGAAGGTATCCCCAAAGCCCCCATATTCAGTTACAACAGATGCCACCTCAGTCTGTGTGCAGATGGAATAGCACGACTTCCCATTTAGCGCTGCATCTGAAATGCTGGCACTCAAAGATGACTGCATCCATGCAGACAAGCAAGTGCGAGAAGAACCGGTGCAAGGAGGTTGTTTCCTTTTGGAACAAACAGGCTTCCCACTCTTCCTCTTACGTTTCACTGCCGGGAGTCCCACAATTGTTGGGGTGCCCATGGTTGACTGAGTCTCAGCTATGTCACGCCCACTTGGGCTCCCACTAGTGATCGATGTGTTATTGGGGCCAGGCCTCTGATGCTGGGAGGTGCACAATACAGTGACAGGTTCAGGCGCAGGATCAATTGTGGCCCCTCTACTATAGAGACTGTTCGGTAGACCCTCACTTCCCAGGGACAGTCGGCGCTCAGTTAATTCAATCTCGCCTGATACAATATTAACCACCCTTTCTAGCATGCTGTCAATACTGCTGGTGATGAGATCCCGGTGCGTTTCCCCATTATAGATGCTCAGGGGCAATTCTTACCAGCTCTAATAATTCTAATAGTGTTAATGCTGGCAAACACTCACCTCAGGCCTCTTGATAAAAATTACTTGAAAGAGGGGTGGCCCAGCCCAGCCTCTGCCGGGCGCAGCTGGGCGGCTCCTGCCGCGGTGTCCAGCGGGGGCTGTGGTCCCCTCCAGCCAAAAGTGCTGGTGCAGAATGCAGGCTGATTGCAATGACGGCAGCTTTTCAGGGCCTCCTGGCGCGAAGTAAGGGCGTGGGCGGCTCCTGCCACGGTGTCCGGTGGGGACTGTGGTCCCCGCCAGCCAAAAGTGCTGGTGCAGAATGCGAGCTGATTGCAATGACGGGCTCCCGCACCGCGGGAGCCCCGAGCAGCTTTTCAGCGCCTCCTGGCGCGACGTAAGGCGTGGGCGGCTCCTGCCGCGGTGTCCGGTGGGGTCTGTGGTCCCCTCCAGCCAAAAGTACTGGTGCAGAATGCAGGCTGATTGCAATGAGGGCTATAACTTTTTGGGGGGCCTTATCCCCTTTCTTGAAAATCGGTATTATGACCGACTTCTTCCAGGATGCCATCGGACCTGTTCAGACTATGGTGTTAAAACATTTGTAAGTAATAGGGCCCAGAGGTCCTGGTTATCCAAGAAGAAGTTGATCAGCACCCCATCGGGTCGAGGGGCATTAGATCTTTTAGAGTGATTAAGAGCGAGTTTAATTTCATCCAAACTATAAGATAAGAGGTCTCCGGGATTACAGGTTGGCAAAGCCGCAAGCGGAACATTTGCTTGCCCTGGTTTCCCAAAAAGTGCTTCAAAATGTTCAACCCATGTGTTCTTGTTAGAACTGGGGGTCTCTAGTTGGCAGAGGTAGGTACCTTTGACCAAGTAGGGGCCCTTGCTTCTAGTCAGGGTAAGGGGGATACACTCCTGAATAACCCCTGCTCACCCACTTGGTAGCTTGGCACGAGCAGACAGGCTTATCTCAGAGGCAGTGTGTAAAGCATTTGTGAACACATACAGTAATACAGTAAAAACACTACAAATGGACACTACACCAGTTTAGAAAAATAAGTAATCTTTACTAGACTTAACACAAGACAAAACGACAAAAATCCACAATACTGTAATGAAACTAAGACTTTAAAATGGTAGAAATAGCTTAGTTCAATGTAGATGGTGAATGCAACACTTTACTCCCAAAGTACCTTGGATGCGTAACGCAATACAAACAAAAGGGTCGCAGGGAAGGTGATGCGTCGGTTCCTTGCTTCGGGGGAGGTGATGCGTCGGTTCCTTACTGCAGCGCAGGGGAGGTGATGCGTTGGTTCCTTACCGGAGAGGAGGTGATGCGTCGGTTTCTTACTGCATTCCGGTTACGATGCGACAAGATGGCGCCTCGATGCGATGCGACGATCCGGTCCGATGCGACAAAATGGCGCCTTTGATGCGATGCAACAACGTGGATACGATGCGTGCACGCCCGACGGCCGTGCGGCGACTCGGTGAACTCTTGAGCCACGACAGGCCCTGCGACACGCTTCTACGGTGATGCGATGGCGACCTCTGCGGCGGCGACGCGCTTCTCCGGTGATGCAGCATGCTTCGTCGGTGATGCGACGGCAACTGCTGCGGCGGTGACACGCTTCGTCCTCGGTGCGTCGCGCTTCCAGCTCCCAGCGACACGCAGTCTTCCAGAGGGCCCAAACAACAGCAGGCACCTCACTGCAGAAAGAATTCCCAGCAAGGGAATTCAGGGGGAGCTGGTGGTGAAGTCTTTGTATCCCTGAGACTTCTTAACAGGAGGCAAGCTCAGTTTCAAGCCCTTGGAGATCTTCCTCAAGATTGCAAAAGTACACACAAAGTTCCTTTTCTCCTTTCCTTGGCAATAAGTCACCACTGCAGGCCAACCCCAAACAGCACACAGCACAGGGGCAGTCTCCTTCTTCAGTTTCTTTGGTTCCTCTCCTTGGCAAAAGCTCGTCTTGATTCCCAGAAGTGATCTAAAGTTCTGGGGTCTGGGCCCCAATATTTATACTGCAAAATCCTTTGTTCTCTGAAGGCAGAGAGTGTCTGTGCCCAGCCAAAACCAGTTCTGTCCTCCCTGGTGCAGCTTCCTGGCAGGAGGTGGAGACAGCATTGATGAAAGCAGACCTGGCCCAGGTAGCTGAAATGAAATCTCCTCCCCCTACTCTCTATTCTATGAGGGCTCAGGTCAGTGAAAGGAAATCTCCGCCCCCTACTCTCTATTCTATGAGGGCTCAGGTTGGTGAAAGGAAATCTCCTCCCCTACTCTCTATTCAATGCAGGTCCTATTCAGCCCAGCCCTGACCCATCAGACTGTTGGAGCCAAGGCCCTCTTCAGCCCCCTGTCACTCACAAACCAGACAGTGAATACACAAACCTAGCAGAGGCATGCTGGATGGTTAGGCAAGAAAATACCTACTTTCTAAAAGTGGTATTTTCAAACACAGAATGTAAAAATCACCCACACTAAAAGATGTATTTTAACATTCTGAGTTCAGGCATACTAAACTTTATTTTCCTATCTTGTTCCTAGGGTCAGTTAGGATTATAAGATGTTATAATCATACTGCCCATTCTGGCCTATGGGAACAGATAGCCTTGCAATAGTGAAAAACGAAATTGGCTGTAATTCACTATCAGGACATGCCACACACATCAGGGCATGTCCTACCTTTTACATACAATGGACCCTGCCCTTGGGCCTACCTTAGGGGTGACTAACATGTAGAAAAGGGAAGGTTTAGGGACCGGCAAGTGTGTGCACTTGCCAAGTCGACATGGCAGTCCCAGACTGCACACAGGCTCTGCAATGGCAGGCCTGAGCCATAGTTTACAAGCTGCTTCTGTGGGTGGCACAATCAGTGCTACAAACCCACTAGCAGCATTTGATTTACAGGCCCTGGGCACACATAGTGCACTGTACTAGGGTCTGACAAGTAAATCAAATAAGCCAATCATGGGGTCACTAATCCATTACACAATTTACAATAGGGATCACTTGCACTTTGGCACTGAATAGCAGTGGCAAAGTGCCCAAAGCATCTAGACCAGCAAAAACGTAGTAAAAACACAGGAGGCAACAGCAAAAAATGGAAGGGAGACCCACGCCAATGGTGCCAGGTCTAACACGTGTCCCCTCCAGCTGAAATGTGGGGAGAACTACCCTACCTCTTGGGAGTTCTCTTCACTAAGGCGGAAAAATCTGGACAGACCATCAGCATTGGCGTGTTCTGTACCAGGGCGGTGTTCCACCGTGAAGCCCATCCCCTGTAGGGAAATGGACCACCTCAACAGCTTTGGATTCTCACCCCTCATTTGCATCAACCATCTGAGGGGCCTGTGGTCTGTCTGAACCCGGAAGTGAGTCCCAAACAAGTATGGTCTCAACTTCTTCAGTGCCCAGACCACAGTAAATGCCTCACGCTCAATTGCACTCCAGCTCTGTTCCCGTGGAAGTAGCCTCCTACTAATGAAGGCTACAGGTTGGTCTAGGCCCTCCTCATTCATCTGTGAAAGTACAGCCCCCACACCATGCTCTGAAGCGTCTGTCTGCACAATGAATTCTTGGGAGAAGTTGGGCGCCTGAAGCACGGGCGCCGTGCACATGGCAGTCTTCAGGGCATCAAAAGCTTTCTGACAGGTGTCAGTCCAGTTCACTTTCTTGGGCTGCTTCCTGGAATTAGCTCTGTCAAGGGTGCAACAATGCTGCCATACCCCTTGACAAACCTCCTGTAGTATCCAGTGAGTCCTAAAAAGGCTCTCACCTCTGTCTGGGTCTTGGGGGGTTCCCAAGCCAGGATGGTATCAATCTTGGGCTGTAGAGGCGCCACCTGGCCGCTCCCAACCTGGTGTCCCAAGTACACCACGGAACCCTGCCCGATCTGGCACTTACTCACCTTGATCGTGAGGCCTGCCCTCCGCAGCGCCATCACACTTCCCAGAGGTGGTGCAGATGTTCTTCCCAACTGGCGCTGAACACTGCAATGTCATCCAGGTAGGCGGTACTGAAATCTTCCAGTCCAGCCAACACCTGGTTGAACAACCTCTGAAAGGTGGTAGGGGCATTCTTCATCCCAAAGGGCATAACCCGGAATTGGTAGTGCCCATCTGGTGTGGAGAATGCCGACCTCTCTTTGGCCCCATCAGTTAAGGCGATCTGCCAGTACCCAGACGTTAAATCAAACATGCTGAGGTACCGGGCAGCCCCTAACCAATCAATGAGCTCATCAGCTCTGGGGATGGGGTGTGCGTCAGTCCTGGTGACTGACTTGAGTCCTCGGTAGTCCACACAGAACCGGAGTTCGGGTGTGGCACCAGGCGCGGCAGCCTTTGGGACCAAGACCACTGGGATGGCCCAAAGGCTATTAGAGGACTCAATCACCCCTAATGCAAACATCTTGGAGACCTCCTCCTTGATGCAAGCTCTCACCCTGTCAGTCACTCTGTAAGTTTTGTGCTTAACAGGAGGACTGTCCCCAGTGTCCACATCATGGACGCACCAATCAGTGACACTAGGAGTCAGGGAGAACAGATCAGGAAACTGTCCCAACAGTTGGCGACAGTCTTCTTGCTGCTCAGGGGTCAGGGAGGCAGAGAGGTTTACACCCTCCACTGACCCATCTTGCTCTTTTGCAGACAGGAGGTCAGGAAGAGGCTCAGTCTCCTCCTCCATTCCATCATCTGTTGCTAGGAGCATGCCCACTTCGGACTTCTCCAAGTGGGGCTTCAGGTGGTTTACATGCATGACCCGCAAAGGGTTCCTAGGAGACCGCCAGTCCACCAAGTAGGTGACATCACTCTTGCGCTCCACCACCTCAAATGGTCCGGTCCACTTATCCTGGAGCGGACAGGGCTCCACGGGGGCCATGACCCACACTTTCTGACCAGGCTGAAGCTCGACCAGAGTGGCATTCTGATCATACCACTGCTTCATCTCCTCCTGGCTGGCTTCCAGATTCGCCTGGGTGAGTTGCCTGAAACACCGGGTTTGGTTTCTGAAGGCCAGCATGTAGCTATATACATCCTGGGGAGGTTTCCTGGGAGCTTTCTCCCAGCCTTCCTTTACCAAACTCAGAGGTCCTCTTCCAGGGCGACCATACAGCAGTTCAAAGGGGCTGAACCCTAAGGACTTCTGTGGCACCTCTCTGTAAGCAAAAAGAAGGCATGGCAAGAGGACATCCCACTTACACCTCATAGGTTCCTCAAGACCCATAATCATGCCTTTGAGGGTCCGGTTGAATCTCTCAACCATCCCATTACCTTGGAGGTGGTAAGGAGTGGTGAACTTGTAGGTTACACCACACTCCTGCCACAGGGACTTCATATACTTGGATATGAAGTTGGTACCACGGTCTGACACCACCTCTCTGGGGAACCCCACATGGGAGAAAATCCCCATCAATGCACGTCCCACCACGGGGGCCATCACAGTCCGGAGAGGGATGGCTTCCGCGTATCGGGTGGCATGGTCCACCAAGACCAGGATGAACCTGTTGCCCATGGCTGTCTTGGGATCCAGAGGCCCCACAATGTCAATGCCTACTCTTTCAAAGGGGGTGCTGACCACCGGGAAGGGTTGGAGAGGAGCCTTGTGCTTCCTCCCACTCTTTCCACTTGCATGGCAAGTCTGACAGGTCCTGCAATGAGTATCTGAACTCTTGCGCATTTGGGGCCAATAAAAGTGGGTGGCAAGCCTTTCAAAGGTCTTGTCCTGCCCCAAATGTCCTGCTAAAGGCACATCATGAGCCAAACCCAGTAGGAAGGCTCTGAAGCGCTGGGGTACCACCAGCACATGGGCTGACACAGGCTCAGCAACCTTAGGCTCGCTATACAGGAGACCATTCTCCCAGTAGATCCAATGTGATCCAGACTGATCACCTGCTGCCTGGTTTGTGGCCTGTTGCCGCAAACCCACAAGAGAAGGGCACTTCTTCTGCTCCTCACAGAACTCTTCCCTGGAGGGGCCTCCTTTCTGCTGCCAATGGGTCAGCTCAGGCAGGTCCCCCAGTTCAGCTACTTGCTCCCCTGTAGGCTCCAGGGCATCCCCCTCAAGGTCTGCCTCCTCCTGGACCGTGGGAACTTTGGGGGCCGGTTTCCTGTGCCCCCTGCCTCTTCTCTTTAAGGCAGGCACCTGGGCCACTCTTTCAGGCTCCAGGTCCTCTTGAATACCCTTACAGGCTGCCATGGACCGAGTGGTCACACACGCACACTCTGGCAAACCCAACAACTCCAAATGAACACTTCGCTCCACCTTAGCCCAAGGGGAGCTCTCCAAATCATTGCCCAACAGACAGTCAACAGGCATGGCTGGCCTCACAGCTACTTGAAGGGTACCTGAGACCCCCCCCTACTCAAAGGGAACCTGGGTCACCTTTCAGTGGCTCTCTGTGTTGTCAGCAGCAACGACAGGGTAAAGTGCATTGGGGATTACCTGCTCTTCAGACACCAGCCGACAACTGACAGCTGTCACACTGGCTCCGGTGTCTCTCAGAGCCTCCACCCTTTGGCCATTGATGGTCACCCACTGCCTGTATTTCTTAGTGTTATCAGGCAGCTGGGTCCTGGGGACCATCTCACTGTCTCCTAAAGAGACTAGGGACATCTCTGCGGGACCCCACCCACCTTGGGCACCCATCTCCTCCCCCAGGGCTACACTAGCCATCTGCCGGGGTGGTGCACCAGTGGGTGCTGTATTGCCTTTGTTGGGACACAGAGATTCCCAGAAGAAGTGGCCCACTTGACCACAACTAAAACATCTCTTGGGACCCCTCTGAACAGGCTTATCTGTCGGGGTCCCTGACTTCTTCTCAGGGGTAAGCTGGGAACCCTTCCCTTGGTTCCCTTGGGTATTACTTTGGGGCCCTTTCTGGAACTCCCTCTGTTTACCCTTGTCCCCCCACTCTTCTGCTGGGGACCCTGCCCACCTTTGGTGAAGTCTCCCACATGACCCTTATGGACCCGGGTACTAACCCAGCAGTCCGCCTCCTCCGCAAGCTTCCTAGGGTTAGTTAGCTTGCTATCAATCAGGTGCTGGCGTAGCTCTGGAAAACAATTACTGGACAAGTGCTCCCTTGCAATCAAATCATAGAGCGCTTCAAAATCATTCACTTTGCTACCCTTCACCCAACCATCCAATGCTCTGCAAAAAAAAGACACATATTCCACCCAAGTACTTGACTCCAGCTTCTTATAATTTCTAAACCTTTGTCTATAAAGCTCTGGGGTCAACCCATACCTGGTCATTAAGGCTTCCTTCATGGGGACATAGGAATTCTGGTCCTCAGAGGGCAAGTCTAACAAAGTATACCGCCCATCACTGAGGAACCGCCCCCACAACCCCGCTCCCCAATCCTTCTCAGGGACCCGGTGGGAGGTCATAGCTCTCTCATAGGCCTTAAACCATTGCCCAATATCCTCATTCTTGTGGAACTCCTTAATGACATCTTTGGGGATGAATACTCTTGTTTATACAGGCACAGATGGTGTGCTGCCACCAGAGGGAGTAATCTCTAAACTCTTGGCTTTCATCTCCAACTCCCTCAACATCCTCTCATGCTCTAAAAGCATTTTCTTTTCCTCTATGGCCAACTTTTTGCACTCTAACTCCAACCTCTTATTTTCTAAGTCACCCTGGCTCCCCAGTTTGAGCTTGGCCAGCTCCATCTCATGCACTCTGCTTTTCTCCCTGTCCTCCAACTCCTCTGTAGACAGACCCCTTGAAGATGCACTGCTGCCCTCCCTGGGAGGCACTCCCCCACCAGTTAGGTCAACTAACCCATTCTGCTGCCCTTCTAAATTCTCCCCCTCCACCAGAGGATCCTCGGTCTGCCCACTGGCTTTCCTTGCTTCCAACCAGGCCCTCAGAGCCTTTTGGAGCTCCTCTTTCCTGGTGAGACCTTTTATGGATATTTTAAATTTTTTGCAGAGGGCTTTCAGGTGTGATACATTGTAGGTATCAATCCTCTCTTCTTCAAGTTCAATATCAACAGATGCAATGGATCCTTGTTTGCTCATAATGAAAATTGGCAGTTCTCAAGATGCAAAAAATTCCAAGGAAACAAATTCTACCAAAATGTACGTGGTCGCGTTATGGTCTGCACTCACTAGTAGTGTACACCAATCACTGTATATGAGTCACAAATGCAAGTCCAGAATCCTCACCGCTGACCACCAATGTTAGAACTGGGGGTCTCTAGTTGGCAGAGGTAAGGTACCTTTGACCAAGTAGGGGCCCTTGCTTCTAGTCAGGGTAAGGGGGATACACTCCTGAATAACCCCTGCTCACCCCCTTGGTAGCTTGGCACGAGCGGACAGGCTTATCTCAGAGGCAGTGTGTAAAGCATTTGTGAACACATACAGTAATACAGTGAAAACACTACAAATGGACACTACACCAGTTTAGAAAAATAGGTAATCTTTACTAGACTTAACACAAGACCAAACAACAAAAATCCACAATACTGTAATGAAAATAAGACTTTAAAATGGTAGAAATAGCTTAGTTCAATGTAGATGGTGAATGCAACACTTTACTCCCAAAGTACCTTGGATGCGTAACGCAATACAAACAAAAGGGTCACAGGGAAGGTGATGCGTCAGTTCCTTGCTTCGGGGGAGGTGATGCGTCGGTTCCTTACTCCAGCGCAGGAGAGGTGATGCGTCGGTTCCTTATCGGAGAGGAGGTGATGCGTCGGTTTCTTACTGCGTTCCGGTTACGATGCGACAAGATGGCGCCTTGATGCGATGCGACGATCCGGTGCGATGCGACAAAATGGCGCCTTTGATGCGATGCAACAACGTGGATGCGAAGCGTGCACGCCCGACGGCCGTGCGGCGACTCGGTGAACTCTTGAGCCGCGACAGGCCCTGCGACATGCATCTCCGGTGATGCGACGGCGACCTCTGCGGCGGCGACACGCTTCTCTGGTGATGCGGCACGCTTCGTCGGTGATGCGACGGCAACTGCTGCGGCGGCAACACGCTTCGTCCTCGGTGCGTTGCGCTTCCAGCTCCCAGCGACACGCAGTCTTCCAGAGGGCCCAAACAACAGCAGGCACCTCACTGCAGATAGAATTCCCAGCAAGGGAATTCAGGGGGAGCTGGTGGTGAAGTCTTTGTATCCCTGAGACTTCTTAACAGGAGGCAAGCTCAGTTTCAAGCCCTTGGAGATCTTCCTCAAGATTGCAAAAGAACACACAAAGTTCCTTTTCTCCTTTCCTTGGCAATAAGTCACCACTGCAGGCCAACCCCAAACAGCACACAGCACAGGGGCAGTCTCCTCCTTCAGTTTCCTTGGTTCCTCTCCTTGGCAAAGGTTTGTCTTGATTCCCAGAAGTGATCTAATATTCTGGGATCTGGGTCCCAATATTTATACTGCAAAATCCTTTGTTCTCTGAAGGCAGAGAGTATTTGTGCCCAGCCAAAACCAGTTCTGTCCTCCCTGGTGCAGCTTCCTGGCAGGAGGTGGAGACAGCATTGTTGAAAGCAGACCTGGCCCAGGTAGCTGAAAGGAAATCTCCTCCCCTACTCTCTATTCTATGAGGGCTCAGGTCAGTGAAAGGAAATCTCCGCCCCTACTCTCTATTCTATGAGGGCTCAGGTTGGTGAAAGGAAATCTCCTCCCCTACTCTCTATTCAATGCAGGTCCTATTCAGCCCAGCCCTGACCCATCAGACTGCTGGAGCCAAGGCCCTCTCCAGCCCCCTGTCACTCACAAACCAGACAGTGAATACACAAACCTAGCAGAGGCATGCTGGATGGTTAGGCAAGAAAATACCTACTTTCTAAAAGTGGTATTTTCAAACACAGAATGTAAAAATCACCCACACTAAAAGATGTATTTTAACATTCTGAGTTCAGGCATACTAAACTTTATTTTCCCATCTTGTTCCTAGGGTCAGTTAGGATTATACGATGTTATACTCATACTCCCCATTCTGGCCTATGGGAACAGATAGCCTTGCAATAGTGAAAAACGAAATTGGCTGTAATTCACTATCAGGACATGCCACACACACCAGGGCATGTCTTACCTTTTACATACAATGCACCCTGCCCTTGGGCCTACCTTAGGGGTGACTAACATGTAGAAAAGGGAAGGTTTAGGGACTGGCAAGTGTGTGCACTTGCCAAGTCGACATGGCAGTCCCAGACTGCACGCAGGCTCTGCAATGGCAGGCCTGAGCCATAGTTTACAAGCTGCTTCTGTGGGTGGCACAATCAGTGCTGCAAACCCACTAGCAGCATTTGATTTACAGGCCCTGGGCACACATAGTGCACTGTACTAGGGTCTGACAAGTAAATCAAATAAGCCAATCATGGAGTCACTAATCCATTACACAATTTACAATAGGGAGCACTTGCACTCTGGCACTGAATAGCAGTGGCAAAGTGCCCAAAGCATCTAGACCAGCAAAATCGTAGTAAAATACAGGAGGCAACAGCAAAAAATGGAAGGGAGACCCACGCCAATGGTGCCAGGTCTAACAGTTCTCATCCACATGGGACTCTAGAGAAATCTCGTTCTCCCCTCTTAAAAAAGGAGCATAAAATATGGACCAGAAATCTCTGCCGCTATTTAATGCTGCAGCTCTTTGTAGATTCTCCCATGCCTCCTCTCTCAACAGATGTAATCTAGCTAATCTTGATTTTTTATATGTCAGGCGTGATGACTTCACTAAATTCTGATCTCTAGGTTCTGACCTTAAGGCATCATGAAGATTTTTAAGGGCCTTTGCACACGCATTATCAAACCAGCGAACCTTCTTGTGAGTCCCATTTGAGACCGGGCAAAACAAATTATCCTTTATCTCCAATAGGATCCGCTCAAAGGCCGCCGGGCGATCAGTATGAGGGGTGTTTAAATCTAAGCAGGTCAGAATCTCCTGCTTCATTTTGCCCACAATTCGGCCAGTGAACTCTACAGTATCCACTTTTTCCCACTTCAAAACAACCCCTTTTTTCCTTGTTACAGAGAGCTTTGGTAATGGTTTCTCTGGTGATTTACGCCTTTGGGCAATTGACGTGCAGTAAGTGATTGCTGCATGATCACTGAAGGCGTTAAAATGTATCTTAATATTAGTGAAATATGATTTAATGGATTCTGAAGCTAAAATATATTCAAGGGTCGAATAATAGGAACCAGTAGAAAAAGTGGAGGCCAACTGGCCGTTTATAATATCATATGGATTAGTTATCTCAAGGCTGTTAGCCATTAATATCCTATTTAGAATATTTCCATAATCGTTGTGGCAAAAATGAGGAAGGGGTCCCCATCAATGTCTATCAGCCCACATACAGTGGGCATTAAAATTGCCCATCCAGACAATGTCACAGATTTTATGAGATCTTTCCCGAAAATCGTCAATGTCTGTTTGCAGCACCGTTGCCTGGTTACCTTCAAAACTATTGTTGTAAAAGTTAATAAGGATCCAATTGTGGCCTTTATATGCCTAAAATAAAAAAATTGATAATAGGGTGTAGTATTAATTTTTTTTATTATCTTTAGTGGCAATCTTTTATCCACTAATGTTACTATTCCTCCTCTAGGGCGACCAGTCCTTGACTGTATTACGGGTGTCTAAAAAGACCGATAGCCGTCTAGGTTAATCTGATCGATTTCCCATGTTTCCTGAAAACATAGTGTATCACATTGAGTCACCAAGGCCAGCCAATCAGGATTGGTGTTGTTATGTTTGAATCCCACTATATTCCACAAAATAACTCTTACAAATTCTAATTCACTACCGTCTTTGCCTACACCCTCATACAAGGAATCCAAAACAATTTCAACAGGCGGTTGATCTTGGGATCTGGGAAGGGATAAAGGGAGCATATCCTTTCCTTTCTGCAAGATTGGGGATGGTTTGCCCAGTCAATCACACGCGTCCATATGTCCTAGTAGAGCAAATCTGTTAGAGAGGGGAACTGGAGCACTCATTTGGGCAAAGTAGGAATTCAATAAGGGGCGAGGATAACAGGGAGCATTCACCTTAGGGTGTGCAGTGTAAATGGCCTAGGGGGTTTGTAGAAAAAGCCTAGAGGGAGAGTGCAAGTCTCAGTGTCAAAGGAAGGAACATTAGGGAGTAATCTCAGTAGGTCACCTACTAGTCGCTGGTTATTAAAATTCACGACTATGCAATCCTCTCCTATGACCTTCGGTGCAGAACCCACCCACTTCACTCTTCTAGCCATGATAAAATGTTGGTATAGGTTGAACCTTCCCTTTGAAAATTTTGAAAGCCAGAATAAGGCTTTGTCATTAGGTGCTCAGTAGATTCCTGTTGGTCAGATTTTAATATAGGGATATTGGCTAAAACAATAACAATAGGGCAAGAAGCCAGGGGCAGGTCTAACCTTTCTCCTTGCACAAATACCATATCCTCTTCAAGCCTTAAGTGCACTTGTCCCTGCCCTTGAACAGAGTCAACAGTACACCTTTCACCAGCCCGTCCGTTATTTACAAATGGAGCAATACCAGTAACTGCCTCCCCAAACAGGCCCTTTTGGTAGTTAAAGGGCTTGATCTCTCAGTCACCAAGTTAACCACATTCCCATGTAGCGCTGTTACGGTAGGGGCCTGAGACAACCGTGTGGTGGCAGTAAGGCAGTCCAAGCGATCGCAGTGAATGGTGGTAACTGAGTTTGTAAGAGTCCAGAATCAATGCCTCCTCCCAAACCAGTAACAGTAGTGGCAGTTCTATTGCAAAGGAGAGAGAAAGTGTCCTCTATTTTGGACAGTCTGGCTAGAAGCGGTTGGAAGAATGTTGTGAAAATTTGTTCGAGATTTTGGGATGGAACCTCAAAAGTGGGCAATGCAGAAGCAATCAAAGGAGTTAACGGGTGAGTGACTACTGGAATACCCAGGTTAGAGTTTTTAGCGGGCTTAGGCTTAGATAGAGCGGGCTTTTTTGTCCTCCCTCATTTCCTTTTTTCCAAGGGTTCCATTCCTGGGCTGCTTTCAGCTTCATTATCATGTTCGATGGGCCCGATTCACAAAAGTAATCTGAGACAAAATCCTAACTTTACGACTTTCAGTATTCACAAAGGGCATTTAGGAGTAGTAAAGTTAGGATTTTGTCTCAATTAAACTTAAGTTTTGGTCTTAAGTTAAACTTAAGACCAAAACTTAAGTTTAACTGAGACAAAATCCTAACTTTACGACTTTCGGTATTCATAAAGGGCATTTAGGAGTAGTAAAGTTAGGATTTTGTCTCAGTTAAACTTAAGTTTTACTTAAGTTAAACTTAAGACCAAGACTTAAGTTTAACTGAGAGAAAATCCTGACTTTAAAACTCCTAAATGCCCTTTGTAAATACCAAAAGTCATAAAGTTAGGATTTTGTCTCAGGTTACTGTTGTGAATTGGACCCATGGTCTTTAAGAATGTCGAGAGAGGCCGTAGTGCTAAGCACTGCATTATGGATTGGCAAAGCTGTGGGCGTACACACTCCTTTTAATTCCAGGACAGGACTTACCTCCTCCAGCGAAAGGCGACATTCCGTCACCTCAATTTCCTTAGACAGGACATCAGCCGCCCTCAGTAAGAAGGAGTCCAGCATGTTTATAATTTCTCCTCCTGACTCTGTTGTTTTCAATTTTCGTTTTGCCATCTATGAGGAGGGAGGTACCTTTCAGCCAGTATTCCAGATGACGGGCGTGAATGGGCCCGCCCTTGGTTCGGGCTTTGGGGGGCGCGTCCCTGCACGCGCCGCGGGATGCCTTAATGCACGTCTAAGTAAGGAGGATGGTGAGATCCCAGCGATGTGGGCAAGTCAAGCACGGCTCTTCCCCTTCAGATGCACTCCAACGGTCTCCGGTCGCGGCTACAAATGTCGCGGGATGCCTACGCGCCTTAATGCGCGTCTAAGTAAGGAGAATGGTGGGATTTTTCTAGTCCCCAGTGGTGCGGGCAAGTCAAGCAAGGCTTTTACCCCTTCAGATGCACTCCAACGGTCTCCGGTCCCCAGTCGCGGCTACAAATACCGCGGGATGCCTTCGCAACTTTTTGCGAGTCTAAGTAAGGAGGATGGTGGGATTTGGAGTCCCCAGCAGTGCGGGCAAGTCAAGCACGGCTCTTCCCCCTTCAGATGCACTCCAACGGTCTCCGGTCCCCGGTCGCGGCTACAAACACCGCGGGACGCTTTCGCGCCTTTATGTGCGTCTAAGTAAGGAGGATGGTGGGATTTGGAGTCCCCAGCGGTGCGGGCAAGTTAAGCACGGCTCTTCCCCCTTCAGATGTACTCCAATGGTCTCCGGTCCCCAGTCGCGGCTACCTCTCTTACAGCTTTATTTACATTGCTCAGCTATTGATGACCAGAAGCAGACAGAGTTAAGGAAACTGACAAATAAACACCATCTTGGATGGGCATGTTCATTATTCTAGACAGTGCACTCTTCCTTACTTCCATCTTGAATTGGGTCTAATTCTGCCAACAGTATCCATCTAAGACCAACTTTTCCCGTCACCATGCACCGACCACTGTAGATGCCACAACCCAGTGCCATATCTCGTTATCCCGTGATGAACCTCGGTCCCATCCGATGAAAGGTTCAGCGTGCTCCAGTGCAATAGGTCATAAAAGCATGGAATTTCTTTTTTTGTAAGCTTGGATAACATGAACACTTTACAACTTTTAGGAAAACACATTTATTGGTCAGCAATCATAGGTTGCTTCAGTTCAATATTATAGCAATTTCTAATAATAGACTGCTTTATAGAAATTACAGTCACAATTCTAAGAGAAACTGCCATTTGATTGACCTAATAATTACTCACTGTGAAATATTACCACCATTGAATGAATGATGGCCATAAGGGCAATCGAGGCACATTCTACCGAAATATGTCATTAGCTATAGACTTGGTGTGAGAAAAGAAACAAATGTATCTTGTGGCACATAAAGGACTGTTAAAGTGAGCAGAGAGAACATCATTCATCAAAGGTAAAAGTGGCAGCTGGCCATACCCACTCTGAGTGTAAATCCTGCCCTGCCAGGAAACGTATGGGTAACCATGCACTGTAATAAAAGACTTTAATTATTTTTTTTAAAAAGGATTGATCTTTGCAGTCTAAGCCCAACCCACTGGGAAATTTTAAAAACAGGACCAGCCCATTGACTATGCCACTTACAGATCATGCTAGACCACAACCAAACTTCCACAGAGCAATTAAACCACACTTCCGTGAAGAATAGATGCTATTCTGCAGGGGTCTAATACTATACAAAAGGTTGTCCAACCCTTGATATCAATATATTCATATGGGGTATCTGGGTAGAAAATAGGAATGTTGTTATAGGAATAGATGATGAGCTCCAGTATATTCGTGTTTTGGCTTTTACTAATCAATTGCACAGATGTCAAATCAACCAAAAGGTTGGCACTTCCTTATGGTCCATATGGTCTTTTGTTCTGAGGCTTCCTCTGATGAGTGGATCAGCACTTGGTTCTTAATTTAAGATATAATGCCAAAGCCCACACCTCTAATATCATGTCAGAATATTAACTGGAAATCTTTTCTAAAACATCTTTAATAACTAAAACCACTATCACACACTTCCAAATTCAGAGAGCCCCATGAGCCACCACATTTTTGACATATACCACCTAGGAAATCCCTGCAAGCACTTTACATCTTCCTGATGATCAGTTTTGTTCTTTAGCTACCAAATGCCCTTAGCAGGGTGTTTGATATCTGTTGGACTTGGCCCTTTTTAGCTAAAGTTCCCTAAACATTTTGCTTTCCCCCTAGACCTTTTTCATGACATGGTGTTGCCAACTTAGATGCGTTGGACACTTTGCCACTGCTAATCAGTGTCAAAGTGCAAATGCTCCCTGTATAAAGTGTAATGGTAATTGGTTGTCCATGATTGGTATGTTTGCCTTACTAGTAAAGTCCCTAGTAAAGTGCACTATGTGTGCCAGGGCTGGTAATGCAAATGCTACTAGTGGGCCTGCAGCACGAATTGTGCCACCCACACAAGTAGCCTTAAGGAGGGAACTCAGGCCTGCCACTGCAGTGCCTGCGCGCAGTTTGTTAAACAGCCATGTTGTTCTGACAAGTGCACCCACTTGCCAGACCTTACCCTTCCCTTTCTATGCACACCAGACACCCCTATGGTAGGTCCAAGGTACCCCCTGGGCCGGGTGCAGTGCATGTGAAAGGTAGGACATGTACTAAGGTGTGTACCATGTCCTGACAGTGAAATAATCTCCATCTCGTTTTTCACTGTGGAAAGGCCATCTTGCCCATAGGATAAAATGGGGAGGCTGTGTAATATGTTTTCCAGCCTATCTTCCCAAAGGCTTAAGATGGAGAGGTGAAGTTTAGTGTGCCTGAACTCACAATGTAATAACACATCTTTTTATGAAGGTGGTTTTTGCATTGTGTGTTTAGAAGCCACTCTTTTAGAAGTGGCTGGGTTTTTGTGCTCTAACATTTCTGTGTGTCTCTGCCTGGTTGTGGATTGACTGTCTGGATTTGAAAGTGATAGGATCTGGGGAATGTCTTGACCCAGGGGAGGAGGTGAGACAGCAACAGGCTGACCTGCATCTGGAGTGTAGGGGGAGGAGTAGCCCCTAGAGGTGAAGAGGCCTGGGTTGCAGCCATAAACCAATGGCTCCGTCCCCTGCTGAGTGATTGAGGATCCAGACCCCCACTATCAAAGGAATAAGGTGTCACTGACAGGGAGGCACCCAGAACTGGTTTGAACAGGGGTCAGTGCCCCCTGAACACAAAGACTTCAAAGACATTTAGGGGTATAACTATGAGAGCTGAAGCCCCTGAACTTTGGAGAAATGGATTGATCAAGATTGAACAAGACTGAAGCTACTTCGTGGTCAAGAGGAACCTTTGCCAAGGAAGAAACAGCTGAAGAGACTGAAGGAAAGGACTGACCCTTGCTGTGTGTTCTGGGGCTGGCCTGCAGTTTGCTGCTTTAACCAAGGAGAGGCTAAAGGGACTTTGCTGTGTGCTGTGTACCCCTGCTTGAAAGGACTTTGCTGTGTGCTGTGTCCGGAAGTAACTTATCCCCAAGGGCCCGAGGTGAGCTGGCTCCCTGTTGCGGAAACTCAGTAACACAAAAGTTTCCAGGAGAGTCTCAGCGACGCTGTGTGCGTGTGCTTTTTGCAGCCTGAGACCCTCGTAAGAATTGCCCTGTGATCGTGGGCATCTGGAGTCCAAGCGAGTCTCAGCGACGCTGTGTGCGTGTGCTTTTTGCAGCCTGAGCCCTTCGTGAGTATTGTCCTGTGATCGTGTGCACCGGAGTCCAAGTGAGTCTCAGCGATGCTGTTTGCGTGTGCTTTGTGCAGACTGAGACCTTCATGAGGATTGCCCTGTTATCGTGCACACCCGGAGTTCAAGTGAGTCTCAGCGACGCTGTGTGCGTGTGCTTTGTGCAGCCTGAGACCTTCGTGAGGATTGCCTTGTTATCGTGCACCCGGAGTTCAAGTGAGTCTCAGAGACGCTGTGTGCGTGTGCTTTGTGCAGCTTGAGACCTTCGTGAGGAGTGCTCTGTGATCGTGCACCCGAAGCTCAAGTGAGTCTCAGCGACGCTGTGTGCGTGTGCCCTGTTGCAGCCTGAGATCTTCATAGCATCAGCGGCCCGGACCGGCAGCCCTGGAGGAGCCGAGCCGCCGGCCCGAGCAAGCCGTTGCCAGAGCGGGACCTCGTACCAACCTCGTCGAGGGAGGGCCCGAGTCCCACTGCCCGGAATTCACAAAGATTGCATCGGAGGCCCAAGTCACGGGAAGAGGAGAGGAGAGCGAGGTCGCACCCACCAGGTAACGTGTGTCGACGCCTGGGGCGGGGTGCGGGCTCGGCGGGAGACGCTCTCGGCCTCTCCCATTCCTGCAGTGCGAGCCTCTGCTTCGGCTCCTATCGCGGCCCGTACTTGCCAACGGAGTGGCAGTACCGGGGCCGGAGTGCGGAGCTGCACTTTTTGTTTACACCATACCCGTGTGGGGGCAACTGTTGACAGAGGCTGACTGCGAGTCAGTACGAGTGGCGGAAAGACCGCCTGAGGCACCGTGATCGGTGCTGGAGTGTATTATGCATTGCATTGTTTCTGCATAACGAACAACCTGATTAGTGTATTACGCATTGCATTGTTTCTGCATAACGAACTACCTGATTAGTGTATTACGCATTGCATTGTTTCTGCATAACAAACTACCTGATTGTCGTATTACGCATTGCATTATTTCTGCATAACGAACTACCTGATTGTCGTATTACGCATTGCATTGTTTCTGCATAACGAACTACCTGATTAGTGTATTACACATTGCATTATTTCTGCATAACGAAATACCTGATTGTTGCGTTACGCATTGCATTATTTTTACATTGCAAAGTGCCTGATGCTAGCATTACGAACTGCATTGTTTCTACATTACAAAGTGCCTGATTTGAGCACTACGAACTGCATTATTTCTACATTGCAAAGTGCCTGATTCTAGCATTACGAACTGCATATTATTGCATTAGGACTGCAGTGGAATGCTTAGAAGTGCTCATTAATATCACCAGAACTTACAAGGGCTGGCTGGCCTAACAACCGGCCAGGAAGAATATTACAAATACGCATATGTTGGATTTATATTGTGTGGTCTTATCGTATATCTTTTTATATAAATTTATACTCGTTTTTATGAAACTCGTGTGGAGTCCATTTGTGGTGTCATCATTGGGTTGCTCTGAGCGTGGTTGGAAATACTTTCCATATTTGCCTTGAAGATAAGCCTGGCTGCTCGTGCCAAGCTACCAACGGGGTGAGCGGGGGCTATCTGAGAAGGTGTCCTTCCTTTCCCTGACGTGAGAGCGAGGGTCCCTATTTGGCCTAAGGTATCTACCTCAGCCAACCAGGGATCCCGGGTCTAACAATATCTAATTGCAAATTTACCATATGAATTGAACAGAAAGCCTATTCATTCATAAAGCCTACATTACCTTGGACTCTATAAACCGAAGTCTTGCAAATCATAGCGTGCTCCGGAGCTACGTTGTGCAAGCCTGTACTTATAGGCTCAGGAATGCTTACATTCTTAGGGACAATTAAACTATTGAGTTATGGAACAGCAGAATGGGTGTCAAGGATAGATTTTAAACTGGACCTAAGTGAGTCACATATATGTGAAAAAGGCTTTGGGGCAGATTTACAATTAACTAACGCAGCACGGCGCAGCAAGTCATTTTGCTGCGCCATGCTGCGTTAGTTTGGAAAGCACAGGGATGCGACATATTTACAAGAATATGTCGCATCCTTGTGCTTCCCCCTGCGCTGGCGCACAAACTGCAGCCATGCGCCGGCGCAGGCACCCTTGCACCATGGTGCAAGGATGCCTGCGTCGTGGGGAGATTGTTTTTGTGCAGGAAGGGGAACCTTCCTGCACAAAAACAATCACTACAACCATTTTCCTCTTTCAATGCGTGCTGCAGAATGTGCGCCTCCCTACGCCACCTCTAGGGTGGCGTAGCTTTCAAACGCATCTCCAGAGTTACGATTTCTCGTAATTCTGGAGATGTGTCTTGTTCCATGGGTGTTGCGTGGGAACACCCACAGCAACACCCATGGAACGCCCCTTCAACGCAAAGTGCTGCGTGTGAAGGGGCCGTATTTACAAGGAGAGGAAAAGTCACGCAGGGTGGCTTTTCCTCTCCTTGTAAATATGGAGCAGCCCCCTGCGCCACCACTACGTCACAAAAAGTGACGTACTGGTGGCGCAGGGGGCTTGTAAATCTGCCCCTCCATATTTAAGGAAATGCACCAAAATGTAAGTTATTTGGCAAGATGTGGGTTGGTATTCTTGTTGGATGGAAGCCCTTACACCTTTTCTACTGCAACTGCACAATCCTTTTGAACTTGTAGAACAATGTCTGAAATATTACAGAAGTTACTTAAAATGGAATTTTGGACTATGAAAATATCATTATCAGTTAGATGTCAGTGTTGCACTTTTTGACAGAACTTGAACTAGACATTCTCAAACTAACTAGACTTCCGTGGATGTAATTAAAATGCAATTAAAAGAATAAAGGTGGCTTGTTTCAAATGCACTAATCAAATGATAGTGTCTGTATATCTGTTTTACTCT
This sequence comes from Calotriton arnoldi, assembly GCA_963921515.1. Classification (NCBI taxonomy): domain Eukaryota; kingdom Metazoa; phylum Chordata; class Amphibia; order Caudata; family Salamandridae; genus Calotriton; species Calotriton arnoldi. Next base: position 295,820 of record CAWUFW010010594.1, read on the forward strand.
TCGAGCTATTGACATTTGAAATATTTGTTTCTTTCAGAGTTGAATTAGAAAGATAAGTACATTCTGTGGGCTGTTGCTAAATCCAGGTAGCTCATGATACTAGTCCTGCTGTAAGACCTGCTTGGTACAAGTTCAGAAGGAGGGCTGGGGCTATGACGGATTTGCCTATCTCTGCCAAGGACCAAGTAACAGGGTGTTTGACAAGAATATTTCATTCAGAAATGCAGCATACAGCTTTCCTGACGACTCTGTCTTCAGTTCTCTCTAAGGGTTTTTGCATTTTATGTTCACAAGAAAGTGTACAATACTTTTATTATCTTGAGAGACCAAACTGTCTTATGAGAGGAAGAATCTGTGATTACCTTCCAGTGATGTTCAGTGAATGCGTACGCACACAATTCCAAACTCACTTGCACTGGGTGTTCCATGGAAGGAAAGGCTGGTAGTGGGGCTGAGTATCTGCACTGCTTGGTAAAAGACTGCACATCTCAAGAGGACATATTACGCACACGGGGGCTTATTTACAAGGCCCTTGCGCCACTTTTGCGTCACTTTTAACATGGGAAAAGTGACGCAAAAGTGGCGCAAGGGGCTTGTAAATCTGCCCCACGGTGTCCAAATGAAAACTACATTCCCCAACGGTCCGCTGCTCTGACTTCTCACAATGTTGAAACTGACAACTGCCATCTTGAGGTCTTCGCATGTAAGTTTCCTTGTGATTCATGGCATCTTTGCTAGGCAATCGAGATACTTTGTTGGAGCACTCAGGAACTTCATGTCAGAACCCACAGAAGCCTTGTAGTTTGTTAATCTTTCCTGGGGAGTGATTCTGAAAAGCTTGACCACAGAGATGTAATTTATGCATTTAAACCATGTTTTGCTATGAACTTAAATAGCTTGAAGTATTGATTCTGAGAGACACTGGAGAAATATATAGAACTATGGGGCATATTTACAAGCCCCTATCGCCACAGGAAAGTCACTTTTAGTGACGTTCTTGTGGCTATATGAGCTTTGCCTTCTTTACAAGGCAGCGTTAAGCTACTTCACGTGGCATAACGCTGCCTTGTAAATGAAGCACCCTTTCGCACTATACTTAGCGTGAAAGGGGCGGACAATGGGTGCTGTGGTGGTCGTTCCACTGCAACACCCATTGATTTTGACGCTGCCCCATGTATACAAGGGTGTTGCAAATATGGGGCAGCGCCAAAATTATGACCAGGGAAAACCTGGTTCTTACCCTGGCAAAACGAGGAGAAACGCTTTATTTCTCCTCGTTTTTGCTGTTTCTATGTGTGCTGCATTGTACAGCACACATAAAAACAGCAAAGCCCCATTGATTGTTTATGTGCAGGAAGGAGTCCCTTCCTGCACATAAATAATCATTAAAAACAAATGACGAGTTGCAACTTCTATGTGTGCTGCACAAAGCAGCACACATAGAAGTTACAAAACGCCATTTCAGATTGTTTATGTGCAGGAAGGGACACCTTCCTGCACTTAAACAATCCTTCCCCTCAACGCAGGCACCCTTGCACTATGGTGCAAGGGTGCCTGCATTGGCGCTAGGCTGCTAAATTTAGCATCAGAGCAGGGAGAAACGCAGGACTGCACCGTATTCTTGGAAATAGGGTGCAGCACTGCATTTTAGAAGTGGCGGAGTTCTGCGTTAAGCCAACAAGGCTAACACCACACTCCATCACTTATTTTGTAAATATGCCCCTATATTTTTTGTTCCACGTTCTCAGATCTAAACTTTGTGAAGAAATGGACAGTATCCTTTTTACCTCTAAAGACTGTTGTTAGTTTCACTATGCACATAATATAGTTAAGCTTATGCATGTATATCATCTCCACAGAGAGTGTAGTCACAAAAGAGATATTTCAAGAATAGCAGCAGTCCTACTAGCGCAGAGGCGTGCCCGGCCTGGGCCAAGACCAGACCAAGACGGGCCTGTCTTAGCCCGTCAGAGTCTGGAGGAGGCTGGGCTGCGCCCCCTCTCTTGGTTCTCTGGACTTTGAGCACTTTTGCAGACCTTGCAGACTTTTCTTCATTGGCCCGAAGAGACCGCGGGTACATGGACACTTGAGGCAACGGATACATAAAGGCATCACCAAGTAGAGGTGAGTCAGGATCTGTAGGATCTTCAGGTGGAGTGTTTCCCCTTAAACAGTTTGATAAGACATACGCCTGTTGTTATTGGTCTATTGCGCAAGCAAAGATTGACTCCCTCGGGGGCGGGTAAGCTCTGTAATTTATATTCCTCAATTTCTCTCCTCGCTGGAACTTGTGTAAGGTAGCCTATTACAATACATAAATGCCCTACTACCCCGAAGCTACATTTGTAGATCTTGTCTCGGATACTTCCTCTTACACTATGGGAAAGAGAAAGGCTACAACTAATCAGCCACCTCCATCAACAAGGACTGCGGGGGAATGTCGCCTAAAACATATGAGCTATCTTACAGGGGCAATGGGGGCCATTAAAAGCAGATTTCTACAGTAGATGAGACATTGAACTCAGAAAAACTTGGGGTATTAGCCGGGACAAATGAGTCAACACCCGTATTGGCTGGTTCTCCTTCTGGGCCCCCAAGGGGTATACAATCCCCGAATGGCTGTATACAAAACGTGCCAGACCATATAGTACTTAGTGATCAGGAACCTGACACACAGCCCCCGTCGAAATGCTCGAGAAACCGGATGGAAGTGAGCAAGTTGGAGGTGGGCGCCGTAGAAAGCGAAAAAATCATTATGGAAACTAGGTGCACACCCCTAAAACCCCGTAACAAATTGACCAAACGTATTAAAACAACAGCCCCACTAAACGCAGGATGTAAGGCAAAGTCCCATTCTAAAACGCAATCTATTAACACCTCTAATGAACTTGGGAATCTTACCTCACTAGTGGAAGAACTAGGTACGTTTTTAAGAAACACACTGGCCACACTAACAGAAAGAGTTGCCCAGATTGAAGCAAGATTGAATAATTCTCAGGTAATCGAGGGCCAGTCAAATACAAAAGTCTGCAATGTAGTCAAGAGGGTCTAAGAGAAGTCTATAGGTCTGAGAGAATAAAAAATCATAATGGACAGTTAACCTCCATACCCATCAGAACTGATAGAGGGATTTAACCCACAATGTGTCATACACAGATAGCGTTAGGGACCTCTGTAGATCCCCTTAAGATCTCTCTGGCCCACAACCAATCTAATACCAAGATAGATAGGGGCAGTAATGGTACTAATATATGAGCGGGCAGCTCCAATCAGTCAAATAATAACTATTCCAACGTGTCACTACCCACTATGACAGTTTCGTCTGAATTGAACTGCCTGGACCTACTGCCAGCTGTCACCCCATATACAGTTGTTCTTGCCAACGTACCAAGACTGAGGGCGCAGGAAAGTGAATCCTGGGATTCACTGAGAAATAAGTCCCTGCACTGGTTGGGCACTAAGACAGGGTTAACGGAAGCACTCTTTATGGAGTTTAAGATGGCTACAAGAGTCTGTTGGCTCGGTAGAGACTGCAAAATATTAGCAGGGGATTGTGTGGTATTAACGTTCAAGACCGCTCAACTAGTGGAAAATATTTTCTGGAGAGCAGGTAATAATACTATAACGACCCATGGCATTAACATACTACCCCTGGGCTTTTTTTATCAGCCACCTTCTAATCTTGGTTTGAGAACCAATAGGAGGGACGTATATGAAAGCAATCATTACACATACAATGTAGTGGTGAAAAACCGGTTCGATCCCCTCCCTGCATTAGATGAGGTAGGCTGACTAAACACATTTGCCACATGCGAAACATCAAGAACGATAGACAACTTATTAATACCCCTAGATGCCATAGGCCCCAACATTAAGTGGGAATCTAACACAGATAAGAGCATGTGTACGGATTGTGGCGATAGTCCCGTAGAAAACATTCCTATAAAATCTGATACCCCTCCCTATAGTCAGGGTTCTGGATTTATCCGAGACATGGGCTTGAGACATGAGGTATCTCCGACCACCATAGAACCAACTGATAGATCAAATGATTGTATCGACAAGGTGAATAACATCTCTGTATTATTTTGGAACATTGCAGGTTTACGTTCGAAGCTGACAAACCCCCTTTGGCGTGAGTTTGTTGGGAAATTTAATATACTTTGTTTGCTAGAAACATGGGGTGTGTATACAACTCATATTAACAGCTTTAAGACCTTTCACACTGCTGCAGTGCCGTCTGCACACGGGAAGCCTAAGGGGGGTCTTAGTATATTTGTTTCAAATAAGGTGAATGTACTTAAGATATCCTTGACGACATCAGAGATCTATTATCAAATCGTGTCTATTTATATGGACAATCAACACTGTATTATATTGATACATTTCTATAACAATGCCCCGAAGGATCAAGTGGTGGGAGTCTTGAAAAAATTAATGTATGACCTGAATAAGTTACAGAACGAAAATGTAGAAGATGTTTTCTTTGTATGGGGTGGGGATTTTAACACTGCATTGTGCACAATAAATAAAGATGGAAATTGTGGATTGTCAAAGGACGATAACAATATTTACCCTCACTTTCCAGACTCAATCTACGGGGACTCCTTAAATGAGATTCAATTTGCATTTGATTTAAGTTTTGCTAACAATTTATGTTCGCCACCAATCCCTTTTAGTCAGACGTTTAATGGGAGAGGTACAAACACAATTATATATTTTATATTTCTACCTAATTGATACTCAACAGAACACACAAGAACGCCTTGAGTGACCATTTCCCATTGAGCGTGATTTTATCCCTCCCTAACAAAGTGCGAAAACCTCAGTGCAAATCAGTACACGTGGCCCAGAACATAGCAGTGGACAAAACAAATGGCTATTCCCTAAGGTGGAACAAGGTAGAACCGATTGAGTTTACCAAGAAAATCGTGGCAAACAGTTATAATTCCCTTTTAACCTGTCTAGATGAGGCAACTCCTCATGTTGACGTTCTTGAATCCTATCAACAGATTACAGGCGAAATAAGGAATGCTCTAAGGGTGGAGTTCAAAAAAGTACACCCAAATAATCAAGGGTGGTTTGACTCTAGATGCACGAAAGCCTACACAAAATTAAAGCACGTGTTACATAAGCCAGTAAGGAACAGAAACGAAATAACGGAGTGTAGGAGGGAATACAAACAGGCCCTGAAATTTCGTAAAGGCGAATTAAAAGATGTTGCTTGGGCCAATTTACACGAAGCTAGCCTGAATAGAGATAGTACAGCATTTTGGCGTGCGGTAAAGGCCCCTTTCCTTACAGCCCAAGATACACCAACTATAGAGGTTACCATAGATGTAGGCAAATGGGTGGGCTATTTCTCAAATATGTATAAACAGGAACCGGTGGTGAGTGGCACGAACTTCTCCCTAATGCCGCATGGAACAACCCCCCCGGTAACTTACCCTATAGCCCTCATTCTTACCCTAGACGAGGTAAACTGTGCAATCAAGGCTAGCAAAGGTGGATAGGTACCTGGCCCAGACGGAGTACCAATAGATATTTTTAAATCAAATTTAGATCTATGGGGCCCACTCTTAACACAGGTATTAGCAGCCTGCTGTTCAACTGGATTCATAAAGACCTGGTCGGAATCAATTGTGGTCGCAATATACAAAAAAGCGACCGACAGAACCCAGCATGCTACCGCCCAATATCACTGTTAGATTCTTTGGTTAAGGTGGCAGGGCGGATTGTGCTCAACCGGCTCTAGGACTGTGTGGAAGATAACAACATTTTATCGGATTTACAATTTGGATTCCGAGAGGGCTTGGGCACAGTTGAACAAGGATTAAATTTAAAACATCTTACTGGGAAAGTATACGCTGTCAAAAAGGGGAAGATTATATCTGGCTTTCGTAGACCTTACGGCAGCCTTCGACTGCGTAGTCCATGGTAAATTATGGAACATTTAGCCGACATGGGGGTGGAAGCTCCACTAATACAGTTTCTGAGGCAGCTCTATATAGTAACGCGAAAGCTAGGGTTCGGTATGGAGCTATGGGAGAATGCACTGCACCGTTCAACATGGAGAGGGGGGTTAGACAGGGCTGTGTCCTGGCACCATTTCCATTCACACTCTACACCAATGGTCTGGGACAAGTAATGGTAGAGAAGTGCCAGGATCTGCCACAAATAACCAACCGCCCTCTACCTGCCCTTCTGTACGCGGACGATGCAGTGCTGATGGCCCGAACGCAATTGGGACTCCAAAGGGCGCACTCACTAACTATACTGAGTATATGAAAAATCTGGGTTTGAGAGTGAACACCACAAAAACCTTCATAATGAAGTGTGGGAAAGGCAGTGCTAAATGTAGGGTTATGTTCATTGACAGATAAAAGGTGGAAACTACTAACACATATCCCTACTTAGGTATATTATTCGACCAAAAGGGATCATGGTCCCAGGCCGTCAAGACTAGGAAACTACTATTTATGAAAGCCACGGTAGCCCAAGTTAACTTTGCCAAGAAATTAGGAAGAAGACCCCCCGTTGAGCTGCTGCACATTTATCAAGCAAAATGCGTCAGCACAGCCGTATATGCTGTCGGCGTGTGGGGTTATTGCAATGTAAAAGCCATCCAGCAGGTTGAGAACGCCTTTTTAAAATTCCTCCTGGCAGTTCCAAGTAGTACATCAACTTATATATGCCATGCAGGATTAGGCATCCCGTTCATTTCAGATCTAATAAAAGTCCAACCGGTTTTCTTGTGGCACCGGATTTGGACTTCCATAAAAACTTCTTTTAATCGCGACATTATAAAAGACAGCCTTAAGCTAGATCGGGTACTGGAGATTCCCTGGCTAAAATACATAAAAGATGTTATGAATGGTCTGGGCCGCCCCGAATACTACGATGACCCGGTTTCCATGTGCTCTGTCTCCAGAAGGGTTTTTAAAAGATATTGTATGGCACACTTGAAGGCAAACAGATTTGCTGTTGAGGCATCACGACCATCGGTACAATCTAATCAAATGATTTTAAGCACCCTCGGTATCCAGCCTTATCTAATTATTATATCAAGTGCGTATGATAGATTTGTACTGACCCGCCTTAGTATCAGTATTTTTCATCGATTGGTAAGCTTCCCTACAACAAATGATTGGTCAAAAACATTGAGTAACAGTCCGTGTGACGAAACGTCTCAGCAATCATCAATGCACGTTGTTTTGTTCTGTAAATTTTATATTACACAAAGAAGGAGGTGGATCTTACCTATTTTAAGATTGTGGGGTCTCAGACAATGCTGACCAGCATTCTTAGCACTGCAATTTTTAGAAAACAAATGATTTAAAGGTCAATTGCATCATTCTTAAAATGCGTAATCAAATGTAGAAAAGCTATTTGTATATGAATTGCGTACAGTAAACTGGTCGGAACTGTATTAATGGCCTTTTTAAACTAAACTTTGTATAATTGAACATCTTGTAATTAATTTTAACTATGTACTGTATATGTGTTTTTAACTGTACGCTCTTATGGTTTTTCATGCAAAAATCGAATAAAGCTTACTTGATGATGATGATGATGAGTATTTATTGATATAAATAGTAATAGTTGTATTTGTTTATTAGGAACATCAGCCAAAGTGATTGGAGTGTTTACATTGTTAAATGTAACAAAATACAGTGCAACCAGCTACAGTCTAAACGTTAGCACCAACAAATACTGTCTTAGAAGTGCATGGAATGTGAAGACTGGGGGGCATATTAACAAGCGGCAGCGATAATTATCGCTGGCCGCGCCTAGCGCGAGTTTCCCTATCGCCGGCTATTGCTGGAATTCATCGCCAAGCTAGCGCTGTATTTACAACGCTTAGCGCATTGGCGATGAAAATTCCAGCGATAGCAGGGAAATGTCCCAACATCGCTGGAAAACCAGCGATGTTCCCTGCAACACAGCGATGACCTTGCTTATACGACCCTGTGGTCGTAACCCCACATTCCACCTCCCATGCAAAGTATGCCTAACACTGGATTTTAGTAAACGTTAAAATCCAGCATTAATGGCAGGTTAGCGTGATTTTGTTTATCGCTACGCCGGCCGGGGCATTGTTGTAAATATCGCGAAGCTGCCTTCACGATATTTACCCATGTAGTCTATTGAGGCACGCCTACTTTGCATCTCATTAACGGTGCGATGCAAAGCGGGTGCTAAATCACGGAAACACGCGCTAGCGTGTCCTTGCTAATATTGCGATAAAATTATCGCCGCTTTTCGGCTGAAAACGGACGCTAAAGCGGCGATAATTTTATCTCCCCCTCTTGTTAATATGCCCCTGGGTATCTTGTGGTGGCTGGAGTTATGCAGTTAACAGTTGGGTGGGGGGCAAGAAAGCTCTTAAAGAGATGATTCTTCAAGGATCTTCTGAAGAAAAGCTTGGGGCATAACTCATTTTCTTTGCTTAGCTAGGGTCTTTCCTTTAATATTTTGGATGCCTCTGGAGACCACTAACTGTTTGCAGAAGTCTTTTGGTTTCTAAGCATATAATGCAGCACATTTTGAAAGTTAATCTTTTTACCACTGGGAGAAAGTGGTCATTGATGTGTAGAGGGTGAATATATGATGTTACTTAGCATACCGTTACTCCGCAGGTATTTACTTCAAAGTTTTTACTTCGCAAATACCATTACTATGCATGATTTTAGTGCGCATGCTTTTACTTCGCAAATATATACAAATACATTAAAAATGCTTTTACTTCGCAGTTAATTATTACGCATACCGTTACAACGCGTTATTGGTACTTTAAAACAAAAAATGAATCGTAATAGTAACCTATCCCCTGGCACGCACCCTGAACCCTAAAATTACCCCCTACACCCCAAAACACTATCTCACCCTGACCCCTAAAAATATCCCAGCACCCCAAAACCTAAACGCACCCTGAACCCCAAAAATACCCTAGCACCCTAAAACCTTAAATGCACCCTGAACCCAAAAAATACCCCCTACACCCCAAAACCCTAACCCACCATGACCCCTAAAAATACCCCATGCACCCCAAAACCCTAACCCACCCTGACCCCTAAAAATACCCCAGTACCCCAAAACCTAAATGCACCCTGAACCCTAAAATTACCCCCTACACCCCAAAACCCTAACCAACCCTGACCCCTAATATTACCCCAGCACCCCAAAACCTAAACGCACCCTGAACCCCAAAAATACCCCAGCACCCCAAAACCTTAAACGCACCTGAACCCTAAAAATACCCCCTACACCCTATCCCACCCTGACCCCTAAAAATATCCCAGCACCCCAAAACCTAAACACACCCTGAACCCCAAAAATAACACAGCACCCCAAAACCTTAAATGCACCCTGAACGCTAAAAATACCCCTACACCCCAAAACCCTAACCCATCCTGACCCCTAAAAATACCCCTGTACCCCGAAACCTAAACGCACCCTGAACCCCAAAAATACCCCAACACCTTAAACGCACCCTGAACCCATTAACAGAATTAATACTACAATGCACAGTAACTCCATTATGCATAGTAAGTGCATGCTAAGTAATGGAACATGCGTAGTAAATGCATGCTAAGTAAATGCATGCTAAGTAATGGCATCTGCGAACTAAAATATGCGTAGTAATGGTAATACGAAGTAATGACCGCGTAGTAAAGGTAGTATACCGTAGAGGGTATTTGCACACTTGTGTTGTCTCCTGTACCCAAGGTGGCTGTGGCATGCAGGACTGTTTGGGCAGATCTGAGAATAGCACATTTTCTGAAAAGCTGTGACAAGACCATATCTTAACCACTTACTTCAAGTTTTCACAGGGAGTCATTAGCTGTAATTGTGTTAAAAGGGTAATTGGTACTGCATATTTGGAATTTCTCATATATTGTCATCAAATTTCTGATAAGGGTCCAAGGGAGATTTAAGTGATTTGGCTGTAAGCATTAGTGCGAGAGAAAGTCCTGGAGATTTTTGACATTTTTACCCATTTTTCTTGATGGGTGGTCTTGCTTCCTCATGAGGTGGATTTGCTTCGTTTTTTTACACTGGAAAGTAGGTCATGCAGTGTCACAGCATGACCAGCAGTGAATTCATTCTCACAATATCATCCAGAGAATATCTGGTTGTTGTCAACATACTAGTCATTGGCCCTGTCCTTCTCTGAAATCAGACCCAGCAGCAGCTCCATGTAGACATTAAACATGGTAGGCGAGAATCCTGATACCTGAGGCACTTCACACAGAATAAATGACCTCTGTTGAACTTTCTTCTTTGACAGTACGGGAGTTCACTCACAGTTCAAAATAAAGACCAAGGGGCATATTCCCAAGAACGTGTGATAACCATCGCAAAAGTTACTTAACGCAACCTTCAACATCGCAGTCCAAAGCGGGAAATTTACGCCGTGTTAACCAAGTATTCACAACACGGCGGTACCATGCGATAGTCTCCAGATGACTCATCAACTGACCGCGTTAAAATCAACGCCACGCTGCAAAAATACAAAACACGAACGCAAAAAAAAGCTGCGATGAGGCCAAACGCGATACGAAAATCAGCGAAAACCAGCTACAGGCCTGCAATTCACACGCGTCAGGCGGGAAAAATCCCCATAAAAATAGAAAAAAAACAGACAAACAAATGCCAAACAGCGAAGCACAATGGACATTGCCGGAGCAAGTACGGAGGAGAACCAGAACCCCACAAGCCCCCCGGAGGACCATCCTGGGACTTCGGGGTCAGGGAAGGGCAAGGACAAGAAGAGTAGGAAGAAGCGGTTCAGTCCGCAGGAAAACAGGATCCTGATAACGGAGGTGACAGAACACCATCAACAACTGTTCGTCACCTCCACTGTGTCATTGGCAACAAAAAATGGACTATGGCAGTCCATCGTGGACAAGGTGAATGCAGTTGGAGTGCTGAAGAGGACAATGGACGAGGTCAAGAGGCGCTGGAATGATGTCAAGCACAAAACCAAGCTGAAACTCGCCAACAACCTGAAGGCAGCAATGCAGACTGGAGGTGGGAGCCCAGCACCACAGGAGGAGCTGGACGACATGGAGGAAATGGTGTCCACAGTCATCAGTGGGGAGATGGTGGCAAGAGTTGGGGGCCCGGACACTGCTCAACAGGACCCGACACAACAGCAACAGGGTGAGTAACGACCAGGGCCTGGGGGGACGGGGGGAGATGGACACAATGGCACACATGCACAATTAAGTTGAGCACATCTGCAGACAAACCATGCCCCAGACCACCAACTCCCACCAAGAGACCAATGTACCCAAGTATGCAACATGTCAGCACTGTACAAGCACAGAAGCCAAAGGCACACTTCATGAAAGGGATAAGGGGCAGCAAAATCTGAGCTGCAGGGGCGACTCCCCCAAAATGCAGCAGACACATCACATGCAGAGCACATCTACATTGACAACGATGTGACACAATCTGCAAAACACCTACAACAGAACACAGGACACAACTGGTGCCGCTTGGGTGCAGACACTGGCCAATCACATTTGGCATTGTAGGGAAATGTGCGTTGATAATGTACAAGTACAAACACACACACGTCTGTTGTCGAAATGTCCACTGTCCCCCATCAAATAGGCAGCTCCTCCCAAACAGCCACAATGTACCCAGTCATGCTGTCTGTATGAAAACATGTACAATGCAACAACATACATGTGGACACATTGTTAAACTGCATCTCCCCTTCACATTGCAGAGGGAGAATCAACACCTCCTGCAGAGCAGCCCAACCCTCTCTTCTCTGGAGACGAAGAGGACCACCACAGCTTCGACTCTGATGCCCTCCAACTGCTCGTGGACAGTCTACACAGCCCAATTCCAGGAGCTGGGCAGCCCAGCTGCTATGAGGAGACCCCACCCCCTGCACAGACCACACAGCAGGCAGCACCCACCACCACTGCTGCCTCCCAGGACCCCCACGAAGAACACATGGCCTTCCAATGCCGTGTTTTGGGGTGCCAGGAGAATCTGGCTGAACAGGTGCGGGTGGGCTTTGACTGCATGGCAGACAAACTAGATGCCATACGTGGGTGTCTAAGTCACATCAGGGACCACTCACGGTCCCTAACAGACACCCACAGTCCGCTCCATGCTCTCCAACGGACCATGGCTGACATCGCTGGAGCCCTGACTCAGAGATTAGTACAACTGTCCAGTCTGAGTGGCTCTAGCGATGTCACACAGGAGTTGGGAAACATGCGGAGGTTAATGGAGACCATGGAGCGGGCGAATATGGAACGAGCGGCTGCCACGGCTGCACTTCAGCGAGAGGTAGCAGGGTTCCTCAATGACCTCAGGTCCATCCTCATGGCATTGCTGCCACAAGGCCTGGAGCGGGTGCATGCTGCTGCCACCACTCCATCCACATCACCGCCCTCTGATGTGTCACTGCCACACAGTGCTGGAGACAGAACACCACCACCCACACGTGAGGCACATGAAACAGCAGAGGACGAAGATGCGGATGATTCTGCCCTCGTGGTAAGAAGGACGCAGCAGCATGCATCTCAGCCATAGGTCCGGCTTCAGCTTGGTACTGCCCTCTGCATCATCACCTTCCACTGTCCCCCGATGCACTCTGCGACACTCACCTTGGACCTCGACATGGACTGCCATATGCTGTTTGATCGCCATTGACACAGCAATCAGACTGCGGACTGAACTCGTCCTCTTCCTTTGGACTTATCATTCCCTTAAGGACCCTGGCTGGCCCTCCATGGGACAACATCGTCATGTGGGGTTTGCATGGCCCTGTACTGCTCCAGATGCAACACTCCACTGAATGTGCATTAAACATTCATATTCACACAGATGTGTCATGCCTATGGTCTTTCAAGTGTGGAAGTATGGATGAATGTAGGCTCACGGGACTCGTCTTACGTCCATGTGGCTCATGTTGTAGAATAGGGGTCACAGGGTGACACATTGCCGAATGCGGTCCGGGTGGCGCTGACACAACAACAGGGACACACGCATGAGTTACTTCCTTGCCCAGTACGGAACCACGCCCAGGGCCCCGGGGTCATTTACACACCCTTACGCTGGACTGGCACACGCCAGGGCAGCCCAATCCGCTGACGCTCACAGGGGGGGACGGCAACGCTACATGTCCCATGTCTTTCCTGTAGTGATCTGCTGCTCACAGGTCTAGTTGTCAGCATGCCACAGCCACTCCCTCACGGCTGGTGTACACCCACACCACACCCATCCAGCACACGCGTCACAGGACATGTGACCCTGCCAATAAAAAGGGCCGGACGCACGTGCTCGACGCCATTTCCACTCTCTATCTGGGTGCATCCGTGTGGTGACAATGTAGGCATGAGGGCCTCGGGCCCTGCAACATCACATTCCCCAGGACTGGAGGTGACATGATGGCGTCCGCAACACGATACCCAATCATTCAAGGTCCATGACTTTGGGACACAGACTTGGTGGCACCGGATACATTGCAGCCGGCACAGGCACACGGCCACGGGACGGTGACTTTGGGTGCACTGAGGTAGGGGCACCTTAAGTGCTGAGCGGGTGTGCAGCCTGCGATGATGCCCCGTCCCGGCGGTCCGGACTGCTCAGGATTTGTGTGCCCTGCTGGACCGCAGTGTAGGCCAGAGCCAGCGGGCAGCGCGGGCCTACCGCCCCGTGGCGTCACATCCCGGATCACAGAGTTAGTGGCACCTCAAGGGCTGAGCGGGTGTGCAGCCTGAGATGATGCTGGGTGCACTGGTATGTCCTCTGCCATGGCGAAATCAAGACCCAGAATCATATGTGTGACCTGGTGGCCTGCGGAGCGGGGCTGCATGATGTGGAGAGTGCCATGTCTGCGGGCCCCGGGCATGTGGCTTGCAGCGGCACGTGGTGGGCCCTCATTGCTACACGCCAAGGGCGGAAGGTGGGCAGTGTGGCCTGGGTGCGATTTGTCAGCACTCTCTCTCCCTGTCCATCTCTTCTGTTATCTGTGTCTCGCTCCCCCTCTCTGTCCATCTTTCTCTCGCTCCCCCTCTCTGTCCGTCTTTCTCTCGCTCCCCCTCTCTGTCTGTCTTTCTCTCGCTCCCCCTCTCTGTCCGTCTTTCTCTGGCTCCCCCTCTCTGTCCGTCTATCTCTCGCTTCCCCTCTCTGTCCGTCTTTCTCTCGCTCCCCCTCTCTGTCCGTCTTTCTCTCGCTCCCTCTCTTTCTCTCTCTCTCTCCTTCGCTCTCTCTTAGTCCTTTGATGTGTGCAAGACACACTTTCTCATCATGATTTTTGTCTTGCGGGCTGTGACCTACGGATTGTCCCAAGGGGAGCCGCCATGTGTCTTCATTTCTGTTCTGTGTTTCTTTGAATAAATTTTAATTTGTTACATCGAAGGTGTATGTGTGATGCTCATTTTTGTGACGACACATGCATGTCACCAAATGTGGTTGTGCAACATCAGGCGGATTATTCAGTACATGATTCAGTGTGGTTGATGTGGCATGTCTTTGGCCGGCGGGGCTGTCCGGGGAGGGGGGGTCCTGGGGGTGGTGGCAGTGGGTGGTGTGGCCCTGTTGGGGCTCCGAGCTGCATGATCAGTGGCTCCATGGCATCTGTTGCCCTTCAGGTGTGGCTCTGGGCTGGGCTCCATTTTGTGGTGCAGGCTGTGGTCCGACTTTGCACCAGGTCAGAGCAGGTGTTAGTTTCCTGCTGCTAACGCGCCTTATCACCTGTTCTGTGGTCTTGTCGCCGATCTGGCTGGTCGTTGAGAATGTTGCGGAGTGGTGTTTTCGTGCCTTTTTGCACAGTAACGCCTACTCTGCATCTCATTAGCGATAGTTGCGGGGATCATCTGTGGCGATGTTTTTTGTGGCTGCTATCGCGGATAAACTGGTGTTATGGGTTGTTAACACCAGCTTGTGAATAGGGTGATAAATTTATCGCAACTTTGGCTGCGATAAAGTGCTGTTAACTCGGCGATGGCTCCTTGAGAATATGCCCCTGAGACTTCTGTAATTCATAGGTTACTAGTCAGATTCCTAAGGTGGGACAACCATGGCATATAGGGTAGGGTGGAACTATGACAAAATGCTGGCCCTGATATATTAGTGGTAATTTCTGATGTAAGGGTCACCCTTGGTATATGAACAGTATTAATAGCAAACTTTTGGCACTAGCATATTTTATGTATATTTTTGGCCACATGCAGAAGGGCAGCACCCATGACTTATGGGTGCACCCATGACAAAAAGCTGGACCTGGCACAATGGAGGTCATTTTTGACACAAGGGGGCACTCATAGCATGTTTTGAAAAAACGGGGTCAACTCCTCCAGCAGAGTGTCAGGTTTCATTTAGTGGTGGGTATAACTGGTGCAATTCTCTCCAGCGTAATCACTGGCAATTACTGCAAAATTAATTGTAAGCATGCGTAATTATGTGAGAAGTATAATCCAGCATTTATCGCTATTTTCGTAGTGCAAAATGCACCCTCGCGTCCGAAATGGGCCAGAAGATGCATTTTGCTCTAACAAAGTAGCTCAAAATGCTACAGGACACAGACAGTAGTAGCCAGCAGCCACTCACTCTCTCTTAGTTCATTGTTCCTGTGCTCCTGCAGTAGGATTTTTGCCCCAAACGACTCTTAATTACTCAAGCTGGTGTAATCGCGTAATTTCAGTAATTACGCATCACAAGAGTAATGCTGATTGCTGAAATGACTCCAATGACTCCGGTGTAACTAAAATTTCGCCAAGGCCTAGTTTCATTGGCTTGGCACACTAGCAAATTGATATGAACATTGCACTTTAAAATGATCTGTTTGACCCACATTTTTCAAAGTTTTCTCAGTGGGAGAACATTTTGAGACCTTGTGAACAAAGCCTGGCTCACTCACTTGCTACAATTCAAGGCAAGTATTACACCCACTCCACTTTCAAGATAATGTTAGTACCTCAATATAGGTGGTATCTAAAATAGACATTTGCTAATTATTGTGATGTCAACAGAGGGTAAGGCCATGTGACATCACTTCCTCTGAATGATTCAGGGTAATGGGTCTTATGTTTTCACTTCTTGTGATGTCATTAAGATAAAAGGGTGTTTTCTGTCACTTCCACTACCCCTGGTATTTTGGTGAATCGACGTCCATGAGAATGCCATCTTTGTCAACTGGTGCTTGTGCTCTGCCAGTGCAATGCTTCTGGGATTAAAACTTATGATGGAGGGCTACTTGGGGCTATGTGGTTAGCAAATGGGGAATGTATTCTTTTTATTGTTCCTTATACATTGCTATACTTACATCCTAAAGATGGGCTGGTGCTATAGATGGATAAAGGGGATATGATGAGTGGGCAAAGTGGGCTGAACACATGGAGGAGTCATGTAACTTCCGAGTAGGGAGGGTTTCTTCGCTAGTCACTCGCTCCAATCTTCCCTCTCTCCCAGTCAATAGTTAACCTGTGACTCCCAGGTTAACTACTTTACGCATGGATCATGCCCCACTTCAGCTCTCCCTGGCACTGGTACTGTCACTGACCACAGATATTACTGCTCCTAGCCAAACACAGTGTCATGCGCGCCTGCAGAAGCAGCATGCACAGCATCACTGCACAGCATAGGGAGCGCTCCATGGCCAGTCTCAGAAACTAGGAACTCGAGAGCTAAAAAAGGATTTACGCAATAAGGGATAGTCTTAGGGACAGTGCAATATCACTGCTGCCACTATTGTAAAGTGGTGTTGAGAATGCAGTATTCACAGAGGAGAAAGTGGATTGGACATGGCACATGTCCAGACTTCTGCAAGAAATCAAGAATCTGTTAGAGTAAAAAATTAGCATATAAAATTAATTAACGACAATGATAACTTGGCTTTTTAAACTGGCATGTAGACTAAGGGCCTCATTACGATGTGACTTGGAAAGCCTCCGACCACAGGTCGGAGGCTTTCCGAGTCACATCATGGGTTTCATTTTGACAGACGCATTACAATGCAGGTGGTCGAAAGTGAAACAGGCAGGTCATTCTGGCTGGATTCCGATGAGCATAAGGAGTCCGTCGGTCAGTCGGAGGCCTCACCGTAATCCCTATGGAGATGTTTCCGCCGTTGGGATTTTGATGTCGGTTTCCGAAAGGCTTTCCATGTCAGGCTTTCCGACATGGAAAAGCCTGTCGGAAAGTGGCTTTGGGGGCCTCTAGCGGGGCCCCCTTCTCCCTGCGGCCTCAAGTTGGGGGCCGAGGTGGCACCTATGGTGACCCCTGTTAATCCCTGCACCGTGTGGTGCCTGCCACGCGGTGCAGGGATGAGCAGATTCTCTCATTTCTCTATAGGAGCTTGTGCTACGGCCGGTTTACAGCCGCAGCACAAGCTCCCATAGAGAAATGGGTGTATGAGACTGCACCATGTGCGGTCGCATTGTAATGCTGCGGTCAGGACCGCTGACGGGAGGTCGGTCTGTCCCGATTCCGCAATGGTGTTGGGCAGACGTGAGCAGGCCTGGGCGTAGTTTGTGGAGTTCCGCTACGCGGAACTCCGCAAAGTGACAAAAAAACTTCACGAAGTTCCTCAAGGGGTGGAGTGCAGTGCGAATTGCAGTTCACACTAATCTTCCTGCCGCTCGAGTAGAAATTCTACCAGAGCGGCAGCTCGCGCTCGCCAACTTACCGCTGGCGAGTGCGAGCGTGGAAAAAAATTCAGCTGAACTACACGTAGAGGAGTTTTCTGCACTCCGCGAGTTCCGGGGAGCATGGAGTGCAGAAAATTCCATAACGGAGCGGAGTTCACTGCCCAGGCCTAGACGTGAGTCCGTCTGACATTGTAATAAGGCCCTGAATGTGCAAAATGCACCAGGCATTCATTTTTACTGGTAGGCCTCAACTAGACTTTTCCTTTAATGAATAGATGTTTTTAGTATATGCTGAACCATGCACAAATGTTTTCAATAGCTTGACCTTAATGTAACTTGCTTCGATATTG
Organism: Calotriton arnoldi; assembly: GCA_963921515.1. Classification (NCBI taxonomy): domain Eukaryota; kingdom Metazoa; phylum Chordata; class Amphibia; order Caudata; family Salamandridae; genus Calotriton; species Calotriton arnoldi. Next base: position 313,791 of record CAWUFW010010594.1, read on the forward strand.
TCATAACTGCAGAATGTGCTGAGTTTACAAAATGTATTCCTTTCGTAAGCTACATATTTTTTTTTAAAAACATCTTTTTATTGTAATAAACATGCTCATTACACATTAAGCATATTGGTCGTACAGTACAAACGTCATCACACATTTGATACATTAATCATCCCCGGGAGTGGCCTAAGATAGTGTAAATTGAATATGAAACCTTCATCGTTGCCCCCCATTTCGTGTCAGATCAAAGATAGCCTTATGTCTCTATAGTAGAATGGACTTTATCAGAATCCCCCTGGTACATCACGGCCCCAATATTGTTCCTCTGTAATTCTTCCATGGGGACCATATTTTTTCCCATTTTTTTAGACATCCTCTGGCCTTATAAATCATTTCCTCTGCCCTTTGGCACCAATCCATATCCGCCCCCCACTCCGCCACTGTCGGGGAATGAGGAGCCCGCCATTTCCTTGCAATATTTCTCTTTGCCACCACTGATGCCAGAGCCAGCCATATCCTAGTGTGTCTTGGCCATTCTTCCTCACCTTGAATAATCAGTGTTAGCCACTTTGCGCTCATTGGTACCCTCGTCCCCAGAGCCCCAGCCATTCTATCTGTCACCCCCCTCCAGTATCTTTGTATCGCTGGGCAATCCCAGAGGATATGGTAGAAGGATCCCTCCTGTACGCAGCCTCTTACACACAGGGGTGACTCTGCCCTTCCCAGTTTGTGCAACAGGGTGCGTGAATAATACGAGCAGTATAGGATCTTTAATTGTATTAGCCTGAATCTGGCCCGAATGGCTATGTCCGTGGGCTTTGCATGGCATCCACCCACTCCTCGTTGTCTATGTCACCCATGTCCTCCACCCAAGTCTGTTGAAGCTGTCCCATTGGATCTGGGGAATTATTCAATAATTTCCAGTAGATCACCGATATTCCCTTTTCAGGGATGAGGTCGGCCCTAGGGGGGAAAATCAGGGAGGTGGGTGCCTTCCTGGATATGCCTCCTAAGCGCGTGACCGAGCTGGAGATACCAAAATCTCTGCTTGGGGGAGAGGTCAAACTCCTGGATAAGAGTCTCGAATGAGAGCAGGGAAGCTACATATTATTGATAAACCAAGCTAAACGTCCTATCTATCTCATGTTGATATAATACTGAATAGAGACTTGTGCATTTAACAATGAACATATGCTTATAAGAAATCTGAATGCCATTATTTATCTAGAGATTTGCAAGCAAATGTTTCTGTCTTTAGTGTAGTTCATTGTTCCTCAGTGAAACATTAAATAAATGATAGAATAGACACTGCAATAGTCTTCTCTGGGAAACAAGGTTAGACGTTCCCAGTTATACAAATGCTTAGTGCTGACGGTTACAAATTGATAGTGGACCATGAACTCAGTGTGTTTACCGTGGGAAAGGAAGAATGAAACTGCTCACCATCGGAAGATGTCTTCTCATTGGACCAGAGTGACCAGATCCGCAATGTTGTTGTTAGCATGTTCTCATGTCTTTTATATCAGTACATGTTTCTAGTTAGTTAGCGCATTAGCTTCTACCCTTTGACAGAGACCCTCACCTTCCCTTGCACCCAAAGCTACTTGCTGCAAGCTAATGCTGACAGCAATTGTTGTTGCCTGACACTTTGTAGGTAATGATTTTTATCCTTTTACCCTTAGAGGTCTAGCTACTGCTGCATCTGTTTCCTGATTTCCTGATTGGAATTTATTTCTGTACAGCTTGCTACTGCAACTGTATTCTAATGCCTTTGGAGAGCTAAGACTCAGCTGAGTTTCAAGAACAACTCTTTATGAGAAGTTTGACTGCTAAATTCTGAATTCGATTTTGATGCTCCTTTGGTCTTGCTCTTTTTCATGAACTCTTTATGGGTTCTATTAGGCTATGTTACTTTTAGATAGAATAGGGATTAATTCCTTTATGGAACACTCTTGTTAATTTGCATTATTGATGACTCTAACCATATTTTTTCTTGATAATTTCTGTAAACTGTTTACCTTATTTACTAATTGAATAAAAAGATAAATAAAAAGAATTTACTAATCTCTTAATGAGAATAAACTTTTGAAAACTTACTCAAAATTCTCATCTTTGGCTGAACTCAACCTGTACATTGTGTTCATGATTGATTTGATTTAGCTTCCATTCATGTACGGTGGCAAAGATATGCCACCTTGCTGAAGAGGATATAGCTTGGAATTGGTGTCCATTCTTGTAAGTTAAAGGTTGAATCAGTACTGGTGAGTAGACTTGGACTCTTTGCACACTATCGCATCCTTCATAGAAAATATAGGGCCTCATTTCGATGTCGGGCAGACAGCTACCGACAGGCCATCGGTGGCGGTCCACCTAACAGACAGCCCATCGGTCTGATCGCAGCATTTTAATGCATGCGGTCGGACCACAGAGTTTGGGGAAAATACCAAGATCCAGTTGGGGCGGTGATCAGAATCCTATCCCTACAATGGAGGCGGTCCTGTGCAGGCACCGCTGTAGGGATCAGAATGTCTCTTTCCGACTCCCTTTTCATGGCAGTCCGACCGCCATGAAAAGGCAGACAGAAACAGACTGTGGGGGCCACAAGCCTTGCCCCCATCCCACGTCAGCCACTGAACATGTAGTGCCCCCCCCACACACCCATGCACTGTGTGCCTGGCACACGGTGCATGGATGTGCACAAATCGCTTTTTCTACTATGGCATGTGAGGCAGTCCTATTCCTAGGCCGCAGCATAAGCCGCAGTAGAAAACAGCACTTTCAAACTGCCGTGCTGGCGGTCTAATTGTAATAGGGTGGGTGGAACCGCCGACTCATTGTTGGACAGTCTCCCGCCTCATGCGATGGCGGTCGGTGGACCGACCGACCGCCATTGTAACTAGGGCCATAGTTTCTTTGCATGATTTGTTTAACATGGAAGCATATATAACTTTTGGCTTCTACTGCATTACAATATATGAAGTATGTATAAAGTAGTTTTTTTTCGTGAGAATCCCTTAATAATGCTCCTTGTTATTTCCATGGATATTTGTAGTCTTTGTTTCACAAAAAAATGGGTCCATTCAAAGATGGCAGCCTTACATCTACAAGGTATTTGGACATAATATCGAATCATTAATCAAGCTACACAATTATCGAGTTTTTTATATCGTGACACATTAATATCGTGATGCAGAAATATTGTGGTGAAAAATATCGATTTTTAGGTAAGTAATATCGTTTACAAGAATATCTGTGTTATTGTTTTAAAAGATTCCTGTGTTTTTAATATTTACAATAATATAATTGTTAAAAATATTGTTTTTTAATTATCTTTATGTAGTTTAATTCATATTTTAATTATATATGTTATATTTTGTGTGTATAATTGTAAATATTTTTAAATATAGTTTTTAATTTAAAGTTATTTTTATTTCTAATGTAATTGTTAGTAGTAATTTATAGTGTCATAGTGGGTTGTGAGGTTTGCATGGGTACAGGGTGGGAAGTTAATTAAGTATAAATAATTGATAATTAATTTGTATTTAATATTAATTATTTAATTGGTAATTAATTATATAAATTGTGTAATTAGATTTTTAAGGGATATTTTAGGTGTGGGTTGTTGGGTTTGTAGGGATATATGGTAGGAAGTTAAGTATCATTAATTAATATTATTTTTTTAATTAATATTAAATATTTAATTGATAATGAATTATGTAAATTGTGTAAATATTATATAGGTATATGTCAGGTGTGGGTTGTTGGGTTTGTAGGGGCATTGGGTGAAAAGTTAATTAGGTAATAATTGATTAATAGTTAATTATTAATGTATTAATAATTATTTAGCTGATAACTAATTATGTGTTGTGTAAGTATTAGATTTTTTGAGTTATATTTTGGGTGCATGTTGTTGGGTTCCTAGGGGTACAGGGTGGGAAGTTAATTAAGTAATAATTGATTAATAATTACTTATTAATTTATTATTAATGATTTAATTAATTATTTATTTTGTAAATTGTGTAATCATTTTATTTTTTCAGTTATATTTTAGGTGTGGGTTGTTTTGTTTGTACGGGTACAGGATGGGAAGTTAATTAAGTAATAATACATTTCCAATTAATTATTCATTTTTATTAAAATATTTAATTAATTTATAAATATAGAAATTGTTTAAAAATTATATTTTTTATGTTATATATTCGGTGCAGGTTGTTGTGTTTGTAGGGGAATAGGGTGGGAAGTTATTTAAGTAATCATAAATTATCAATTCATTATTCATTTATTAGTAATTATTTTATTGATTACTTAATATGTTAATCATGTTATACTTTTTTATTTTAATTATTTGTTGCTAGGTTTGTGGGAGTATACTGTGGGAGTCCATATATATGCTTTTTAACGTAGTAAGTTAAAACAAAACAATAATATGATCTCAAATATATATTTTTAATAATAGTGATATGTTATATATATGCAAATATAAACATGTACACACATATGTATTTTTGTGTGCATGTTTATATAATTATATAGTTATTTTTAATATTAAATGTTACTTATATTTATTTAATATACATTATACTAATGATATGTATCAAATTGTTTAATATTTACTATTTTAAACAGTGTATTTATTGATAAACCATATTTTCTGTCTTATTTTTTACGATATTAGTGTAAACAATATTTTGTTTCGATATTTTTGTACTTACCTTTATAAGGATAGAGAAACAATGTTTGTGTCAATTATATTTTTGACTCAATATTTGTGTCAGGATATTATAGGAGCTCATGTTATGTCAGTGATCCAATATACATAGCTCACAATGGCATTGCTAGTTGTTTGTGCCTGAGTCTTCCACTTCCATTGTCATAACGCTTCTTATCTGCCATATCCAACATATGGGACGGAAAACCTGAAGAGCAGTTCCGCCTGATTAAAAAAGGACTGGAGATGCCCATTTGTCTGACAATGATAACCTAATATTAAAAATAATAACAATGTACCTGTGCATCCATTACAATGCAAGGAGGATTCACAGTCCATTCACTGTAATGGATCCCCCACATAGACTGACACACAAACCTAATGTACTAATGTAATAGCTCTTGGCTGGTGGATACTCTTCTTGGCTGATCCCAAATGTGGTTGACAGTTTCTTCAAACAATGATTGAAGAGGACTGGATCAAACAAACCAATAGCTGAAGTGCGTTGGTTCAATGCCCATTTATTTGTATTTTTGTTTGCTTGATGACAAATTATCTCACTGTGCCCAACCTAAAAAGGTGTACCACTTCTAAGAAAAGGATGATTTCAAACAATCCCAGATTCCCAACTATGATGCCAAAACGTAATCAATCTAGGGACACTAGAAGGCCCATCTACCCCAGAAAATATATGAGATATAATTGTGGAGGACCAGATCTGTATCAAATGCGACATTAAAACGAACATTTCCGTAACACAAATGCACATCATTTAGAGGAAGATAAAGCTTTACAATTCCTGGAAGGAATATGCTAATACTAGTAACAAGGGCTATACTAAATACAAAAGGGTCATTTGGAAGAGCTTTGATTATAAGACTATAAGGATGGTTTCTACAGTACTTTGATGGCCTCAAGCTATCTGTCAATGTGAATGAGCTTACTGATAGGTAAATAAGCCAAAGGTAGAAAAACAGAATCTTTTTAGAAAATTCTAAAGGGGGCTCTCCTAAGTAATCAACAAACGGTCTTGTGGAGGCGGTAGGCAGAAATCGTACACATTTACTTTGATGTTTTATACAAATAAAAATGGATTAGTGACATTTTAACTGGATTTCTTTCCCAGTGTTTTGGGATTCCAATATTTGTTGTCTATGCCAAACTTATGTAGATAATGAAAAAAAACACTTCACCTGTGGAAATGGAGCAAGAGAGCATGGACATTGCTGCATAAATATGGCTGGGACTGTGGGCAAGCAAAAACAGGATCCAGACAGTAGATGGCAGGATATGTTACAGCAGGTTGATCCAAGCAGCCTTCAAATATCACTGATTTCTCTAGATGCTCTAAGAAGAGAGGTCCTATCAGTAGCCTCAAGGGCTACCATAGAGACTTTGTCACAATTATTAAGACAAGTCATTGCAATTGGCCCTCCTGCAAATCCCCAAGCATCACACATGATGCTCTAGGAACCGGCTTTCTACCTCTGTCTCATTTGAGTGTCACACAGGTTGAGACTGCGATCATAGGTCCAGAGGCAGCAGCAACTGCGTTTCATAAACCAAACTAGTCCCCTCTTTTCAAATCATTACCAACCTATTTCCTCTTTCACCAGATTAATCCTAAAACATGACCCATGTGATGTTACAGCTACTGCAGGAAATATTCCTAATCAAAATCTGTTATTGGGTCAGCAATCTTAAAACTAAACACACTTCTACGTTGATGCAATCAGCACTATGCCTTACCTCTGTACTGTATTTCAGCCATTTCCATAGCTAGAGAAAAATCATTTGAAAGAATTGAACCACCATTTCTTCAGTGGGTGTTGAAAGGATGCACATATTTTGACCAACAAATTAAGACAGTATTGTTATCTTTTTCCCTTTGGAATGTGCGCATCAATGACATTTCCTTTTGCTTTTCATCACATAGGAACCATTCTTGATAGCTGTTTGATAGTGCTCCACAAAACAGAATTCATGCATTAGATCCCCAGATTGAACAGTTTACTTAGCCAGATAAATGTGAGTTTGCATCTCTGATCCCTTGCACAAGTGGCACTTAGTGGGGTTTTCAAGAAGGGTCACTCTGTTTGGATTTACTAAAGAAACAATAAGGTCCTGGGGTTCTTCATAAGAACTTGGGGGCTTATTTACAAGGCCCTTGCGCCACTTTTGCGTCATTTTTAACATGGGAAAAGTGACGCAAAAGTGGCGCAAGGGGCTTTTAAATCTGCCCCTTGGTGTTATCAATAGGGTCATTTCTAATTTGCATAGAGACGTTTCTTAAACAAATCATGGAATTACTCCTTACCCTGGGGAATGTTTTGATTTTGGGAGCAGGGCAGGTGCCTATTGAGGGGAGCATAATATAGACTAACTAGAAGTGTGTTTATAGTTTGCACCTCACCGGTTCAGGAAGGGCTTTGTAAGGAGGATCTGAAGGACCCTGTTAGGCTCTGCCCAGTTACAGAAAGCCTACTTTATTTGGGACTGGGCCAAGCAGTTTGTAAAGTACCTGCAGGGAAGCCCTATCCCTGCCCATTGGCTAGTAGATGAAATTCCCCATGAGGTTCAGACCACATAGGGATGGTACCCACCCATCATGTGACTACCCCTGGCCCACCCTGTGTGTATGTGTGGTGTATAGATGAACATAGGTAAATGCTTCCTTTCTACTTCACAGTATAGTAAATTATTGTTTCCTTGTTTTAATAGACATAGGGGCCAATTCCGATTCGGGCCGGAAATCTCTCCGACCGAGCCGGACTCTGAGAGATTTCCGACCGAATCGGACCCTAGCAGTCCGACCGAACGAGTACGATGCGCACGTATGCTATCGGACTCGATTCGGTCGGACTCCCATTGAAGTCAATGGGAGCCAGTCGTACGACGCGTACACGGGCTCCCATTGACTCAATGGGCACGACGCGAACAAGGGTGCCCCCTCCAGCGTGTTCGCGTCGATGCGGGTCGCACCGTACATGCACGTGTAGGGGGGACCCATGGCTCCCCCCTGTGTGCGACTCGCATGCCTACGCTTCCAGGGGGTCTGACACGGACCCCCAAAGTGCGGCTCTGACAGCTCCTTGGAGCCGGACTGCGCGAGTCGGTCGGAGCGGTTGCGATGCGCATCGTACTTACCCGGCCGAGGAACGTCTCCATTGCGCGGTGCGAGTCGTGTCCGTGCGAGTCGGTCGGAGCGGTCGGGTCCTGCGAACGAGTCGGTCTGAGATTTCGCGAGCGCACGCATCGTACTCGCTCGCCCGGACGCACGTACGATTCGGTCGGGAAATAGGGCTCCGAATCGGATCCGGTAAAGCCGAATCCGATTCGGAGCCCTACCGGCCGAGATCGGAATCGGCCCCATAGTGTTGAAATAATATGTATGGATGTATTTCAATGTCTAACATTGTAACGAGCTGTATAAATTTCCACTCAGTGCATTGTTTATTTTCGCTGTCACTTCAATCCTCCTGTCTCATTTGAACTTTGTGTCTTTGTTGGCTGCAGTGGCACTTCAGTGGCATTACAAGTAAATGGCAGAAGGCAGATATTATGTAATAGACTGCTTGTGGACCTTTACATTTTTCAGCCCCTTTGAAGCCAGTCGTGATTGATTTAAAATATGGATTTGTCTTTAGTGCAAATTTTTTATTCACTTTCACTCCACAACCAGTAGATGACATTTAGCGAGTCTGATGCGAGGGCTAATAAGCTGAAACAGGGCAGTGTCAGAGGATGTTTTATGAGAAGCCTTTTAAGTGACATAAGAAAAAACTGAACTGTTTGCGGCACTGAATAATGTGCATTTTAGTTTTGCTTGTGTATTAGTCACAATGAGCCCATCACAAATCTTCAGATCAACAATTATAACATGACAAATGCGACTGAATCATTTTTTTCAAAAAGATTCCTCAAATTCTTTCTTTCTCTTAAATATGTCTTAGATCTGGCTTAGAGACAGTTTTAGCGGTCTCACCGTCTCATGTTTTATTAAAAATCATAATAAAAACATATTCCTACTGTGAGGAAGGACTTGGGACTGCTGCCCCGAACCCCTGTTACCTACCAGGGATAGAAACTGAAGCACCACAATGCGGGGAACATCAGGGGAAAGCAAGGGTTTTCTTTTAATAAATCATAAAAATTGAGAATCACATCAGGCTTCTATTTCCGACCCGCACTCCCACAGAAGTGGGATCCAAGGAAATGGAGGCAGTCATACATAAGATGGCCGAGAACCAGTAGAAACTATGAAAAATAATGGAAAAATTCCTGGCTGTAGCAGAAGAAGGTAGAGAGAAACTGCATAAGACTCTTACTGAGCAAAGTCATACCCAAGAGACGGTAATTGGTAAACTAGTGGATACCCTCGGACAACAGCGGACTCATACCACCCTTCCCTCAGTAGTTATGCAAAAATATGTCAGTGGGGAAGACCCAGATATTTTTTTTCTCGAATTTTGAAAGAATTGCCAGGGCCGCCACTTGGCCTCTAGATAAATGGGGGAAATATTTGGGTCCCCTCCTATCGAGGGATTTACAAGCATCGTATCAAGCAGCCAATTCCCTTGGGATAACCCGTATGACGAAGTAAAAAGAAGCATCCTAGAGCGTTTTGGAGTAGACGAAGAGACCTACAGGATCCCCTTGAGACAAATACGAGAGGGTCCCCAGGAAACTCCTAGAGCACTGTATTACAGAGTAAGAGCTATGGCGGATCGGTGGTTGAAGCTTCACACATCTGCCAAGGAAGAGATAATGGAGAAGGTATACCTAGAACAATATTTATCCTCTTTACACCCTCCCATCCAGAAATGGGTACGACAACACACTCAACTAACACTGGAACGGGCGGTGGAGATTGCCAGCGCATTTAGCAGAGCACAAGAGTTACAGAAAGGATGAGAAGAAACCCCATGGAGACAACAAGGAAAGGGGATCGCTCCCAGGAACCTTGGACATCCCACCCCAAAGAAAGCAGAAACTGTGACCCTTTTGCCAGGAACAGTACCCCTAATCCCACGACCCGCACCTAACCGGGGACCACAGTGCTTTCACTGTGGAATGTTTGGCCATATTGCTCGGATATGCCCTCAGAAAGAAAAACCCATAGAAGTAGGGGTAGCTAGGACCCTTCTCTGTACCCCAGAAGGACATAGAGCTCCACCATATCATCGTCAAATATCAATCAATGGAGAACCTAGGGAGGCCCTAATCGATACAGGATGCCTTCAAAGCGTAATGCGACCCTAGGCCATACCAGGAGGAGTACAAAATACCACTGGATATGTGAACATTCAGGGGTATATTCACAAGAACGTGTAATAACTACCGCAAGAGTAGCGTAACGCAACTTTCCATATCGCAGCCTATCTCGGGAAAATAACCCCGTGTCAACGTGGAATTCACAACAAGGCGGTAGTAAGCAATAGTCTTCCGAAACCGCGGACAATGTCCGCGATGCAACCACCACGATGGAGATAAAAACACAAACCACGACACCAAAAAACACGGGATGGGCCAAAGCGCAATGAGGCCTGCAACACACACCTGGCAGGCGTCAAAAATCACCATACAAGTAGAAAAAACACCCACACACAAACTGACCAACACCCAAGCACCATGGAGGCAGCCAGAGCAGGCGCAGAGGACGAGCGCAACCCCACAAGCACCCCGGACGACCAGCCTGGGACCTCGGGGACAGGGAGGGCAAGGACAAGAAGACGAGGAAGACCAAGTTCAGTCCGCAGGCGAACAGGATCATAGTCACGGAGGTGAAGGAACACCATCAACAACTCTTCGTCACCTCCAACGTGTCATTGGCCACCAAAAATGGAATATGGCGGGACATCGTCAACAAGGTGAATGCCGTCGGAGAGCACAAGCGGACAATGGACGAGGTCAAGAGGCGATGGAATGACATCAAGCGGAAGACCAAGGAGAAACTCAGCGCCAACCAGAAGGCAGCAACGCGGACCGGAGGTGGGGGCCCAGTGCCACAGCTGGAGCTGGATGACATGGAGGAGCTGGTGTCGACAGTCATCAGTATGGATACTGTGGCCAGAGTCGGGGGACCGGACACTGCTCGACAGGACACAACACAACCGCAACAGGGTGAGTGACCACCAGGTACTGGGGGGACGGGGGGAGATGGCCACAATGGCACACATGCACAAGCAAGCAGGGCACAGTGCACACCCACAATGACCCTGGGTCCTCGCCCAGACCCACAGACTGTCACAATGTACAATGCCATGCTGTCTGAATGTCAACCTGTACCATGCGGCTACATACATGTGGACACATTGTAATACACCATCTCCCCTTCACATCACAGGGGCATCCTCAACACATCCTGCAGAGCAGTCACAGCCACTCTTCACTGATGACGAGGAGGAGGACAACACCAGCATCGACACCCAAACCATCCAAGACATCATTGACCTCATCCGCCAGCCATCTCCAGGATCAGGGCAGCTCAGCTACATCGATGAGACCCCACCCACCACCCAAACCACCCAGCAGGAGGCACCCACAGCCCCGGCACTCTCCCAAGACCACCAGGAACAACAAATGGCCTTCCAACGCCGTGTGCTGGAGGGCCAGAGGGAGACAGCCGAGCAGGTGCGGGTGGGGTTCGACCTCATGGCTACCAAACTGGACGCCATCCTTGGGTGTCTATGTCCGCCCCATGGTCTCCAACAAGCCCTGACTGACATCGCTGGAGTCATGAAGCGGAGGGAGGAATACCTGTCTGCTCAGAGTGGCCCCAGCAATGCCAGCCGTGAGCTGGCACACATGCGGAGGCTCATAGAGGACATGGTGCAGATGGAGGCGGAAAGGATGGCAGCCACTGCTGCACATCAGCGAAATGTAGCTGGGATCTACCAGGCCCTGCATGTCTTCATCATGGCATTGCTGCCACATGGCGTGGCGATGATGACTGCTGCTGCCCCCACACCATCCACATCTCTGCCCCCTGGTGTGTCAGTGCCTCCCAGTGCGGCAGGCATATCCACTCCGGCACCTGATGTGTCACTGCCACACAGTGCGGCCGACAATCCTCCTCCGGCCCCTGATGTGTCAGTGGCACACAGTGCCGCAGCCGGTACTGCAACACCCACAGGAGGGGCAGAGCACACATCCGGGGACGAGGACGTGGATGGGATTGAGATCAGAAGGAGGTACTAGCATTCATTTCCACCACCTTGCCTGTTTCTGCTTGGTGCTGCACATGGCCTCAAGACCTACCACTGACCCCCGATACACTCCGATGCACTCACCTTGGACAGCGACATGGACTGCCACATCCTGTTTGACGACCATTGACACGGCGGACAGACTGTGGACTGTTCCCTTCCCCTTCCGCAGTACAGGTCATCCCCGGATGGACACTGGCTGGCCCTCCACGGGCCCATATTGTGTAGTGTGCTCGGCATTGCACTGTACCGCTCCAGCTGCATGACTGCACTGGATGTCAAATAAACATCCAGTGACGCACTGCTGTGTAATGTCTTACGTCATTCATGTATGGATGTGTGGATGAATGTGGGGACAGTGCCTTCCCTTGCGTCAATGATGTTCATCCTGTGGGATGCCAGTCAGAGGGTGTGACATTGCATTTTGTGTACCGGGTCCCGTGAACACAACAGGGACACACGAATCAGTCACTTCCTTGTCCGGACATGGACTGGACCACGCCCAGATCCCACGAGTCATTGTTGCAAGCCCTGCGCTGGTCCGGCGTACGGCAGGCCAGACCACTCCGCTTATGCCCCGAGGCGGGCCCTCATTGCTACCCGTCGCAGCCGTACTCGCTGGTGGTGTGCGGGTCACTGCTCTAGTTGTCAGCATGTCACAGCCACTCCCTGAGGGCAGGTTTTCACACACAACACACCCATCCGGCACAGGCGTCACAGGCCATGTGACTTCGCCAACATAAGGGGCCGATGACGTCACATTCCCCTCTTCCGGTGGTGACTGGATGACGGACGCTCCACGGTTCGTACTCATATAGGGCCCATGAGTTGTTGCGCACAGGGTTAGTGGCATCCGAGGCCTTGAGTACGGCACGGGCCTACCACCAAGTGGCGCAGACTGGGGTTGCACAGGGTTAGTGGCATCCGAGGCTCTGAGTACGGCACAGGCCTACCACCAAGTGGCGCAGACTGGGGTTGCACAGGGTTAGTGGCACACGGGGCCTTGCGGACGGCACAGGCACCCCGCCACGGGATGGTGACTTTGGGTGCACTGAGTCAGTGGCACCTTAAGCTGCTGAGCGGGTGTGCAGCCTGCGATGATGCCCTGTCCCGGCGGTCCGGACAGCTCAGGTTTTGTGTGCCCTGCTGGACCGCAGTGTAGGCCAGAGTCAGCGGGCAGCACAGGCCTACCGCCACGTGGCGTCGTTTCCGGGATCCCAGAGTTGGTGGCACCCATTGGGCTGAGCGGGTGTGCAGCCTGCGATGGTGCCGGCTGCACTGGTATGTCCTCTGCCATAGAGTAATCAAGACCCAGCACCAAACGTGAGACCTGGTGGCCTGCGGAGCGGGGCTGCATGATGTGGAGGGTGCCATGTCCGCAGGCCTCGGGCTTGTGGCTTGCAGCGGCACGTGGTGGGACCTCCTGTCTATGCGCCGGTGGCGGAAGGTGAGCATTGAGGCCTGGGTGTGCATGGGCGGGCATGCTCCGATGGGCGGCGGGAGGGGTTGGGGTGCCTCTGCCCGGGTGTGCATGGGCGGGCAGGTGATGTTGTCTTGTGCAAGTGTGTGTACTGTGCCAGTCATGTTTCTGGGCTCTGTTTCAGTTGACGGCTCTGACTCAGATGTGTGACCTGGTGTCCTGCTATACATACCGGCACGTGGTTGGAGACACACCGGTGGCAGCAGGTGAGCAGTGTGGCCTGGGTGCGCAGGGGCGGCACTCTCTCTCTCCCTCTCTTCCTCCCTCTCTCCTCTTCTCTCTCTCTCTCTCTCTCTCCCTCTCTTCCTCTCTCTCTCCTCTTCTCTCTCTCTCTCTCCCTCTCTTCCTCTCTCTCTCCTCTTCTCTCTCTCTCCCTCTCTTCCTCTCTCTCTCCTTCGCTCTCTCTCTATCCTCTGATGCGCAGGACACACCTTCTCATCATGTTTTTTGTCTTACAGGCTATGACCTACGTATTGTCCGGAGGCGAGCGGCCATGTATCTTCATTTCATTTCGGTGTTCATTTTAATAAAGTTTCACTTGTTGCTTTGAAAGTGAATGTGTGCTGCTCATTTCTGTGACGACACATGCATGTCACCAGTTGTGATTGTGCGACATCAAGCGGAATATTTTGTACATGTTTAGGTGTGGCTGATGTGGCATGTCTTTGGTCGGGGGGGTGCCAGGGAGGGGTGGTCCTGGGGGGGGTGGCGGTGGGTGTTGTGGCCCTCTTGGGTGTCCGGGCCGCATGATGGGTGGCTCCATAGCATCTGTTGCCCTTCCGATGTAGCCCTGGGCTGTGCTCCCTTTTGGTTTGCAGGCTGCCGTCCGACATTACACAAGGTCAGAGCAGGTGTAGATTTCCTGGTGCTAACGCGCCTTATCACCTGTTTTGTGTTTTTATCTCCGATGTGGCTGGTCGTTGTGAATGTTGAGGTGTGCTGTTGTCTCGGCTTTTGGCACGGGAACGCCTACTCTGCATCTCATTAGCGATATTTGCGGGGGTCCTCTGTGGCGATGTTTTTTGAGGCTGCTATCGCGGGTAAACTGGTGCTGTGGGCTGTTAACACCAGCTTGTGAATGGGGAGGTAAATTTATCACGACTTTGGCTGCGATAAAGTGTTGTTAATTCGGCAATAGCTCCTTGTGAATATGCCCCTCAGTGCATACACAGAGACAATAAAACCTATCCCACTATGGAAGTAAGCGTTCAACATGAACCAACCACCAAACCAGTGACCCTTAATATAGGACTTATTCCTAAATTACCGGAAGCCCTAGTGTTAGGCAATGATTATCCCTATATGGAAGATTTGATAAAAAACAGTGGGACTGACGAGGATTACTGGAGAAAGGCAGCCCCCTTTTCCCGGTAGCAGACCAAGAATGGCCACTTGCCAAACCCAAGAAAAGTAAGGGACAGAAAAAGAGAGAGAAAAAGGAATGGACCCGTATTGCAGTAACGTATACTAATGGGACCTCTATGTGGGAAAGCGACCGAAGGTTCCACGCAGCACAGAGGGAGGACCCGACACTCCAGGAAGCCTGGAAAAGAGCGGGAGAAGAAGAAGATCCCCAGCAAGTAAGTCCCCAAATGTTTAAGAGAAAGGGGTTATTATATCAAAAAGGGGGAAGGGATCATAAGCCACAACTCTTAGTTCCCCAGGCATTCAGGGAAAAGGTACTATTCCTGGTACATATTCATCTTCTAAGGGGACACTTTGGAGGGGAAAAGACCGAAAAAACCATCCTAGAGCAGTTCTACTGGCATGGCATCTATTACCAACTCCGCAGGTATTGCCGGGAATGCCCGACCTGCCAAAAGAATAGCCAATACATTCCCCCAAAAGTTCCTTTACACTCGCTTCCAATCATAGAAGAACATTTTTCAAGGGTAGGAATGGACCTGATCGGGCCCCTACTTCCCTCACGTAGTGGGTATCGTATGTTTTGGTTATGGTTGATTATGCCACCCGGTTTCCAGAGGCAATCCCTTTACGACAACCTAACACAACCCAGATAGCGAAGGCCATGATTAATGTATTCTCTAGAGTAGGATTCCCAAAGGAAATCATAACCGATCAAGGAACCCCTTTCGTCTCCCACCTAATGAAACAAGTGTGCCAGCACTTGAATATAAAACAAATACGCACAGCCGCTTACCATCCTCAAACAGATGGATTAGTAGAGAGGCACAATGCCACCATTAAGACAACCCTAAAGAAGTTATTAGAATTAGAGACCTGTAAGTGGGAGGACATGTTGCCCTTAGCCCACTTTGCCATCAGGTGTAAGCCACAAAAGAGCACAGGGTACTCCCCTTTTGAGCTTTTATATGGGCGACAACCCCGTACACTGCTGGACATGGTAAAAGAGGAATAGGAGGAAGAAGCGGAAGGAGCTAAACCACTCCCTGAGTATGGTTGGAACTTAAAAACTCATTTACATCAGATTAGGAGTATAGTCAAGACTCACCTGGAGCATGCACAGGAGGCACAAAAGAGACAGTACGATAAGAAGACCACAGAACGGACCCTGAATCTACGGGACCTGGCTCTCTTAATGATGCCAACTTCAGACCATAAAATAATAGGATACTGGCAAGGTCCCTTTAAAGTCCTTGAAAAAATCACTCCGGTCACATACCGCCTAGAATTAGACCCACAGAACAAAAAGAATACCCAGATCTATCATATTAATCTATTAAAGAAATGGGAAGGTTCCAGACCTGCGTTGATAGGGAAGGTAGAAAACCACATACCTTTATTCCAGCAAAGTATTGATCCTGACTTACCTGTACCCCTTCCAGCAGGAATTGTGCGAAAGATTGTCTCCTCTGCATGATGTTTTCTCGTTGACACCAGGGAAAACCTTCCTGATTCGACATGCCATACACACCTCCCCAGGGAAAAGGGTACGTCTACGACCTTAGCGTATACCCGAGTCCCGACCTCTTTTTCTCAGATAGCTGCCCCTTTAACGTATCTCCTTAAGAAAGAAGTTAGAACTGAGAAAGAACTTAAACACCCATTTACCAAGGCCATACAGTCTTTTCTTGAGTTAAAATAGACCCTGACAACCAAGCCCGTACTCCTTAGTCCAGATTCACCAAACCCTATATATTACAAACAGATGCCTCAGAGTATGGCATAGGAGAGTCATGTCCCAACAGGATTCCCAGGGGGACGAAAGACCAATCATCTATATCAGTAGGAAACTATTCCCTAGAGAGAAAAAACTACGCTGTGATCCAAAAGGAGGCTCTGGCCATCAAATGGCCCATAGACTCTCTGAGATACTACCTTGACGGACGGGAATTCACTCTGTATACGGATCATGCCCCATTAGAATGGCTCTCACGAAATAAAGGACATAACGACCGACTCCTAAGATGGTTTTTGGCTTTACAACACTATAGATTCACTACTCACCACAGAAAAGGGAAAGAACAAACGAATACTGATTATCTCTCTAGATATCCCCTGGACCCTTTTCTTGTAAACAAAGAAAGTTAGGGAAGGGGGATGTGAGGAAGGACTTGGGACCGCTGCCCCGAACCCCTGTTACCTACCAGGGATGGAAACAGAAGCACCACAATGCGGGGAACATCAGGGGAAAGCAAGGGTTAATCCGTTGCTCCCGACCTCTCCCCTGCAGGAAGAAGGAGGTGGCTATCGGAAGGAGGACCAATCAGGAATGCCGGGAGGAGGAGAAAAGGCAGACCCGGAAGACACGGAGAAGAAGGAGGAAGGAGCTGGAGGGTGGAACGAGGAAGGAGAAGAACGCGCTGAAGACAGAAAAGCGGACGAAACATCGGGAAGACGGGTCGGCGACACAGGAGACGTCCAGGACGAAGAAGAAGAGTGGTGCGAAGAGTGGTGGATTCCCCCCTTCCCCAGGAGGTGCGAGAAGGCCGCCACAACTCAGGAAGTTGCGGCCAGGATGGTGAGTGAACCGGGCCGGGAGGGTGGATTCCGCATCAAAGGGAGGGTGCCTCGAGGGTGTGGGGAGGGTGAAACAACTACAGAGAGAGTGCAGGAGGCACATAAGGGGTAGCGGGACTGTTCCCCTATTTTTATATGAGCCGCATCTTGTACTTTGCATGCCGATAACCGCCCAAGTGTACCTGCCAATTTGATTAGCGTGTCCACTCCGTATTGCACCAGGACAGTATCGACTAATCCATGCATGTGTGAGATTAATTGAGGAAGCACGGCCTTAATGTTCTGTCACTCACATTACTCACTTTATTTCATAAAGATATATCGGCACTGACGTAAGTGTACGAAGATCTCTTCTGGGCAGTTAAGAAAATATACCCAGATTTTGGCCGAGCAAGGTGTTTTTGTCTATAGCTAATTAGGGACCTGAAAAGAAGTCAAGGAATACACCAAGGGACCCCCAAGACATTTGGTGTTCCTGGTTATTTTTTTAAAATGTATTATTCTTACTATTATTCCTCTTTTGAGCACTCAGCCATAGTGAGCAGTTAGGAACCAACCTCCCCCCCACTTTTGGTGTGGTGACGGTTACTATCCAATCTCCTGACACTTAATTTGTCAAATCCGAGAATTTCACCATACTTTCTTTTTCCTTAGAGCCACCTGGGGACGGACACCAGAAGAGGGATACCGGGAATCCAGGAGAGAAGGAACAGTGGAACCAACACCAGAACTACAACTCCAGAAGAGCACCTTATTACATCTCAAGTTTTCTTTTAATAAATCATAAAAATTGAGAAACACATCAGGCCTCCTAGCTTCTATTTCCGACCCACACTCCCACACCTACATACATATAGGGGGCTTTAAGTCATCCCTCTTCGTTAATTGGTCTGTTCAAGTGTCATCCACATTTTGCTTCCACCCAATCCAGATACAGCATGGGCAATGGGTCTGTCAACTTAATTGATTAGCTATCTTGCAATGTGAGGAGGGCTTTTTTCATAATCAGGATATGTGCAGAGCCACAGGAAAATAAGTCCACTTCAGAGCCACAGGAGAATAAGTCCACTTCAATCCAGGGCTGGTGTGCCTGGGGTGCTCGGCCATTCCTTTATTTTTTTATTTTTGTTCATTTGTTTGCCAATTGAATCGCATTTTGCATAACTTTGCAGAAAGTAAATAAGAAAAAGAAATTAACTCTGGCTAAGGCCAGTAGTTCTATTGGCATTGCCAATGCTTGTTTTACAGTACATTCTGTTGTCCAAACATTCAGAAAGAAAGCTGATTAACTGATATAAGCCTAAAAGATATCATCTCCTTAGTGTCCCCACTGGCCAGCCATTCATTTGCGGATTTTGCTTCTCTGTGGCAGCAATCTTTAGAAAGTTTCATTCACTCCCTGACTATAGGCTTTCTATCTTCTTAGTCTGATCTCAATGTCCACTGCTGTGGCCTGTGGACTGCTTTTCCAGACATTATGCACAAAATATGCTATTATTTCAGAAATTAAAGCATTTGTAATTTACTATGGAGGTTTCATTGTAATGAAGACATACTGTATTAAATGTAAACCTCAGTGGCATAGCTAGGTTGCCATGGGCCCTAGTGCATGCAAAATAATTGGGCCCCCTCACTATGGTGGCATCTCAGTCTGCCAGCTGCCCCGACATTCCTCAACCTCCTTCATCAGAGTCTGCACCTACCACATCAAAACTCACTACCATTATCATACATACAGTATTGTATTTCCACCTCCTGCACTGCATTTCTACAAGTCAAAGCCATAACCATAAAAAGCCTTACAAAGTCAATAGGTTTATCCCATGTGAGGTGCATGCACTCAAAGACATAACATGCAGGGACCACACATTCACACTGCTACCCTCACATGGGAACATCACTAAAAATGCACTCACACAGGTATGTGCTTTACTCTGCACTGGCACAACGTTAAATATGTAGACCACTTACCCTGCACTCACAAAAGGCAATGTTGATCTAGCTTTCACACAGGCACATCCCACACAATGCATTCACTAAACATGGTGGCTTTTCTACACTCACACAAGTACACTGATTCACTGTCTACTAGTAAGGTGCATCGGACCACTAGTACAATTCAAAGCTGTTGAGGTAAGCTACACTAAAGCCTAAATGTACACTGAGGTTATCTAATCTCCCATTAAGCACTTGTACCAGCACTGCAATCTATGTGAGTTTGATGTTTGTGGACTTTTGTAGGAAAGTGTCTCTTTTGGTTAGCCCTTACTTTTTGCTTGATACCTGATGTGATTTAGAACTGTAAGTGCACTGGGTCCCAGCTAACCAGGTTCCAAGTGCTAGATCTCTTTCCCAAAACTGCACCATGATTGGCACAACTTCAGCCACCCCTCTAAGTCCCTACTAAATGGTACCCCTGGTACCTAGGGCATGGGTACTGAAGAGGGTCCAGTGGGGCTGCAACACAAATTGTGCCATCCCAGAGACCCCTCATCAAGACAGTGTAAACTGCCATTGCAGGCTGAGTGTCTTGGTGCAGAGAAAACCGAAGAGTTGAAATGGACCAGAACCCTGTGTGCCATTTCCTCATATACTGCATGAGATACAGGTAAGTCACCATTGCGTCACCCCTACTGCAGGCCTTACAGCCCTAAGGCTGGGTGCACTATATCCCATGTGTGGAAATATCTGCATGAGCAGATATGACCCTGCAATATCTGGGACATACTTGGATATTGTAAGCGCACAGGGAAGCCATAGGGAGTGCATGGGTTGGATATTTGTCACTACATGTTTCCAAGCTCCATGATAGCTTCACTGTACCCTGAGATGTTTGGTACCAAACATCTCATCTTAATAAATCCTCACTGATACCATTGTTAGATTTATTAATAAATGCACACAGGAGACCCTTTAGAGGGTCCCCTGAGAACCTACAAAGCACTGGTGCGGTCTCTGACTAGTCAAAGCCAGCCTGCCACAAAGCCTGCTCTGTGCGGGGATGCTTTACACCTCCTCCAGGCCAGAATGATCTTCCAGGGTGGGAAACTTCAAAGGTGATGCCACCTTTGAAGTGCAGCCCAGACTTCCCCAGATAGTGGGGGATGCCAACTCCCCCTGCCCTGCTCCAAATTTGGCAGGCGAACAGGCGGGAAAATTATTTCGATTTGGAGGAGTGCCCACATTCAGCCAGCACCACCCCTAAGGTGTGGCAGGCAATGTGAACCCCTCTTCTGAAACTCCACCATCTTTAGATGGTTGGAAAACAACCTATCAAGGGACCTTCCCACAGGAAGTGGTTACTTAGAGGATGTAGACACCATAAGGGTATGTAGCCTGTTGGCCACTACCTGTCTTCCCCTTTAATTCCCCTTTAACACCCCTAAATTTAGTATTAGATGGCATCCCTGGGCCTTGGACCTTAGATTTGATGGACAAGAAGAAGACACAGACAAAGAAGAGCCGCTACCCAAGATCTGAAGCCCTGCTGCAGAGAAAATTGGCACCAAATCCTGCTAGCTGCTTCAAGGTCTCGAAAATCGGGGTTGTGCAGTCGTGTCCTGACCCTTCGAAGACTCCAAGAACCCTGGAGCTCCTCCAGGCACCGATCCTGCTAAGTCTGGTTTGTCAACCTGCTGCTCCCTGATGACTCCGACGCAGCACCCACACCAAAAGAGGGGTCAGATCTGTCTCCCCACCAAGGTTGGTGACACCAGGACCTAATGGAGCTGCACTGTACCAATTCCAGGGATAACGGACCCCCTGCAGCAAACAGCGAGACAATGAGTCCATGCTGGACTCCAACTACCCCAGAAGGAAGCACCCATCGCGGGACGTTGAGACCCCTGAGACCCACATTGTGAGTGGCCCAGCTGGCCCGAAATCGCCTCTCCAAGTTGCCTGCTCCTGACTGCGAGAAACTCTTGATGCATGGCTGACCTAACTGCTCTGCACCTGGCCCGGCCAGCCCCGGTAACGACGACCCAGCTGTAACGACGACCCAGCTGTGCTCCTGTGGTCCTGAGACCCTTGTGACCCCCTCCCTCGAGTGGGACCCACTGGACTTACCTTTAACCTGTGCAGTGTCTTACCAGGTGGCCGCTTTGTGATAGCGCACCAGCTCCGGATCTTCCGTTGCTGCAACTTTGGACCTGGTCCTGCTATCGACCTAAAACGAGATGGTGAACTTCGTGAAAGCATTGCCTGATTTTATATGCATTTTTCTGTTTTTCCCCATTGACTTCTATGGTGTGTAATTGTGCACAAAAAGTGATATATTTCCCGAACTCTTAAAAATTGTAACTTTAAAAGTACATTCTGTAAATCTAAGTTCTTGGTCTTAAAACGTACATAAAAATTGATACTATTTTTATAGATTGGTCTCAGATTTATTCTTGAGAGAATGTGTCTCCTTTATTGCCTCTGTGAGCACAACAAATGCTTAGCAAATCCTCTGGTAAGCCTAATTTATAGGGAAGTCCGATTTTAAAGTACAATTTTGAAAATGCCCCTTTTACAAAGTTGCCATTTTCTTGTGTTAGCCATTTGGTGTCTGCAGCCTGTCTCTGGGGAACATGACTGGGTATAGTTGACAGGTGGGCTTTGTGTATTCCTCATAGACAGCCGCACACAATGGGGAGCTTAGGTGTACTGGATGGGCCATCACTGGCAGGATGGGAGGGGGGAGCTGGGCCTAGCCCCACTTACACTGAATAGGTTGTGTCCTGTCTCCACACAAAGGGCTGCATACCCCTGTAGTTAGTCTGGAGCCAGGGCCAGAAAGACGGGACACCTGTGCACCTCATATGCACGCCTCTAGAAGCTTCTCCTTACTTCAAAGACACAACCGGGTATAAATACTGGACCTTAGACACCAACTCTTCAGTACACTTCTGGACTTCTGGATACTCTGCCAGGAAAAAGGACTGCTGTGCTGCTAAAAGACTGCCAATCTTCTGGACTGCTGCTTTTAAGAACTGTGTCCCTGCTGTGCCGACCTGCTACCTGAAGCCCTCTTGTTTGGGTGAAAAGGACTCGACCTATATCGCTTAAACCCAAGACCCAGAGTGACTCGAAGGGCTAGTTGGCTGGCCCCCTGATCTGAAGCCTCAGGGACACAAAAGGCTTACAACAACCTTACACCTGCACCTGTACTCTGTCATATGTGATTCTACCCTGCCAATTGGTGCCACCCCAGTCTTGGAAACTTGGAAGTGGGCTTACGGTGCTCTGCCAGCCTGTGGATCCAGCTGAACCAACGCATCTCCTCTGCTGCACGGTCTAAAACCTGAGCAGAACAAACTCATTGCTGCTGCTGCGTGGATTGGACCTGTCGCAAAGACCTGCACTGCCTTCACAGCCCCATCAGAATTGCTTCTGCACAACGCATTCTCAGTGCAGACCCTCGCATCTCATGTCGACGGCAGCCTCGACTATGATGACGACTTTGCATAACAGCTCCTCAGAACTGACTCATCACCCCGACTGTGCACCACATCCTTGATGCCAGACAAGCCCAGTCATGTGATCCTCGAGGATGGTGCAGGCCCAAGCATAATAGCATCGCCACATCTCAGAACCGACGCTTCGGCTGCGTGACACATCTTCAACGTGGATCCTCGCAACACTCCGCAAACCAGAATTTAAGTTACTAATTAGGTCCCTGTAGCTGGCCTGTGCTCCTTTGCAGCCAGCCTGAACTTCTAACTTTGTCCCTGTCCAGCGTGACCAGAAATCCACAGTTAGCGCTTTGTGCATTTCGGTGCTATTTTCACTTAAATCTTTAAATCTGCATATCTCTGGTTCTACAGATTGGATTCTTCACAAATGAGCCATACCCATTCAGCAGGAAAATGGCAACGTTGTAGTATGTAGCTGGTTTTACATTTTGGACTACATTGTCACAACTATATTACTAAAGCATGGTACAATAGCCACTGTTATTAACAGAGCACACCTTCCATTGAAATGTTCACTAAATTTGCACAGACATACAGTTTTAATGATAAAACTATACAGAGGATAAACAATAGTGTGTGGAATTGTGTTTCAGTGAATATTTGTCATATATGCAACACCAAGTGTCTTGATTTGTTTTTATCCTATTAATATCTTTGTTTCCACTACACTTCATAGGGACAAAAGTGCTTCATTTGTGCTTTCCTAAATATTTATTTATTTTGAAATATTTTTACTGTTCATTTATAGATATTTTAATGTTGTTGTGTTAGAAGAAAATGACATCATACAGCCTTTCCTTTCACTCCAGCAAGATTGTCACATAATTCACGTTATAAAAATCCTCATACTTTGCCATAAGCAAAAGAAAACACCATATCCCATGTTAAAAGAATAATCAGCAAATTGCCAGAAGACTAGATTGACATTTGACCTCTGTCTTTTGAACACACAGCAAATGTGACAGAATAAATCAAGATTTAAGGGCATATTTAATCCTCTTTCACCTTTGGAACTCCAGCATGGTTATTTAGCTGCTGTCTCAGGGATCAAGGGCTGCTGTAGTTGGGCCCCTTCACACCCCAGGGCCCTGTTGCATTGCACCAGCTTCACCACTGGTAGCTATGCCCCTGGTAAAACTAAATATGAAAGCAAGGATGCTCCGGACTGATTTGTGGAGGTTTTTGGGCACAAAGGTTGATGTTTGGTGTGCAACTTCCTGCACATAAACAATCACAAATGGCAATTGAAACTTCTATGTGTGTTGCATTGTGCAGCACACATAGAAGTTGCAAATCGTCACTTTTTTTAATGATTGTTTATGTGCAGGAAGGGACACCTTCCTGCACATAAACAAGCATTCATGGTGTTTTGTTGTTTCTATCTGTGCTGCACAATGCAGCACACATAGAAACAGCAAAAACAAGGAGAAATAAAGCATTTCTCCTCATTTCACCATGTTAAGACCAGGTTTTCCCTGGTCTTAATTTTGGTGCTCCCTCCCATTTATGCCACCCTTGTAAATACAGGGCAGCGTCAAAATCAATTGGTGTTGCGGGGGAACACCCACTGCAACACCAATTGCCCACCCCTTTCACCAAAAATAGCATGAAAGAGTGCCTTATTCACGTTAAGTGGCTTAACGCCGCCTTGGAAATAACACGAAGCCCTTATCACCACATGAACGTCGTTAAAAGTGACGTTCCTGTGGCGAGAGGGGATTGTACATATGCACTGATGGAGCAAGGTTTCATAAATGAAACTTGCTTGTATTCAATCCTCCTCACAGTATTAATTTATTAAAACTTGTATTGTTAATACTAATCTTTGCATTCACGACACGAAAGGGAAGGAAGCTTGCCTATGTGTTTTACTAATGAATAACGCATGTCTGTAATCCAAAATGGCCGCTATGCGCGGGGAACCTCAATGCGCATGTCGCAACCATATCACATGGTGTGACGTCTTTCTTTGCTTGGTGGGAAACTTCTGCTTCTGCGCAGTGTGCATTAAAATGGCTGCTTGATGTTTTCACATGCTTCAGCTTCAGCTTGCTCTCATGTCATTACTAAATTGTCGTTTCCTAACGTTAGAATATATAATTAAATGGGAATAGAATAGAAAAAGTGGGCATACAGTGAAACATTTTATTTTGTGATTTTAATATTTTCTTCTTGCACTTTTATTAGTTCGTAAACTTGGGCCTGGGTTGGTGACCTGAAACTCGAGAGGGAAATGGTTCTGCGCATGTGTCCTGTGTGCCTGCCAAATGAAGTCAATCTGGACGTCGTCCAAGGCCGCGACCCGATGGCCGAAGATGCTGTACTCTTGCCTTTCCTGTTGTACATTGATACATTGTCTATGAAAAATGTTTTACATTTGTCATGAGACGGGTGGGAAATAAAGCGAATGTATTAATTTGAAGGGGTGGGAATGTAAAGACAATAGGCTTTACAATTTAGGCCAAATCGATATGGTGCGAGAATCCACCCCCTGTCCCTGTCCAATCAGAAGTAGTGGCCCCATATTTTTGCAACATTAAGGGGAGGTACATGGGCGTAGAAGGGTATAATAGAATATAGCATTAGTTAATTAGTCAGAACAGAAGATACAGAAGGAGATGCTGCAGAGAACAGGCGAAGAGCAGGCGTTCACGAAGAACAGGCGTCTATGCTGCCAGAGCGCTCTTGACTCCAGACTGCCAAGCTGATCGATTGCAGACTGAATCCCTGTCCAGAAGAGGTCCTGAGGAGGGGGCGGCGGAGTCCATTAGAAGGAAGGCACGGGAGAATCGAGGAGAAGCCGAGTATCAGAGAGGGGAACGACGCAGGCGTCGTTGTAGAGAGGTCACCGGTCCTGTCCTGATCCTGGAGAAGTCTTTGCTCTTCATCCTTCCTGGGTCCTATTCTTTCCAACTCCTTGGCTAAAGGGTTTGGTTCTCGTACTTAGGTAAATATAATGCAACCTTTAGTTGCGCTGCTGTCTCTATTCTCTCCTTTTCTTTAAACACCGTAATTTTTTGCAATAATTATTCTATGCTTCATCTTGTGTATTTCGATTAAGTACCATGTGTTTTCTGTAATTTACTCTGCTAAATCTTTAGATAAACATTTTAAAACTTCCTGACTCAGTGGTTATTTCAGGATTATGTACTATAATGAATGTCACTCATTTTAAATTTCCCAATTAGCAAAGGATTCATTGGTAAGTCATTACTCTTCAATCAGAAGGTAATTGGTAGCAGGGATTTTTGATAAGAGTAACAACTGATAAAACCCCAGCGTAAGTATTAGCGTAGTATGAATGTATGGGCCCAAGTGAGTATTTGGTGTATGAATGCTGTTTGCTAATATCGCGCTGGATCAGTTTTCTGGTAGCAGAGGATGGTTACTCTTTGTTAATTGGGTAATGAGAATTTTTATTTGTATTTTTATGAACTAACATCCGTATATTCGAAGTTTGTTTTATGTTGTCAAGAATTCCCCGGGGTAAAAAGAATAGCGGATGGTAAGTGGAAGCCATACTGCAGTGAGGTTATCTGCCGGGCAGAAATAGTACTGAAAAGTTAAGCAGGACTTTCAGTACTCGTTAGGGACTCTATGCGTGTGAGTAATAGCAAAAGAGTACGCTGGTGAAAATTTGATGTTATATCACCTAGAAAGGGTAACATTGGAGAAGTAACAGGTATTTCTGGAGCTTGTGTGAAGAGTAAACGGAAGAGTTTTACTCGTAGTGTATGTTCTAGTAAACGGAAGGGTTTTACTAAGTATGGGAGGAAACTATCTTTTCTAGTTTAGAGAAACTGGCACGATAGCGAATGTTTTATGTTGTTACTGAAATATAATTAAGATTTATAGAGAAAATAAGTTTGCGTAAATTTTTGTAAAGGGAGGGTCAGTTGCCGGAGAGGGAGCTGACGTCACAAAACGCCGCGCTGGGATTGGTTGAAACAGCGGGTGTGGAGAGACTCTTGTAAAGGAGGGGTCAGTAGTCAGGAGCAGTACTGACGTCACTGGTGCCGCGCTGGGATTGGTTAAACCAGCAAGGACAGAAAAGAGCAGATTGTAAAGGAGGGGTTGACAGACAAACGTCACCAAAAGGCCGCGCAAGTATTGGCTCGGAAATAAAAGATAGCAGACATTTGATTGGTCAAAATTATAGAAGCGGAATTCTTAGTGGATAAAGGATTGCATGTTAAAACGCGATCCGACTTTAACAGGAATTCGTCCGGATAGGAGATATTTAGGCTTTGCAGAATATAATTTTATACATCGGTATTTACCCAAGATGTACGGAGAAAAGAGAAAAATGTCATTTTTACAAAAGATTAAGAATTATTTTAAAAAGGACAAACCAATCAAAACTAGAGAAGGAATTATTATTCCACCAGCTAAAACGCCCGCTTCATTCATGATGATGGAGAGAGGTTATCATACTTGTGTATGGATGGAGAATTGGATAGAATATACTAAAAATGATGGAATATTAGCATTTCCCGAGAATGGTACCTTCAATGGAAGAATTCTTCAAAACTTGAGATTGAGGATGAATGACTTAGAACCCAGACCTAGATTAACCCAGTACGAAGCTCTAGAAGAATGGGAAACCGAGGCATTTGAGCGGGACCGATCTAGGAGTAATAGGGGTTATCCAGGATTTTTTCCCAGATACCTACATGAGTCTAGGAACGGTCAGATGAAACAATGGAGAAGGGCAATGATTACAGAAGGATTATATCCATTGTTCTCAGCAGAGGAGAAATTAGGAAGTAAGTGCACAGAAAAGACAAAACATTTAATGAGAAATGAGGAGTCTGAAGACGAATTTATGGAGGAAATGTTAAAAAAAAAAACACCATATCAGGAAGGGACAAGTGGATGCACCCCAAGTGCACCACCAAAAACTCCATTAGTGCCACAGGTAATGCATGAATTCACCCCTAGTAGAATACTTCATGACAAAGAAAAAGAAGCCCTAGAAAAGACCAGAACAGAATTGATATAGAAAATAACTCAGATAAAAGTACATCCTGATTCGTTGACCATACCTGTAACAATTGGTCCAGTAGTTCCATTATATGGTACTCAAGGAAGCTGTCCTCCACCGATACTTGCCCCTACTCCTGTGAATAATCCCAAACCTGAAGCTCCAGTTATAATTGAGGATCAATTTAGTGACTGTGAATCCACAATATCACTCATGGACTTGCCTATTCGAGGTACTGTAAATAGCACTCCAAGAAAAGATGTACCTGGATGTTCAAAAGATGTAAGTTTAATAACTTCATCGGGAGCAAAAAGTGCCACCATAGTAACACCTGAAGATCTAGAAAGATGGGTGCAAGGGTCAGTTAAGCAGTGCACACCTCCGAAAATAATGGACATTCATAAATTGAAAGTCGAATTAGAAGAAATAATAGCAGGAAATGTAGGACTAGAACGCTTAAATACCTATGATGAAGAAGAATTATTGTTCCTGTGCAGGAGTATCACCAGAAATGTAAGGATATTCCATGAAAAATTATCCAATTTAGCACTACAGATGGGAATAGAAATAGGGAGATCAAAAGTACTACAGAAACCCTATAGAGCAGAATTTTCAGACAAAGATTTAGAAAATATGAATGCCTCTGGAAGAAGATTACAAATAAGAGAATTAATGTTAGTTTTGCAAAAATGGGGAGACCTAGATAAATGGAGAACTAGGTGGGCCAAGAAAAAGGAAGAAGCACGAACAAGTAGAACAGCATCTGAATATGTTATGAAGGAAACAGGGAAAGCAGATCAAATGTATCCCATGCGAGAAGTTGCGGGAGGAGGATATGTACATGTCCCATGGAGCAGACAGGATATTTTGTCATTTACAAATGATTTTCCAAAATTGAGAGAAAAACCAATTGAATGGTACAAGCAGGTTGACAGGTTTGTGAAGGTGTCGAAGGTATTGTTGAAGGATTTGGATGGTTTGTTTGACATAGTGGTACCTGCCGATTTATGGACAGATTGCAAAATCACAGTGGATTGGCCAAGTGATGAATATCCTAGAGATCCGAAGACAGGTGCCCCGTCAAATGATGTAATGAAAAAGTATCAGCAGGTGATAACTTACCTGAAAGGGAAAATACCCCGAAAGAAACAGATTGGGTAAAAATAGATCGAACTACCCAAGAAGCTAATGAATCAGTACATTCCTACTATGAGCGTCTATTGCAGGTATTTAAACAGTATAGTGGATTTGAGGACATTGGAGACAAGAACATGAGTCAGTTTGTGTACCGGTTTGTTTACGGTTTGAAGCCAGAAATTTGCCAGATGATTAAACAGCATATGCTGTGTGGGCAGGGAAAGCCCATTGACGAGATTTTGAAGTATGCGAAATATTGTGGAGACGATATTGAGGATAGACACAAGAAATTGCAGGAAAAAGTAATGTGGGCACAGGTGAAAATGGCTGAGAGACAGGGAATTAATTTGGAAAATCCGAGTGAAAATCCAGGAAAAGATTCGGGAACGAATGGTGATACTGGGAATGGTGGAAAATTTAGAGGACGAATGAGTAGAGAAGAAGCTAAAAAGAAATTTCCTTGTCATGGATGCGGAAAATTAGGGCATTGGAAGGATGAATGTAAAAAGATCCGGAATAATAATGGCCCAAATCAAAATTTAAATCCACAGACGCAGAATGACTCACAGCAGGGTGTAAATCCTCAGAGTCAGTTGCCACCTGCACCTATTCAGGGTAATGTAAGCAGAGCAAAGCATGGTACGGACATCGGATATCAAGGAGGAAGTGGTAAGAATGATTATATGACATCACAATTTCTTTTGCAGGACGATTTCTGTCAATTCAGTCCATGACGGTGCCTAGGAGAGGGGAAGAAGGAGTGCATACTTGGCGCATCCTTACAGGTAGATCAGTCAGGTCCATATGTTGAAGGGAATGTGAAAGGTAATGATATTACTTTCCTTTTGGACACTGGTAGCTACCCGGTCTACTGTGAGAACAGCAGACATTCCAGACATTCCTCTCTCTGGTGAAGATATCCAAGTAGTAGGGGTAGCTAATCAAAGAATTAGAACACCTCTTACCAAACCAATGGAAGTTAAAATCGGAAATTTCAGAGAAATGCATCAATTCGTAGTGTGTGATTCTAGTCCAGTAAACTTATTAGGTAGGGATTTATTGTGCAAGATGAATTGTACCATTTTCTGCACACCCGATGGTGTGGCAGTTCAGACACCAGATGAAGATCATGTATATAAAATTATGATTGCAAAACAAGGTACAGAAGTGGATGAGATGTTTTCGTTAATAACAAAAGATGAGTTGCCAGAAGAATTAAAAGGTACAGTAAACCCCATAGTATGGGATTTCACCGGAAAGGAAGTAGGACTTATGGCTAAAATAGATCCAGTTAAAATTACTGTAAAGGGAGGTGCAATTTTCCCAAATACCAGACAGTACAAAATTAGTGCAGAAGTAAAAGCAGGAGTCATTGAAGAAATAAATCGAATGGTAGAACAAAATATCCTAAAAGAAGTAATGAGTAGCCCATGTAATTCACCTATAATGGGGTTAAAGAAGCCTAGTGGAAAATATAGGATTGTTCAGGACCTGAGAAAAATAAATAAGATTGTAGAACCATGTTGTCCTATAGTACCAAATCCTGCAGTAATTCTATACCAGATCCCTTGGAGTGCAGGATGGTTCACAGTAATTGATTTGTGTCAAGCGTTCTTTTCAATACCATTGCATCCAGACAGCCAGTATCTTTTCTCATTTAAATTTGAGAACAAGGTCTATGTGTGGAATCGTGTTCCTCAGGGGTACACAGAAAGTCCTTCTATTTTCAACCAGATACTGAAAAAGTGCCTTGAAAAACTAGTGATGCCAGGAAGCTCAGTCTTAGTCCAATATATCGACGACTTATTGGTGGCATCGAACACCAGAGAGGACTGTGTTGTTGATTCCATAGCATTATTAAATCTTTTGGCAGAAGAAGGACATAAAGTCTCACCTGAAAAATTGCAATTCTGTACAACAGCTGTTAAGTATCTGGGACATAAAATTGAGAGAGGAAAAAGAAGAGTAACAGCTGAAAGGGTAACTTTAATAAAGAAAATGCAAATGCCTGTAACCCAAAGACAAGTGAGAATGTTCCTAGGAATAGTAGGTTACTGTAGGCAATGGATACCAGGATTTTCCATGTTAGCTAAGCCTTTAATTAACATGACAAAAAAGAAAGCAAAGGATCCTGTGGAGTGGGAGGATGAAAGTGTAGAAGCCTTTGTAAAATTAAGAAATGCCCTATGTTCAGCACCTGCCTTAGGCATGCCTGATTATAAAAGAGAATTTGCATTGTTCTGTCATGAGAGAGAAAATTGTGCACTTTCTGTCTTAACTCAGAGACATGGATTAGAAAGACGTCCTATAGCATATTTTTCTGCTACATTAGACCCAGTAGCAGCCGCGTTGCCAGGATGCTTAAAAGCAGTGGCGGCTACTTGTTTGAGCATTGAACAAAGTGAGTCAATTGTGATGGGACACCCTGTAAAAGTGTATGTTCCACATGCAGTTGTCATTCTGTTGACAAGAACCCGAACTCAGCATCTTACTCCTAGTCGGCTGACTAAATATGAAAGAATAATAATGGGTGCTGAAAACATGAACATGGTAAGGTGTACTATAATAAATCCAGCAACCTTACTACCAGACCCATATCATGAGAGAATTAAAGATGATGAAGACGATGAACATGATTGTATACAAATTACAGAATTATGCACAAAACCACGCCCAGATATAGAGGAACAGCCTCTTAAAAAGCCAGACAGGGAGCTATTTGTTGATGGTTCATGTCAAAGACATGAAGACGGTAAACTAACTGCTGCCTATGCGGTATGTGAATTAACTGGAATAGTGAAGCATCTTATTTACCAGGAGTCAAATCTGCACAAGTAGCTGAATTGATTGCGTTGATAAAAGCATGCAAAATTGGGAGGAATCAGAGAGTAACCATATTTACAGATAGCCAATATGGTTACGGGGTTGTGCATGATTTTGGCCAACTATGGATGCAGAGGGATTTCATGACTTCTTCAGGATCCCCCATTAAAAATGGACAATTTGTAAGGGAATTGCTAGAAGCAATACAATCACCAAAAGAATTGGCTGTGGTGAAATGTGCCGCACACCAGTCAGGAGATGACTGGGTGGTAGTCGGCAACAGATATGCAGATCTGGTGGCTCAACATTGTGCCAAAACCAGAATGTCAGTCAATAAGAGGGTGGAAAGAATGGGAATCAGCTGCCAACTTATGCTGTATATGCCACCTGAAACTTGGAATGACGTCAAGAAATTGCAAGATGAGGTTGATGAAAGTGAGAAGAATTTGTGGATCAAAGTGGGTTGTTCCCAAAGAGGAGATGATGAAGTGTGGATCAGTGCTGATGGCAGACCAGTCATGCCAGACTGTTTACTCTCACAAATGGCTAGAATGCATCATGGAGACACACACATAGGAAGAGATGCAATGATTAGGCTGTTCAGACAAAATTGGTACAATCCCAAATTCAGGGCTGTTGCAGAGAGTCTTTGCCAGAGATGTCTAACTTGCCAGATGCATAATCCGGGGAGGAAGACAGTAATTGGATTTGGGAAAATTGGAAAGGCAGAGGGTCCATTTATGAGACTTCAGTTTGATTTCATACAGTTACCACCATGTAGAGGGCTGAAATATGTACTAGTCATAGTGTGCCTGTTTTCAAAGTGGGTGGAGGCTTACCCTACTAGGAGAAATGACAGCATTACAGTTGCGAAACTGTTGCTACGAGAACTCATTCCTAGATTTGGTTTCCCAGTAACTTTGGAATCAGATAGAGGAAAACATTTTAACAGCGAAGTGATCAAACTAATCTGTGAAGCATTCCAAATCCAACAGAAACTGCACTGTGCATATCGTCCAGAAGCTTCTGGAGTGGTTGAACAATTGAATGGCACTATAAAGTCAAGATTGGGGAAAATGTGTGCATCCACATCATTAGAATGGCCAGATGCATTGCCACTTGTTCTAATGGGACTCAGAAGTATACCTGACAGAAACACAGGATTGAGCCCTCACGAAATAATGATGGGAAGAGCAATGAGACAAACACATGTTCCCACAAACAAACTGGTGAATATATCTGATGATATGGTTCTGGACTATTGCAAAGGATTGGCTGACCTAGTGCGTTC
Source organism: Calotriton arnoldi (assembly GCA_963921515.1). NCBI lineage: Eukaryota > Metazoa > Chordata > Amphibia > Caudata > Salamandridae > Calotriton > Calotriton arnoldi. The sequence continues at coordinate 346,811 of CAWUFW010010594.1, forward strand.
TGTCTCTCATCAGGTTGGAGAAGACGCAGTTTCCAGGCAGCCTGAACAAGAACATGATCTGAATCCTGGTGACTGGGTGGTAGTGAAGAATCACACCAGAGAAACGTGTCTATCACCTAGATGGGGCAGACCGTGTCAAGTCATACTGACAACGAATACAGCAGTGAAGTGTGCCGGATTTCCTAATTGGATTCATGTAAGTCACACCAAGAGAGTACCAGATCCCGAGGAAGAGAATCCTCAGACAACGCCAATCACTGAAGAGGCTGAAGGTTGCCCAGCTGTAGGATCTCAAATTCGAGATTCCAGAGAAGCTGAAGAAGAACAACCGAGCACAAGTCAGGATTGGATACCAGTGGTAGAAGTTCCTGAAGTATACCACAGAACAAGAAGTCAAGCGAAATTGGAAGGAATTGAAGAAGATCAGATAGGTGAAGAAGAAGCAGTTCAGGAACAAGAAGAAAAGACATTTAGAAATCCTGAACAAGGTCAGATAGGGAAAGGAAACTGGACTCAAAACAGTGAAGACCTAATAGACTTTGAACAGGGACAGACAGGTCTAGAAGAATCCGGTCAGGCTGCAGAAGTTCACAGTGCAATAAGCCCTGATCAGAACAAGTTAGATCAAGAAGAGTGCACAGAAGAAGAAAACCTTGAAAAACATGAACTTGAAGAAATAAATAAAGAACAAGGTCAGTTATTGGAAACTCACAGCGGAGCTGTTACAGAGAAACCAATCAGACCTGAAAAAGACCAAACAGAAGAAAAAGTAATCAAAGAAAACGAAACAGTACTAAGCAGTGAAATTAACAAGATCTCTGAAGACGAAAACAAAGAAACAGTGCCAACAAAGAAAACAAGAAAAGGAGATCATTGGCCGAGTGTCATTAAAAGAGTAAAATACCACATAACAACCAGAAGTGAAGATCCAGATCAAGTGAATGAAGTGACAAGTCAAACTGAACAAGAACATAAAACTGCGAAAAGAAGAAGTAAAAGACTGAAACTTGTGAATAACAAATTCAAGGGTCCTGAGTGGACTTATATCATCCTTGAAGATTTTGAAAGCTCAGAGTCAAGTGACAGTGGTGGTGAAGGAACAAGTGCAGAACTAACTTACGAAGAAGAAACAAGACCACCCTGACTAAGCAAAAGAATAAGCTAAAGAAAAGAAGAAAAGATAAGAAGAGCAATCTTCCTTGTCGAAAAATGCCTGACGATAGAGTTGCTAGGAGACCAAAACAGAAATGTTGTAGAAGATGCTGTGCAATATGCATATGTAGTCTAGTGATGGTGCTTATAGTATGGTTAGTCCTGATTGTAGCAGTTCCTTACCTTATGATAATAGATAAAAAGATTAATAATGAAACTAAAGGGAGGACAGCAAACATGAAGGGCGATAGAGTAGAACTAATGGCAGAAGATGAGGCAGAAATTCATCATGAAATAGCTGATAACGACACTAGTTTGAATGTTTTCACAAAGTTATTATTTCAATATGTAGATACCATGGAAGTTAGTAATTGTTACGTCTGTATGAAGTTACCCGAATCAGTAGCAGAGGGTCTAACATATCACCATTTACCACTGACATATGGCATATCATGTAGTGTTTTGTCTAGTTTATTTTATAGAACAGGGAAACTTCAGTATTATTATTCAAACTTAGATGTGATATTTTCTGAGGTTCCGATTTGCAAGAGTATGAACCCAGTGCTTAGTAGTCAAGAAGCACAGTTTATGGGAGAATTTTTCTTGACAATGAAATCAATAGACATAACACATGCACATAGACACAATCTAACATGTTCTTTACTTGAAGAAGAAAAGATATTTTTGAATTTAGTAGAAGATAGAAGACAACATTTTCAAAAGAAAGCTTCTGAGCATAAGGCTCATTTACCACCTTGGGCAGAGAAAGAAGGGAGTTACACACCTGGCAAGGCTCAAGCTGCTATGGCTCTGGATTTCGTAAAGACAGAATTCTTGGAGGTTGGGGACTCAAAGGAGGAACAGATTCAGTTTTTCCTGGAATCTATTATGTGTGTGGGAATAAGGCTTACTTTAGGCTTCCTGCACGGTGGTATGGAAGTTGTTATTTTGGAATAGTATTTCCAAAGATGTACCACGTAAAAAGAAACACTGGGAGCAATGAAAACAATAGCGAATTAATACGTAGTAAAAGAGCTAGTTTTTCAGAAATTGTTGGTGATATATTTGGTGCATTGATACCTTCAGTGGGAATAATTCTGAACTCAAGAAAAATATGTAAATTGTCTACAGTAGTTGATCGTTTATCAACGGATACTGCAGGAGGTTTCCTAATGATTAATGCGGAAATGGTTGCGATTAGATCTATGGTGATGCAAAATCGACTTGCTCTTGATATTATATTGGCAAAAGAGGGCGGAGTCTGTAAATTATTGAAGACGAAACATTGTTGCACCTATATTCCTGATAAGAGTGCAGAAATTGGAACGTATATACAGAATATAACTAAACTTGAGAAAGAACTTAAACCACTGGAAGTTGATAGTGTATGGGAAAGATTGACAAATAGTATCTCGTCAATTGGTTTGCTAATGTAGGAAAAGGACTTATAGGTCAAATATTAGTACCCTTAGCAGGGATAGCAATAATAATCTTGGCAATAACAATATGGTGCAAATGCTGTAAAAAGAATGGAACATATAAGGTGACAGGAAGAGGAAAGAAACGAAAGGTAGATGAAATCGAACTTGAAGAATGGAGAAGTGAATTATACAAGAAATTAAAAGGAGATTGTAAAAATAGAAAGAGTAAAGATGAGAATGAAGTAATTTGCTAGAAGTTTGCATCTGATTGAGGGTAGTGTTTTGATGGCTCAGAAACGCCATCAGAGAGGGGATTGATGGAGCAAGGTTTCATAAATGAAACTTGCTTGTATTCAATCCTCCTCACAGTATTAATTTATTAAAACTTGTATTGTTAATACTAACCTTTGCATTCACGACACAAAAGGGAAGGAAGCTTGCCTATGTGTTTTACTAATGAATAACGCTTGTCTGTAATCCAAAATGGCCGCTATGTGCGGGGAACCTCAATGCGCATGTCGCAACCATATCACATGGTGTGACGTCTTTCTTTGCTTGGTGGGAAACTTCTGCTTCTGCGCAGTGTGCATTAAAATGGCTGCTTGATGTTTTCACATGCTTTAGCTTGCTCTCATGTCATTACTAAATTGTCGTTTCCTAACGCTACTAACGCGGGTTAGAATATATAATTAAATGGGAATAGAATAGAAAAAGTGGGCATACAGTGAAACATTTTATTTTGTGATTTTAATATTTTCTTCTTGCACCTTTATTAGTTCGGTAACTTGGGCCTGGGTTGGTGACCTGAAACTCGAGAGGCAAATGGTTCTGCGCATGTGTCCTGTGTGCCTGCCAAATGAAGTCAATCTGGACGTCGTCCAAGGCCGCGACCCGATGACCGAAGATGCTGTACTCTTGCCTTTCCTGTTGTACATTGATACATTGTCTATGAAAAATGTTTTACATTTGTCATGAGACGGGTGGGAAATAAAGCGAATGTATTAATTTGAAGGGGTGGGAATGTAAAGACAATAGGCTTTACAATTTAGGCCAAATCGATATGGTGCGAGAATCCACCCCCTGTCCCTGTCCAATCAGAAGTAGTGGCCCCATATTTTAGCAACATTAAGGGGAGGTACATGGGCGTAGAAGGGTATAATAGAATATAGCATTAGTTAATTAGTCAGAACAGAAGATACAGAAGGAGATGCTGCAGAGAACAGGCGAAGAGCAGGCGTTCACGAAGAACAGGCGTCTATGCTGCCAGAGCGCTCTTGACTCCAGACTGCCAAGCTGATCGATTGCAGACTGAATCCCTCTCCAGAAGAGGTCCTGAGGAGGGGGCGGCGGAGTCCATTAGAAGGAAGGCATGGGAGAATCGAGGAGAAGCCGAGTATCAGAGGGGAACGACGCAGGCGTCGTTGTAGAGAGGTCACCGGTCCTGTCCTGATCCTGGAGAAGTCTTTGCTCTTCATCCTTCCTGGGTCCTATTCTTTCCAACTCCTTGGCTAAAGGGTTTGGTTCTCGCACTTAGGTAAATATAATGCAACCTTTAGTTGCGCTGCTGTCTCTATTCTCTCCTTTTCTTTAAACACCGTCATTTTTAGCAATAATTATTCTATGCTTCATCTTGGGTATTTCGATTAAGTACCATGTGTTTTCTGTAATTTACTCTGCTAAATCTTTAGATAAACATTTTAAAACTTCCTGACTCAGTGGTTATTTCAGGATTATGTACTATAATGAATGTCACTCATTTTAAATTTCCCAATTAGCAAAGGATTCATTGGTAAGTCATTACTCTTCAATCAGAAGGTAATTGGTAGCAGGGATTTTTGATAAGAGTAACAACTGATAAAACCCCAGCGTAAGTATTAGCGTAGTATGAATGTATGGGCCCAAGTGAGTATTTGGTGTATGAATGCTGTTTGCTAATATCGCGCTGGATCAGCACCGTAGTTTCATGTGAAATTTTACATTCAGACTGTACTAACGAATAGACGAAAAGAGAAAGGCCAACTGTGCCACAAAATTGCCACATTCACAAGTTGCAGTTATGTTTGGGATTGTTCCCACATCTGTTTGGCACTTCCAGCAAATTGATGTGAAGTGCCTGATAATTTTGAGGGTATTCAAAAATGTCTTGTGGGTTGTTTCCCATGCTGTAACACATGCGATTTTTTCCTACCTAGAGAGCATAGAAGCAAAGTTCCTGTATTCCGTGCTTAATTTGTGAAATAAAAATTTCCAGGGCATAAGGTTTTGCTCAGATGACCGCAGTCGGAGATTTCGAATGTCAGGGTGCCAAATACCAAGGGGCATATCTACGAGGACGGCGATAAGTCAACGCAAAGCGCCCTTAGCGCTTTTCTACTTATCGCCGTCTATCGCTTGATTATATCGCCCTGGTAGCGCGTTATCTACAACGCTTTTCCCCAGGGCGATATAATTACCAGCGATAGCGGGGAAATCGCCGCTTTGCAGGGAACATCGCTGGTTTTCCAGCGATGTTCCCTGCAAAACGGCGATAACCTTGCTGATACGACCCTGTGGTCGTATCAGCACAATCCACCCCCATAATAGGTATGTCTAAGTCTGCATTTTAGCAGACGTTAGTTTTCGGCGAAAACAGCGGTTTTCGCCCAAAACTAACGTCTGCTAAAATGCGTTAGCAGCCTTGTAAATATCGCGATGTGCACATCAGCGATATTTACAAGGTTGTACTGCCTAGTGACGCTCACTTTGCATCTCATTAGAGATGCAAAGGGGGACGTCGGTAAAGGGTGCTAACATGCACCAATGCATGTTAGCACCCTCTTGTTAATAGGGCGATGTTTTTATCTCCGCTTTTTGGCTTTAGAAGCCAAAAAAGCGGAGATAAAGCCCTTGTAGATATGCCCCCAAGTATTCTTGATTTCACCACATGCCTCTTTAATCCATCACCATATACTCCGTACAACTTTACCTCACTCTTGCAGACTTTCATCCATCTGTTTTTCCATCTTTCAATTCCTCTTTCTTTCTCTATTAAGTGTTTTTCTCTCTCTTCCTCTGGGTGAAAATCTGTTGAGGAAAAATAAGTGCCAGTCCCCACAAATGCGCACCGTGGTCCCCACCTGCAACCATTGGCTCAAATTAAGCAATGCCCGTCAGTGGCGTAGCTAGCCCTACGGGCGCCTGTGGTGGTCTCTGAGTTTGCCACCCCGCGGCGGCCGCATTGAAGAGTGGGGGGGGGGGGGCTGGCGAGTATTTTCTCCTTTTGCTGCCCCCTTGCGGGAAACGCATTGAAGAGGTGGGGGGGCTGTTGCCGCCGCCCCCAAAACTCGTGCCGCCCGGAGCGGACCGCCCCCCCACCCCCTTGCTACGCCACTGATGCCCGTATTTACTTGAATGTAGAGATAGACATTTGTTCTCGTACAATATTTTTCCCCATGAAAAATACATTTATGTCACATTTGCACATGTGGAATTTTCTCCAATGCCAAATTAACATTTGTAAATTTTACATGCTGTAGTACTGCTAATCTGCTAAAGTCTACTTTTGTGTTACCTATATGAATCCCTAAAACATGAGAAAAGTGCTCCAAATGTAAGGTTAATTGTACAGCAGCAGATGTCCGACTATGTATCCTAGGTCTTTGTTAATAGAGCGTGAAGTTTTTAAGCTATTTACCAGCAATTTCAGATGACTGTGAATGGCTTTGAATATTTTCACTGTATGCTTTGCATGAGAGGTGGATAATATGTCAAGCCCTGGGAGGCCTGAGCTAGAAAGCAACCATCCAAAGAGTGGAATATGATCAGCGGATAAGGGTGGCTGTTTTCAGAGTTCCAGGCCGCTATGCAAGTGCATTTTTCCTGAGTTGCATATTGTGTTTTGCCCACACAGCCTAGTTAGAAAATTGAATAGCGCCAAGAAATTGTTCCAAAACTTCGAGAAGTAACATTATCAGACTTTTCTGCGTAGCAATGAAAAATATACTAGTGCAAAATGCAGATACAAATATAATAGTTTTATAGCTAACCCACTCAAGATGCCAGAATCACAAAACATTTTTGTCAGGCGAAATTTCATACCCTTGGTGGTAGGAAAGGCGGAGCTTGGTGAAACCACCTTTCATCATTGTTTTGTGAAGGCACATTTCTGGTGGTGGCAACGTGTGACAAGAATGTTTGTGTACATTTGTTGTATAGTATTTTGTATGTTGTAGATGTGTTCTTTTTGGTGCTGTTGTGTTTTTGTGCTTCATTACTGCAATGTGATATTATTGTGTTGTCCTGTAGTAGTTGTGGTGCGCTCACATTTTGACTGTTTTGTTGTGATGAGCTCTGGTATTAGGTCGAGCCTGGGCAGCTCATGCACTGCTCTGCGAGGCATGCTGTATGCAGGTATGGACTTGAAGCTCCGTCCACTCTCTGTCCATCTTTTCAATTGGCTGCTGTGACTGTCCTTTGTAAATGTTGGTTTTTGATTAGCTAATAGGCTTATTAGTCCCTCCTTAGTACCTCCCTGTCTTGTTTTGTAACCTCCCATGAGGACTGGACCTTTTACATGTGTCCTTACGGTATTGCTTGCATTAGCCCTTCAGGAGAACTCTTTGCTTAATTAATCTAATGTGCGCCAGTGGAACGCCAGCTTTAGCAATGGCGGGTGCTTTTTTTTGGTATTTGCAGTGCGCTGTGCGAACTTTCACTTTCACAATGGGGCCACACACACCCACACGCACTCGTGGGACAAGCCGCGCAGCTCAGCCAAATCATTATTATTTATTTATTCTTTTACATTACTGGGCGCCGCGCTATGGTTTCAGCATGGTGCCTGCTTTTACATTTTTCCTCTGTGAGATGGTTTGCTTTTTCTTACCCTCTTTTTTTCTTTCTTTCAGTCTCCATATCTTTTCCTTTTTTCGTTCTTTCATTCTTTCTCTCTTTTCTTCTTCCTTTTCACCTTCCCGACTGGTACAGAAGTCTTAGCTTTATTACTCACTTTATTTCTACTAGGAGCTATAATGTTGGCTGACAGAGGGATACCGCGAACGCAGGTTGGATTGTCTTCGTGGTGTCACATTTGAGTTAGAACGATCCCCCGGCTTCAGACTGGCAATCTTAAACTAAAAGCCCTCTCCCCCCACTGCTCAGCTTCCGCTCCTAGCGCCCAGAACAGCTACTTTCAGCTTGGCAGCAGAAGGCACTGCTCCGGCAGAACTACACAGGCCCTGGCGTGGAGCCCATCGGGGCTTCCACCATATGTGCCGCCGTTACATCAGATCTGATTCCAAGGGTGCCTAGATCGGTGGTCAGTGACTGTAGGCACATGTATGTATTTTATGTCCTCTGCAATCGTGTAGTTTAAATGTCTGCTCCTGGTCAGAGCCGACAAAGGTGTATAAATATCTATATATGTGTGCGTATTTATTATGCATAGCAAGTGATCGTGAACTGTCAGTTTATTGTACCACCAGCATTTTTAAATGTAAACAGAAACCCAACATGGCAGTGTAGGAACGTAACAAACACTACCAGTTTATTTTTACATTTCATGTTTTTTCAGGTCGTACGCTTGAATGCTTTTTATTTATGTGTTGGTTTTCAAAACACATAAATAAAAGGCATTGTCATTTACAATGCTAATAGCTTAAACTCTCGCAAATGCGATACCCATTTAATTGCAAATGCTTGTTTTTAACTGTGTTGTTACGTTGCTTTGTCTATGTTATTGTAATGCTTTTTTGCCTATTTTAGAGATGTCCAAAATTGCTGCTACATTTCCAGCCAAATTGAGATCACACATTTGCTCTCCATGGTTGCTGGAAGAGGGTGGAGGAGTTGGTAAAATTTCCTCTCACCCCCAGTGAAATTGCAGGTTAGATGGAGGAAAATTAGAACAAGCACTGATCCCAATAGAGACTTACACCCCCCCTAAAAAAGATCATAACCAACCTGACGAATGCAGCATTGCTGAAGGGGAAACAAGCAGCTCCGGTCCTAAAGCCACAGAAAATCACCCACTCACTTAGATCTTGTTTTAGAGTTAGGTCTGACGTAAGAAGTGCGGAGGGTAGCATAGAGAGCATGGAGGGTAAAAAACCCACTCCCGAGCAGGAAGGTCTGGAGAATAGAATAAAGAAGATTAACACTAAGGGCCCGATTCCGATGTCATTCGGAAGGCCTCCGAATCAGATTTGGCTTTCCTGGATCCAATTAGTAGCCCTTGTTTACGACCGAATCGTACACAGGTCTGAACGACCAAGTACGATGCGAAGATCGCGTATGAGCTGACCGAATCGTTTCCGGACCCGAACCTGTCCATACGACTCGTTCGTAGCCGAATCGTGGTGCGCTATGGAGCCGAATTCCGACGAAGCGAGTACGATGCACGATTCGGACAGCCGCTTCGTCTCAGTCTCAGCAACACGAAACGGCTGTCAGAAGCATACTTCGGGGGGCCGTAGCAGGCCCCCCCTTCACCCGGGCCCTCCGAATCTATCACGGGGTGTGCCCATGGATCCCCTCGATCCAGGCAGGCACAGTGTGGCGGGCCCCATGGGGTGCCCGCCACAGGGTGTACGCTTTTTTCCCACCCCTTTTTACTATGGGAGCCTGTGTACGCGTCTGTACACAGGCTCCCATAGAGTTCAATGGGAGTCCGAGCGAACCGAGTCCATAAGCATATGGCTGCATTGTACTCACTCGTTTGGACTCCCGGAGCATGTTTCGCTCAGAAAGCCCTCCGGATCCGAGTCGTATGGTGGGCTTTCCTAGCGAGATCGGAATCAGGCCCTAAGAATATCCTTTCAGTGAGTCCGATACCCCCCTAGTCCACCCAACATTCAAAATGCAAAATAGATTCTCGCCTTTGAATGTGGAGGGATTGCCCCCTGAGGTCGGTGGGGAAGGAGACTATACTCCGGTACAGTATCTGGGGGCCGTGGGGCTAACAAGCCCTGAGGGAGCAGGTGTGAGCGCTAGTAGCTTGAACAGTAGGACCCGTTGCAGGAGATGCTGAGTCATCTTTCTTTTGAAATTAAAGAATGCTTCGACATATCTGAGGCAAATCAGAAAGAAATTCAGGAAACCTGCTCGAGCTTGGAAGGAAAGATAGAAGGTCTTGCCCTGTGAACACAAGAGTTGGAGCTTGGTGTACATGATCTACAGGCGAAAGCTCAAACGGGCATTCATGAGGTGGAGCGGCTAAAGCAAAGAGAGAGGGCTTTATCAGAAAGACTTGAAAGGCTGGAAAAAAATGCCAGGAGGAATATTATTAGAATCCTGGGTGTGGCTGAGGGGTTGGAAGGCTCAGATATAAAATCATTTGTGATAAACTTGTTGAAAAATTCTTTCAAGCTACATTCAGGTCAGAAAAAACCACGAAAGATCCTGGCAAATTTTCTATCATACTCTGTGAAGGAAAAAATCTTGGGATTAGCTCTAAAAGAAAAGTCACTGCAAGCAATGGGTGCCTCCTACAGAGTTAGATCGGATATTTCTAAGGAGACAGCTGACAGACAGTGGGAACTGGGTAACAGAATGGATGAGTTAAAGAAAATGGGTGCATCCGTACAACTGAGATTCCCGGCTTTTTTAAAAGTGATGTGGCAAAACAAGATGCATTATTTCTCAGGCTGAGGTGGATTTATTCAGGAAGCGAAACTAAGGAATACAAGCAATAGATAGTTGGTTGGCGGCGAGAGAAGGTGACTGTAATATAGGTAATGTAGGTTCTCCCCTAGCATGAGCTCAGTAGGCAGCAGTGATGCCTATAAAAATTTTTTTTTTGGGAGGGTGCCCTAGTGGTGGGGAGCATAGGGAAAAAAAATGTTTGTCCTCAAGTCAGTGAAAGAAAGCTTGTCAAAAATCACTTAAAAGAAGGTCAGTTGGGATGCCAAAAGAGGAAGATGAAGGAGAATGAATAAGAAAGATTTGATGATTCTTTGTAGGAACGTGAATGGGCTGCGGGTTAAAAGAAGGCAGAGAGTGATAGCGCAATATTTAAAAGATCAGAACGCCCAAATAATTATGCTTCAGGAGACGCATCTCCTGAGACAAGAATGTAAGGAATTCTTTTCAAAACAAAGATGGATAGGAAATTGGGTATCTACAGACCAAACTCATTGTACTAAAGGGATAGCCATAATATTAAAAGCAAAGTCAGGGATTGAGCTACTTAGGCATGGAGCAGAGGAGGGTGGGAGTTGGAAATTGCTGAAATTAAAATAGCCCCCGCAACATACACACTAGCTAGTTATTATGGTCCAAATATGGACAATGAAACCCCTCTGACCCAGCTCTTCTCCAACCTGGTTGATTTTCAATCTCCTATCATTCTTGGTGGAGATTTTAATGTCCTATTAAATAATTATCTTGATAGGTCATCAGTTAGGACCCAAATCACCTCCCCTAAGATGAGGGTATATCTACTGGATATGGCAAAGAATTTCAATTTATGTGACGTTTTCTGCAGAGTGGAGGGTAATCGTAGGGGTTACACCTTCCATAGTAAGAAGAATGGGCCTTTCTCGAGAATAGACTACCTGTTCATAGACAGGAAAGGAGTGGAGCAGGTAGTCGGGATAGACCATCTGCCTATACATTTATCGGATCATGCAGCATTGCTGTTAAAAATCGAGCGGAGAGACACCCATACTATCGGTAGGTGGACGATGAATAGAAGGATTATGCTACAGTCCGAGATAATGGAGAAGGTATGCTGTAATACTGAGGAATTTTTTGCTTGGAATCTAGAGTCAGCTCCCCTGTATATGGTATGGGATACATATAAAGCATGGTTAAGAGGAATTATTAAAAATGTAACAGTAAGCTGGGTCAGAGAAGAGAAAAAATACCTTAATAGTGTAGGGGGGAAGATAGGCAATGTAGAGAGTTTATTAAAAGATAATAAAGGCCTGGAAGGAGAAAGAATGAAGTGGGCAGATAAGCTGGAAGGCCTACGCTTGAAATATAGAACTAAAATGGAGGAGAAAGTGACTCAACAGTGGGAGGTGAGCAGAGCCAGAGATATCATACAAGGGGAGTGCTGTGGAAAGCTTTTGGCTTGGAAATCAAGGCTGGATAGAAATCAAAATTTTATAGGGAAGAACCTAGAAGAGAAGTCAGGGATCATAGTGGAAGAGAGGGATAAAATCAGAGCCACATTTACCGATTTTTTTCAGGAGCTTTACAGGTAACTGAGCAAGAAATACAAGGTTGGCTCTTAGGAAAGCAGCTCCCTAAACTTACAGAAACCCAAGCCCTTTATCTAGGAAGAGAAATCGGTAGTAGTGAGATTTTGGATACCCTGAAAAAGAAAAAAAAGGGAAAGCCGCTGGCCCAGATGGGATCCCCAGCAAATTGTATTCTGTGTTGCGGGAAGAGATTACCCCCGTATGGGTCAAGCTATTCTACTCCATTCTGATAGCTGGGGGGCCAATCCCATTGTCGTGGAACAAGGCAGTAATCTCTCTAATTTTGAAGCCAGGCAAGAATCTGGCACACTGCCAATCATTTCGCCCAATATCTTTACTCAACAGCGATTATAAGATCTTTTCTGGGGTCCTTGTGTCACGTTTGAATAAGGTATTGGGGCAGTTGATTCATCAAGATCAAAAGGGTTTTCTTCCTGGGAGATATATGAATGAGATTAACTATACCATGATAGGTTCTATAGATCTAGCTATAACGCAGGATGCCCCTCTCGCGATTGTCACGCTGGATGCTGCAAAAGCATTTGACCCCGTCAATTGGAGGTATTTAAAGACTACATTAGAACACTTTGGTCTGAGTAAGAATATGATAGATACTATTTTTAAAATCTATAGAACTCCAATAGCAAGGATCTTGGTTAATGATAGTCTGTCTCCCCCTGTGCGAATTAAGAGAGGTACAAGACAGGGCTGCCCTTTGTCTCTTGTAATATTTGATCTTTACATAGAGCCTTTTGCTCAAAGCCTGAGGTTAAATGAAGAGATTAAACCTTTTAAAATTGGGGCATACACAAGGAAGATCTCACTTTACGCTGACGACCTTATGGTCTATACCTCAGATATAGCATCTACCCTACCACACCTTATTGCGGAAATGAGGGAATTTGGCAAACTGGCAGGATATGCGGCAAACGAAGAAAAAACAGAGATAATGATTTGGAACCAAGACGGTGGAGAAATAAAATGTGTTGAGGAATTGAGATACTTGGGGAGTAAAATAACTAAAGATCTTGGGAAGATAGCAGCTGCAAATTTGGAAAGAGTGGGAAAGGAGATAGATGTGTTATTAAAAAGATGGCAGAACCTTCCACTTACGATTTATGGCCGGATTAATTTGGTGAAAATGTCCATCCTGCAAAAGCTTACATTTCTTTTTGACAATATTCCGTTGCTTTTGAAAAAAAAACACGCCTGAAATTGCAAGGGAAGATATAATCCTTTATCTGGGCTAGTAGAGGAATACGCCTCTCATGGAAAAAGCTGAGACGGAAAGCGGGATTGAAGGGTTTGGGTCTCCCAGACTTTCAGCTCTATGGTTGGGCGTTGCAACTCAAAAACAATAGAATGCTTCTTCAACGACCCGATGAGTCTCTAAGAGGGGTTATGTTTAAAACCATGTTGGTGGGCTTACCTGAGGAGGGCTTCTCTTATAAGTATGGGGCTCCAAACGTTTTTTAAAAAGATTAGATTAAAATGTCTCCAGACAGCGGCAAGAACTTGGTACGAGATAAGAACGACTCTAGGCATACCTTATTACAGCAGACTGTCCCCCATATGGGATTCACCAGGTACCCCGGAATGCCTATCTGATAGCTTAGCAAAACCATTGAATCAGCGAGATGTTAGGCAGTGGGTCAGCTGGTAGATGGTGGACAAAAGTTAACGTGGAGCTTTTGGCACGACAAGACAAAAGGGGCAATATCCAGATTTAAAATCTACCAGGTCAATGCCTGGCTTAAGAGCCTAAATGGGCTGGATTTGGACTCAGAACAAATGGAGCAGGAACTTCAAGATACAACGGCAAGGAAAAAAGAGGTGGCACTTTGGTATCAACACCTTCTGGATGCAAAATTGGCGGAAATGAAATCACCATACAGCTCATGGGATGGATGCTTGACGGAAGTGGAGCTGGCAGATTTATGGCAAGTATCTTGCGCTACACTTCATTTGGTGGTTAAACCCTCTGCTTTAAAGAAAAATCACTTTTTGACCTTGTATAGAATCTACTGGACCCCAAAAAAGCTGGGAAAGATAAAGGGAGGTACCGATCCAAAGTGTAAACGGTGTGGCAGTGGAGATGCGACGACGTGCACATGTTTGCCACCTGCTTAAAACTGGGAGAATTCTGGTCAGCAGTGGGTAAGACTATCTCCCATTCCATGGGTGTCAACATAGATGTAAGCCCAGACTTAATTATGTTTGGGATATCCCAGATGGTTAAAGACAAGTATAATTTGCAGGCCAACTGTCACTATTTGATTTTCTACTTAATACTACTAGCAAGGAGATACATTTGTAAACTTTGGACTCAGTCGGAGGCCCCTTTGTGGCAGGTATGGAAGAACTCATGGGTTTTTTCAAGGAAATGGATAAAAGTAGGCTCAAGTTCTAGGACTTGATAACGTTTTGAAGACCTTTCTGTCCAATGATTACACCCTCTCAATTCAGCAACTGGGAGGGCAGTGCAAACTTTGATTCAACCCAGTAAATCTGATTGATCTGTACCCGATTTCGGGCACTCACGAAGGGCATATCGACTGGTGCTAATCGGTGGTGACATGAGGACAAAAAAAATAATAATAATAATCTTTCTCGTTAGTTAAAAGGCGCAAATTTACAGGCAGCCTCTGTAATACAATAAAGCTTGCTCGCTTTTCTCCTAAAAGGAATCTTCAATGTTGCTGCTGGTTATAATTTTTTCTGATGCTGAATTAAACCAACTGTCGACTGGAATAGCCTTGGCGAAACGTTTACACCATCTTTCATTCCTTCTCAACAAGACTCTGCTCTTTGCTTCAATAATTCTCACATACTGCTTGAGTCTGGTGTGCTCTTTGACAATCAAGCAAACACATTGCTATATAATTCTAAATAGTATTCAATCTGTTCTTATTATTGGCTTTCACTTCATTATCCAGAATACAGGAGGTGGTGATGTAAGTGGCAATGAGAAGGGGGTGGTTTTGACTGGAGAGTGTTTGTAAATATAGAATGAAAGATATCTACCAGTACCTGCCACAGTGTGGGGCTGTATGTCCTGTCTCTGTGCCATATCACTCAACATGAGATGGAGCTTAGAATCAAGGGATGCTGCAGTAGTGCTGATTTGGATTGAGCACAGGAGAGAAATATTATGTTGGCAATACATGGATTTCACCATTCATGCCACACTACCAATGCCAGAACAAGTCACGCAATACACCATGCTTAGCAGATATATAAGCAACATGGGGTAGCTAAACTAGGAAATGAATACATTGGAAGGGGAGGAATGCAGTTGGACACATGTTTGTCAACACCTATTTGGCTCAGAGGTTTCCTTTATAGACTGTCCTAGAGGCACCTCATCCACAATCACATCATAGTGATGGTGGTGGAAGATGGCAATGGGATTTGCAAATCTGAAGGTAGCTTTGGGCATAATGGCATTGTTGGTAGTTGTGGCAGTGGTGGATAGATTTGGTACCTCTGGGTTTCTTAAATTAAGATTCCCAATTAATGAGAATAGCATATAATGTATGTGTGGGTACACTTGTGGTTGCACACAGGTGGGAACAGAAATTAACAGTTTAACATTGTGTTGAGGTACACGAATAGTACTTGGTCATGTGAGTCTACTTAGTGAGCCTTTTGTTGCAATTGACACTTGTTAGACTTGGCTTTTTCAGCGGGTTTTCCCCCAGACTTTTTGCTTTTTGGCCTCCTGTTTTTGACCCTGTGTGTGTTGGTTTTAGGACTCTGGGCACTTTACCACTGCTAATCAGTGCTAAAGTACATATGCTCTCTGTGTAAAATGTGTTATGGATTGGTGTTTCCATGATTGGCCTATTTGGTTTATGTATCAGTCCCTTGTAAAGGGCACTACGAGTGCCAGGGCCTATAGACCAAATGCTGTTGGTGGGCTGCAGCACTGGATTGTGCCACCCACGCAAACAGCCCGTAAAGTGTAACTCGGGCCTGCCATCGCAGAGCCTGTGCGCAGCCTGGGGCTGCCATGTCGACTTGGCAAGTGCACACACGTGCAAGTCCCTAAACCTTCCCTTTGCTACAGGTTAGTCACCCCTAAGGTAGGCCCAAGGTACCCCTGTGGGCAGGATGCGTTGTACGCGAAAGGTAGGACATGCCCTGGTGTGTGCAGCATGTCCTGATAGTGAATTACAGCCTAGTTCGTTTTTCACTATTGCAAGGCTACCTGTTCCCCCTAGGCCAGAACGGGCAGTTTTGATTATTACAGCTTATAATCCTAACTGACCCCGGGAACATGGTAGAAATTCGAGTTTAGTATGCCTGGACTCAGAATGATAAAATGCAGCTTTTAGTGAAGTTGGTTTTAACATTCTGTGTTTGAAAATACCACTTTTAGAAAGTGGGTATTTTCTTGTCTATCAACAAACGGGGGAATGAGGGGCTTTTTATAGAGGTCCAACATAAATGCCCAGTCAGATACTGTAATCTAAAGGTATGTAGTTCCTCTTATAGTGGTGCCTAGGAGAAAAGGTGTGAGCCAAACCACCATCGTTTGTAATTACAACCTCGGTGGAGTAAGGTGTGGGGAGGAGAATAGGGGAAATTCCTTATTTCGGAACTAGGGTCCTCACACACCTAGCAAGCTAGATGTCATGCTTCATCATATGGACCTGCTCCTCGTCGGGTCGGCGCTGCAATACCCAACGGGCACCCTTAAAAGGGGCTCTTTCGCGGAGATCTTTTGTTCCTTGCCGTATGATGAAGTGCGGGTGTGTGTGATGCAGTGCGAGTGTGTGGGCCAAGAGGTGTAGATATCGTGCAGGGATAATTTAAAAGAAGTAGGACAGTCCAAATAATACTTTTATTCTGGCTGGCTATCCACTTCGTTAAAAATGAATAAACAGAGTGGCAGCCTATCTAACTCAAAGGTTTAGTTCAGGCTATGTCCAACTCTACAGGTCAACATGTTTCTTGCCTAATGGTCAGGTTGATCCGTGGCAATTCTTCAGGACCTACTCAGTGAATCTATCTACACAATGTGATGGGGTCAGTAACTACCTACCACATGTTCACACTACGTATCAAAATGCTGTAGTGTATTCAATTAATCTAAAGAAAGAAAGGGAAACAGGGTCAAGGTATAGCTGTATCACACGTATATAGGTTATATTGTCTGGGAGATAATACCTTGGCCTAGCTCACTCGGGGTCTCGCAGGGTCTCTGCTTCCTCTGGCTCGTTCCCTTTTCAGGGGGCACCGATAGACTCCGTTGGATGCCGATGGATAAATTATGTGCTCCCTGTTTGACGCACACCACTGTGAGTTACCTGCGTGGGGTTTGGGTTTTTGAATTTAAGCCCGTGTAACTCTTTGATTTCTCATCTATGCCTTACAGGACACCATGTTACAGGTGTCCTCAAACTCCGCCGGACACCGACTGGAGTGACTCCCTCATTGTAGAGAGGTGAGTTTTTTATTGACAGCGGACCCACTTCCTAGTCCTATCGTTGAGGTGGGATTCACGAGCACTTATGAGACAGAGTACAATAAGTGTATGAATGCCGTTCCTGTGACTGTCTTCAATTGGGGAGAACAGTCTTCTATGTTTTTAGATTTTTAACTTCACAATACCGGATGTCTAATAATAGGCTCCGTTTTTATCACTTGCCTAGGTGGTTGCACTAATTAAGTATGCCGATTTTATAATTGAGGTGACCGGAGAGAGAATAAATGGACATTGTGTAACCTATATACGTGTGATACAGCTATACCTTGACCCTGTTTCCCTTTCTTTCTTTAGATTAATTGAATACACTACAGCATTTTGATACGTAGTGTGAACATGTGGTAGGTAGTTACTGACCCCATCACATTGTGTAGATAGATTCACTGAGTAGGTCCTGAAGAATTGCCACGGATCAACCTGACCATTAGGCAAGAAACATGTTGACCTGTATAGTTGGACATAGCCTGAACTAAACCTTTGAGTTAGATAGGCTGCCACTCTGTTTATTCATTTTTAACGAAGTGGATAGCCAGCCAGAATAAAAGTATTATTTGGACTGTCCTACTTCTTTTAAATTATCCCTGCACGATATCTACACCCCTTGGCCCACACACTCGCACTGCATCACACACACCCGCACTTCATCATACGGCAAGGAACAAAAGATCTCCGCGAAAGAGCCCCTTTTAAGGGTGCCCGTTGGGTATTGCAGCGCCGACCCGACGAGGAGCAGGTCCATATGATGAAGCATGACATCTAGCTTGCTAGGTGTGTGAGGACCCTGGTTCCGAAATAAGGAATTTCCCCTATTCTCCTCCCCACACCTTACTCCACCGAGGTTGTAATTACAAACGATGGTGGTTTGGCTCACACCTTTTCTCCTAGGCACCACTATAAGAGGAACTACATACCTTTAGATTACAGTATTTTCTTGTCTAACCATCCAAGCCTGCCTCTGCGAGGTTGTGTATTCCTTGTCTGGAGTGTGAGTGACAGGGGCTGGGGGATGCCAGGAGACAGGGTGAGTCAGCGCAGGGCTGAATAGCAAGATCTACATGTAGATGGTTAGGAGGGGTCGCACTTGGGCCCTGAATAGGACAGCGCCTTCCCTCCACAATGCTGGCTCCACCTCCTGTGGTGCGTCTGATGTCCCTGGCCTACTCACTGAAAGAAGGGACGGAGACTTGTCAACAAAGTGCTCCAGAACTGGTTTGGACTAGGCAAAGGCCTCTCTGCCTTCAGAGAACAAAGGAATTTGGGATATAAATATTGGGGCCCTGACCCCATGAATTTAGATCTCGCTGGAATCAAGGAACCTGCCAAGACGAAGAGCTGGAAAAGCTGCCAGGAGGAGTACTGCCCCTTTGCTGTGTTGTTGCTTTGTTGGGTTGGCCTGCAGTTGCTGCTTCTGTCTTGGGCAGTGAAAGGACTGGACTGAACTTTCTACAAACTTGTGCTGAGTATCTCCAAGGGCCTGGAACCGAGCTGGCCTCCTGTTAAGAAGTCTCAGGGACTGCAAAGACTTCACAAGCCTCTGGGTACCGCTTCTGGAACGCTGTTTCAGTTGCCACAGAGGAAGGGAACTGCAACCGACTCCGTCAACCGAATCCATCCCTGGCCGGTGACCTGTTTGCACCGCAGACCGCATCGCTCCCGCTTCGCATCGCAACCCTGGTCTCACCGTGGCGACGTCCGACGCCGCCAACATCGAGCCGCTGCTTGCACCGTGACCTGTGGGCACCGCAGTTCGCATCACATCGCTTCACTGAACCAGCCGGACCCGACCGACGCGGTCGCTGCAACTGGCTCAAGAGTCGAGACCGCACCGCATTTGGGGCACCGCTCGCACGTCTGCGACGCACCGCTCCGACTCGCACCGCTGTCCGACGCCAGCTCCCGCACTCCGGCTAGGTCGCCTGCATCACAACCTGTCAGCACCGCATCGAGCATCGTCTCACCCTGCATCGCACGCCTTGGACTCACCGACTCCGTCTGTACGACGCTCATCGAGCCGCTGCCTGCACCGCATCAAGGGACACCGCACCTTGCATCGCTCCATCTTGCACCGCAACCACGACGAACGCCGACCGGCTGGTACACTCCGTACCAGCCACAACGAGAAAGGTACTGTAACCGAGTCTGTTCACGACTCTGCTGGCCCGTATCGACGCGGTCGGCTGGAACTGTTAGACTCTGTGGTTTTCAGCATCACGGTAGGCTCGGACGGAGCTACCGACTCGCACGAACTTTGCTTTTGTGCTATTCCTGCAAAGAAGAAGTTACCGTATCAAGTATTCATTCGTAAAGTATAGTATTGTGGATTTTTGTCGTAATTGGTCTTGTCTTGAGTATATAAAATATTGGTTATTTTTCTAAACTGGTGTGGTGTCCGTTTGTAGTGCTTACACTGTATTACTGTTGGTTATGTGCAAATGCTTTACACACTACCTCTGAATTAAGCCCGACTGCTCGTGCCAAGCTACCACGAGGGTGAGCAGGGGTTACTTCACGAGTGTAACACCCTTACCCTGACTAGGAAGAAGGGTCCCTACTTGGACGAAGGTGCAAACCCTTGCCAACTAGAGATCCCATTTCTAACATTGGTGGCAGCGGTGGGATAGGACTTGTGTTTGCACTTGACTTACAGTGATTGGTGTGCACTACTACCATATCGCAGACCATTACGTACCACATACTGGTTCTTTTTCTGTTGGCCTATTTTTGATCTTGCCAGTTTTCAACTCACTACTTTTGTCATGCCTGAATCAATTGCATCATCCGTTGCATCTCTGGAAGTTATCTTTGAGGAGGATAGGTTGGAATCCTACGCCGTAAAGGAGCTACGAGCGATTTGTAAAAACCTGAAAGTCCAAATTAAAGGCCTCACAAGGAAGGAGGAGCTACAGAAGGCGCTGAGGGCCTGGGTAGCAGCCAGACATGCCAGTGGGCAGCCTGGTAATCTCAGTGAGGAGGTGGAGGAGCCTATTTCCAGGGTGGATGTGCTTTTGGGTAGGGGGGAACCTGCCAGATCAGGCAGCAGCAGTCTGTCCCCAGAGGAGCTGGAGGACAGGCGGGAGGCAAGGCAGTTTGAGCTGCAGAAGCTCAGGCTGGAGAGTGAGCGGGAGGAGAAGAGATTAGCCATGGAGGAAAGGAGGATGATCTTGGATCATGAGCTTAAAATGAGAGAGCTGGAGCTGGATTGGGAAGCCGGTAGGGCTTTGTCCAGCCCAGATGGTGGCAGCAAAAGTGTAGTGTCCAGTACTGAGGATGAGGTAGACACACACACAGATTTGGGGCCCTACTTCAAGGAGGGGGTTGACATACACCAGGGGGTTCAGGATTGTGAGGTTACTCCAGTGGTGCGTAGTGTCCCTGAGGTAGATTGGGGAACTGGCACAGGGGATCATATTCCTGGTAGTGGGAGGGACACTCTACTGACTCTAGATGAGAGGTGCAGGGAGAGGGGTTCTCCCATGGCAGAAGCCCTGGTAAGTGAGTATGAAGACCAGCCAGAAGAGTATGGGTTGAGGGACAGCAACAGTCAGACACTGTCTCGCCAGTCTTGTGAGAATGTTGTGGGGTACTTTTCTGAGGCACTGGATGGTTGGGTGAAGGGCAGTTTGGTTAACACCTGTGTGGGGCTGTGTGATTCAATTGTTGGAGAGCATATTTTAAGTCCCTGTTTTCCAGAGCTATGCCAACACCCAGTGGAGTGTGAGTTCTCTGACCCCAGGGAGCTTGCACTGGAGGCAGACCTTTTGGTGGATTCCAGAGGGTCTGGAGAAGCATCTGGGGGTGATCCTGGAGGAAGTGGCTTAGGTATTTCCCAACCAAGAGTGGTGGGAAAGGTTTGTAATAGCCCAGATAGGTCCCGGTGTCATGGGAAGGGTGTAGGGACTCACGTCCTGTCTCTGCGGAGAGGGAGTGAGAATGGGCTGCGGCCCAAGGTGCCCAAAACCCGGTCCCGGAGCCTCAGTGGTTCCAGGAGGGAACCCCAGGTGGGGAGCCTAGACTGTACTGGTAGGCCGTCCGTTGAGGGAGATCTCCTACTGACAGGAGAACCTGGAGCCTCTGTAAACAGAGCTCCAGTGGTTCTGGTGTCTGGCAGTACCGCTCCAGTTGGGAGGGTGCAGAAGTCCAGAGTGAGGGGTGAGAGGGGGATGTGTTCCCCAGTGGGAGAACCAGTGAGTCAGAGGCCAGCCAGAAGGGCTGAGCCTCCTAGCAGCGACCATGGTGACACCACTTCTGTCCTGGGCGATCTTTGCGCACTGTCAGGTGGACAGTGGTCGGGAGATCTGCGCCAGGGAGACCGTCACGCAACACATGAGTCAAGTGTTGCCCTCAGGGGGGGTATGCGTGCTCCCAAGGAAGTCCTGGTGCGCCAGGCAGGTGCTCAGCTGCAGGGTTCAGTCCCTGGGTTGGGAGGCCAGGTTCAGGTTCTGCCTGACCTGGAGGGAAGGACGACTGTAAGCAGTGTCCTGACCGGTTTGTCTTCTAGGGGTACCACTCCAGGTGGGAGGGTACAGAACTCTGGAAGGGGGTGCAGAGGGAGGGAGTCCTCGCCCCTGACCCCGGTTCAACCTGAGGGTTTAGATCGAAGGGTGGTGAATCAGTTGCAGGGTCAAGGCCCTGAACTGGTGGAAGAATTGTGTAGGAGGTCTGGTTCCAGCGTCCTGACAGTTTTTGGTTCTGAGGGTCCTTCTCCTGGGAGGAGAGGGCCGGACCCCAGAAGGAGAGGTAAGGGGAGGAGAGCCTCGCCCGAGACCTCTGGTGAACCTGAGGGTGCAGACCCTAGGTTGGAGGATCAGTGGTTCTTTAGAACTGCACTGATGAGAGGAAGAGTGGAGTATGGTTACTATGTACCAGGGGTTACTGCCCCCCACTCTGTTAGTTGGCGAAGACCAGAGACATCTGGATGGCCTAGGGCCTGGTCCTGGCCATCCATTGAGGGTGATCCCCTAGTGTCTAAGGAACTGGGGGGGGACTGCTGTAACGAGCATCCCACCGGTTCCGGTGTCTGGCAGCCCCGCTCCAGTTGGGAGGGGGCATGAGTCCAGAGAAAAGGGTGAGGGAGGGCGCTGTCCCCAGTGGAAGGACCAGTGGGTCAGGGGTTGCCCGCTCTGAGGTCAGAGCACCCCAGGACTGACCCTGGTGAGGCCACTTCTGGCCTGGGGGGTCTTCATGCTCTGTCAGGTGGACAGGAGGCTGGAGACCTGCCCCTGGCAGACTCTCGCACGACTCATGAGGAGTGGGTTTCCCTTGGGGAGGGTTGGTGTACTCCCCCGGAAGTCCTGGGTTGCCAGGCACAGGTTCAACCTAAGGGTACAGACCACGGGTTGAAGGACCAGGTGCAGGGTGTCCCCCCTGACCTGGAGGAAGGGGCGACTGCTAACAGTGCCCCTACCAGTTTGTCTTTTGGGGGTACCGCTCCAGGTGGGAGGGTACAGGGCCCCAGGGAGGAGGACCGGGTGTGGGGGAGGCCACCCCAGTCTCCTGTCCAGCTGCCGGGTACAGGCCCGGGGTTGGTGGGTCAGTGTCAGGATGTCATACCTGACCTGACAGGAGGGAGAGTGGACCAAGGGTGCCAGGCACCTGGGGCTACCGCCCCCCACTCTCTGACGCCACAGAGGTTAGAGAGCCCTGAGAGGCATAAGGCCTGGGTCTCCCCACTGACAACTGTCGGTAGCCACTGTGGCTTACTGTCCTGGTGGACCGCATTGCCCCTGGGAGGGGGACAGGAGTCACACCCCGGGGTGGACTGGGCCACACCACTGTGTTGGCCATGTGGGCACTGTCGGCCTGTTGGGACACATCTGTGAGCAAAGTAAGTTTAGGCGCTGCACAGATGGGGTTCACAGGTGAAGAGAAGGGTACCCCATGGGTCAGCTTAGTGGGCCCTGAGAGTATGGATAGAGGGATCCAACTGGGTTTAGAAAGGCGTAGAACCAGAACGTGCCCCCGCTGTTGTGGGCCAGGTCTATGTTCTATCGCCCCAAGCAGGGAAGTCCATCAAGGGATTGATTAGTCTACCCTGGCTTTAGGCTGGGAGGGGTTGTGTTAGACTTGGCTTTTTCAGCGGGTTTTCCCCCAGACTTTTTGCTTTTTGGCCTCCTGTTTTTGACCCTGTGTGTGTTGGTTTTAGGACTCTGGGCACTTTACCACTGCTAATCAGTGCTAAAGTACATATGCTCTCTGTGTAAAATGTGTTATGGATTGGTGTTTCCATGATTGGCCTATTTGGTTTATGTATCAGTCCCTTGTAAAGGGCACTACGAGTGCCAGGGCCTATAGACCAAATGCTGTTGGTGGGCTGCAGCACTGGATTGTGCCACCCACGCAAACAGCCCGTAAAGTGTAACTCGGGCCTGCCATCGCAGAGCCTGTGCGCAGCCTGGGGCTGCCATGTCGACTTGGCAAGTGCACACACGTGCAAGTCCCTAAACCTTCCCTTTGCTACAGGTTAGTCACCCCTAAGGTAGGCCCAAGGTACCCCTGTGGGCAGGGTGCGTTGTACGCGAAAGGTAGGACATGCCCTGGTGTGTGCGGCATGTCCTGATAGTGAATTACAGCCTAGTTCGTTTTTCACTATTGCAAGGCTACCTGTTCCCCCTAGGCCAGAACGGGCAGTTTTGATTATTACAGCTTATAATCCTAACTGACCCCGGGAACATGGTAGAAATTCGAGTTTAGTATGCCTGGACTCAGAATGATAAAATGCAGCTTTTAGTGAAGTTAGTTTTAACATTCTGTGTTTGAAAATACCACTTTTAGAAAGTGGGTATTTTCTTGTCTAACCATCCAAGCCTGCCTCTGCGAGGTTGTGTATTCCTTGTCTGGAGTGTGAGTGACAGGGGCTGGGGGATGCCAGGAGACAGGGTGAGTCAGCGCAGGGCTGAATAGCAAGATCTACATGTAGATGGTTAGGAGGGGTCGCACTTGGGCCCTGAATAGGACAGCGCCTTCCCTCCACAATGCTGGCTCCACCTCCTGTGGTGCGTCTGATGTCCCTGGCCTACTCACTGAAAGAAGGGACGGAGACTTGTCAACAAAGTGCTCCAGAACTGGTTTGGACTAGGCAAAGGCCTCTCTGCCTTCAGAGAACAAAGGAATTTGGGATATAAATATTGGGGCCCTGACCCCATGAATTTAGATCTCGCTGGAATCAAGGAACCTGCCAAGACGAAGAGCTGGAAGAGCTGCCAGGAGGAGTACTGCCCCTTTGCTGTGTTGTTGCTTTGTTGGGTTGGCCTGCAGTTGCTGCTTCTGTCTTGGGCAGTGAAAGGACTGGACTGAACTTTCTACAAACTTGTGCTGAGTATCTCCAAGGGCCTGGAACCGAGCTGGCCTCCTGTTAAGAAGTCTCAGGGACTGCAAAGACTTCACAAGCCTCTGGGTACCGCTTCTGGAACGCTGTTTCAGTTGCCACAGAGGAAGGGAACTGCAACCGACTCCGTCAACCGAATCCATCCCTGGCCGGTGACCTGTTTGCACCGCAGACCGCATCGCCCCGCTTCGCATCGCAACCCTGGTCTCACCGTGGCGACGTCCGACGCCGCCAACATCGAGCCGCTGCTTGCACCGTGACCTGTGGGCACCGCAGTTCGCATCGCATCGCTTCACTGAACCAGCCGGACCCGACCGACGCGGTCGCTGCAACTGGCTCAAGAGTCGAGACCGCACCGCATTTGGGGCACCGCTCGCACGTCTGCGACGCACCGCTCCGACTCGCACCGCTGTCCGACGCCAGCTCCCGCACTCCGGCTAGGTCGCCTGCATCGCAACCTGTCAGCACCGCATCGAGCATCGTCTCACCCTGCATCGCACGCCTTGGACTCACCGACTCAGTCTGTACGACGCTCATCGAGCCGCTGCCTGCACCGCATCGAGGGACACCGCACCTTGCATCGCTCCGTCTTGCACCGCAACCGCGACGAACGCCGACCGGCTCGTACACTCCGTACCAGCCACAACGAGAAAGGTACTGTAACCGAGTCTGTTCACGACTCTGCTGGCCCGTATCGACGCGGTCGGCTGGAACTGTTAGACTCTGTGGTTTTCAGCATCACGGTAGGCTCGGACGGAGCTACCGACTCGTACGAACTTTGCTTTTGTGCTATTCCTGCAAAGAAGAAGTTACCGTATCAAGTATTCATTCGTAAAGTATAGTATTGTGGATTTTTGTCGTAATTGGTCTTGTCTTGAGTATATAAAATATTGGTTATTTTTCTAAACTGGTGTGGTGTCCGTTTGTAGTGCTTACACTGTATTACTGTTGGTTATGTGCAAATGCTTTACACACTGCCTCTGAATTAAGCCCGACTGCTCGTGCCAAGCTACCACGAGGGTGAGCAGGGGTTACTTCACGAGTGTAACACCCTTACCCTGACTAGGAAGAAGGGTCCCTACTTGGACGAAGGTGCAAACCCTTGCCAACTAGAGATCCCATTTCTAACAACACTCTAGAAGGAACATACCTTAGTGAAGTTTATGTAGATCATCACCTGCCACTGTGACAGTGGTCTCCAGAAGCATGTGAGGGAGTATGATGTTGCTGGTATTCTACTCCATGAGGGTGAGTTGTAGACATTAACCCTCCCCGCATGGCAGTTGCCACTTTTATTCTAGTGTATCTTTCCTTCACATGACTCTGCTCTTCCTTAGACTTCTTCTTGCTGTCCCAATGAAGTATCTCTCAAGCCCTGAGGCATTCACCATATCAGTGATATTCTGTCAAATGTCCTGGATGTCTGTTCCATTCTTAGTGTGTGAAGGCAGGCTGGAGAGTTTCCCTATTATTGACTACCTCACAGGTGACAACGCTGTTTTACTTCTTTTCAGTGGCGTTTCTTGTCTTCTTCTGGCAGCACCTCACCATCTTGTTGGAATTGTCCTTTTTCTCTCAGGGGGGATGAAAGTAGGCGTGCAGGAGGTGCGGCAGCACCCCCAAAATAACCTAGTAGGAGTTCAAAAAGAGAGTGAACAGTAAAGAGGCCTTCATTTTTGTTTTTATCTTGTTGCATTTGCTGTGCAGTCAAAGACTAATGTCAAATAAGTCAAATGTCACGCAAAGTCTTCTGACAAATTGCTGCTCGTTCTTTTAACATGGAGATTGGTGTTTAATTTTCATTTCTGTAACTCCAAAGTGAGCGAATTCTATAACAAGAACTAAATGACAATCTTGCTGGGGTACCAGCAGCTAAAAGGAAAGGCTGTAGAATGTCAAATCTTATCACAAAACATTTAAATTGTAAAAATTAACTATACACATATTTTAAAATATATCATCAGCAAATGCAATTGAGCATGTTGTTTTTTTGTAGTTCTGAAGTGTGATTAAAACAAAGATTTTAATAGGATCAAAACAAAGTAAGACACTTCACTTATGTGATGAACAAATGATAAATAGATGCTTAAACCTGATTTCCACACTTTATCATTTGTGTACCTATATGTTTAGCAGTAAAACTGCATGTCTGATTCAAAGTAAGCAGCCATTTCAACGGAAAATGTGCTCTTTATAAATAACACCATGCTTTAGTCATATATCAGGAACAATGTGCTCCACATTGCACCACTGAACACATGCTGCTTTCCTACCCCTCTGTTGCCGAATTGGCATGGCTCATTTTCTTCACTTCTTTATTTGTGTAACGCTCAGTGGCGGCTCCTCCACAATGGCGGACGAGCGTCGCCTCACTGCCTGGCTCAGAGCCAGTAAATGAAAAATAAAACAATGTCATCGTTTTGTTTTTCATTTTCCGGCTCTGAGCCAGCTTGTGAAGAGAGGGGTGGGGCATTGGGAGAAGGAGCGCGACGTGCACTTCACTCCCTAAGAGCGCATATGTGTTTTGGCTGGCCGTCTCAGGTTGACCAAAACACACATGCACAATTAGGTTTTCTCCAGCCCAGCTGCATTGAGCAGCCAGGCTGTAGAAATCCCACAGACTCCCTGCTCTGAGCAGGGCGTCTTTCCTGCCTGCTCAGACCAATCCCTGGGCTGCTCTCACACGAGAGCAGCGCTGGTATTGCAGGGAGTCCGTGACGTGCCAGGAAAGACTGTGCTGAGTGCAACGCGGGAGGCAGCTCCAGATAAGTTTTTAGTTTAATTTTTTTTATTACAACTCCGCCACGCGCTCCCCCACGCCCATCCACCCGCCCCATCACCTCTTTATTGTGGCGGCCGCGACTGGTAACGCTTGGAGTTTTCATTATCTCTTTGACTCAGTGACGTAGCATTGATGACAGCACCCCCACTCTGAAAATTGTTCCAACACCATTGCTCTCTCCTCTCTGCTGCTGCAGCAGAAAAGGACAGGAACTTGCCAAAAAACTATAACTTTGGGTGTGAAATTGTTTTTTGTTTAGTGTGACTGGAGTCAAATTTGGTTGTTTTTTCTATCTGTCCATTTGTATTGTAGAGCTCGTAACTTAACATGACACAACAGTAAGATTCCCTGGTACAGGAGTAATATTATTTCCTTCAACATATTTTGTGCATGAAATTCATTGAACCTAAATATTACGCATGGAAATCCGGGGATATGATGTGCCAATGCTAGAAATTGGGTTTCTGGTTGGCTAGAGTACACACCTAAGCCAGACAGAACCCACACTGTATTCAGGGCAAGTAAGTTACACCACAGATAACCTATGCTCACACTTTGGTAGCTTGGCGCAGTGCAGTCAGGCTTATCATCAGAGGCAATGTGTAAAGCGTTTGTGCAACACACTCACACAGAAACACCATGAATACACCACAAAAGAGACTCTACACAGGATTATATAAAATATATATTGTGTACTGTACATAAAACATAGACCAAAATGACCTAAATAATAAACACTGTGCATCATATGCAAATCCTGAGATGGTAATTGTTATCCTGACAATGCAAGAATTGAGTGACATACATTGGAAAACATCGGGGCATGAAATGCAGCAAATTGTGAAAAGTTACATGAATCACCACATCAGTACAAGTAATGTGACTTTGTTTAGAAGTGAAACACCTGAATAACCATATATAACTACATGGGGCAGAAACCACTGCTCTCCTACTAGGTTGGTTATTGTAGATCTTGTGAGCCCTGCTAAAGTGACTGCATTTCAAACATAACGTAAGACCCAGGAGCCCCTCAGTGCCTACTAATAGTTATATGGTAATCCTGGTCACAGCAAGACAGAGCCGACATCCCCTGTTACAACACTAAATTCACCACATGATGCTAGGACCAGGAACACCCTTGCACGCCTGAGGATCCACATGGTAGTCTCCAAGAGGCAATTGGACCCTCCCCAGGTGGAGGCAGACAAGCTGTATAGTACAGGCGTGCTTGGGCTCCTTTTAGGTGTTTTACAATAGTTCACTGGGATTACTAGCCTACAGCAACAACCCTGTTGAGATCAACCCCAGACTACTCAGGGGAATTGCAGTGTCGCTGTCGCCCTCCCACTCCATTTGGTAAGAAGAGGGGGCTGGCAACTGATTGTGAGGAATCCGGCAGTATGCGAAAGAAATTGCCCCATGGGAGCTATGTGGATCGTGGACAACTCAAGTCTGATTCTGTAAGTGGAACACGAAGCATGGTGAGTCAAGGTGTAGGGCGATGCATGTTGCCACTGAACACATCGTAGGTATGGCAAGTGTAGGCCCTGGGCTAGCAGCGCTAGCGAGTGTGCAGTTGGACAAGGCAGGAAATCTCAATATTTCTTCACGGAGGAAGCCGGTCACGAGTCAGCCGCACTGCCCCCACAGACCCCGTACCTTATTTGGAAGCCACTCTGCAGGTCGACGGGCCTCACAAAAGGGGCCTGTGCTGATAGCAGAGGAGTCACGCTGCTAAGCTGCTTACAGGATCAGGCAGGGTTGGGACACAACAATGTCGGGTGATCTGTGCAGAATCTGACCAGTGTGCACCCAGTGCACGCAGGCACTAAACTACCTGGAGACTCCCAGTGGTTTCTGCCGTGGGTAGTTGTGATCCTTAGCATTTAGCCCCCAACGACGGTGTTCCTCCAGAGCACTTGGGACAAGGGGCGTGTCAACAACCAGAAAATGTCCAGTGCTGGCTTGTGGGTACTAGAGCGGTGCAGGAAACACAGTGCTTGATCTTTTACAATGAACTGGTATGCTTTGGAAACTGGGAGCACGCCGGGTGCTGGAAACAGAGGTCTTTGATGTCCCGGAGTCCTCATAAGAGAACCGGAGGAAAGCCAACAAGCCCTTGGAGTTCCTTGGGAGTTTGTAGGATGTAGAGGGAAGAGTCAGTTCACCCTCACTGCAGAGGTAGCAGGCAGCAGGCAAACAGAGCACAGTGCAGAGTGGCAGTCCATTCTGGCAGCACAGCAATCAGCAGGCAGCAGGTCAATACAGCTGTTGACAAAGTGGCAGTCTCTCCTGGCAGCGTAGCTCCTCTTAGTTGCAGAGTCTCCTCAGGACCCCAAAATGGACTAGTTTTGGGGGTGTCAGAGGTCCAGTACTTATGCCAATAGGTGTCTTTGGAGTGGGGGAGGCAACAAAGAGGCTTTTAGAAGTGTGCAAAACACCCTTTCAACCCAGCCCTGGTTCCAGATATCAGTGGAGGGGTAAATCAGCCTTTTGTGCAAGGTCAGGACACAGCCTATACCATTGTAAAATGTGAAGCCCTCTCCCTCTCCCAGCCCAGGAAGACCATCAGTATGCAGATGAATGCAGATGTAACCCAGTCACACCCAAACCGTCCTGTGTGACGGCTGTCTGGAAAGTATGCCTAAAGTGTAGCTGTCACCCAGCCCTAGATGTGGATTGGGGTCAGTATGCAAAGCACAAAGAGTCATAAGCACAGAGGAAAGCCCACTTTCTAAAAGTGGCATTTCTAAAATAGTAATGTAAAATCCAACTACACCAGTAAGCAGGATTTATCATCACTATTCTAAATATACCAAACATGGCAATAATACTCCTTTCAGATCAGAAATTATCACTTAAAGACACATAAGGAAATCCCAAGGCCCACTAGTAGCATTTAATTTACAGGCCCTGCGTATATGGTGTGCCACTGTACAAGGGACTTGCATGTAAATCAAATATGCCAAACAGGTGTAAACCAATCATACCATGTTTAGAGGAGCGAGCACATGCACTTTAGCACTGATTGCATTGGTAAAGTGCCCAGAGTCCAAAGCCAACAAAAAGAAAGTCAGAAAAATAAGTGGAGGAAGGCAAAAAGTTTGGGGATAACCCTGCAAAAAGGTTCAGGTCCAAACAACCACCCTTCCACCGACTTGAGTTGAATATGCAAATTGGTGTGGGCTGTCATGGACATCAGTGTTAGGAATGTTGCACATGTAGATTTTGTGAATTGATGAATTATATGCACATGCAGGTTATGAAAATTACAGATGCATATTTGTCTATTAATTGGTCTTGTGATGAGTTGTTTCAAATTCTAAGGCAATTGCCTTAGGAGGAGCAGAGCACTGTGTTTTTCTTTCTCAAGGAAGGAACTTCAGATGGAGGTCTGTTTCATTCCCGACTGCAATGTTCAAGTTAATCATGCTTAGGTCCAATGGAAACGTTTGTTCATTTGCAACCTGTAACCTACGTGCATAAACAAGCAACAATAACTAAATGAGTGAGTTGCTACTTTTGGATAAGAACAAAACAAGAATTGCCAACGCAAAACAGCTGGCGGCCAGTGCTAAACCTATTGGCTTTGCCAATTCTTGCAGGAAGTTTTCAGAATTGTGTCCATAATGTACGACGGGACTGAGTACGATAGCTCTGTTAAGAAAAGTTTCCAATAAAAATACTACTTTGGAGTAGTGAGATGAAAAAAACGAAATACAATTAACTTAATAAGATTGCAAGAATCCAATTATGATATGAGATGATGAAAAAGAAAAGTTTAATAGAGTAAATAGGCTAAAATGAGTTCTAAATTTACCTGTAGAAAATGTATGCGTTTCAGAAAGTATGTTTGGCTAGTGCAAAGTAAAACTGATGCAATTCTTTATTTTAATGAATGTATTTTACCTTTTACTATATTTTTGTCAGCTAAAATCTTTAGGACATTTATAAATATGGAAAAGTAACCCATATTTATATACTGAAATAACATGTAGTGGAAGGAAGCAATTACAGTTTCTTCTCGGGCCCTCTAATGAAAGATGTCTCTGGGGTCAAGAGAGCACGCTGTGTATTTTCACATTTGCCTTGTTAATATCTTGAAATAGACACAAAGCTCAAGTCGGCAATCACATTGCATCAGTTAAATTAGTGTTTCATAGACCCCTCAGCAGTGTGTCAATAAAAAGGCCGGAGAGTGTTAATTGTGGTAGCATTTGTGAAATAAACTCACATCCTCTGGGTACTGAGATGAGACAGTCAACTCATTACAAACACAATAAAACAGCTATTAGACTAGCGAGATTGTAATCTAATTCTCTCCCCCGTGTATTCATTTTATTTGGGTTGGTGATTAAAAGGCGGTAGGCTGTTACCCAGTCAAACAATCACGTTGTGGTGCCGTTGCATGTATTAGCAACATTTACATGTATGCCGCCAGTTTCTTTTATTTTACAAACACAATTGGCTTTATTGAAGCAGCATTTAATATGTGCGCCAAGGTTTCCGTAGACTATGGGGCATATTAGCAAGACCGGCGATAAAATTATCGCCGTTTTAGCGGCAGGAAACTGCCGCTAAAACGGCAATAATGGGCTTGCTAATATGCGTTATAGAATTCAATAGCCCAGGTTAGATGTCCTGCACATCTAACCTGGGCTTCTATTGGAATTCTATAACGCATATTAGCAAGCCCATTATCGCCGCTTTAGCGGCAGTTTCCTGCCGCTAAAACGGCGATAATTTTATCGCCGGTCTTGCTAATATGCCCCCATGATCTTTCAATCTAACTTTCTGAACTGTTTTTTAAGAAATTTTGGGGCCTATTAGCAATAACCGGCGATAATTATCGCTAAGCGCACTTAGCGCTAGGATAATTATCGCCGGCTATCACAGGTTTCTATCGCGGAGATAGCGTGCTATCAGCAACGCTTATCTCCAATGCGATAGAAACCCTGGAGAACAGTGTGAATATCGCTTGAAAACAAGCGATATTCGCACTGTGACCAGTGTTAGCTTGCTAATAGGGTGAGGGGGATTTAGCCATGTAATCCACCTCCCATTGGATTACATGGCTAAGTCAGGTCTGGACCAGGCGTTAACAAACAAGCGCTAAACGTGTTTAGCGCTGGTTCGTTAATCACCTCCCCTGCCTCGCTAATAGGCGATAGCGACCTTAGCGACTGTTTCCAGTCGCTTTTAGGTTGGGAACGCCTACTTTGCATGCCATTAGCGATAAATATCGCTGGCATGCAAAGCGGCACCCAACCCGGTCGCTATCGCCTAGAAGCTGTCGATAACAGCAGTTAGCGACAGCTTTCTAATAGGGCGATTGAATTATCGCCACTTTAGCGGGAAAAAGTCCCGCTAAAGCGGCGATAATTACGTTGATAATATGCCCCTTTATTTTTCAACTTTTTATTAACCTTGCATCAAGAAGAACAAGCATTTAGACAGTGGATGGTCAAGATGCAGTAAGACATTTGCGCTTGGAAGTTAAAGATGTACACACTAATGGATTTATTTAAGAATAGAAATAATTCACACAAAAATAATATGCATTTTGTAAATCAGTTTACTCATGCACAGTTACCCTACACGATAGAGTTGTATTTAGTGTAAGTAAACCTTATTTCAGGCACTCTAAGACAGGAATGCCCTGAAAACCAGGTGCAATCTTAAACTTTTGTGTTTGTGGGTATTCATAAACTTGTTTATGGTCCATTTCCATCATGAAACGGTTCTAGTCTTTCTCATCTCAAGAGTAGGAGTAAATCCCTTAGTAGGGTGGGAAGGGAACACCACCATAATTGGTGGGGCTTATTTTACATAGAAAACAGCTTGCCCACACTATTATACAAAAGCCACGGCACTCCGCATGTGAAATTAAACATTATGCACAATAGCTCAACGCACATTATGCTCAACGGACTTCGCTTAGTCGCTGTGCTAATTCATAAATGGTTTCCAGAGATTGCATGAAAGCCCTGTGATCCTCATAGGGTTCCAGGAGAACTATTGGAATCCTTTTTAAAATCCGCAAATTCGGAAATCTGCAATTATGTGAGAGCAGATTTCTGATATTTTCTGTGAATCGGACCTACTGTGGGTGCATGTAGATCTACATGTAAGTACACATGTCAACATAGAAAATGCACAAAAGCACACAGACCAACAGACCTGCAGACACCCATTTTTGGGGAGAGGAGTTGGCCTAACGGCTAGGGCGGTCGACCTCGAATCTGGGGAACTGGGTTCGAGTCTGGGCAATGACGCTGAACATCCTGTGATTCTGGGCAAATCATTTAATCTCTCCGTGCCTAACAAAAATGAATGTGTCCTCATGTAATGCAACTGGTGCTATGTAAAGCGCTCTGATACCCAATTCGGGTCAAGTTTGCGCTATATAAAACTCTGTAAAATAAAAAAAAATACAAAATGCAAGAAACGTGCACACAGACCAGCGAACATAAGCATCAACTGAATATATACCAATTGCCATTCCTACACCCTGCGCTGCAGGAGGTGTGGAGTGATGTGGTGAGCGGAGCACTGGGTGATATGCTATAGGGTGTCTGAAGGATACAAGGTGATGTGCAATCTAAAGTACAGAGGGGCATATTCTCAAGGAGCCATCGCCGAGTTAACGGCACTTTATCGCAGCCAAAGTTGCGATAAATTTATCGCCCCATTCACAAGCTGGTGTTAACAGCCCATAACACCAGTTTACCCGTGATAGCAGCCGCAAAAACATCGCCACAACTGACCCCCGCAAATATCGCTAATGAGATGCAGAGTAGGCGTTCCCTTGCAAAAAGCCGCAAAAACACCACTCCGCAACATTCTCAACGACCAGCCAGATCGGCGATAAGACCACAAAACAGGCGATAAGGCGCGTTAGCAGCAGGAAATTAACACCTGCTCTGACCTGGTGCAAAGTCGGACCACAGCCTGCACCAAAAAATGGAGCCCAGCCCAGAGCCACACCTGAAGGGCAACAGATGCCATGGAGCCACTGATCATGCAGCTCGGAGCCCCAACAGGGCCACAACACCCACCGCCACCACCCCCAGGACCCCCTCCCCGGGCCCCCCTCGGCCAAAGACATGCCACATCAACTACACAGAATCATGTACCAAATAATCCGCCTACAATCACATTTGGTGACATGCATGTGTCGTCACAAAAAGGAGCATCACACATTCACCTTCGATGTAACAAATAAAAATGTATTCAAAGAAACACAGAACAGAAATGAAGACACATGGCGGCTCCCCTCGGGACAATCCGTAGGTCACAGCCTGCAAGACAAAAATCATGATGAGAAGGTGTGTCTTGCGCACATCAAAGGACAGAGAGAGAGCGAAGGAGAGAGAAAGAGAGGGAGCGAGAGAAAGACGGACAGAGAGGGGGAGCGAGAGAAAGACGGACAGAGAGGGGGAGCGAGACACAGATAACAGAAGAGATGGACAGGGAGAGAGAGTGCCGACAATTCGCACCCAGGTCACACTGCTCACCTGCTGCTACAGGTGTGTCTCCAACCACGTGCCTGTATGTAGTGCAGTTCACCAGGTCACACATCTGAAACAGATCCGTCATCTGAAACAGAGTCCAGATACATGAATGGCAAAGTACATACAATTGCACAAGACATCATCGCCTGTCCGCCCCTGCGCACCCAGGCAGATGTACCCCAGCCCCTCCCGCCGCCCAGCGGTGCATGCCCGCCCCTGCGCACCCAGGCCTCTATTCTTACCTTCCGCCCTTGGCGTGTAGCAATGAGGGCCCACCACGTGCCGCTGCAAGCCACATGCCCGGGGCCCGCGGGCATGTGCAGCCCCGCTCCGCAGGCCACCAGGTCTCACATATGATTCTGGGTCTTGATTTCGCCATGGCAGAGGACATACCAGTGCACCCGGCATCATCGCAGGCTGCACACCCGCTCAGCACTTAAGGTGCCCCTACCTCAGTGCACCCAAAGTCACCGTCCCGTGGCGGTGTGCCTGTGCCGGCCGCAATGTATCCGGTGCCACCAAGTCTGTGTCCCAAAGTCATGGACCCTGTATGATTGGGTATCTTGTTGCGGACGCCATCATGTCACCTCCGGTCCAGGGGAATGTGATGTTGCAGGGCCGAGGCCCTCATGCCTACATTAACACCACACGGATGCACCCAGATAGAGAGTGGAAATGGCGTTGAGCATGTGCGCCCGGCCCTTTTTATTGGCAGGGTCACATGTCCTGTGACGCGTGTGCTGGATGGGTGTGGTGTGGGTGTAAACCAGCCGTGAGGGAGTGGCTGTGGCATGCTGACAACTAGACCTGTGAGCAGCAGATCACTACAGGAAAGACATGGGACATGTAGCGTTGCCGTCCCCCTGTGAGCGTAAGCGGAGTGGGCTGGCCTGGCGTATGCCAGTCCAGCGTAAGGGCTTGTAAATGACCCCGGGGCCCTGGGCGTGGTTCCGTACTGGGCTGGACAAGGAAGTAACTCATGCGTGTGTCCCTGTTGTTGTGTCAGTGCCACCCGGACCGCATTCTGCAATGTGTCACCCTGTGACCCCTGTTCTACGACATGAGCCACATGGACGTAAGACGAGTCCAGTGAGCCTACATTCATCCATACTTCCACACTTGAAAGACCATAGACATGACACATCTGTGTGAATATGAATGTTTAATGCACATTCAGTGGAGTGTTGCATCTGGAGCAGTACAGGGCCATGCAAACCCAACATGACGATGTTGTTCCGTGGAGGGCCAGCCAGGGTCCTTCAGGGAATGACAAGTCCAAAGGAAGAGGAAGAGTTCAGTCCGCAGTCTGATTGCTCTGTCAATTGCGATCAAATAGCATATGGCAGTCCATGTCGAGGTCTAAGGTGAGTGTCGCAGAGTGCATCGGGGGACAGTGGAAGGTGATGATGCAGAGGGCAGTACCAAGCTGAAGCCGGACCTATGGACGAGATGCATGCTGCTGCGTCCTTCTTACCACAAGGGCAGAATCATCCGCATCTTTGTTCTCTGCTGTTTCATGTGCCTCACGTGTGGGTGGTGGTGTTCTGTCTCCAGCACTGTGTGGCAGTGACACATCAGTGGCCGGAGGTGGAAGGTCTGCCGCACTGTGTGGCACTGACACTTCAGGGGGTGGAGATGTGGATGGAGTGGTGGCAGCAGCATGCAGCCGCGCCAGGCCTTGTGGCAGCAATGCCATGAGGATGGTCCTGAGGTCATTGAGGAACCCAGCTACCTCTTGCTGGTGTGCAGCCGTGGCAGCCGCTCGTTCCGCATTCGCCCGCTCCATGGTCTCCATTAACCTCCGCATGTTTCCCAACTCCCGTGTGACATCGCTAGAGCCACTCTGACTGGACAGTTGTACTATTCTCTGAGTCAGGGCTCCAGCGATGTCAGCCATGGTCCATTGGAGAGCATGGAGCGGACTGCGGGTGTCCGTTAGGGACCATGAGTGGTCCCTGATGGGACTTAGACACCCACGTATGGCATCTAGTTTGTCTGCCATGCGGTCGAAGCCCACTTGCACCTGTTCAGCCAGATTCTCCTGGCACCCCAAAACACGGCGTTGGAAGGCCATGTGTTCTTCGTGGGGTCCTGGGAGGCAGCAGTGGTGGTGGGTGCTGCCTGCTGTGTGGTCTGTGTAGGGGGTGGGGTCTCCTCGTAGCAGCTGGGCTGCCCAGCTCCTGGAAGTGGGCTGCGTAGGCTGTTCACGAGCAGTTGGAGGGCGTCAGAGTCGAAGCTGTGGTGGTCCTCTTCATCTCCAGAGAAGAGAGGGTCGGGCTGCTCTGCAGGAGGTGTTGATTCTCCCTCTGCAATGTGACGGGGAGATGCAGTTTAACAATGTGTCCACATGTATGTTGTCGCATTGTACATGTTTTCATACAGACAGCATGACTGGGTACATTGTGGCTGTTTGGGAGGAGCTGCCTATTTGATGGGGGACAGTGGACATTTCGACAACAGACGTGTGTGTGTTTGTACTTGTACATTATCAACTCACATTTCCTTGCAATGCCAAATGTGATTGGCCAGTGTCTGCACCCAAGCAGCACCAGTTGTGTCCTGTGTTCTGTTGTAGGTGTTTTGCGGATTGTGTCACATTGTTGTCAATGTAGATGTGATCTGCATGTGATGTGTGTGGTGCATTTTGGGGGAGTCGCCCCTGCAGCTCAGATTTTGCTGCCCCTTATCCCTTTCATGAGGTGTGCCTTTGACTTCTGTGCTTGTACAGTGCTGACATGTTGCATACTTGGGTACATTGGTCTCTTGGTGGGAGTTGGTGGTCTGGGGCATGGTTTGTCTGCAGACGTGCTCAACTTAATTGTGCATGTGTGCCATTGTGCCCATCTCCCTCTGTCCCCCCAGGCCCTGGTCGTTACTCACCCTGTTGCTGTTGTGTCGGATCCTGTTGAGCAGTGTCCGGGCCCCCCAACTCCTGCCACCGTCTCCCCACTGATGACTGTGGACACCATTTCCTCCATGTCGTCCAGCTCCTCCTGTGGCGCTGGGAGTCTGCATTGCTGCCTTCAGGTTGTTGGCGAGTTTCAGCTTGGTTTTGCGCTTGACATCATTCCAGCGCCTCTTGACCTCGTCCATTGTCCTCTTCAGCACTCCAACTGCATTCACCTTGTCCACGATGGACTGCCATAGTCCATTTTTTGTTGCCAATGACACAGTGGAGGTGACGAACAGTTGTTGATGGTGTTCTGTCACCTCCGTTATCAGGATCCTGTTTTCCTGCGGACTGAACCGCTTCTTCCTACTCTTCTTGTCCTTGCCCTTCCCTGACCCCAAAGTCCCAGGATGGTCCTCCGGGGGGCTTGTGGGGTTCTGGTTCTCCTCCGTACTTGCTCCGGCAATGTCCATTGTGTTTGGCATTTGTTTGTCTGTTTTTTTTCTATTTTTATGGTGATTGTTCCAGCCTGACGTGTGTGAATTGCAGGCCTGTAGCTGGGTTTCGCTGATTTTCGTATCATGATTGGCCTCATCGCAGCTTTTTTGCGTTCGTGTTTCGCATTTTTGCAGCGTGGCGTTGATCTTAATGCGGTCAGTTGACGCGTTATCTGGAGACTATCGCATGGTACCTCCGTGTTGTGAATACTTGGTTAACACAGCATAAATTTCCCGCGATAGACTGCGATGTTGAAGGTTGCGTTAAGTTACTTTTGCGATGGTTATCACACGTTCTTGAGAATATGCCCCAGAGTGTAAGGCACATAAGTGAAAAGAAGATTATGTGTAACAATCAGGGTGATGTACAGCACAATAAACTAGGGTGAACAAGGAAAGCATTAGTAATGCACGTCACAAAATTTGATGATGCACATCAAAGAAGCACTAGGTGAATTGTCTCGGGGACTCTAGGCGATGTGCTTCATTGGAGCACTGGTGATGCACCTTAGAGGCGCACTGGTTAAAGTCCACCAGGGTGTGGGCAATATACAATATGGAGGCACAATGTCACGTACAGTGGGGGGCATAAAGTGATTGTACAATGAATTTTAATTAATGCTTACAGAGGTGCTTATGCTGGGGATGACATGCAGGCTTAGAGTAGGAATGCTAGCACTGCAGAGTAAGAAGTGTCGGTTCTAACCTTGCCTATTCATTATCTGGTTGGTGTTTTTACACGGTCTTAGTGTGTTTGTGGTTTTAGAGGATTTAGTACTAGTAACAAGGTATATCTATTTTTTTCCTTTCTTCTCCAGGTTGTAAAGGTGTTACTAATGGAGTCAGATGTTGAAAACCCTCACCAGGAAGCAGAGGTCATAACCCTTGTGTTAAGAAGAAGCAAATGTTTTGAACTCTTAGAAAACCTAGCTTTATATACAAGCCCACATAGGACTTGAACCTTACTTTGGTTATGGTTTCTTGGCCATGAATTGCACCCAGAGTTAATTTTGCTCAGGTGACCCTGTGTCTCTGCATTCTGTATGCATGGTAGAAATTAGTAATTTCTTGTGAGGGAAAAATCCAAGGAATTGATGATGCATGCTCTCCACATTCAGTGCGCCTTCTCTCATACCTTGTTTTGTGTTTTATTATCCCGCTTTGTGCACCCCTCCAGCATGCCACTGTAGCTCAGTGATCACCTCCACTTGCCTTTCACTATTTTGTGTTTAACCCCTATTGTGGGATCCTTGCCCTTCTTGTTTTGCCTATTCCCAGAAAAGTGAGAACACTTGTTTGAGGCCATGTTCCTCTCTTCATATCGTAACAGCAGGGTATTAATCCCAATCTGCTCCTGGTGGCTGTATCCTGTCGCGAAATTGACCAGGTCTGGACCCGCGAGATTGTCAGCAACTCTTACTGTCTTGGCCTCCAGTTGATCTTTGCAGTTCATCAATGAGAGTTCATATTAGTTCCTCTCACTCTATTCCACAGTGTGCACCATCACCTGTTACTTCTTCCTTCTTGTCAATTATTAAGATGACAATTTTATTACACATTTATAATTATCCACATGCTTATCTGCTGAGTTTTTCCAAAGGAGTGTGTGCTTTGACCTATAATTCATTTCTCTTTCTGGAGGCCAGTTGAAGCTAGATCTGTTTCATCCAAATGCTATTATTTTTCAAAGGCATACAGCACTCTCTTTTCTCCACTAGTGCAACACCTTGGCACAGTTGACATGTCATTCAAATTCCCAGGAGGTGACTGTGCATTCTATAACATTCTTTAGTATTGTGATATTATACATTAGCTGAATCTTGGGTGTCAACTCCATATTGACCTCTGGAGACCATTAACAAGGACGGTCTAATAATGTGATGGTCCGTATAATAATCCACTATATATGCACATCCTATATCTCAGAATCTGTATCTGCCTTAGATAGAAATTCTTGTTTACCAGACTGGATGGAATATAGAACTACAATGGATTAAACTGATTTTTAAGGTTAGGGAAGCAGTCACACAACTGGTTGTTAAAGACATTCCATCGGAAACTAGTGTAATTGAGATCATGAAAGTTAAAATTGGGATGACAATTTTTATGGTAAAATGTGCGCAATTTAGGAAAATTGTTAGTTTGCTTACTACAAATGCTGTGTATTTTGCACATGCAGTAAGAAACCGAACACTGCCATCATGGTGCTGAAACATTTAAAAGGGACAGATAAGAACTAAGCATGAGAACCACACATTTAGATTTTTATTTAGTCCTTGATGAAGGAGGAGTTCTGCTTCCAATCCGCCAAGGGACTGCCACTCACCACCCAACTTCCAATTTCAAAGCAATTGCAGAGGTCAGGGTAGTGCCAATCTTATGGTATTTCCCACATGTTTACTGCCTCCAGCAGCACTTCAAACCACTGCCATATCAGGTTCAGTAGGCAGAATTTTTCACACAATCTTGACGTGGCGTGATTCAGAGAAGCCCCAAGGATTCTCCTGGGACTGCCACATAAGTGAGATGGCTTCTCTGCGTTTTCCCTTTTGTAATCCAGGGAAGATAAACCATTGGGTTACTAGCCTCATTGACATCCTGTGGGCCTAGCAACTATCTGGAAATCCCATTGCTGTCACAACACCCCTGGGTAGGTTCTGGCAAGGGAATGCCTGGGAGTATCATTGGGTGCATCAGACTCCACGAGGTGCCATTCCTAGCATGTGTTTACATGCCCGGGCAAACACGCATATCAGCTTGGTGGCACTTTTACCAGCATGCTGATGTCTGCCACGTTGCAGCAGCCATGTTTTGGCTCTCACCATAATCAAATGTATTTACTGATGGTGGGAGGTCTGGTGAGGTGGCCACGGTACTTAAATATGGCTGGAGTGGGTTCTTTGTGCAGTTTAAGAAAGCCTGTGGATCCAATTTTACATCATAGCTGAGCAGCAGCAACTCCAGGCACTGATGAGTTAGAAGCTGCATTAGGAAGAGCCATGCAATATGATCCAGCAAAAGCTAGTGAATAGCAATTACTCTACAGTTAGATGCTTGTTAACAAGACACCATGGAGTCCATTGGCAATCAATCAATCGATCAATCAGGGGATTGTTAAGCGCGCTACTCACCCGTTAGGGTCTCAAGGCGCTGGGGGGGAGGGGGCGGGCAGCTCTGGGTCAGTCGAAGAGCCAGGTCTTAAGGTTCTTTCTGAAGGTGTGTAGAGTTGGCAAGCTTCTGATGGTGATCGGGAACTCGTTCCAAGTTTTCGCCGCGATGTAGGAGAAGGCTCTTCCACCTGCTCTTGTTCTGCGGATGCATGGGATTTCAGCGAGGGTGAGGTCGGCGGAGTGGAGGTTTCTCTTGGGTACGTGGAAGGAGACTCTGTCATTAAGGTATTTGGGTCCAGTGTTGTGGAGGGATTTGTAGGCGTGGGTGAGTAGCTTGAAGGATACTCTCTTCTTGACAAGGAGCCAGTGGAGGTCTCGTAGGTGCTGGGTGATGTGTTTGTGACTTGGGATTCCGAGGATGAGTCTGGCCGCGGTGTTGTGGATGGTCTGGAGTTTGCGTGGCAGGGATCTGTTGATTACGGCATAGAGGGCGTTTTCGTAGTCAAGTCTGCTGGTTATGAGTGCATGGGTGACGGTCTTTCTGGATTTGGGGGGATCCATTTGAAGGTCTTGCGAAGGATGCGGAGGGTGTTAAAGCAGGTGAAGGCGACGGCGTTGATCTGGCGGTTCATGGTGATGGAGGAGTAGAGTATGATGCAGAGGTTCCGTGCGTGGTCCGTGGGGGTGGGGGGGTTTCCGAGGGTGGCGGGCCACCAGGTGTTGTCCCAAGCTGAGGGGGTGCACCCGAGGATGAGAACTTCTGTCTTTTCTGAGTTGAGCTTCAGACAGCTGCTGCTCATCCAGGATGCGACGTCTTTCATTCCTTCCTGGAAGCTGAGTCTGGTGGCGTTGGGTTCCTTCGTAAGTCTGAGGATGAGCTGGGTCTCGTCGGCATAAGATACTATGCTGAGTCCATGCTGTCTGACGATGGTGGCAAGAGGGGCCATGTAGATGTTGAAGAGCGTGGGACTAAGCGATGATCCTTGGGGTACTCCGCAGTTGATCTCTGTGGGTTTGGAGAGGAAGGGCGGGAGTCTGATTCTTTGGGTTCTGCCGGTGAGGAAGGAGCGGAGCCAGTCGAGGGCGGTTCCCCATATGCTGGCATTGTGGAGCCTGGCGGTGAGGGTGTGGTGGGAGATAGTGTCGAAAAGCTGCGGAGAGGTCTAGGAGGATGAGGGCCATGGTGTGGCCTTGGTCGAGGAGCATGTGGATGCCCTCTGTGGCAGCGAGGAGGGCGGTCTCGGTGCTGTGGTTGCTTTGGATACCAGATTGGGAGGGGTCAAGGATGGCGTGCTCCTCGATGAAGCTGGTAAGCTGGTCGTTGACAATCTTCTCCGTGACTTTGGCCGCAAACAGAAAGAGAGAGATGGGTCGGTAGTTTTTCAGATCCGTCGGGTCTGCAGAGGGTTCTTTGAGGAGGGGCTTGATTTCTTCCCATATCCAGTCATCGGGGAAGGTGACGGTTTTGAAGGAGGCGTTGATGCTGCGTCGTAGCTCGGGTGCTATGGTGGCGGTGGCTCTGTGGAAGATGTGCGGTGGGCAGGGGTCCGTGGGGGCACCTGAGTGGGTGCTCTTCATGGTCATGGTGACCGGGGTCCAAGCGGCGAGGGTAGGCTGGCTGTCGTTGTTGGAGGATGGGGTGGTTTCTGGAGTTTGTTCACTGAAGTTGTCATAGAGAGCCTTTATTTTCAGATGAAAGTAGGAGCCAAGCTTGTTGCAGAGGTCCTGCGAGGATGTGTCGTCCGTGGCTTCGCTGGGGGGGTTTGGTGAATTCCTGGATGATACTGAAGAGATCCTTTGAGTTGCTGGAGTTGGTGAGGATTTTGTTCCGGATGAAGGTCCTTTTGGTGGATCTGATGAGCTGGTGGTATTCTGTCATGGCATTCCTGTAGGGGGTTTGATTTTCAGTGGTTTTGCTGTTCCTCCATTGCTTTTCAAGACGTCTGCAGGTGCATCTGGATTCTCGGAGGTCGGTGGTGAACTAGGTGGCCTTCCTGGGGCACTGTGTGTCGGGGTTGCGGAGGGGGCCAAGCTTGTTTTCGCAGTTGGTGATCCACCGGTGAAGTTCACGGGCTCCGGAGTTGGTGTCGGTTGAGGCGGGAGGAGGCTCGAGGTTGAGGGTGGAGTTCAGGTGCTCCTCTGTGACCTTGCTCCAGTTCCTTTGCGGTGGGCATGGTGTAGGTTTGAGAGCGGTGGTTCTGTTGAAAGAGAAGTGTACGTAGTGGTGGTCCGTCCAGGGGGGTTGGGTGGTGTGGCTGAAGTGTGTGTTGTTCCCTCCCGCAGAGATGGGGTCAAGGGTGTGTCCTGCCTTGTGGGTGGGGGTGTTGATGAGCTGTTTCAGTCCGAGGCCGGCGAGGTTGTCCAGGAGGGTGGAGGAGTTGGGGTCGCTGAGGTTGTCCAGGTGGAAGTTGAAGTCCCCGATGAGTATGTAGTCTATGGAGGCAATGGTGTGGGGCGCGATGAGGTCGGCGAAGGTGGTGGTGAACGCGGTTTGGGGTCCAGGGGGTCTGTAGGCGAGGGTGCCTCGTAAGGTCGTTCTGGGGCAGGTCTGGATCTGGAAATGGAGGTGTTCGGTGGTGGGAGGGAATTGCTCGTGCTGGAGGTGGAGAGTCGAAGGGAGCTCTTGTGTGCGATGGCGAGTCCTCCTCCTGGACGGTTGGGGCGGTTATTCCTCTGCATCTTGTATCCGTCGGGGATGGCGGTAGCGATGTCGGGGGCGGATGTGGTGGTGGTCCATGTTTCCGTGCAGAAGGAGACGTCTGGCGAGAGGGTGTTGAGGAGGTCCCAGATCTCTACTGCGTGTCTGTGTAGGGAGCGTACGTTGAGGAGGATGCATCTCAGGGCTTCAGGGCTGCTGGTGTCCGGTGTGGGGGCATCGGCCTTGGGTGTTCGGAGGGTGGTGAAGGTCTGTCGGCAGTGTCGGCAGGAGAACTGTCCATGGGGAGTGGCCGGCGTAGACATCTGGCAATTGTTGTTCTTTCCGGGGTTGAGTGCGATGAGGGCGGCAGAGTCGTAGCGGTGGGTGATCAGAGAACCAAGGTCCCTGTCGCTGGACGCGGTCGAGTTGTGGACGGGCGCAGACGTGCTTGCCTTTAACGTGCCAGCGGCGCGCCCGGCCACCATTAAATAAGGAAGGGGGGAGGGAAGCGCAGCTGGTAGGCGGGAGCAGGAACTGGCAGCGGGGAGGGTCCATGGGGGCAGGAGCGGCAGGAAGAAGGATGCAAAAACGGGCACCGAGGACACAGAACAAGGGCACAAACAACAGGAAAACTGAAAACAGAGAAAAATAAACAAGGCACAAAAT
This sequence comes from Calotriton arnoldi, assembly GCA_963921515.1. Lineage (NCBI taxonomy): Eukaryota > Metazoa > Chordata > Amphibia > Caudata > Salamandridae > Calotriton > Calotriton arnoldi. The sequence goes on from CAWUFW010010594.1 coordinate 391,478, forward strand.
TACAAAATAAAGACAGACAAAGACAGAAAGCGGGCACAAAACACAAGGACAGACAGACAACAGCGGACCAGCAGAAGAGCAAGGCTCTCCCACTGGACCACCAGGGTTGAGGCGCAGGCAGGAGCCTGCGGGTGGAGGAGGGCCTCAAACACCTACCAGCAACAGGTAAACGGGGTCAGTGGCAGGCAGCACAACAGAGGAGCTGCTGGGGGAGAGAGCAGGTCTCTGACCAGGAGGTCAAAGGTCTTGCTCGCGCTCCCTTTGCAGCGGCCGCCATTAAATATGGAAGGGGGGAGGGAAGCGCAGCTGGGAGGCGGGAGCAGGAACCGGCAGCGGGGAGGGGCCACGGGGGCAGCAGCGGCAGGAAGAAGGACGCAAAAATGGGCACCGAGGACACAGAGCAAGGGCACAAACAACAGGAAAACTGAAAACAGAGAAAAATAAACAAGGCACAAAATTACAAAATAAAGACAGGCAAAGACAGACAGAGACAGAGCGCGAGCACAAAGACAAGGACAGACAGCAGCGGACCAGCAGAAGAGCAAAGCTCTCCCACTGGACCACCAGAGATGAGGCGCAGGCAGGAGCCTGCGGGTGGAGGAGGGCCTCTAACACCTACCAGCAACAGGTGAACGGGGTCAGTGGCAGGCAGCACAACAGCGGAGCTGCTGGGGGAGAGAGCCTGTCTCTGACCAGGAGGTCAGAGGTCTTGCTCACGCTACCTCGCAGCGGCCGCCATTAAATAGGGAAGGGGGGAGGGAAGCGCAGCTGGGAGGCAGGAGCGGGAACTGGCAGGGGGGAGGGGCCGCGGGGTCAGCAGCGGCGGGGAAGAAGGACGCGAAAACGGGCACGGAGGACACAGAACAAGGGCACAAACAACAGGAAAACTGAAAACAGAAAAAAATAAACAGCGGAGCTGCTGGGGGAGAGAGCAGTTCTCTGACCAGGAGGCACAGGCATTTTGAGTATGTAAGAAGTATGCCTTCATTAGTCGTTTATGTAAATTATTTTGTGAATCAGACCCAAAACATCTAAAATGGGAACAAAATCAGAAAATTCAATTAGTATGATCAGAAAGGGCTCTGCCATCTTCGCACCTTTACTAACAAGGAGTTGGACATTTCAGAGCTAAATTACAGAGGCTTGTAAGGGTATGTAAAAAGGCACCCATGGAGTACTACTACACCCCATACTCTTAATGTTTTGGTGAATTGCATGGAAAATGTCTACAGATGTTTCATACGAGTAACAAGCCACTGTTCTACCTCACTCGTAAGGAAAAGAAGAGGACTGTGAGAAATTTGAGTGAGGCTCCATCAGCCAGTTTTATGTAGTACCTCAAAACCAGTGAGGCTGATATCTTGATAAATAATATTCTTAGTAGTTGGAGCCTTTAAACCTATCAAAACCATGTTGAAGCAGCTCCTATGCTTCCCAATGTAAAGCAAAGAAAAGGGAAATCGTGTATGTTGCTGATGCTTGCTGCTGATGTCATAAATGTGAATTGATGCCTCAGATTGTCTCTAAAAATCAATTCAAGCAATGAAAAGTAGAGAATATTGGCCCACATGTTGAGCTAAGCTATTCAAAGCTAATATTGTTGCAGATCATAATGAAAGAGACACTAAAAGTATCCTCCTCACAAGCCGCTCGAAGAGGATGTTTCTATTGATAGGATGCAAGCTGAGGGATGTGCCCAAGGGTAAAACAAATGTAATGGATGGAATGCTTGAACTATTGGTACCCAAGGAGTCAGGAACACAGAAATTACATATCTTCCCACTGACCCAAGTTTCAAAATATACCAAGATGATTATAAGTGTGGTCAGGACGAACAATGCTTCTGACAGTCTCCAAGCCTGTCACATAAAAGCAGAAGAATTTATTGCTTCAAGCATTATCCTGTCATGCTCGGGGGAGGTACAGAAGCTAAAGACACAAACATGCAGATAATGTTGCAAGTTGCATTGCTTGACCTCAATACAATTTCACAAGGATTCATTTTCCTAGCGGTAGAAGAAACCTGCATATATTGAAGGTAAAAACTGTGTGCAGTGGAAATGATATCCTACGTCTTCTGAATCTACCTAAAACCCCTATGCCAATTTGTTGATTTCCTCATATGTCAGAGACGATTCAGGTTTTATCAACTGTATAGAAGATTTGGAATTTGATGAGAAATATGAGATCTTGGTGACTGGATATAGAGTTGCTATTTTCAAGAACACAGTGGAAAAAGAAGCAGCAACAATTACTGTCCCTATGGACATTATTATTAAGTGTTCTGAATTTGTACTTAAACAGAATTATTTTATGATCAACTACTACCTTCAACTGTGAAGCTTGTCTATGGGATCTTGCTTTGCTGAAGAAGTAGCAAATATTTTGTGGCTTATTTTGAAGAAAACACCTTTCAAAATGCCTCCAATCTCTTTTTCTGACAATATGAATATATGGCATAGGTATATAATTACATATACATGCTATGGATCTGCATTCATGACACAGTGCTCAACACACTGACTTTTATTGTACATCCCGTCATAGCAGGAAGAAGAACTGCTATCTTGATCTATTCATTTGCCATGATCAGGGTAGAATGTATATTTCCATTTACATCAAACCTGCTGAAAGGAATTTTAACTATTTTACAGCAGCCACCACCATATAGCCTAGGGGGATAACTTACTGTTCAATCAGTCCTTGAGGATACCCCAGGAAATTGGTAAAAACACCAGAAAGCATTCTGGTATTGCAATAGAGAAATGCTGCTCCAACCCAAGAAGAGACTAAGCAACCAGGATCATTCGATCAGTGTGGGTACCTTCTGCCTTGTCAGTAATAAGATCAAGAAGATTATCCTAAATTACTGGCACTTGCTATAGGGCCTGACACCTCAGCCATCACTCTTTGCATACAAGAGAGGCAGGAATATCAGATGTCCTTCCAGCCCAACACTACAACCTGCCGATTACCTCCCACAATTGAATGCTGCAAATATGGAAAATGCCAAGTGTGTAGATTCACTGCCAACATACACACATTCCTGTACAAGGAATAGACTTAACTTTCTTTTCTAGCCGTAACTTCGACAACATAATATATGCCATTAAGTGTCCCTGTTCACTAGTCTACATTGGCTATACAGCTCAGATTGGGAACCAATAGATCTGCTAGCATCACATCAGCATATAATGTGTACCCATTGTACCAAGGGTGGAATACTACACAACACACAGCCACACTGCAGCTGAAGTTGAATGGCAAGTGACTGATGTATTGAGGGTAGGCACTGGAAGTGGAGATCCTGCAAACGTTTATCCATGAGAGAGTGCCTTGGATTGTTCATCTGTACACTGCGAGTAAAGGTTTGAATGAGTGATCTATGATCTACAATGTATTGTCATTTCTCTAAACCAGAGCTTTTACCTTCCAGTAGCCCCCTGACTGACCCTCTTCAGTCCACTGACTTCCATCTCTTAACCATCTTGTAAGTAAGAAGAGGACCCGGTCAGCCAATGCCCATCATATACATAATATACAGACAATGAAGGTTTTCTCTGATGTTTGTCGATGCCCTTACAAGGCGTAGAAAATACAGTGGAGGTGGATGACAGCTTTCTTCCCTTGGACTTCAAGGACATGGTACCACTCCAACAAGTACGGAAGTTCAGCTTCAAAATGAGTCATGGTCCTTTTGACATGCCCATTCTTGTTTGCCTTTTACCCTGCCCCCATTTCTTTATCAAATTGAGGCATATTTTCTTCATCTTTGTCACTTATCCAACAGCTTGCCGCAAGGACCTGCGCTGGCCTCAAATCAATACAGTGAGTTGTTCCACCATTTCTCCTTTTACCAATTTACCTTCAACCAAATGTAAATAACTATCCTTTGTATTGCATTTTTTCCACCTCACATATGATTTACTTGGCTGAGTGGGTACCGCTTGCATCAAACACGACCATTCTTGGCGAGTCTCAACTACCTTATGCCTCTTTTGATTCACCGGTTATTTAGCAGGATTTGATTTATATTTCTTTTCTTTATCTTCCTTGACAATTACACATAAGGCCACTCAGGTCAGCCATGTGCACTGCTCTCCATCTGACCTTACATATCTAGTACCTACTTATGCACTCACTGCATATTGAGTTTATTTTTCCATATGTTATTACAGTCCACTCTTACTCTCTGGATCAAGATGACCAAGTTGTGAGCAATTCTTTTCTGATTTCATATACCTTGCACTGTGAAATATTTGGACTGACTGACATTTTTCCTCATTCTTTATTTTCAGGGACTCCCGTGTTTAACCCGCCTGTCATCACTACCTGTCCTGATGAGACGCACGCGGAATACTGGCTATAAGGATCAAAACGTCAACAATTGTTATCCCATCTGAATGAATCTATTTGTAATCTGATATAAGGAGTGTTGGTAGACTGACTGGCAGAGGCTCTGTATGCTCACATAAGATTCAGCTACCAGTCCTGTCGTGTGACACTCTCACTCCTTTTTCACTCACGATACACACTGCTTGTGTACTGCACCATCAGTACCATTTTGTCCACTTATTCAAATGAATGTTCCAGAATAGGATGGAAATATGAATAAAAAAATATGTATGCTCCAACAATGCAATGATACTATTGTTGACGTTGGCGTATGAAGGTAACAAGGCTGCAAGTTTTTGCTTTCTTTTAATATTATTTCTTGGGCTATTTCTGACAATTAATTTGCTTGAAGATTATACACCAGTTGGACCTTCTTCCGCAGTAGAGTTCATAAGCTGTACACTCTACCCAATGTAAAGGCTGACAACAAGTAATTCCAAGGAAACCACTGTTTCATGCGAACGGTTGCATAACTGGGTTATCTTTTGGAATAATGATAAGCCCTGTCTTCTTTTATGTGAAACTACAAGCTACCAGTACTGTTATTAGGGCAAAGGGTAATGAAACTAAGCTGGTGGTTGCTACATCATTGGCCTCCGGCATAGGGACATCATCACATACTGTGCTACAGTCTAATCAAAGGCCCTCACCACAGGGTCATCACAGCTTGGCACAAGTTCAGATATGAAGCATCAGTGTATGTTAAGAAGGATATCAGAATATATACAAATGTTGGTCTGGTAAGGTGAAAGGTATGGAACTTCTTTAAACAGGAAAAGGAAACAGAAGCATTTTTCCACCCACAATGAGAGCAAGAGATCTGTGTTAAATGGAAAAGAACATTGATCCCTTGTCTTAGTTGGCTAAAATGTAGCACCGCCATGAATTGCCAAGCAGCTCCAAGACTTATTGAGAGCAGCATGCCTTCAACAAATTCCAGACCCGTTTCAAACAAATTAGTGACACCGAGTTTATGGTTGCCTTTGCTGGAAAACATTAGAAGGTAGGAAAATGTCAGGGGTGTCAGTTTTCTAATATTAGGAGATCAGCTAAGTACAGAGCCAGTATAATTTCGCGAGAAGACAGCAACCCTCTTCAGTGTGACAGATCCTTCACCAATCTTACAAGTGGCGTCCTGTATCTTTGATGCTTCCCGAACCACCTATTTGGTTGCTCAGGGCTGCTCCCTTCTCACCCTCCAGTTCAATGCTTGTGTACGCAGGTCCATCAGAAGGGGTGATGCATAGGGGTCATTATTTCCCAGGCCTCGTTCTTATTGAGGTGCCCAAATTCATGCTGCAAAATATATAGGTAAATAGTTTAAAAACAAAGATGATGAATTATAATCGATGAGGCAACTTACACAGCTAATTCTGCTGGATGGTGCCAGATGCTCACCATCTGTGTTTTCACTTTCACTACAATACATATTTTTAAACTTTGAAACAGGTTATCCTTCTATGGCTTGTCCCACATTAAATGGTTGGTCCCAGCTCTGCAAGACCTTCTGACATGCCTGTGGCTTAAAGTAGTATTGTATTGTAATTGCACTTATATAGCGCTTACTACCCATGACGATGCGGCGAAACGCTTTTATGGCGACTAGCACGCTTCTCCGGAACCCATAAAGGATTAGTGGTGAATTAGAGATGGTGAAATATGAAAGTGATTTGAGTGATGGATATGCTATTCAGTTATTTGGATTGAGAAGGATAGTGGAGGGATAGAAGAGGGAATAAGGTTTGCATTTATGTAGCGCTTGCTACCTTTGATGGGGTGTTGAAGCGCTTTTTTGGCGAGTAGCACGCTACTTGGGAACCCATAAAGGATTAGTGGTGAATTAGTATAGTGAAAATATGAAAGTAATTTCAGTGGTGGATATGTTAGTCAGTTATTTGGATTGAGAAGGATAGTGGAGGGATAGAGAAGGGAGAAAGGTTTGCATTTACATAGTGCTTGCTACCCCTGATGGGGTGTTGAAGTGCTTTTTCGGCTAGTAGCACGCTACTCTGGAACCCATACAGTGTTAGTGGTGAATTAGTATAGTGAAATATGAAAGTAATTTAAGTGGTGGATATGTTAGTTAGTTATTTGGATTGAGAAAGATAGCAAAGGGGTAGAAGAGGTAAAAAGTTTGCATTTATATAGCGCTTGCTACCCCTGATGATGTGTTGAAGTGCTTTTTTCGACGAGCAGCATGCTATTTCGGAACCCATAAAGGATTAATGGTGAATTCGTTTTGTGAAATATGAAACTAATTTGAGTGGTGGACATGTTAGTCTGTTATTTGGCTTGAAAAGGATAGTGGAGGGATAGAAGAGGGAAGGATTTAGAAAAATGTTTTTATTTATTTTGAGCTCATAGCAGCAGGAGGAGGCTTGGGTTGAGTAAAAGGGAGGTGGAGGGGGATGAGTAAAAGGGAGGTGGAGGGGAAAGAGTCTGAAGGAAGGTTTAGAAAGTCTTGATTTGGGGGATCAGAAAAGTAAAAGAGGTATGAGATGATGCAAGGAGGGGTGGAGGAGGGAAGAGTCTCGAAAGGGTTATTTTGGGGGTCATAGTAGTGGTATGGTGTTGGTACACCAATGTAACACCATCTAAATTACACTACAACTGAGCATTGCCTAGGTGAGACCTGGTCAATATTCCTGGGTTTACTCCAAGCTGATCTTTTGGACACAGTGGAAAAAGTTCAAAAATAATGCTAGAAAAGTGAGGTGTTGGTCAGAATGCAAAGGCCCGAACCCCAAGCTGGTCTAATAGGCCATCTTGGACCACACTCTATCCATTGTTCTTTAGTGAAAGCTTCATCAAAATACTGTATTTACGTGACAGTTCACTATCAAACACCCTTTAAATCACAACATTTCTAGTGTTGCAATTTTTTTTTTGCAAATCGTAAAATCCTGAAGGGTTTGGTTACATGACACTACAAATATATTTGCCTATATATAGCCCAGAAAACAAAAATGCAGAAATGAACATTCTGGTAGGTTTATGAATGTTGAACACCACACACGTCAGCCTGAATATCCAATAGCCATCTTGGGGTTATTAATAAAGAGTTTATCCTATATAAAATGTTTCAGTTTTGTAGGATGGCTCAAGGGGTACAGAATCACCACTGAGAAATGTAGGGGTGCATTTATATCAAAAAGTAGTGCAACCAGCCTTGCTGCATTGTGCTAGAAGGTGAGAGCAGCGCAAAGCCATAACTACTAAGATATGCCACAGCCACTCTCTTCCCCAAGGCCGGTGCACAAACAGGCTGCCAGGCAACACACACGCACACCTATAGTGGCAAGGGATGTGCGTGCTGTCTAGCAAAGGATTTGCACTGGACGTGTAACCTCCCAGTAAAAAATACTAATCCTTGACGAACTTTTCATACATTGTGCGTATGCTGTACTGTTCAGTACACATGCAATTAGTGAAAAATAAGGAGAAATGAAACGGGCTCTCTACTAAATGTCTGCTTCAAGGAAGCATTGTATTTTGGCTCAAAGCACTTTGTAACAATTTTGTTGAAAGGGCTTTGCATATAAAAACAGAGGTGAGAGCATGGAGTGTCCAGGTACCATGCATGAAATGGCACCATGAGGCAAAGTAAAGTGTTATTTGTGTTACTTTAAGGCTTACATTATCAACCCTTTGAGTTAATGTGAATGACTGTGGTTGTGCAAAGTGTTGATAAATCTGATTGTAGTGTTCTGAATGTCCTGAGCTTGAATTGTGACATGACATACTCAGGGGGATATTTACAGCAAAATGTCAGAGCTCTTTGTTACGCCAAAATTGGTAATGCCACGCTCTGACATTTTTTAAATGCAGGGATGCGCCGTATTTACAAAAATACAGCACACCCCTGTGTTTCCCCTAGCGCTGATGCTAATAAAGCTGTCTAGCGCCAGCGCAGGCACCCTTGCGCCATGTTGCAAGGGTGCCTGCGCTACAGGGGCAATTGTTTATGTGCAGGAAGGGACACCTTCCTGCACATAAGCAATCTTGAAAGGCGATTTGCTCTTTCTATGTGTGCTGCAGAATTCAGCACACATGGAAAAAGCAAAAAACGACGAGAAATTAATAATTTCCCCTCGTATCGCCAGTCTAAGACCAACTATTCCCTCGTCTTAGTTTTTGGCACTGCCCCAGTCTTGTAAATATGGGGCAGCATCCAAAAGCAATGGGTGCTGCAGCGTAACACCCACTGCAACCCCCATTGCATGCCCATTTCACGCTAAGTGAAGCGTGAAAAGGGTGCCTTATTTACAAGGCGGTGTTAAGCCACATTAAGTAGCTTAACGCCGCTTTGTAAATAAGGAGAAGGGGATATCTCCACCAGAATGTCACTAAAAGTGATGTTCAGTTGGCAATATCCCCTTGTAAATATGCCCCTCAGTCTTCCTTCCTTGCGAGCCGATACACTGAATACCATTAAACTGTGTAATGGTGAGGTGGGCTACTTACAATGTTGAGGAATGGCGTACATGCAGTACGAAGCGATTTAAAAAAAAGAAGATGCTATTATTAGAATAGCACCCAAGAAGCTGTTGTCATTGGATGCATTTTCTAAAAGCTTTTTAGAATTAAAAACTAACTGAACAAAAGACAGCAGTATGTGCATGGTTGCTATGTGTAAATCGTACACGTAAAAAAGTAAATGGTTAATTTGAAGAGTAAACTTTGATTTCAGAGAGATTCTGTACCTGAGTTGGACACTTTATGAAAGTCATATGTTTTAGAGCTCATGCTAAGCACTAACAATAGTGCACTTTATATTAAATAGCTATGCAATACAATGAAGCGTTTTTAGGAAAGGTCTTCACTTGCAACTTGTGCCCTTAGCAGTAGCTGCTGTGTGCACAACAATTAAGAGAGCAGCCTCCTACTTAAAGTCAGTCAGCAAGATCATGAGTCAGCCCCTGAGCCATAGGAGTGATAAATGGATTGGAACTAAGTGCATTAATCTGTCAAGAGAATGTAGGCCTGCTGGCTCGAAATTCTTCTGCTTTGGCCCAAATGCTGAGTATGTAAATCTGTGGCTATATTATGAGCCATTTCTACAGAGCTATTGTGGGTTACCTAGTAACTACGTTTGGTAAGAATGCAAAGAGACACCATATGTATGCAGACAAATATGGCACCTAGGTTGACTATAAAAATAAAAGCACCCATCTGTTCTTGTAGAACATGTCCAGCATTTTAATCAATATGGCAAAGTGATTTGACATATGAAACAGAACATAACATGAATTGCAGCCAATTTGTAGAGCTTTCTTCCGAGGCATCGATTTAAAGTGGATGAGAATCTTATAGCCTCTTCCTACATGTGAGTTTGAAAACCCATCACTGGTGGAAAAGTGGTGCCAGCTTGTTTATCTATTATTGTTGATTATTTACATAGTGAAATGCATTTGTAACGAATTTACTGTCACGAGATTCATGGTGCAATCCTGCTAAATCATAAGTTGGAACTGAAGGTAAAGGAGCCTTCCAGTAAAAAGAAAAATGTTTTTCTTCTTACCCAATATTACATCATCAACCATTTTCAACAATAAGGGTTCTGGATTGTGTGAGGTGAGTCACCGCCCAAGGCCTATAAACACCTATATCACATCTTTTCTCCTACCATCGCTCACTTTATCCACAAACATATCATGGTCTTAAGGCCTTAATTTAAACAGGTGTGGCCCACCTGCACTCTTTTTTGGGGTCTAGCACTTATTTGTCATCATCAGATATTTCCTGACAGCAAGCGAGAGAAAAGCACACTAACGGGAAAAAAGACAATGAGAAAGACAGAAAAACTGTCATTAAGAGAGAAAGCAGGAGCCCGCTAGTGTGAGATTGTTAGCATCAGATCAATTTATAGAAAGGTCTCGCTCTTAGGAGTCCAGCACACCAGAACAATTGTTGCCTGCACTACCCAAATTCACCATAAAACACTTGTTACGGTATCAAAGTGACCCTTTATCAGAGCCACATAACACAGCTGCCCTCTGTTCACCCCTTGCGCTTCCTGTGATGGCAACACCAGATATGGAACAAGCCTCAAACACACAAGATTGCAGCAGTAAATTACTTATGGCCCCAGGATGTAATACCTAAAGAAACGATTCAGATGCACACACTCATAAACACAAATAAAAGCACAGCTGAGGCCCTGCATTCAGCCCAAGGACATGATGCCAGAACAGCCGGTCAGTTGCATTCATCAGATAAAGCCCAAACAATGCCTAGTAGTAAGCGCCACCCTAGATAACACACATGACACATCCCGCCACCTGGAATACCGTAGAATGTGAACTCCTGTTGGTATTTATGGTCTCTGCTATCAGAGAGGGATCATGCATCTAAATATGCAATTTATGACGCACTGTACCAGCATTGCCTGCCTAAAGGAGGACGAGCTTCACTTTATTGCACCAACTGTACAGTATAAAGCATGCCATGTACCTAATGCAAATTGAATTCCAGCACGCAACTGTAGGAGATGTGGCCACTATTCCCAGTAGTTATTGTTTAATTAAACTCAAACTGCTCCTGATTGCCAAGCCTCGCTGTTCTCCTTTCTGATAATCAGAACCTGCTCCAACATTATAAAGGAGCAGGGAGTGCGGCAGTGGATTAAAGAGGCCTGAGGTGGATTCAGGACTACGCAGCCTTGGTATTCGGCATGCTGATATTTAATCGCACCAGCCATAGGCTTCTGAGCAGTGCTTTTGGCACCAGCACTCATTATTTTACAAATTAAGCACTGGCCATACCTGTCAAATACCAAGCACCACCCAAACCTAACCCCACAGCACAACAGCCATAAGGCCTGGTGGGAGTATTGTAAAAGGTGGAGGATGAAAAAGAAGACAAAATGTATTTACAGAATGTGCCCCCAGCACTGGCGCAGACATCTGCAGGACACCAGAGCTTCAGGCAAACAGAAACACAGAACTCCCATTTAAGTCAAGAGTAAATAGCACTCTAAGATAAACTTTACACGAGGACAAGCAGGAGGCACAAGACACAAGCATGCATGTAAGTGGGGGCATGAGGAGTGGGGTAGACAAAAGACAATGAGCACAATGCAAAACAAAACACAGTTAGCTAGACTTCCACAGGTATCAGTTAAAGAAGCCAATGGCTGATACAGAGGGTGGGAAAGGCAAGTGTGTCATGGAAGACTAGGACTCTGAGTAATGAAGATTAACAGAAAGTACCTGAGCCATGTTGCACCAAGAAGGCTTTGGCATAGTGTTATTCAGTCCGAGTTTCATTTCTAAACAGAGGTCACATAGGCAGTTGCTATGACTCCCCATGCTGTAGAGCACTACAAGGCACTACACCAATGCAGCCAGCCCTGTACTGATTTACAGCAGATCTAGAGTCCGCACCTCGAAACAAAGTAGGGAAAATGCCCCTAAAAAGTATCTTGTCTAAGGAGTCAGAATATTTTTAGACAGTCCTGAAAAGGATGGATGCAAGAGCAGGTATTTCAGGCACAAAGACTAATGAGGAAAAAATGAACCAAGTTTAGGCTTAGAAAATAAACAACCTCAAATACATGCACAGATGTAAGGATTCAAGCTGTAAATGAAACACGGCAAAATTGCCTTGCATATACAGTATACTGTTAGACAATATGATAGGAACATTGAGTGTCAGAATATCATGCACAAAATATCATGTGGTGCCAGCTTTGAAATTTAAATCTGCAGTGTCCTGCATCAAACAGTTGTCTTCCGATCCCTCTCCTGCTGTGCAGTGCTGGTTTGTTTGCTCCATATCTGAGCCATGATATTTTTGTGACAGGCATGTTTAGTGCCTGTTGCAAAAGTGCTGCATCAATTTGTTTTATTTTTAGACTGAGAAACACTAAAATAATTTTCCCAATAGATTGGTATATCGAAAGATTTTTTTGGTATTGGTGTGTGAGGTTGTGAAGCCTAAGAGCTTACAATGTCACATATGCAACAATACTTCAGCAAATATAACAAGCATCGGCAAATGCAATAGGTTTCGCCTATGTGAGTAATAATATTTTTTGGGGGTAAGTTTTAGGTTGGTGAGTAGTTGTGCAATATAAGTTAAAGAAACTCCATAAAAGTGTTATGACTTGTTTTTTGAGAAAGGCAATATATTGTGCAGTAACTGGTGGTTATATAAAGCGGTCCTGTACCTTCGGGTGATGTTGGCACAATATAAAACCGGCCCTAAAATAAAATTGGGAAAAGCAGGTTTAAATGAGTAGGCAATTAGTTACCTGTGTGCTTGTATGAAGTAACTGATGGTAATAGAAAGCGCTCCTATACCTTTGGCTATATAAAACTGACCCCAAAATAAAGTTTCAAAACACAGGTTTGAATGTGGAGGCGATTTGGGGGGTGTATGGGATCTATGCAATGGTGATAGTGAATTTGTCCTCTGTGTTCTGTTTGAGCAAGGCAAATTATAAGTAAGGCTCCCGGTTTTCCGTCTTTACTGATTTTTACAGATAATTGCACACAGAAAACAAAGTGTTTCCTGTCTGTATTTATTTTTAAAAGCGGAAAAATGCATAAAAGTGTGCTTCTTGTGGGTGACTCTCCATGCTGTTTTTCGTGATTTCTAGGACAACAGCTGAGCAGATAGGCAGCATGGAAAGTTAAAAATAGATTGAGATTTCAATAACTGAAGGTGTTCTGAAAGGTGATGTGTAATAAATATTGTTGGGTGAAAGGTACTTTTTAGTAGCTGATTATGGCATGCTGAAAGTGTGTTGGATGTGTGATGTGAGGACTGTCTATTGTACTCTAGTTGCAGGGTGAGTCAAGGATTTAGGTGATGTTTGTGCACATCCATAGTCGTTAGGAAGGCAAATCATAGGTGTCTGGTTCACTGGGCAGGAAGGTGTCTGTATGTGTTTGTATATGTATGAGTGAGTGTGAGTGGCATCTTCTATTTCACAATGTCACAAACTGACCTACTTATGGGAGAGTATTGTGTTCTATATCATTGCAAAGAACTGCTTGCATGTTGAAAAGTGTATAAGGCCATGATTAATGGCACAGCCAGTGGCTATTCAACATCGTGAAAGTGGGACTGGTGTGTACATAAGATGTGTACGCGCCACATGTTTGTGGGTCTTCACTTTCCCTTAAATAAACAAAATGAGGCATTTTGGATTTCACAGGCGGTAGCGGCATGGGGAGATAGCTGGCCAGATTGACAGAAATACATTGCTCTTTTTTCCGGATGGGTAACTGTTAGAAATGGGGGTCTCTAGTTGGCAATGGTTTGCTCCTTTATCCAAGTTGGGACCCTTCTTCCTAGTCAAGATAAGGGGGATACACTTCTAAACTAACCCCTGCTCACCCCTTTGGTAGCTTGGCATGAGCAAACAGGCTTATCTCAGAGGCCGTGTGTAAAGTATTTGTGCATGCATACAGTAACACAGTGAAAACACTACAAATGGACACCACACCAAATAAGCAACACTTTATCTAAGCCAACAAGACCAAATACAACAAATATCCAACATACAATACTGTAAAAATAGTTACTTTGCGAGATAACCTTCAATTTGCAAGAATAGCTGAAAAACACAGTTCTTCCGAGTCGGTAGCTCCGTCTGGGGCTACCACAATGCTGAAAACGAAAGAGTCTAACAGTTCCAGCCGATTGCGTCGGTACGGGCAAGCTAAAGCGTTGACAGACTCATAGACAGTACCTTTCTCGTTGCGGCCGATCCCGTGGGTACGAGTTGGTCGGGGCAACAATCACAGTTGCGATATGAAGTCGAAGTGGTGCAGCGTGCAGTGCCTCACGGTGCAATGCTGGCAGCAGCTCAGTGACGGTCATCCAACGGCGTCGGTGCGGCCAAGGCTTATAATGCGTAGTGAGGCGGTGCTCGATGCAGTGCTGGCAGGTCACGGTGTAGGCGACGGAGCCGGTTGATGTTGCGGTCGGGCAGCGACAGTGTCGGTGACGTCTGGGCAGAGTGAAACGAGGCGATGTGGGGTGCGGTGCCCAAAGCACGCGGTGCAAGCAACGGCTCGGTGACGGTCGCCCAGGGGCGTCGGTGAGACCAAGAATGCACTGCGACATGCGGTGGTGCCTTCAGGACATGGAACCAGCGACGGACTCAGTGACAGAGTCGGTTGCTCTTTTCTTCTGCGGCGACTGAAACCAGCAATTCCAGAGACGTGCCCAGAAGTATGGGGAAGTCTTTGCTGTTCCTGAGACTTCTTGAACAGGGGGCAAAGCTCTACCTCAAGCCCTTAGAGATACTTTGTCAAGCAGGATACACACACAGTTCCTCTCCTTGGCAGAAAAAGCTACTGCAGGCCAACCCCAGACAGCACACAGCAAAGGGGCAGTACTTCTCCTCCAGCTTCTTCCAGCTCGTCTCCTTGGCAGAGGTTCCTCTTGGATTCCAAAAGTGGTCTAAAAGTCTGGGGTCTGGGCCCCACTTTTTATAGCACAAATTCCTTTGTTCTCTGGTGGCAGAGAAGCTCTTTACCCAGCCAAAGCCAGTTCTGTCCTCTCTGGTGCAGCTGCCCGGCAGGAGCTGGAGACAGCATTGTCCAAGGCAGACCAGGCCCATTCAGGTGTAAAAGAAATCTCCTCCCCCTACTCTGAATGCAGCCCACGTCTATTCAGCCCAGCCCTGACTCACCCTGAAAAGGCAGGACACACCTCACCCCCCCGAATGGCTTTCTGAACAGAAGGCATGTCCCCAGCCCCTCTCATTCCAAAGCCAGACAGTCAATACACAACCCTAGCAGAGGCACAGAGGATGGCTAAGCAAGAAAATACCCACTGTCTAAAAGTGGTATTTTCAAACACAGAATGTAAGAATCCTCCTTACTAAAAGATGCATCTTTACGGTCTGAGTTCAGGCATACTAAACTTTACCTTCCTATCTTGTCCCCATGGAAAGTTATATTTATAAGCTGTTATAAATATACTCCAATTCCATCCTATGGGACAGATAGCCTTTCAATAGTGAAAACCAAAATTGGCAGTATTTCACTACCAGGACATGCCACCCACTTCACGGCATGTCCTACCTTTCACATACACTGCACCCTGCCCACAGGGGTATCTTGGGCCTCCCTTAGGGGTGACTCACATGGAAGAAATGGGAAGGTTAGGGCCTGGCAAGTGGGTGCACTTGCCAGGTCAACATGGCAGTACCAAACTGCGCACAGACACTGCAGTGGCAGGCCTGAGACCCCTTTGCAAGGCTGTTTGTGTAGGTGGCACAATCAGTGCTGCAAGCTCACTAGCTTTATAAACAAGCAAGGCTTGGGTCCGTTAACTACCTGGACTGGACCACTTAAATAATATCAAACAAACCTAGTGTCCAAGTAGACTGTTACTACCAAGTTAACTAGGACCTTAGACCAACAATTCTAAAGTCTCCATGCTTTATTTCGCTTAGTTTGTAGCTTTTTAGCAAAGACAAAATTAAATCATTTTGTCTTTGGCATAATTTGGGCAACACATCATTTGGATGCACATTATCATATGATAAACATTTGTACAAAAATGCACATAACACATCAAAACAACACAATTGTGAAAAAACACAATGCAACAAAGTCAAAACAAAAATGTGAACGTACATAGACACTCGATAAACAATGCAATTGACCAGTCCCAAAATCAAGGCTTGCACTAGGCGGACACTATCTTGTTTTGCACCAAGGCATACGCCTGTTGTCCTGCCTGTGCGATGAGTAATAGGGTCACACAGTTTCAACCAGTGTTAACGGAGGGGGGGGGGGAGAAACACTTCTAACTCATTCCCTCGCGGCACACCCTGTGTCGGTTAACCCATACTCTGGAGTCAACGCGTTTCGAACCCCAACTTGCTAGGGGGTTCTCCTCAGGGCTCGGACTCGGTCTTGGGCGCTAAAATCAAAATGACAAAAATTTGTGATATAAAAACAGAACTACCCTGTTCCAGGGCTACACTTGTCAGTACAAAACCTTGCATTTTGAATATGTACCTGTTTTCTGACACTGACTAGATCAGGGAGGGGGTAGTGATCCTGTTGTTCAGGCGAAGAGGCTACAAAAAAATCCAGGGTAGATCCGTTACATATGCAATCAAAAAATGTGTGAAGTGCAAGAGTCTACCGCAATTCACAGAGGAGAAAGGAGAAGAGAAGGTGATTCCTACCTTGCTGGCACTGAAAAGCGAATTGAATCAGTTCCTGGTATACATGTAGTTGTGTCAATGTCCCTGGGATCTAAAACAACAAATAGCGTGGCCTCAATGTTAGCGCTCTGCTCAGTATGTATCACACTCTGTTGCGGATAATTAGAATGCCCGACCGTGTGGAGTAACATTACACCAGGTGGCTAAGGGAGAACTTGAGTGTTAAACAGAACTTCCCTTCAAGGGACCCCGGGCCGGCATACACCGTGACTGCGACTTGGACGGGCTCGTTGCTAATGTTCAATTTCACCAGGATGGGCTTGTTGCTACTGTTCAGTTTCAAATTAGATATGTAAACTCTGTAAACAGAGATCAAAGGCCAATGTTACAGCGTATAGATTGCCCCTCACACCAGCGGGGGTTATTTACAAAGCGCGGAGCAGTCGGGGTAACCCGGCATAAAATACTAAACGGCTCAAGGGCCTCTTCCTGTAAATTATGCGCAGTCTAATATCCTTGAGGCACAAATGTCACTTGCCTGTATTTCGAAAAAGGTTGAGCAAATGCCTTTCAAGCCACCACGCTGATCCTGTTCGAACAAGCGGCGAGGAGGCGAGCTAAGAACCACTGAATAAGTAAAGCCAGGAATGGATTCCTGTGTATCACCAGCCGAAGTGCATTGTGGTACACATGGTGTAAAAAGAGTGAATGCCAAAATTGAGACCCTACATAAGTTGGTGAAATCTACAATTTGGCAATTTCAGAGAGCTCATTTAGTCAGTGGAGGGCTGTGTCGAATTTCATGATGAGGAATGCCTCTTTCTGGGCTAAAAGAGCTTCAGGGTCACCACCTCTTGGGTTAGCTTTTATGACAGATAGAACAGTCCAACGAAAGTCATTTTGATTGTGTTTCAAGGTGACAAAGTGTTCAACCATCGGTGCAGTAAGAATTTTATTCTTCAGCCTGGAACAGTGCTGGACAATCTGTTGGCGCACTTCTTGGCTGGTTTTCCCAATGTATGTTTTTTTACAGGGACATATGATGGTGTACACGACATTTTTGGATTTACAATTTGTGAAATCATTGTGGCGCCAATGTCTTTGCCCGTCAGTGAAAAGAGTTCCTTCAATAGTGGAGTTGCACACTGAACAAGTCCCACACTTGTGATGCCCTTGTATGGGCTGTAGATTGAGCATAGTGTGTAAAGGGTCTGGTTTTTTATATGTTCCAGAGGAGCTAGTAATTTGTTGTCCAATGCTCTGGTTCTTTTTTAACGCAAATAGTGGGGGCCCGATGTTGGGAATGGTTCTCTCAATCAAGTGCCAATTACTACGGATAATCTTCTTCACAGGATTGGTGTGAGGTCCAAACGTGGAAACGCAGACAATACGATCAGTGGGAGTTTTGTTCTTTTTTGTCAGAAGGTGCTCCCTGGGTGTGAACCAGGCTCTTTTCAAGGAGTGTTTCAGGAGTCTGTGGGGGTAACCTCTCTCCCTAAGTTTCTTAACAAGTGACTCCGCATGAAGCTGAAAGTCCTCGCGTCTGGAGCAGTTGCGCCTTATGCGCAAAAATTGCCCGTAGGGCAGATTGTTCTTGAGGTTTCGAGGGTGGTAGCTTCTGAAATGAAGGGCATTGTTTTTATCAGTGGGTTTTGTGTGCAGCGTGGTAATTAACCCATTCGGTGATGTTTTGACATTGACATCCAGAGAAGGGAGGTTCTTTTTGCTGTGCGCCAGACTGAATTTTATATCGGGACTGCGATTATTCAGCCAAGTATGAAACTCCTTCAATGTTGACTCAGACCCCTCCCATAGGCACCACACATCATCGGTGTATCTATACCACTGCCTGATGTGGGCGATATATGGATTATTCTGGTAGACCCACTGCTGCTTATATTGGGCCATATACAGTACCGCCATTTCCGGCGCAAAGGGACAACCCATGGCTGTCCCTTTGATTTGCAGGAAGAATTCGTCATTCAATTTGAAAAAGTTTCGCCGTAATGATATTGATGCCAGTTTGAGAATGAACTCCGTAGGTACCTGGTGTGGTCTAGTTCTAGACTCTAGATATACTTCCATCGCGTCAAGCCCATCCTGCTGGGGAATCTGTGTATAGAGGGATGACACGTCCATGGTTACCAACACATGAACGTCAGGGTTGAAGAAAAAGCCTTCAATTTTATTAATAAAATCCATAGTATCCTGCAGATACGAGGGGACTTCCAGAAGAAATGGTTTCAGGAACACGTCCACATACTTGGACAGCGGTTTTAAATGGAATCGCACCCGGACACGATAGGGGGGCCGGGCGGATTAGTTGCATCCTTATGAACCTTAGGCAGGAAATACAGTACAGGGGGTCCATGGGTGCTTTTTGGTCTTGCGCCTAGAGTTGCAGTGCGCAGCACTGCTCGCGCAGCGCAAGACTTCTTGTAGGGGCTTCAGAAAGCTGACCAGATGCTCGTGCGTCATGGCCTTTTCTGTGAGGTTACCCGCACGGCTGGCATCTGTTTCCAATTATCGTGCCCAGACGCGGGCGCGATAATTGGAAACACATGGCGGCCGTGCGGGTAATCGCAAGCAAAAGGCCATGACGCACGAGCGTGTGGTCAGCTCAGCAGGCTGCTGCGCTCGCTCGCCCCCGCTCCTCTCTTCAAAGCTTTGTTTTAGTTGCTTTTTTAATTTTCTTTTAGCGCGCGCGCGCACACAACTCCCGGGCTTGTTTATTCTGTGAGCCCTGTCCGGCTTGGCCTGACAGGTTCCAGCAATCTTTCACTGTCAGCGGATGCCACTTTCACTTTTGCGGCCGTGCGGCCGCGTCACTTTCACGGCCGTGCGGCCAATGCTTGTTTGCATCACTAGTTCCCCCTTGTAGTGACCCCTTCCCTGCACCTCAGTAAGCGTTACTTCTTGTGAGTGGAGTGTCGGATATCTTTGACTGTGAAGTTTTTAGCCTACTGTATGTGTCTTGGGAGGTACTGGTCGAGTTTGACCAGAATAGAACACCTTTTATAAGTAATAATAGCTTGTTTACTGTTGAGCAGAGGGTTTTATATGTTTCATTTTCAAGTTTTATGTTTTTGATTTTCAAGTTCTTATGTCAATTGTTATATTTATTTTTATCTGTGGTGTATTTTGTTAGAGTAAAGTGTCTCTGTGCCTTCACTACTGTGTATGCTTTAATAAAATATTAAAGAAAGACTTCGTTTGAGGGTGATCCCTTACCCCTTTCAGACTGGAAAGGGGAGCTGCTCCAACTGTGGTAACAGTGGTAAGGGGTCAGACAGGAGCGAGTGACTGCCCTCAAACCCAAGAGTTCAGCTTCTAAGCGCTAGCATGTAACTGCTGTGCACCTCTGCGTCTCCCCCACTCTCTCAATGGGGCCTCTCCTCCTCTGTCAGTCACTCTAGCTCACTCCTAGGTGCGCTTGCATCTCGCTCACTCCACCATGGGGCCTCTCCTCTGTCAGTCACTCTAGCTCACTCCTAGATGCGTGGTGACACCCACAGGGCCTCAGTGCGCAGACAGAAGGATGAGGAGGCGAGACGTGCAGCCAGCCACGTACCCTGGGTCCCCCTCCCCAGAGGACTGGGGCTGGGGGGCATCAGCTAGAGGCTCAAGGCCGCATGAGTGGGCGGAAGGAAATTGATTGTTATTGGCCAATTGAGCGAAGGATTAGAGAGAAGCAGCCGCGAACAAGCCTGGCCCGGGGGCACAGAGCTGATGCAAACCGGAAGCGCCAGAGAAGGGCTCGTTGGTGGCGGGGGTCCATTGCCACCCTCCGCGCTGGCAGAGTGTACGTCAAGCCATGAGGCATGTCCAGGCCCTGGGCTTCGAATGGGGCCTCGTGAACACGGCCCAAGTCCCTGCTGACACACCCTGTCATCTTGGACGCAGCACGTTCAGCTCTGGGGCACATCTGTAAAGCGGGAGCGCTTGGAAATGTGCGAACTAGATAAAAGAGGCAGTATTTGTGATTTGACCACCATGATAAAGCTCTTTTAACAGAAGTGCGCATAGTTGCTAGTACTCATTAATTAAAGGTTTTATATAGCGCTACGTGTCTCCAGGGCCAGCCCTAAATCGGATTAACTGGGACAGGGCCCTGGGCGAAAAGAACATTTGGTCTTTGTTGTGGGGGCGGGGGTCGTTGCGGTGTGAAGACGGGAGGTGAGAGGATGATGGGAGGAGGGCAGGGGGTTGATGGGGTGCCAACAAGTACCCTGAGGTACATTTAGGGCCCATTACAAGGTCTTTAACAACCAGACCCGATTGAGACCACCTGGGATGGATGCGAAATCAGGGGCAGCAATGGAGGATCACCGCCCACCCTGCCAGCATCCTCCAAATCATGAGTAACAACAAGCATTGGCATAGCCAATGGTCTCGCCTTTGGGATCTTATAAGTGTTTAGTTATCCAGCATAATATCCTTGGTGCAACAACATCAAGTGTTGCATGGCTAAACACTTATAAGGTCCCAAAGGCGAGACCTATTGGCTATGCCAATGCTTGTTTATAAGGTACTCAGATTCCTTGGGTCCTAAAATCCCCCTCCAAGCTCACTAGCAGCATTTGATTTACAGGCCCTGGGCACACACAGTGCACTGTACTAGGAACTTATCAGTAAACCAAATAAGCCAATTATGGAAACACTAATCCATGACAACAATTTACAGAGGGACACTTTACACTTTGGCACTGAACAGCAGTGACAAAGTGCCCAAAGCAAAAACACAGGAGACAAAGGCAAAAATACAGGGGAAACCCACGCCAAGGATGCCAGGTCTAACAGTAACATTTTTAAGTTGTCCGCTGGGAAAGAATGCACTCTAATAGTAGCCAAAAATTAGATGATAACTCAAGTTTCTGGACAAGTAGCAAACCAGCTGACACCAATTGAAACAGTTTTAGCTTGTGAAAGCCATATTTATCCACTGTCTGGAATATAAAGGGGATTGGATGGCGATGCGAAGTTGTGAATTCCACGTTGAGAGGATCTTAGGCACGGGTCAAGAAATCAAAAGAAAAGCAGCCTGTCAATACGTGTCCTTGCAGGCAGGTCAAGATAGGGCAGATTTATTTTTTGGGTAGGGTCTTATATACCTTAGAATTTTCAAAGGCAAATAGGCAAATAAGGTTTAAACAACAGCTTAGTGTGGTAATAAGGTGTAACTCGAACTATGGTGTGCCCACGAAACCCTAAACGTTGCTTCTCTACGTCAGATGTGGTGCCATTGTTGAACAGTCACTTTTTGACACAGTGCTTCAGTTCCCTGTTCACAACAACTGATAGCACTTACAGGACAGCATTATATAAAACCTCACAAGCACAATTTCAGAGAGTGCAAGCTTTATGTATGTTAAGTACGTACTCATCAGTTGGGGTGCCTCAGTAACCACCATGTCACCAGTCTCCCATCTACCGTTGATCTTAATTATTGATTATAATCCCGCCAGTTGTCACCGGATTGCACTGCACTAACTGGCTGGTATTAGCATAAGATGCTGGACGGCTGAAGGGTGGTAGTGGTGACAGTTGTCTCAACAAGTCTCAGTCAGGGAAAAGGAGACAGAGAAAAGGAGAGGGCAGACGAGTAGGGACAGGGCAATACAGTTGTAGCAGGGCAGTTATTGGTAGCGCTTTCATGGATGGCAGCCTGCTCAAATGTAACACTGGACTAAAGCCCAATAAAAGGCCCGCAGGAGGAGGTCACCGAAAGTTGCACATACTTGCACACACCGACAACAGCATGGCCAGACCAAGCTGCCTCTTGAAAATCAAGACACCGCAGTCTCAGCCAGTGATTAGGCTGTCGGCAATATATTAATAAAACCGAGCTATGGATTACAAGATGAAGAGCTCATAGCACTCCAATATGCATCAAAAGTCAGTGAGCATATCTATGCTTTTTAAAAAAAACTTGTTGATACAGAAGTGCCTTATCAGTCATTGTGTGCGACTGTGACTTATATGCCAACAAGGTACTGCTTCTAGTCATGTTACCAAAATCTTCCCTGAGACTTGCACTGCACATAAAGCTACCTCACCGGGCAATTGCCCGCGTCTATATCTAAAGCAGTTATCTGACCAAATAGGTTATGAGAGTAAGTACACAAACACGTTAGGCAGACGTGTAATGCTTGCACCAAAAATGCTCTTAAACAACTGAGAGTCAGTGACAAACACCATGTCCCAACCAAATGAAATCTATCCCAAATGCTTGTTGTAGGAAAGTAGGATCTGCTTTAATGGTTTCACCTACTTTTTGCCTAGTGCTATACTGTTTCTGACTAGTCTGACTGGGATCCTGCTAACCAGGACCCCAGTCTATGTGCTTTCTCCCCTAAATTGGTTATGGTAATTACTTAGGCACATCCCAGATTGGATTCTGGTGTACCCTTATAAGTCTCTAGTACATGCTACCGAGGTACCCAGGGCATAGGTACACCAGGGGTCCCCCATGGGCTGAAGCATGTATTATGCCACTTAATTCTTCAGTCTAACCCCTCTGATAACACATTCACTATATAGGTACAGATAGAGGGAATAACAACTGCATGGTCTCAGTCATAGCACAATTTAGTCCTTCTCTTTTTGTGAGTCTAGATGCTTTCATGAGGGGAGTCAGAGGAGGCTCACTCCCTTGTCTCTTAACGTGTGGTTTTTTACCTGAAGGAATCTCCCTTGAAGTGAAGGAGTCACTTCCCTGCATCTGCAGGCACCTCAACAAAGCTGACTGGTCTGCTGATCCTGAGCTCCCACGGACTCTGAAAGGTTCAGCAACACAGGTGGTGGTTCTTCACATCTCTCGAGGCCTGCCCTGTCCTCTCACCAGGTTTGAGACCAGTATCCCTCGTCGGATCCGCAGTAACCGAACCCCTGTGCACTGCGTTGACCTGCTGTTGCAAAGGCTTGTTGGCTTTCTTCCTCCAAGATCTTCGGGTTTCAAGTAGCCCAAACCTCATGCATCTCCTGTGACCAAGATCTTTGTCCTCACTGCATCACATACACCGTGGGCCTGCATCTTTGGTGAGCTGCTCGAGGTCCTCTTGGGACTCCAGTGCCTCCAGCCGGTGGGTCCTCTTGAGTGTATACTTTGATTTCAGCAGGCTCCCCTGATTGCTCGGGCCTGGCCTGACTCCCCTGTTTGTGGTGAGTCACCTGGCCCTTGCTGGTCCCGACTCTGCACCTTCGTCGCTTTCCACATTGTTTGCAGCTGCCAAGGCTTGTTGGTGCTCACGACGGACAACGACCTCTCAACTCTCGACATCCAATGTGGGACAGCTCATGAACGTCTCCTTGTCTTCCACAGCGTCGCCTGGTCCGCACAGCTGCAGCTCCAAGGTCACCGTCAACTCTCCTGCAACATCTGAAATCGGTGGGCATTCGTCTTCCATGCCTCATGTCACTCCTGAATGGCATAGACTCTGTCCCCTCTGCTTGCAGGTACTTCTCATCTTGAATCCACCTTTGGGTTCCACCGGACACTTTCGCCTTATCCAGCAGCTGCATCTTCCTGAAGTTCTCCATTGAGTTCGACTGCGGTTTCCGACGCCCCTTCACACCTATGCACCCGGCTTCCCTGGTGTGGGTATCCTGGTTCCTAGGGTATCCACGGGTGGAGTGGCCCTCCAACCTTCTGTCTTCCACGGGGTTTCTTCAGGGTCCACTTGGAAGGGTCCTTCTTTAAAAATGCAACCGCAACTTACCCATTGACTTGTATTGAGCCCGCGGTCGTGTTCCCACTCTGCACACGGCCTCCGTGGGGTTCCTGGTTACTTACCTCGGGTGGTTCCTTTGGTCCCCGGCACTTCTACGTCTTCTGGGAATAGTCTTGACTTGAGTCGTGGTTCACATAAAACTATTTTAGTATATGGTTTGGTCTCCTCCTGGCGACCACTGTGTATTCGTGCTACTTACCTGTTTCTTTGCAAAGTATTGTGTGCATTGTGTATATCTCCGGTCAGGAGATATTTGTATGTGTTAGTGAGTGTCTTATAATAAATACATATTTTTATAAATACACTGTGTGATTCTTTTTCACTTAATCTATACCAATAAGATTATGCTCTGGTGAAACAAGCTGCTTTACACTCCTTCTGGACTAAGCCTGAAGGCTGCTCTCCACTGCTACCATTTAGAGAGCTTTCTAAGGTTGTCTAAGACCACTAAAATCACCATAAGGGTTGTCTGGATTAGTGTGTGTCGCAGTTTCTTCACTGTGGGTAGGTGATTGTGTTGGGCCATGGAATAGCTGCATCCTACTGATCAAGGGCAGACAATTGTGCTCTGTTTAAAAGGAGAATTGTGGGCATGGCCAAGGTGGTGGCAGAGTAAGGTTTGCCCTCTCCTCTGCCCTGTCCTCTGGCATTAGACCAATCTGGCAGGATCCAAGCTTTGCTGCACCAAATCAGGACTAGGTTAAGATGCTCAAACCTGTGAGGCACCGGATGAACTCCTACTGAGATATTGGTGAGGCCGTAAGCACCATCAACGGGCTGAAGAAGAGAAGCCTGGCTAGCAGACAAAAAGGCAGTTTGCTCGCAGCTGGTGAGTCCCATACTCTTAGCCTGGTGTGATGGAAGCGATGGGTGCCGTGGAGTAGCAGCACAAAAAACCTTGGAAGAGTGAGGGCTAAGAGAGGTGACTGGACCCCATGGAGTGAAGTCAAAAAACCATGAGCAGAAATATAACAGGAGATGCGAGAGGTACAGCAGCCTCCTCAGCCAGAGAAAATGTGCCAGTGGAAGCCTGACCTAAGTAGCATAGGAGGTTTGGTGGGGCCTATGGCAGTATTCATGCCAGTTGCAAGAGGTACAAGTGAGCAGTGATTGAGCCAACACAGAAGAAGCACTCAACAAAATTACTAGTGGAGGTGAGGTGATGGATCTCTAAAGAGAGGGAGGAGTTGTACAAAAATCATGCCCATGGAAGAGACATGGAGTGAGAGTCCATGGCCTGTCAGAGCGAGGAAAGAGACTGACAAGGGATTGACCGGGCCAATGCTGTTGACATTCTGGGACCTGGGGAGCTGCCTTCATGAAACCAAAGCACCACCAAAAGTGACAGGCCAGCTGGGGAAGGCTGCTGGTCTGGAACAGAATAGGTAGGCTGTTCTGTTTTCAGTGTTTATGTTTTATAGATTTCAGTGTTGTTTTTGCAGTGTTTTCCACACTTTTTGAAATCAGTACTTGTCAGTGTTTATTTTGCTGTCTAACCTCAAAATAGAAAATACTATGTTATTCCAATGTTTACAAATCATGTTGTTTTTAAAGTAATTATTATAAAGCAAATATTTAATTTAAAGGAGAAGCAATGCAGAGTATGTAGTGTCTTCCCTTTGGCAGTGTGTTCAAAGGACCTATGTTAGACTGTTTTAAGCAAAGAAGGTTTTGCACTCACATCTCATAACCCTGTCTTTCTCATTACCTTTCACACTAACTCTGTGAGGACTCTGGTTTACAGGACTAATAATGGATTAAAAAAGTAAGAGAGCTATATTCAAATGTTTTAATTAACAAATTCTTGGGCACAGTTGCGGGTCACTCACCTACTTCTTACTGAATGCTATGACATTGTAGGGAGGTGGGTCAAGTCTGTTAACAGCATAATACCATGTGAAACCATTACAATTTTGAACTGCACCAGGGGTATTTCTAGCCCTGAATTCTAAGGCACCTGCAATTTGGTGACTTAAGCACGGTGGTCATTGACTTTCTGCACTCTTTTCCTGACTACATTGAAGTGGTGGTGCTGTTGTAAGGACACTCATAGCTACCAAGTGTCCCCATGGCAAATGTCTCACTTTAACTCAGCCCTGACCTTTTAACAAACATCACATTGTAGTCTGGGTCTTGAAAGTTTGCTGTTAACATTGTAGCTATGGGCTCACACACTTCAAATGTAAAGTACAGTTGGGTAGAAAGCTAGCATTGGCTTCAGGTATAACAATGAGACATCTTGCAGATATGAATTTTGTTGGTATGTGGAAAGTTTTGTGTCATGTTTTTATCACTGTCCCATGTGCATGGTGACAGCACTCTTTTCACAGGTACCTGTCACTAAATCATACATTGAGCAATTAAAGCGTTGGGTGTTTGGCAGTTGACCTATCAATACTGACTCGTTAGAAAAAGGGTTGATGTATCAAAGGGTTTTATCCGTTCTGTGAGTAAATGTGATAGTACATATTGGCCAATATTCTCGCGAGCCAGCCATTTCTCACATAAGTGAAAACAATTACGCACTGCCAAAAGATCAAATATGATTTTAATATTCCAGAACCACATTCTCTACAGTGTATAAAATAATTAGATCAGATCTAAAACATGCCTCTAAACACTACACCTTTAATCAAAGCACACACAACTGGAGGAAGCAAAACAAGGAAGAAACAATATTTTAATGACATCCTTAGACAACAAAACTCAAGCATGTTAGTTTTAGACAAGTCTTTCTTGATGCTTTCTTGTATAACAAAATTCCATTGTATGCCCCCTTCAGGAAGTAAACAATTATTCATTCTAGCTCACTTTCCATTCTTTTAAGGGCAATTTAATTTGTTGTTGTGTAGCTATATATCAGTGTTCACATATTTACACTGATGGGGGCTATTTTCCTTTCAGTGGGGTTTTATCAGTTATTATAGGTTTAAACCTAAAAAGGGGACAAAGCCTGTGAGACCCATCGCCTACATACAAATGGAGCCTGTAATTCATCAGGTGTGATGAGGGAGATGTTAATGTGCACATCTAGCACCAAGAAACTCATGGTGTGCCCAGATGCCAGGGAGGCCCCACCAACAGGTGAACCCCCAGTAGTCAGGGCCCATGGGAACTCAAGGGACAGCCCTGGTGGTTACAAGAGGCTGTATGAAGCAGCTATTCCAGAATCAGAAAGAAGAACTGGTCGCACTCAGGGAAGAAACTGGGTAAACACCTACACAATGTCAAGGGGGAAATGGAAGACCTGTCTGAGAAGGTTTTCCAACTAGAAGAGGCTATAGATGGCAAATATAGAGAACAGGAGTTTCTGTCACAGGACATACTCTAACTTAAAGAACAGAACATTATCCTTTGGAGAAACTGAATGATCTTGAAAATCTATCATGTTGCATTAATGTATTGAGTGTTCCTTGAGGTGCAGAAGGCTACAATAATTAGGGATATAATCAGTGACTGTTGTGGCCCTTCATAGGGTCGATGACACTATGAAAAGTTTGATAATACACACATGGTAGGTCCAGGGTGGGTCGAGTGTCAACCCCCGGACATCCTTACTAAGGTTCACCCCCAAAAGATGAAGAAAAAAATAATATCAGCCACTGGAGCTCAAGGAGATTTTGAATTCGAATAGTGCAAACTAGCTCTTTACCAAGATATTTCTCCATTGGCATTGCAGAAACAATAAGAACAGAGAGTTCCATTCTATTACTGACTTTCTAAATACCAATAATGTAGCCTATAGTTGGAGCAATTCATTCTGCGTTATCTTTACCTTAACAATCAGCAATATAGAATAAACTCTCTTAGACAAGCCAAGGACATTTTGGACAAAAAGAGGGCTGGTCCAGAAGAATGTACAAGTCGCACATTACTAAAGACCGAACAGTTCAGCAGCCAGCATAAAGAAAGGTGGAAAAAGCCAGGAAATGGAGGATCAGAGCTAGACCCTTTGCCTCACACATATGCCTGGAACATATGGTAGGCATTTGTCAGGCAAAAAGGGCAGACAGCTCCTGGTGATGAACATAATCCTGGCTCTACAACCAGCTCAGGTGCATATGACCTCACATATTACATCACTCTTGATATGCTAAAGGACATCTTTGATGACGTCGCTGGTGACATCTCAAATGACATCACTAGTGACATCACTAATGGCATCATCCAATGAATGTGACAGTTTGCTTTAAGGTTTTCTAACTGTAAGGGATTCAGCAAGCTAAACCTACACCCAGTTTTCGATCATCCCTGTAGTGCTTATGGGCGTAATCTTTCATAACATGTAGGAAATGAAGCTGAGAAGTTACCCACATTTAGTAGATATTATGATCTTTTTTAATTTATTCAGGTGTGTATGAAACTTAATGGCACTGTAGACATTATGGTGATCAGCAACTTAATAAACCTTAAATACCTTCCAAAAAGTGTTTGGTCATTATTTGCTTTAATGAAATGTGCGTGTTAAAAGCCTTTTCTGACATACAATTTTACGTCAACAACTTCACACCTATACATCAGCCATTGATAGAGCATGCACAACCAGGCCCTGTTTGTTAAAGTACCTTTCATATATCTGAAATGTGCAGGATGATGTATGCCATAAAAACACCGCTTTAGTTCATAGTGCGCCTTGAACTGTTTGTGACTGACCCATACATGATACATTATTTTTTATAACCACAATTGTATTACTTTTCAATACAAGTTTACAGATAAAAATGTAAGGATATATACCTTGTATACATCATGACGGCATCTTTGCATTCAATGGAGTCAACATACAGGAAGGTACAGGTTGCTGGTAGTACATTTTCAGTGGAGTTTGATTTGTTACCACTCAATTGGCTAGAGAAGTCCATTATTACAATATACCAGAAATGTGGTTGGGCTAGATAGTGCTCTATTTTGTATTCACTGCCCATCTTCAGTGATCTTATATCTTTTATGTATTTATTTGGTTTTGAGTTTCTTACCATGAACACCAAATCTTTTTGAATTTCTGAATTTTCCCTCCTGTCCTATACACCACCTCCTCAGCCTGCATGCACCAATCTATATTTTGGGCTCATTGTGACACTTTGGGTATATCAGTGCTCCCCAGAGTCATACTACATTCCTCTTGGCAGCTATGAGGGCAGGATAACAGAACAGTAAGGTGAACCTCGGTATTGTTTGGTTCCCCCAATTCCCCAAACGGACTACTTGGTTGTAAAATTCCCATTCTGAACCAATGTTCTAGGTTATTATTCGGCAGACCCTCATCCAAAAATGTGTCAGATTTGGGCATTCCCACATCATGTGCACTAGCATGCCAGTCTGAATGCATCCTCTCAGGCATTGGTGTATTGCTATCTTACCCATCTTATTCAGACATGTGAAAGTGTAATAAGTTTGGTGCAGTATTTTGAGCTGTATAACCGCAACCTCGCTTGGGTATTTACAGGCTTTCTCCCAGTCAGCCTCTTTCTGGATTCTCACATCCTGTTCCCATCTCCTTTTGAGTTGCTCTATCTAAGGCTGGCAGTTATGGAGCAAGGTCTGGTAAAATTGCGACATTGCATGTTTATTGAGGAGGACAGCTAGCAGTCTTTTTTCTAATGGTGATTTCTCTGCTATTTCCTGCAGTAAGGAATTGTACCTGGACAGGACATGCCATACTTGCAAGTGTTTGTAGTACTGGGAATTTGTGTCAATATTGGTGCATAACTTCATTGAATGTCATCTTATCTTGGGCTCCCCAGATAAAACCAACTTTGGACATACCCAGGAGGCCCCATGTTGGAAAACCCTCAAGTCTCCTTCTATTGGCTATGATATCAGAGTCCCACCGAGGTATAGTAACTCGCACATCCCCTGCCCTCCTGTCAGACAACATATAAGGTTCCTGTTGTCCTGTATATTTATATTCATTTATTATCAGGAGTTATGCCGCCCAGTGGTAAGGTTTCAGGTCTGGCAAAGCTGTACCCCCTTCATATTGGCCTCTAGTCAGTGTAGATAATGCAACCCTCGATGGTTCCCCATCCCAAAGCAGAGACCTTGTCACTGCATTGGTGGAGTGTAATAAACTGTCCAGAACAGCATTAGGTGTACTTTGCAACATATATAACAAATAAGGCAGTGTGACCATCTTGTTTGGTGCTTCACCCCCATCATTGATAACGGTAGCTTTCTCCAGTGTTCCACGTCTGCCTTGTGTTCCATGAGGATTCATCCAATATTCAGGCACATAAATTATTTGGGGTCTTTAGTTATAAAAATCCTCTGATATTTAAATCCACTGTACTTTCTACGGCTATTTCCCTGGGTGGTCCCTGTCGGAGATTGGGTATGCCACTGATTTATGTCAGTTTATGGTTATACCCGTGTGTCTGGTGAACAGCTTTAAGATTTACAGAACTCTGGTTATGGTGTGAACAGAATCTGCCAGGTAAAGAAGGATATCATCTGCATAAAGAGAGATTACATCCTCCCACTCGGGATCCCAGAGAACACCTCGTAAGAAGGCATCTATTAGGTCCTACCGTCTTCCCTAGTTTTAGTTGTTTTATGGCCTCTTCTACCTCCTTGGCTTTGTGCTTACAATCGCGTCCCTCACTGTCTTCAAGAATAAGACTCGTGGTAGGAATGTCTCTCACAAATGCCCAGATCTCCACTTTGGTGCATCTATTTCCTGGATAATATAATGGCTCTAAATGATTTGCAAAGACCCGTGCAATTTTAGGTGCGGATGTGACTATTTCCCCAGTTGAGATTGTCATATTCACTCTTGGCCTTCCTCTCTACAAGCTAACCAGGCCAATAACTTACTCACCTTGTTACGCACCTCATGCAGCTTGCATTGTTTGACACAGCAGAGTTTATTAGCTTCCTCCGCTAGTAGCTGACGATATCTGTCTCTCATCATTGTTATTTGGTAGGCCAAGTCTACATCAGGAGTAGTTACATACTTGCCATCCCACTTGGTTAAGCAAGTTTCTAACTCTGTAGTGATTCTAGCTTTTTCCCTATTTTATTTCGGTGATTCTAGAAATAAGTTGGCCACGAATGACCTTTTTATATGTCCTCAAACGGTAACCCCAGATAGCACTGATTACTCATGTGCAGTCATATATGTCGCTGATGCTTCCTGTCAATGTTTCTTAGTGTCCTAGTATTTAATGTTCCATGGATTCACCCTCCAGTTCCCCACTGTAGTTTTGTGTTGGTGAGCAATCTTGTGTACAGTGGGGACTGCTCAAAAATCCCTCTCTTTATTAAGTGTGTATCACGGTATTTAATTGTATGAGCCATCGGTACCTGAAAGTAGTCAAGTCTTGACATCATCTTCATTTTAATAGACACGTACAAGAACTGTTTCACATTAGAGTGTTCACCCTCCAAAGATCACTTAATCCCAGGGGATTTACAAAGTTTCTCCCATCTGTTATGTATTCCCCCCTATTGACTGGATTCTATGACCCTGTCGATTTCAGGTTGTATTGTCAGGTTGATGTTTACCCAATAATCAACAACACTCCTGGCGCTTTCATTATCCACCTTATCATCCTTTCTAATGCGCAAAGATGAAACTTCTGGAAGACCTTCCAGGACACCACAAGAATTCTACCTCTATTCCACTCTCCCAATATGGCCATGTAGCAGCCATCCAGGTTAGTACATGTTTACGTCACAGTCAATGGGAGAGATCTATGGGTTAGGATTTTCACCCCTTGGGAGTCAGACATAAACTAGGAATTACCCAGCTCTCCATACCTAACCTTTTGTATGAACTCATATTTATTACCCGTTAAATTAATTTCCTGTTTTGATATTAAATCTGGGTGGTGTTTATACAGACATTTCTGCATGATCCTTCTTTTGATCTTGTGTAACAGTCCAGTAAAATTCCACTTCAATATATGCAAGCCTGAACTTTTAGACCTATCACTGTATGATGGTGGTAAATTATTCCATTCCCACACTCATTGGTATGTGTCCTCTCTGCTGTCATTACATCTATTTACATTTCTCAATACCACAATGTGACCCCTTTGCCCCCAAATCCCCCTTACCCATGACTTCATGCTGTGAGCTCATAAACACTTGCTTCCTCAATGCTTGAGGAGTCTGCTGCCTCTACCAAACACAAACACATTTAACTTTTCACTACCCACCCTCCTACCTTACTCTTTGATCCTACATATCCACACTCATCAGGACAGAGCAGGATGCTCCAAGCTGGCATATCAACCCGGGCTGCCAAGCGTTTCTTGTCCTTCTGTTACTGCACTATCACAATTTTTGCCTACTTCCGGTGTCCATGTGACCCTGCCTTTTGTTTTCTACTGGGCGTCATCCCTCCATCCACTCCCAGGCTTTGTCCAGGGAGGTAAAGAACCATGATCTCCCTTCCGCTTGCACTCTCAACTTGGCCGGGAAGATCATGTCAGATCTCATTTATGAACCTCAAAATTAACTTTTTCGGAAGTACATTGCTGTGCTTGCACTTACTGTGTATAGTCTGGGAAAGCTATAAGTGTCAATTTTTCAAAGATCACTGGAGTGTGTAGCGCACTGCTCTCAGAAAGACATCCAACCCCTGTAGTTTAATATGCGTGCTATGAGAGGTAGCGTTCTAGTCCATGGTTTTGACTGGAGGCCAGGCACACAGTGTGTCTGTTCCATCATGACGTGGGCAGATTGGTCACCGGGTTTCTCGTTAGTCACCGCAAAGTTATTGATATAGTGTTCCATATTATACATTCTTCAGCAATATATAATGTTTATGGATTTTCACTAATCTGGAAATCAATATCTGTACCTTATAAATCTCCAGTTTATAAAGAATTCTCCAATAGTGCACTTGTGCACAGAAATGTAAGGTTAAGCTTTAGCTTTCCTCAAATATTTTGACAACAGGACTTTGACTTAGGCCACAACCTATTTGTAAAGTATGTAAGTGAATCAAACGTTTCTCCAGGACATACAGTCAATCTATGCTGCATATGTTTGTGGACTTTTTACTAGGGGTGGGCGGAATTTGCGTAGTCGCGTTACGCAAAGTTCTGCGAAACGGTAAAAAATCTCCGCGAGCTACGTAGAATTCCGCGAGCACGCGGAATTGCTTGTTCCGCCCGTTCGCGATGCGTTTTTCCTGTTCGGGGACGCTGTTTGCGTGCTCGGGGGGAAATATCTTGCGAACTTGCCCATGCGGTCGCCAATTAGCGCGGCCATCTTGTTTCACTTGTCTCGCCCGCTCGCGATGCGTGTTTCCTGTTCGTGAACGCGGATGTCCGATGGCGCGTCCGAATGACGTGTTCGCGATCGCATACTCTCGCGGTATTACGCGGCCGGCTACCAAAATCTCGTGGCGCACGCGAACGGATAGGAAAACTCATCGGCGAACGCAGGCATCCCGGTAAGTCGCTCCCACGTGCGCAAACACCCATTTTGAAAGTGCGAACAAGGAAAAAATTCCTACTTTGTATTCTATAATGATCTTGCGGATTATAGAGTAATTTCAAGCGCACTAGCTAGGATTATGTCATCAATGATATCATCACTCATATCATCGATTATGTCATCTGGAATGCCATCAGTGAAGTCATCAATGATGTCATTTAACATGCCATGAATGATGTAATATGTGAGGCCATAAGCCGAGCATGGCAGGGGCACAAGGTAGCTCACTGAACTACAACTGGAGAATTTCAGAGTTTTTTAAACGTTAGATTTTAACTGATTTCAACGTTTAACTACAATGTTACTTTAATCTTTGTGTAATTTTCAGTGAATTTCTAGGGTAATTATAAGGTAGGCTACAATCTTATTGGCATAGGTAAGTATAAAGTCATTTTAGACTTTGGCTTCTTCAGTGAATTTCATTTTTTTGTGCATGGGAGGATCATAGTACGATACCTAACTATAACGTCTCTTTAACATTTAGCTTTTTCGATAATTTCTCCATTTTTTAAAATCATATTCAGGCACCTGGGCACCTAGTCTGCCACTTGCCTGTGGCCTCCAGTTCCTGCTTGTTCCAGCCTGATCGAGTTGCTGCCGTTTGACCAAGTGACATCACCACTGCCTGGGTTTTCCTTCCTGGGTTTCCTGCTTAGTTCGTCCCACCAACAGAAGTCCCGCCAACCCCAGGACCTACTTAATGCAGGCTGTAGTGTGACTGCGCTGCTGACTTGCCGAAGGAACGCCAAAGGCAAGCCCATCTGTGCCTGGACCATGCCCATCGCCATGACTCTTGGCCCTCATGCACCATCGCCAGGCTCAACACCCTTGACCCCGTTGCCGCAACAAACATTGCCACCACGCCGACCCATGGTCCACGGTAGGACTTTTCACCTACACCCACTGCCACTTCATCTGCCACAGCATACACACCAGCCCACCGACCAGCCCCAATCTGAACACCACAGACAGTACCTAACCAAAAAACACCAACTTGCATGCGTCCTCCTCAACACATTCTCACTATCCAAACACACCACTGTGATTTGCAACCTCATCTCCACCCTCACACCTGATGCTCTGATCCTCACTGAGACCTGGCTCAACCCCACTTCCACGCCACAACAATACACAAAGGATAAAAGTCCATCCACCATGATCACATCAACAAGCCTGGAGGGGGGATCACCATTATACACAAGGAATGTATCCAATGCGCCACCACAAATGATGACATCACTCCAGCCATGGAACACCTCAACTTCTAACTCCAAACGGACAGCAAAACCTCCATCAGAGGCACCCTTGCCTACCGTCCTCCAGGACCACGTCCAGCCTTCTGCAACTTCATCGCCCCCTCACTTTAGACTCCAAGAACTACATTTTCCTTGGCGACCTCAGCTTCCATATCGGTGACCACAATGACCCCAACACAACCAACCTCCTTGACATTATGAACAACACTGGACTTGCCCAACTCATCCACAACCCCTCGCACACTGCAGGCCACATGCTAGAGCCCATCTTCACCTGCAGCGACTGCATCAGGTAAAGCCGCACCATGGAACTCATCTGGACCGACCACTCCATCATCCACTTCAACATCACCAGCTCACAGACCTCCGCCCCCAGTCTGCCCAACGCCCCTACCGCAGCTGGAGAAATGTCTCAAAGAACGCATGAATCAATGCCATCAACACCACCGACCCCATCTCCTCCATCATCCTAGACTAGCATATCAGAAACTTCAAAAATTGGATCACCAACTCCGCCAACAATGTCTCTCCCATTGGCAACAACACCCACAGAAGGTCCACCAAGTAAGCTAGCTGGTACACTGAAGACCTCAGAACCGCTAAATGACACTGTAAACATCTGGAAAGGAGATGGCACACCAACAAGGACATTACTGACAAGACCGCCTTCAAGACAGCCCTCAACCTCTACCACAGACTGTTGAGAGAATCGAAGAAAAAGGCCTTACCCTTGCTCATTGAATCAAGCTCAAATAACAGCAAATAACTCTACAACATTGCCAAAGAATTCTCCAACCCCTCAGCTGCACCTAAAAACATCACCTATTCACAGGACCTCTGCAACAAACTTGCCAACTTCTTCCATGACAAGATTGCCAACATGTACAGAACCTTCAAATCCCAGCCCAATGCCACTGACTTCTTCAAGCATGAAAGTAATTTGAGTGGTGGATATGTTAGTCAGTTATTTGGATTGAGAAGGGTTGGGGAGGGGTAGAAAAGGGAAAAAGGTTTGCGTTTATATAGCACTGGTAACCCTGATAGGGTGTTGAAACACTTCATTGGCGAGTAGCACGCTACTTTGGAACCCATAAAGGATTAGTGGTGAATTAGTATAGTGGAATATGGAAATTGAGAAGTGAACGTGTTAGTCTGTTATTTTGATTGAAAAGGATAGTGGAGGGACAGAAGAGTGAGATTTTTTTTTTTTGAGGTCATAGCAGTAGGAGGAGGCTTTTGGATGAGTAAAAAGGGATTTTTGAGGGGAAGAGTCAGAGGGGAGAGTTTATAAAGGTTTGTTTTGGGGGATCGGTATAGTAAAAAGAGGTGTCAGATGATGCAAGGAGGGTAGAGTAGGAGAGAGTCTAGAAAGGGTTATTTTGGGATCATAGTAGTGGTATGGGATAAATGAGAGAGTGGATGTAGAGGATATATTGATAGATGTTTAGGGTGAGAGATAGGGTAGTGCACTGGAAAGAGTAGTAGAAAGAAGTTTGAGATGAGTCATAAGGTTGGGCCAGAGGATATATTGAGAGAAGTATAGGCTTAGAAATAGGGTAGTGCATTTGAAATGCTAAATTAGAAGAAAGTGATAAATATATAGATCCATAAGTACATTGAAAGTATATAGATGCATAAAGGAGGTAAGTATATATAGATTAAAAATATTGATAGAGGTACAGGATGAGAAATAGGGTAGTGCATTGGATATGCTTTTTCAGGAGAAAGGTAACAGACACACAGATCCAAGTACATGGAAGGTACAGAGATGCATAATGGAAGTAAGTACATGTAGACCAAAGATGATTTTTATTTATTTATTTATTTACAACAACATAATTATTCTACATGTTTATACAAAGCAATACACAAAGATAGGTACATATCTATATTGAAAATAAATGCTTATATACAGAGGAATATGCTGTAAATTTCTGTTTGCGTATGGTGCTTATGTGGGGAAGAGCCAATTCTTGAGTAGTTTTCTGAAGATAAGGTGGTTGTCGGTGGATCTTATGTTGGGGGTAATGAGTTCCATAGTTTGGCTGCTTGAACAGAGAAGGATGTGCCACCCATGGTTTTTTTCTTGTATCTTCGTATTTTGAGGCGAGATGCCCCTTTAGAGCGTAGGTTCCTTTGTTGAATGTGTTTGGTGATTTTATTCCTGATGAAGAGCTGTCCCATCCCATGTATTGCTTTGTGGGTGATACAAAGTAGCTTGAACGTGGATCTTCTGGCAAGCGGTAACCAATGCAGGGCTTTCAAGGCAGGTGAGATGTGGTCTCGCGGTTTGATATGCAAGAGTAGTCTGGCAGCCGAGTTCTGAATCCGTTGTAGTCTTTTCATGGTCGTTAAAGGTGATCCGTGGTAGAGGCTATTGGCGTAATCGAGTTTGAACAGAACAAGGGAGATGGTAGCTTGGAACTTGTGTGGAAATCCCAAATGAGGGAAAATTCGTCGCAGCGTTTTTATAGTGACAAAGCTTGATTTTGCTAGTTTGTCCACTTGGGCATTCATCGACAGCTTGGAGTCCATGGTTATTCCGAGGTTTCTTACTTCCTTCGATAATTTAGGTGGTGATCCCAGTTCATCAGGCCAGGCGGCAAGCGGGTCGTAATGTTTCCAATCGCCACACGTGAGTATTTCCGTTTTTGAAGCATTCAATTTGAGATGGCTCCAAGTCATCCACTGATCCACGGCTCTGAGACAACTGAAAATTGGGCATTTTTCAATGTCTTTGGGGCATTCCAGTTGAAGGAGTATTTGCGTGTCATCTGCAGTTATAGCACGTGAGGTGAAATTGATTGATCAGTACCGGTAATGATTTCATGTAGATGTTGAAAAGCATGGGCGAGATGATAGAACCTTGAGGGACCCCTGCTTTTGTGGACAATGGTTTGGACGAGAAAGGTGGGGTATGGATGACATTAGTTCTGTTTCGAAGGTAGGACGCGATCCAGTCTAGAGCAGTTCCCTCTATGCCGGCTTCATAGAGTCTTTGTTTCAGAGTGTCATGGTCAACCGTGTCAAAGGCAGCCGAGAGGTCCAAGAGGAGTAGCGCAGCAACCCCGCTGCGGTCAACTGTATTCTTCACGTCATCCCAGATGGCAAGAAGGGCAGATTCAGTGCCTCTTCCCGGACGGAATCCTGTTTGGAAGTCTGAGAGTATGTCATTCTCTTCAATGAGTTGTGACATCTGGGCGAACGCTGCTCTTTCTATCAGTTTGCCCAGGAAAGGCCCATTTGTAATGGGTCTGCAGTTGTCAGGGTTCAGCGGGTCCAAGTTTGTTTTCTTCAGTAAAGGGCGTATGTGTGATTTTTTGAGTTCTTCTGGAAATATTCCGCTAGTTAAGGAATCGTTGATGATTCTTCTTACTGGAGTGGCAGCAGAGGTTGTTAAAAGAATTGTCTTGAAAGTTTGTGGTGGACAGGGGTCAGAAGGGCTGCCGGTAGGCCTGCTTGCTTTGACCAGGTCCATAAATTCATTGTGTGAGATGTGTTGGAAGGAACGGAGAGGCTGGGTTAGAGTATTCTTGGATTCTTGTTTTGTACAGGGGTTAGTGCTGGTGCTTTGTTTCTGTTTTAAGTATGAGTCCAATGTGTCTGCTTTGTCCGTGTAATGATTTGCCAGTTTGTCTGTGAAATCTTGAGTAACAGGATGAGTTCCTTCTAGGCAATTTGGTTTGCGAAATTCATTGAGTATTTTATAGAATTCTTTATTTGCACATTTAGCATTTTGAATTCTGTCTGAATAGTACCTTTTCTTGGCTTTTTTGATAGCTGACTCGTATAATCTGTTAATTTTTTGTAGGTGAAGTTTGTCTTGTTTGGCGTTTGTTTTGAGCCAGGTACGTTGCAGCTTTCTAATTTGTTGTTTTATGTCTTTTATTTCTACATTTCTCCAAGGCGCTTTTTTTCTTTTGTGCTGTTGTGTGGTTTTGAGTAGTATCAGGATGTCAAAAGCCTCCTGTAGCCACTCATATAGATTTTGAACCGAGTTATTGTTTCCAGATTTGTACTTGATGTTAGTTGTGTTTCTAAGTGTTTCAAATTGAGTTTGTTCCATGGCCGAAAGGTGGATGGATGTAAGCTAGTTTTAGGTGAGTCCCTTAATGTTGTTTTATGTTGGAAAGCAAGCAAGTGGTGGTCTGACCATGTGACTGGATTGTATTGGGCAGTGATATCTATAACCAATTTCATAAACAAGACACACTTAAGTACTTTATAGTGTTGCTCACGTGGTGACAGCACCCAGCCACCTTGGGTGCGCTTCGCCGTACTGTAGAGCAGTCCAGACTATACAAATACAAGTAATGGCACCGAAGCACACACACTGCAGTTTCTTTCTGGTCCTTGATAAGAAAGTCCAATTTAGTTGTAGATGATGATAAATTATTCCTTTTTAAATCATAGGCAGGTTCTGTACATGTTATATTCCAACAAGAAGCAGCCGACACGTGTTTCGTCCATGCAGCCCTTTTCAAGGCTAAATGTGTATCCGATTAGTACAATGCTATATGAAAGTCGTCAACCTGATAGGTTTAGTTTCGTTCCCAATGCGAAAGCGTTTGGTAAACAGTAGTGTTCAGACAGAGCCCCCAATCTGTAATCAAACAAATGTGGGTATCCGAGGGGGCAGCTGTTCCTCCGTGATTCAAAGTAGAGTGACACCGGCTCAATCGGACTGTGGTTTAAACCGCAGGACCATGATAAGCCTGCTTACAGATGTCAACGGCCAGAGTGCCAGTCGCTTTGTTTTTACTTTATTCTTAATTTAGTGTTGCCTTTGTGTTTAGATCCTAATGTAACAGCATGACATTTCTGATGCACATTCCAACTTTATCAGATGTCATTTCCTGCCATTGCTGTTGTAAATTCCATTTGGAGTGTTTTTGCTGTTCTGACTTTTGCTATTTCACAGCGTACCAGATTGTGCTATTTGTAACTGTTCTCCACTAAGTTATCCTTTTTTTAAAATATATTTTTCTTTTTTCCTTATTCTTTTCTTTTCTTCTTTCTGTCTTGACATTTTTTCTTTCTTTCTCTAATTCTTTACTTCTTTCCTCATTTTTTCTTTCTTTCTTTTTTCTATCTTTCATGATGTTCTTCTTTGTTTGTTTGTTTCTTTCTCTTTCATTCTCTCTTTTGATCTCTTTTTCTCTTCTTTCTTTCTTTCTTTCTTTCTTTCTTCTTTCCTTCTTTCTTTCTTTCTTTCTTTCTCTCTCTTTCTTTCTTTCTTTCTTTCATGCAAGAGGCTTGCAGCCAATGTTAAACTGATTGACTTTGTTAGATCTGTATTAGCCAAGACCTTTCTATTTTACTAACATTTTGTGTATAATACAGTTACTTATAGGGGTTTCACCCAAACTTCATCAATTAGTCTTTGGTTGGTGGAATTCACATTTTTCTTACCCCCACTCCAACATGCATTAACGGACAATGTATTAGCCCTCTTCAGTTTTTGGCTGACTTCACTATGAGTTGCAGCATACTGCTCTTTTGCAAAGAACACATCCACACACAACTTAGTTCCCTTCAGTGTCATGGAGTACTATGGTAATGTGTGCTTTTTTAGGCCAAAAAAACATTTTTGCCCATAGCAAATGATATTTTTAAATTGAAGAGGGCACAACATATTCCCAAACAAAAACATTAGAAAAAACCATCTTAAACAAGGATTACCGGAAAGCTGGCTGCCAATGCCAGACCTATTGACGTTGGCAGTGCTTGTTCTGTATTGCTTCCCAAAATTCCTGAGGGAATTAACATGGGAAATCTATGTTTAGGGACTTCCCTTTGTCTTGGCTCCTTTTTTATTGTTCAGTGTGAAACTTTCCAGGAAGGTGCTGAGGCGGATGTACATTTTTGGGGTAAAGTTCAGTGAAGATTCATCAAACGGTACCTAAGTTATTAGCGAAATAAAAATACTCTTCCTAGGGAAACCCTGACCCCACTATAACTACACAGAGGCGACTGTGTTATATACATATACAAATAACAGGCCTGGGTGAAATTTAAATTAGTTCATGTAATGTCGGAATTTTTCGTAATGCTTCTTATGTGAAATTACTGAAATTATGCAATTGCGCCATTTTGCACAATTATGCACCATAAGTGGTAAAAATATACTGCTTATGGTCCAATTCTCATAAAAAATGACCACAAATGGTCCAGAAAAACATCATGTGAAGGGCTTTTGTATGCTGTGATTTTATTTAATACATCCAAGCCCCAAAAATTAAAGCGAGGATGCATTTTGCACTAAAATATAGCACAAGATGTTAGATTTGCATTTTGCATTATTACACGTAGTCTCGCGTAATTTTGCCATAATTTTGAAAACATTTATGTGATAACAAATTACGCAAATTTCACACACCATGTATAGTATACACATATAAAAATAAATTAAGTGATATATATATATATATATATATATTTATTCATATATAGTAAAAATATGTATGAAGAGCAGGACTACAGGAATTATGCAATTGTGTGGCTGCAGCATTCTGCATATAATTCCAGTGGCCCTAATAAAGATAAATTGAATGAAAAGGTATTTCCAGTAATATCAACTAACCTAAGAAGTGAAGGACTAGAGATGTAAAAGCATGTGATTTAAAGGACCACCCAATGTAATAATATGCAATGTAATGGCACTCCTAATGGAAAAACTTTAAAGTAATGACTCCTAATATAGTGGTCTCTGATGTAACAACTGACATTCTAACTGAGGCCCAGCAAAAAAAAAAAAAAATCACAAAAGTTATGATGTAGAGTGCTTAGCTTAAGAAGCCAACTTTGACTCAAAGAATTCAGTGAAAAGCAAAATACACCCTGGTAAAGGTAGGATAGAAGTTTCCGTGGGGGTGCATGTAAAGTAGGGAAGCGTTTGCACTTTATGCTTAAAGCCAGTCAAACACAGAGATATGTATGAAA
Organism: Calotriton arnoldi; assembly: GCA_963921515.1. Lineage (NCBI taxonomy): Eukaryota > Metazoa > Chordata > Amphibia > Caudata > Salamandridae > Calotriton > Calotriton arnoldi. The sequence continues at coordinate 433,387 of CAWUFW010010594.1, forward strand.
CATCAAAATTGAAGGTGGATCCTATCTCATGGAAGACTCCCAAAAGCTGACAAATTTTGTAGGTATTAACAACATCTCCACACAGTCACCCCGGGTGACTCAGAGTCCATGGAGGAGTACATTAAGCAAGCAACATTAGACAGGCTGACCCCCAGAAGACATTTAAGAGCTAGACAAACCTTTTATAAAGGAGAAAATAACACTGGCAATAAAAGAGCTGAAACATTCTAAGACCCCTGGCCTAGATGGCTTTACGCTTTTCTTTAAGACTTTCAGGCTAGATGTAATAGAGTTTGTCAAGTGTTTCTTCAACTCATTCGGCAGCTCTGCAAAGGTACACAATCTGTAGCAGAAGCAAAGATAGCGGTTTTGTTCAAGCCTGTGGAGGATATGGAGGATTATTGGTCATAGGTCCCCATTTCACTCCTCAACACTGGCATTAAAGTATTCTTGAAGATACTGGCAACGGGATTCTGCGTTGGAGTTTGCCCAAGTTGATCCACTCAGATCAGTCTTACTTTGTGGAAGGGCACCATGTCAGTGACAACACTTAAAAATAGTACCACTGCTACACACGGCACCACAGCTCTAGGTGGAGGCCACCCTCCTCTTCTTTGATGCCAAAAAGGCTTTTGATCAGGTGTAATGGAGTTTTTGGGAACATAGAGAAAGCTTCAGGATTCAACCTGCCCTTCCTGAGCATGATTTGGGCGAGTTATGCTGCCCTGACTGTAAGGGTTAAAATAAACTCTCTTTATCCCAAAAAAGCAATAATAGAGAGGGAAACAAGGCAGGTCTGTCCCGTTTCTAGTTCTGTTGGCTTTGTGTATGGAGCCATGCACACAAACTGTACTAAATAACCTGGTGATTAAAGGGATTCACTGGGTCCCCATACATTCAAACTAACAATGTTTGTGGGTGATATATTAGCATCCTTGACAGACCCAGCTTTGTCCATCCTGGTGATGTTTAGCAAACTCAACCAATTTGATGGGGTGTATGATTAACAAAAAATATATATATATTTATATAAAATTGGGGCCTTACAGTTTCTTCCAGACACTTTTAAATTATTAAAAATGCTTTTTAGCTGGAGTAAAATGTACATAAAATATATAGGTTTATAACACATCAAAGGCAGGTTAGTTTTAAAGCTAACAATCCACCACAGGTTCAATTTATCGAAAAAGAGCTTCTCTGTTGGTACAATTTCCACATTTTCTAGATAGGGTGGAGAGCAGCTCTAAAGTTGACGGTCCTCCCAAGGGTTCTCTTCCTCTTTTAGGCTTTGCCAATAAAGGTACGCAAGGACACTGTGGTGGAACCACAGAGGGCGTGCAACAATGTTATATGTGGGATGACACTGAAAGTATAGCTGAGGCAGAGCTTCTTACAATCTAGAAGACTTCTCATACTACACTGTTGCTCAAACAAGGTGTATGTGGGACTGTTCAAGAGCAGTGGTGCTTCCTTCATCATATAGTCTCTGGGCGCTGATTTTGAGAACTCCCATGGATTAGGAAGCAAGATCAAGAAATCACAGCCATGAGATCACTAGCACGCGAAGAAACACTGTGGGCCATATCCAAAATGAGCCTTCACTAGCCATGACAGGATCTCCGCACTCATAGCAGGAGATCTGTAATGAGAAACTTCAATGTAGAGATCCCGCCACCAGTGCAGAGATCCCGCCACGACTGCAGAGCCTCCGCCAGGAGTGAAGAGGTTCTATGTGCATAGGCCCCTAAGTGTTTGTGATGCAATTGGAACAAGGAAATGCCTAACCATCTGTCTTTCTCCTTTTACGCCTCTCTTCAGAAATTCTGATTTCCAACCTGGGTTGCATAGGAAGGCATTTTGTGAATGGGAATCCAAACAACGTATAAATCTGGGAGACCTCTTCCAAGAGGCAATATAAAATAATTCGAACACATTTAATGGGATTTCTACCTTGGAGAAAATGAGCAAATTTGCTACACGGAGCTTCAGCATTGGGTGATAAATAGCATAATTCATGCCAGGGCCACAAGGGAGCGCATCCTTTTCGAGAAACTCTTGCAAAGAGCAGACTAAAAAGATAAACAGCTGGTCTCTGGACTTTTCCAAATATTACATGACACCAAGGTAGGGCACAAGCGGAGTTTCCAAAAATCATGGGAGAACGAGTTGCAATCTTACTCATCCAAGAATGAGGGAGCCTCATACACAACTCACACTAGGGGTCACTTGGAGTTAGCAAAAAGGAATCCAAATAAACATTAATGCACAGATGTCACTGCATGTCAATTAGTCAACACAGCTTTGACAACAAATCTTTATAAACATGTTGGATAGGCAATGATGAGCCAGGCTGACTGCCACTAAATTCAAAGTTTTTGAAAAGGGATCTTGAGGAATGCCACCCAAATGACAGGTGTGCGAGTAGATCCCACTGCCTAGACAGTTCTGTTTGGATTGACAATGGGAAGGAACAAAGAACCAAGAGGGACTCTAGGAAGATTTCTCTCATGTATATTTACCCACATGCATATTAACAACTACACCTAGGTGTAACTCGACGCTTATTTGCCATTCACTATTTCCAAGTATAGATTTATGTTCAAGTGTAGACATACATGTCTCCATGCACTCAAATCATGGTGTTGAGGCACCTACAACAGGATTTACTTGTGTAAAGGTACTAGTGGTAACCTTGCACACATTGGTGGAGCACTCAACCCCTTTAGCAGAGATTCACCAATGATAAGAGTAGGGACAAATATTAACGTTTATTACTCTTGTAAATTAATTAAAATATTTTTTAACCTAGAACTAAAAAAAATTGCTACAGCACATTAACTCATGAAATTATATGTTTATTAAATATTTAAGTGAAATATATTAATTTAATACATAAATAATGTAAAAACCTGAACAATAAGTTATAAAAATCCACATTCACTAACATTTTTACTGAATATATAGTAAATATTTGTTAGACTTTATGCGGCCTTTTATGATCTTGGTCGGAAAGCCAAGGCACCACCACACCTCCACTCAGCACCACCACAGCAATGCAAACCACATAATTCCACTACAAACATATATCCTCTCTACTACAAACAAAAAACATAAGTAAAAAACAATATCATTTACAACGCAAATAGCTCTAACTTTCACAAATGCGAGACCAATTCCATTGCAAATGCTTGTTTAAATAAGCTTATTATTAAATGTAAAAATAATAAAATAAATAATCCATATTTAGATATGATTTTAACACTATTAGTGTGTGTGTGCCAATAGGCTCTCAAAGCTTCTGATGGCCAAGGTATTATAGAATCAAAAAATGAAGTGATGAGAGAATCATTGCTAAAGATGACATTGATAAAGTTCTTCTTCTTCTTATTATTATTATTATTATTATTATTATTATCATTATTAGTACTAGTATTATATAGTATCATCATTGATAATGATAATAACGCTCATAGTAATATTAATAATAATTGCAATAAAAGTACTGTAACATTGTTGTAATATATGGCTTGCTACACAGGTGGTGCTACTTTGTGACAGGTTCTTTGCTAATTGACATGGAAAGGATGAAAGCCTACGTCAGACGAGTTTGGTCCCCTGTGACTGCAGGAAGGACGGACACAGGCCTTGTATGCCATCGGGACTCTACCCCTAACTGACCGTCCGAGGGCTCAGCAACAAACATGAACCTGCTTCATGCTGAAGGCCCCGGATCGAGCACGTGCTACCTCGCAGGTGTTACTCTCTGAGGCTTTTATGCTGCAGCCCCACGCAGGTGGCCGTCGTGCCCCTGTGGAAGCCGGCAGCTCCACCTGCGGTGTACAGCGCGTTTTTTCAGGTGTCTCCCGAGCCTTATCTTCAGTCAAGGACAGCAGCTACATGACGCTGCAGGGAATAAAGCAATTGGCCGGTGCGCTCCCAGATGCTGACTGATGATTCGAAATGCAGCAGTGCAGATGCACTCCATTAATTTCGCTGACTTAAAGAAAAGTACATTTCATTTATCAGGTGTCTCAGGAGTTTTCTGAGCCATTTGTGTGCCAGTGGAGAAGGCATGTGATACTGAGGTGCATAAACTCACCGATGTTACTAAAGGCAGTAGTTCAGGCACTGGATGCGTGCTCCCATATAGGTGACGTTACGTGACTTTTGTTTAAAACGGTATTGGACCTCTTGGTGCTATTTCGACATTGGGGGTCCAGATTTCCTAAAAATCACGCAGTGCAACGGAGTTTGGCATCTTTCAGCATCAGCATGCTTTAAGCGAACGGGAAGGAATAAAAGTCGAATTTCCAAAGCATGCGCACTAATGATGTTGCAAGGGGTTGCAAATGGAAATAGCACGTCATGCATAACGCTCAGCCCGAGATACCGCTGTGACAGGGTGCCTGGGTCCTATCCGAATGATATCTTGTGTGGAAAAATGCGGAAAGTTTTAACGCTTGCTCCACAGTTAGGCATGCCTCGAGGAGGAGAGGGGTTTTGGTGCAAATCCCTTTCTCCAAATGTTAATAGATAGCGATTTGCAACAAAAGCTGAGTAGCGCGCAACTCTATTTTGGCCAACTTTCCAATGCAAATCCTGATTTGGGGTGAAAAGTAATTGACACCACAACACTTTGAACCTGGTTTGCCTTACAAAAGTAACCAAACCCGGTGCAAAGTGTTAGTAAAATTGGGCCTGAGTGTCTAGATGAGGTGTCTTTGCGTGGAATCCTTAGGGGCTTTGCACTGCTCAAGCCAGATTTCACGACTTATCAAAGCTTTGACACCAGATGGTGCAACAGCATTGTTTAGTTATCTTATGTTATGTGTATTAGTATAGTGTGCAATTCACCCTGGAGGGTATCCTGGTGCTGAAGCAGGAGCTGATTGGGCCATGCCAGGGCCAGGGTTAGGTGAAGAACCAAGGGGGATATGTACAATAGAAGTGGCGGAGCGTGGCGTTAGCCGTAAAGGCTTAACGCCTCACTCCCCCACTTCTGAAACGCAAGGCTGCACCATATTTACAACAATATGGTGCAGCCTTCCGTTTCCCCCTGCGCTGGCGCTACACTTAGCGGTGTAGTGCTAACACATGCACCCTTGTACCATAGTGCAAGGGTGTCTGCGTGCAGGGGAGGATTGTTTATGTGTAGGAAGGTGTCCCTTCCTGCACATAAACAATCCTGAAATGCCATTTGTCACTTTCATGTGTACTGCTTAATCCAGCACACATGAAAGTCACAAAATGGCATTTATTTTTAAGATTGTTTATGTACAGGAAGAGGGACCTTCCTGTACATAAACAATCCATGGCACTTTGCTTTTTCCATGTGTGCTGCACAAGGCAGCACACATGGAAAAAGCAAAAACGAGGAGAAATAATGCATTTCTCCTCATTTTGCCAACTTAAGACCAGGTTTTTCCTTGTGTTAATTTTGGTGCTGCCTCCTATGTACGCTGCCCTTGAACATAGGGGGCAGCGTCAAAATCAGTGGGTGTTGGGGTGGAACACCCCACCACAACACCCACTGCCCACCCCTTTCACGCTAACCATAGCGTGAAAGGGGCCTTATTTAGAAGGCAGAGTTAAGCCACGTTAAGTGGCTAAACGCTGCCTTGTAAATAAGGCTAAGCCCCTATCGGCACAACAACGTCGATAAAAGTGACGTTGTGGTGGCAATAGGGGCTTGAACATATGCCCCCAAGTCTTCAGTTTCTTGCGGAAGTCAAGAACTGAGGAGGTGGCTCTGATGTGCAGGGGCAGGTTGTTCCAGGCTTTAGGAGCAAGGAGGAAGAAGGCATAACTGCTGGATTTGGCTCTCTGTATGCGGGGATGTGTGCGAGCAGGAGTCTGGCTAGGTGTAGGTTTCTGGTACGTTTGTTGAAGTTTATGCAGTTGTTGAGGTATGTGGGGCCAATGTTGTGTAACGCTTTGTATGTGTGATTGAGAAGTTTGAACAGTGCTGACTTGTGGAATGTGAGGCAGTGGAGCTCTTTGAGGTACGGTGATAGAAATTCGGTTGTAGATTGACTGGGCTAGGAGCACTAGTCAAGCAGCAACCACAATCCTAGTCAGGGTAAGAAGCAGGCATATCCTAAATTAACCGGTGCTAACCCTCTGGTAGTTTGGTAACACTTTCAAACTGTAAAACAGTGAAAACACCACACAAGAAGATCCCACACCAAGTTAGAAAAAAGAGCTTAATTTAATGAATAAAACATGACCAAAATGACAAAGATCCAATAAGTAGAACCTGATACATTTAATTTCAAGGATTTATGTAAAAACAATGCCTAGAAGCAAAAAGCAATATCGGGGACATCTGGTTGCGCCAGACCAGGACAAAGTCAAAAGTTTAGGCAGACTGTAATGGAGTGTGGGCCAGACACAGGGAACCAGTTAGGCCAGCTGAACCAAAGTACCTTAAACATGGTTGCAGAGCACTTGTGTGGCTCTGCGTTGAAGACGAGTCGCGTAGCCGAGGCATTGCGTCGATTCTGAGATGCAGAGAGGCTGCGGTGCCAGGTCCTAATGTGTCATCGCTGAGGATCCTGTCGATGGGGCTTTAGTGGTGTAGGGGGGGGCCCGGGAGGAATGAATTTTGGGGGCGGTGGCCTAACCCCGCATTTTTATCTGTGGCCATCCCAGGGCGGTAAACACAGGAACCGCCAGCACCCCTCTTACATGCGGCTGCCGCGGAGCAGCAAATGCAGGGACCGCCACGGGTGACAAAAAGCCTTGCTATGCTACTGCAGGGCTTGCGATGCGTAGTCCAGTGTCGAGGATGCGAGGCGCAGCAAAGGGGATACGTTGGTTCTGATGAGTGCTGAAGCTGCGATGTGGAAATCGGTAATGCACCGTTACTAAGCGGGCTTTACTACGATGTGCTTTGTCTCCGCATTTTTTAGTGCGCGTTAACCATTACTGCGCATGCTGCTACATAGCATGCTTTTAGTTCGCAAATGCTTTTAGTACACATTACTTTACAACGAGCTGTGGGAGTTACGATGAGACGGGACGTGCAAAGAGGAGAGAGACGTAAGAGGGACTGTGTATTTTTTACGGGTTGGTGTTTGAGGAGTATTTTTTTAAGTTTTAGGGTATTGCAGGGGGTAGTGTTTGAGGGTTTAGGGTAGTGTTGTAGTGTTTGTGTAGTGTAGGGTAGTGTTTTAGGGTTTAGGGTAGTGTCTGTGGTTTGTGCAGGGTAGTGTTACAGTGTAGGGGACGAACTCGTAGTAGGGGTAGGGACGTGCTGGGGGTAGTGATTTAGGGTTTAGGGTAGTGTTGTAGTGTTTGTGTAGTGTAGGGTAGTGTTTTAGGGTTAAGGGTAGTGTCGGAGGGTTGTGCAGGGTAGTGTTTCAGTGTAGGGGATGGACTGGTAGTAGGGTAGGGTTGTGCTGGGGGTAGTGGTTTAGGGTAGTGTTGTACTGTTTGTGTAGTGTAGGGTAGTGTATTAGGGTTTAGGGTAGTTTCAGGGGGTCATGTAGGGTAGTGTTTCAGTGTAGGGGACGGACTGGGGGTAGGGGTAGGGTCGGAATGGGGGTAGTGTTTTAGGGTTTATGGTAGTGTTGTTGTGTTTGTGTAGTGTAGGGTAGTGTTTTAGGGTTTAGGGTAGTGTCAGGGAGTCGTGTAGGGTAGTGTTTAAGTGCAGGGGAGGGACTGGGAGTAGGGGTAGGGTCGTAAGGGGGTTAGTGTTTTAGGGTTTAGGGTAGTGTTGTAGTGTTTGTGTAGTGTAGGGTAGTGTTTTAGGGTTTAGGGTAGTGTGAGGGGGACGTGTAGGGAAGTGTTTGAGTGTAGGGGCAGGACTGTGGCACAGGGTAGTGTCGTGCTAAAGGTAGTTTTGAAGGGATTAGAGTAGTGTTGAGAAGTTTATGGTGTGTAGGGTAGTGTATTTGCAATTAGTATTTTGCGTAGTGTTGGGGAGTTTATTTATTTTTTAAATGTATTAAAAAAAATAATAACTTTCAAAGTGTTTGGGTGTAAATTAAAAGAAAAAAAGCGAAGAAAAACTATGCTGTGTATTAAATTACACGAGTATTAATATTCCAAATATATTTTAATTTCCTCCCCCACCCAAAACCCCTATTTCACTGCAATCCCGTCCCAGGGTTTAGGTAACTTTAAAAAAAAAAATATTAAAAATGCTTCATCGTTGCGTCGTAGTGGTATGCGAAGTAATTAACAGCGCATTAAAATCAGATTCTTATATTTTAAATGGTTTTGCGTAGTAATGGTTTGCGCATTAAAAATATGCGGAGTAATAGTATTTGCGATGTAAAAAGATCGCACTAAAAGCATGCTTAGTAATAGCATGCTAAGTAGCGTCATATATTAGTGGAAATCCAGCTTCGTCATCGAGGCTGCCGTCAACGATGTGTACTATGAGCTTGCGCTGCGTAGAGTGTCACGAATCGGCGGTTCCGAAGTTGATTTGTCTGTCCCAGATGCAGGAGGATGCGGTGAGGCGAGTCTTTTGTGACGGGTCCAATCCACGCAACAGCAGTGATGCGTCAGTTCTACTTGGCGATGCATCGCTCAGCAGAGGATGCACTGGTTCTGCTGGAGATACACCATAGGCCCACTTCCAAGGGTCCAAGACTAGTGTGGCACTACTTGACAGGGCAGACACACAGATGGCAGAGTCTAGATTAAGAAGCAGGTTGGTTGAAAGTCTTCTTTGTCCCTGAGACTTCAGATCAGGAGGCAAGGCAGCAGTCCAGCAGAGTGGCAGTCCTTCAGCAGCAGCAGAAGTCCTTCCTGGCAGAGTATCCACAAGTTCAGCAGTGTACTGAAGTGGTTGTGTCTGAGGCCCAGTACTTATACCAAGTGGTGCCTTTGAAGTGGGGGAGACTTCAAAGACATGCCTTTGAAGTGCCCAGAAGTCCTCCCTTCGTGCTCTGGCTCCAGACTCATTACAGGGAGATATGCAGCCCTTTGTGTGGGGACAGGACACAGCCTATTCACTTATAAGTGAGGCTGGGTCCAGCTCCTCCCTCCCATCCTGCCAGCATGGCCTATCAAGTCCTACCTAAGCTCCCATTGTTCGTGGCTGTCTACGGGGTATATAGAAAGCCCAACTGTCACCCACCTCAGACATGTGATCAGAGACAGACAGCAGGCACCAAATGGCTAACGTAAGAATATAAATCATTTCAATGCAACTCCTTGACATGTAAACCACGTGTCACAACTTCTTAACGTAAGAATATGCCAACTTTCTAAAAGTGGCATTTTCAGAATTTCAATGTAAAATCCGACTTCACCATAAGTTTGGATTTTAAATTGTGATTCCAGAGACACCAGACTTGAAGGGTTTATCTCTTCCTAATTGGGAATTTCTCGTATAAAATGTAATAAGGTAATCCCAATGTTATCCTACGAGAGAGATCGGTCTTGCAGTAGTGAAAAATGAATTTGAGAGTTTTTTCCTACCAGGACATGTAAAATTTAAAAGTACATGTCCTGATGTTTACATACTTTGCTCCCTGCCCTCTGAATTGTCCAGGGAAAACCTTAGGGTTGATTTATATGCATAAAAAGGGAAGTTTTGGGCCACTCAAGAGGTTTATCTTGCCTGGTCGAAATTGCAGTGTAAACTGCAAACACAGGCTCTGCAATGGTAAAGACTTATAAGAAAATTAAATATGCCAATTGGGGATGAGACAATATTGCTATGTTTTTGAGGAGAGAGCACATGCACTTTAGCACTGGTTAGCAGTGTTTAAATGCTCAGAGTCCTACAGCCAACAAAAATAAATTCAGCAAAAAGTAGGAGGAAGAAGGCAAAATGTTTAGGGGCGACCCTGCAGAAAGAGCCATTTTTCCAACATACGGGGTTATGTGACTGCAAGATAAGGTATGATGTCTGAACTGAAAGTTTTATAAAAGTGGGCCACCAGGCCATCCGGGCCTGGTGATTTGTGGGGCTTCAATGCTTTAATTGCTGAGCTCACCTCCTCTAGAATTTCCTTCTGGAGTGGAGTTACTTGTGGAAGATCAATCGAAGCAAGATATGTGGATTGGGCCATTGCGTCGGTATCCTCCACCTGATATAGAGACTCGTAGAAAGTCCGAATATCTTTGCTTTGTCTGCGTCCAAGCTTTTTAGTTCTACTGTAGTGTTAAGAATGTCCCCTATATATTCCTTTTCTCTCTTTATCCTGAGTTGTTGTGCTAGAGAGGCGCCTACTTTATTGCTGTGTTAATAAGAAGTATGTTTTAAAAGTGGGAGTTCTGCTCTGTTCGAGTAAATGGCCCCAAACTTCCCTTTTAATGCAGTCATTTTACGTTAGAGGACCCTCGTGGGGTTGGTCCTATGTGCCTTCTTGACTCCTGAAACCCCCATTCCAGTGTCAGCCCCTCCTTCATTCATTGTTTGTTAAGGGTGGAGTTTAATTCAATACATTTGCCCATCAGAACTGCTATAAATGGATCCCAATTATTAGCCGGATTAGAATCCTGAGGGAGATTTAGTTGAAAATAGTCCCTGATCGCCTGTCGTAATTCATCCCTTGAGTATCTATCAAGTATTAGGGAGGTAGGAAAGAACCAATGTGAAGCTCTTGGTGATGGACTGCTCCACTCGAGGCACATGGACACTGGTGCATGATCTGAGATCAAGATGGGGTGGATCTTTGCTGCTTTCAAATCACCCATAAGGCCCTGACTCAAAAAAATGTAATATAAACGGGAGTAGGTCTGATGGCCGTACAAGAAAAATGTAAAGTCTTTCGCTTTAGGATATAATGTTCTCCACACATCTACCAACCCCAGGTCCCACACAGCTTGTTTTACTGTCTTTGAAAAACTACCTGTGGGCACTCTATGTGGGTGCGTGCTGTCCAGATCAGAATGCCACGTCAGGTTAAAGTCCCCCATCAGAATTATCGTTCCTTCCACGTACCCCCCCACCATGGCCAGGAGGGATTCAATGAAAGCTAACTGACCAGTGTTGGGCATGTATGCCGTCACAAAGGTGAAACTCCTGCCCCTCAAGCGGCCCATCACCTTCACTATTCTCCCTTCTTTATCAGTTCTGTACACCTCGGGCTGAAACTTCATGATAGAATGAAATACCAACACCCCTCCTTTTTGCTTTGTACTTGCTGATGATCTATAAATCAAAGGATAGAGTTTATGTTTTAGCCTATTGCCCTCCGAACTTTTAAGATGAGTTTCTTGCAAAGCTATTACATCAAACCTTTGATCAAGCAAGTACTTCCACACTTTTTGGCTCTTTAAGTGGCGAGTTCACGTTCCCTAAGAGAGTTGTAATCATTGTGACAACGTCTCCTCCCCCACAGCCACCTGGTCACACCCCCCACTCAATCCACGTCTCCTTTTCTCAATCAACTGCCTGGTCCCCCCTGTCACCACAATAGGTTCACTTGGCAATATCCCACAGTTGCAATCTCCCCAAAAAACTTCTCCATTAGCATGCCCAAGTACCATCCCTCCATCCCACATATGATACCGACGTAGAAGACAGAAAAAAAAATCTAAACAAAACCCCTGGAACAACAGGTCCCCCTCTAACATTCCAAACCAGTGGAAAAAACATTGGAGTGGGCGAGTTGGCCAGAGCCCACCACCACAGCTTTCTTATTATATCAGTGCTGGAGTACAACAAACGACATTAGAAAATAAACATGGGAGTAGACCAGACCAGATCTCTCTGGCTCACCAGACCAGACACACTTGGGCTCGTTTTATGTGGGTCCGCCGCATTCAGCCCCTGTTCTGAGTATATAGTCTAGTAAAGCATCTTATTCTGTTCATAATCACAGTTTGAGCTTCATGAGGTGTGAGTCCAAGACAACGCACGTCCTTTGTCATTTTTTCAGGTTCCTCGAACCCCACTGGGTGAGCCACTGTCTTCCCGTCTCTGTTCCTGCGCTAATCTCATTCAACAACTCTGTGGTGTTTTCTGAGCATTGTGTGTCCTGTTGTGAGAGTCCCAGGAGCTCCATCGGATCCGTCAGGTCTGTGATGTGTTGTGGCTTGTTGCAGAATCGAAAAGCTAGGCCAAAGGGGTATGTCCAGCGATGTCTGATACACTCTTGTCTCAACTTCTCTGTCACTGGCCTAAATTGTTGGCATCTAGCCAAGGTAGCCTGAGCAATATCCTGGTATAAGGAGCAGGTAAAGCCCTGCAACTTTATTGTATCCTTTTTCCAGGCCGCCTGAAGGATGGATTCCTTAATCTTAAAGGAGTGCAGTTTCGCTAGGACATCTTGGGTACGATTTCGGTCCCCCGGCATCTGTCTTCCCACCCAATGAACCCTCTCTATTTTGATCTTAAAGCTGTTCATCACCGAGGATTTCTGTGAAAAGGCACACAATGAATGCTTCCAGACCTCAACACTCTGCTCCCTCCTCCAGGTCCCGGATCCTGATGTTATTTTGTCGGGCTCTATTTTCCAAATCCTCATTTTTTAATAAAGCCGTCTATAACGGGCCCGAAGTTCCTGTGTAGTATTGCTCAGTTCTTTTGTGCATTGTTCCAGTTCAAGAGACTTGCTTTCCAGGTCTAGGATTCTGGTCCCCACGGAGTCCACATCTTGTTGGAGGGAATTCAGCTGTGTGTTTATATCTGCCTTCAATTCGTCTATGGAGGCCGCTATGTCTATCTTAAGTTCCGCCCGGAGTTCTGTTTTAAAGTCTTACAGTGTGGAGAGCAGGTCTTATTTAGTGAGCGCCATCATCCCTTCCTTCTCTGTGGACTCCCGAAGGTTCCTCTGCTCCATTGGGGTAAAGTGGATAGACACCCTGTTTGTTAATTTTTTGGGTGGCATAAAGGCTATCTGTCCTTTAGTAGGTGTTGGTGGGCCCAGGATCTCTGCACCGCAAACGGTCTTGCCACTTGTGACCCCCAGTGCCCTGTCGACTTCAGTGGGGCAGTGCCTCCTGTGGGGCTGGCCTCCCACCACTTCCCGCTGTGGCACTCACGCCCAGGGAGCAGCGCTACTTCTATTGTATTTAAATACAAGAGTTTGGGTCCCACTCCTTGGGGCCTTTCATAAACAGAACCAGGGTCGATCAATTCTCCATGGAATTGCCCTGACAGGCAGGTTCAGTGTGGGGACCATTAGAACTCGGAGTGTGTCTCAGGCTAGGCTTCATAGATCCTATCAATTATCACCATGTTAGAGTCAGGCATTGTGGGCATCGCTCCCTCTTGATCTTCAAGAGTCCAAAACCGACCAATGAACCCTAAGGCTTCCCCAGCATGGTCTCTGTTCCTTCTTGTGCTCTACATCGAGGAGAGGGGCAAATGTTGTCCTCCTTGCTTAGCGGCCACCTATATCACATATGGTCCACCATGACAGGGTCGGTAAATCCCTGGTTGGTCCCGTAGCTGCCCCCTACCTCATCCCGTGAGGGACCCACTGGGACCCCTGCAGGTTCCAAACCAAGGCACTTCTCTGTACCGGGCCGCTGCCTCACTGCCTTGTCACCGCCGATGGTACAGCAGGAGCAACAGTTACGCCGTCAACTACCCACTGCAAATGCGTTCACCGCTGGTGTGGCGAAAGTTCACGTCTCCTCTTCCTCGAGCGGGTCACTGCATGCCCGCCGCCTGGTCTTTGCTCTCACTTCTCCTGTGGCTGATGGAGAGACCCGGCGCCCCCTGTTGTCAGTCTCCACTGTAACGGCCTGGGGGCCGCCATCTTGTGCGATCCAATGCAATCTTCTCTTGAATCACGGTGTCAGCACCAAAGTAGCCCTTGCATTCATTCCCCAGTCCGTCCCGTGACTATTCCTTGTCTCTGGTGTGGGTAAAACCGCAGCTGTCTCTTTATATCGTAGCTGTGGCAGAGGAGCTACCGTCGATCACTTCCACCTGGCCATCTTGGCTGGCCATGCCCCCGCACAATCCACTAATAATTATTTTAAGAGCGACGAGTTCTACATAGCACATCATATTGTACTTGTGCCATTTCTAAGCACTCCAGTAACATGTATTAGCCACTTTACTTTTTCTTCTAAATAGATAGGCACCAAGAAACGGAAACCCTTTTATGGATGTGCTTTTCTCTATACAACATACAAGCATACAGATGAATGAACTGCATGGAGACATGTTACTACCCTGTGCCACGACTAGCGAAACACCACATGTCCATTTAAGTGCTGTGTCCAATACATGAGTAGTAGAATTTCTGCAGGACTATGATTCATAGTCCTTAAAGGCATGCCAGCACATAATAACTAAGCCTTGAAGAAACTTCAATTACGTCGGAGTAATCAGACTAATTTTAGTAATTCTGCATCATTCTTTAAAACGGAATTTCCGATATTAACACAATTATTCCAGGTATCGTCAGTAAGAGTAATTTGGGGGGAAAAAATCTTACCCCAATAGCACATTTAGCAAGCAAGAGCGGCTGCTCATGCTGGTGTTTATGTACTGGTTCATGTAGCACTATTTTCATACCGCAAAATTCATCCTCACATCCATTTTGTATGCAAGTATACATTTTGCGCTAAGAAACCAGTGCCAAATACTGGGAGGAAAATCCTACCCCAAGTGCACATTTAGCAAGTGCACTTGCTATTCATATTCTGTTGCATTTAGCGCTAAGTGCCGAATTCCTCTTCTTGATGAATGTTTGGGTAATCCAGCATGAATAGGCTACACAGAATTACGAAAGGTACACCCAACCCTAATCAGAACATTCAACCAGATTATCTGCTTCAAAGAAAATTTTATGAGGCAATGTTCCATTCACATTCCCACCCAGTTTAATAGGGTACATATTGACGGCATGAACCATTTATGGAATACTGCTGTCTTATGGCAAAAGGTGAGCAAGTAGTCTAACTTATGAAACAGTAAATGTTTGAAGACCTATGACTTGCAAATTAGAGGGGTAAAAATGGAAGCACCACACTGAGTTTCCTCTTTCCTCTTCCGTGGACACCGTATGAGCCACAATGTCTTATTCTCCAAAATGTACTGGAAATGTGTTGCTAGTTTGTCAACCCCAACGCCCCCACCCACAGACAAGCACAAGTTCAACTGATGTACTTTCTGATTTAATGTTGCACAGTTTCCAGGTGTACTTCTAGGAAAATCGTGTAACCTGTTCCCAGGCTACCATTTCCACTCTGTGTAACTGTACACAGTGTACCTTTCTCTAAGAATCAGGTAGATCAGCTCATATTCTCACCTTGCAACTGGAGCTGACTCTCTGACTATTTCCAAAGTGGGAAAGAATCGAATCTTAGTTAGTGAATGTCCATAAACTCACAAGTTTGTTAGCATTCTCTACCTTTTAAGTGAAATCACTGCTTGATCTGCCCACACACCATCTTTTATATCTCTGCACCGATGGCAGAGAAATCCACAGTAGTAAAAACAATTGCACTTGTCAGGAACTCAGCTGTGAAATCCTTAACGGATAAATTAATCATTTTTCATCTGTAAAAGTATGTTTATGCCTGAAAGGGCTATGTGAAACTGCCCCTTGTGAGTAATTATTAAAAGGCAGCTAGTCAAAGTCTTAATGCAGAAGTCTCCTGCATTTGTGATAATTCAAGAACTGGCTTTTAAGATTAAATTATTTTACATCCCATTTACATTTAGTTTTCTAATTTCCAAGTACATCTGATGACGCACATCAGACATTTTTGATAATTGGATAATCGATTGTACTTCTACTTTGAGGTCAGTAACTGTTACTTTTGGCATCCACAAAATGCTAATGTGAAAACACATGTTTTTTTATCTTACTCTTTCAGAATATTAAAATATAGCTTGTGCAGAAAATGCGAGGACAAGCAAAGGTGTAGCAATTAATCCTGGCCCCCTGATATACCTCTGTGGAAAAAAAATGTTGTCCAGAGATTTTCATTTTTGATTTGTGTTTTTGGATCATTAGAGAAGTAATTTAGCTTGGGTAGACATTGCTGATCTGGGACGAGTTTTTCTGGACGACATTTTTAAAAATGGCAGATGTGTTGCAGTGATGATGTAATATTTCAGGAACAATGACACCCATATACTTCATTTTGGTGCCAAAAAATAGGTTTTGGGGGTCAAGTTATCTTATAGAGACAGAAAATACCTCCTCAGAGCAACCCTTCCAAAATTTCCAAAATGGTGGCCATAATAGAGGAAGAAGAGACGTATATAGAAATGAAGCAAATAATAATGGTTTTTAATACTCTTATGTATACACCAAACAATGTTTATCATCTGTCAAAGAAAAAAAAAATGATTCTCACTCTTGTTTTAGACACATTTTCATAGTTCACTTTATTCATTTGTTTCGGCAATCGCTCGTGGTACATTTGCAGAATGTTGAACATTTGAGAAGAGCATATCGACAGGGACATCTTTTTGTAGCACAGGTTTTGCAAGTACATGTATGTATAAGTTCTGCGGTTAGAAGCTTTAGAAATTTGTAGGTTTTGTAGGTTTTAGCACCCCATCAATTTCTTCCCAACCAAATTTACACAGATCTTTCTCTACATATGCATGATCCAAAACATAAACACATCTTCTGATCAAGTAGAACTCTCTTTTAATGTGTCCGGTGGAAGGTCACTTAGCGGGACTGATTTCTTGAACTCACTCTACTGAAGATCTTCAAATGTGTGACAGCCAGAACTCGTTTTCACACCCGCACAAGGTATTTTTCTAAGTCATTAAAGTCACATCCTTCTTCTGTCTCAGTAAATCCTTTTAGAAACTTCACAGGGTCAGCAGTCAAAGCTCCAAGCTTTGTTCTAATTATGCCTATAGTCTCATCATCCGTAAGAATATGTGCCTTGATAAGAACACTGGGCATCTCTGGGTCAAGTTTCTTGTACAGAATATGAAGCAGGATTAAGTGTCTTTTCTCACCTGTTCCATAACGTATCCATAACTCTGACAATCCTTGACTTATGAATATTGTCTAATCTAAATAGCACAATAAAAAAATTCAGTGTCATTTGACAGTACAATGACTTGATTGAAAACATTTTGAACAGCCTACTCAACATGTGGCACAAATGAAGGTCAGCTTCCTCCAATTTGCTGTTAAGTTCTTGAACAATATGGCCCGTACCTTTTGAATATATCTCTGCAGGCACCAACTCCTCATTGACAATCATTCCACTTGCAATAATTGGACATTCAGTGTTCACTGAAGCATCAGCAATATTTTGCTGATTTAACATCTCCAAGATCATCTTGTTTGATGTACATGACCCGAATTTATCAAGTTGCACAAATATAGGTGTCATATTTTTGATGCAGACAAGGTAAATTGTTCCACTTGTAGACATTCATCTGATTCTCTCACATTCTTTGACAGAGAGCTCAAGATAACTGTCAAAGACAATGTGCAGTTCTTGCAAGGTGCACACAGACTTTGATATCTGTAGAACAGTCTAAATGACCTCTCAGAAGATTTGCACGGATTAAATCTTTCCCATTCGCAATTCTGCATATAGTCCACAACAACATCAGTTTTCAGTGAGAACACCTTTTTGAAATGAAGTTCTTCAGGTGAAAGTTATTTTTCGAGCTCGTGTGAGTTCGTGCTTCACTGGTTTGGTTACAGCATCTCCATCACACAATGTGTTTGTTAGAAGAAGATCATGCAACAGAATGTCCTTGATAAATGTGCCCCTTTCTTTTGCTACATCCATCCCCCTATGTGCTTGAGATAATTTTATTTTGTAGTGGCTGGTTGGATGGAACTCTTACTATGGCAATTAAAGCGTGGAAGTTTAGCTTTAGTAATTATGTCAAACAGCTTTTTCTCTTACAATACAAATCTCTCCTGCCTCAGTTCTGCCTATATTTTCAATCCATGTTCCAGGGCCTCTAGTTGACGTATCTTTATATCGTTATCCACATATTGTTTGGTCACAATGTTGTGTAGTCGCACAGGGTCCATCATTTCAAAGGGGTCTCCTTGCTGCTGCATAAAAGGAAGAAGGCTGTCAACATGTTTATTAAAATGTTCCCCTCTCTGTCCCATAAGTTCATGATAAGGAACAGTTTCATGCCGGTCCATTAATTTTGAATTTCTCATCTTTCTGAAAACATTGCAAATAGAAAGGAGTTCATGGTAAACTTGCTGCCATTGATCAACATATTCACTTTTACATGTCTGACCAACAATTTCTGTGATCTCTGGTTTGTCTGTTCCAGTTTCATATCTGGAGCCACAACATTGAGCCTTCCCTCTCTGTCTTTCACCTTTGGATGAATTTTCTGTAGAGGTATGGTTTTTCCACCTCTCGCTTCTTCACTCTTTCCAAATACCAGGAACCTTATCTCAGGTAGTTTAAACAATTGAATTTGCAAAACACAGTAATCAGTGGCTCCACAGTCTTCACATGCAGCTCTCAATCACCTTCCCGATCAGCATGAACCGAGTTTTTCACAAGAGTAATCATATGTAAAACATTTTCCCAGAACTTGCAATGTTCTGATTTTTCTTCACATTCTTTGACAAACTCAACTAACTTGTTTTTCTGATTTTGAACTGAGTGTACTGAACATTGCCTGGCTTTGCATTATTTATTTTGAATAAAGTGCACCCTGTGCCTTGTTCACGTCTGAGATAAGATATGCAAAACCTAATTTGTCATTCTTGTTCTGGAAAGCATTAAAACAGAGTTTCTTTAGCCTGAGATATGACAAGCATACCATGTAAGAAAATAAACATTTTGAATTCCGGTCAATACTGACTGGGCAGTTTTGCTTTCAAAGATTTCTGCCTCAATAAGTGCATAATCTATGCCACATCCACTGAGATAACTTCCTGCACACCACAACACAACTTTCGTCATGTGGAAAACGCACCTTCATTGGATAAAGATCATCAAATTCTACTGGATTGCTCATTAAAATCTCACCTACAATACGGAAAACACCTTCATCGCAGAAAATTAGCAGGATACGCTGGTCTTCAAGCTGAGCATGCACATTTTGGAATTTTTTTAGAGCTGGGTATACTGTTGCGTAGTTTGTGACTGGAGATGGTATTACTGGTAAAAACCAACCTTCTTCAGTGTGACGTATTCTGGGAGGTCAGAGCATGAATTCCAGCCCACGGAGGAACTGGCTTTTCTTCATCCTTCAGTCCGCATTAAATAAGTAATATGATAAATTGAGTTAAATCAGCTTTGCAGGCAGCAGCACCAGGTAGAAGAAGATCCATGTCCTCAGCCGCTTGAAACTTTCCGGTAGACTGGGAAATGTTGATGGCTTGTAGTGATTTTGCACACGCTGACAAGGCAGTTGGGTTATAAGTTTGCAGCTTTGTTTGTTTATGACTACAGCTGACACAGCTTGTTTTCGAGCAGCTACTTCATTAGTACAGTCTTGAAAAAGCACCATGGCAGTATCATGTGTGCTGGATGTTCCAGACAAAGAAGAGCTGTCTTCAAAATCAAAATTATCAAGAACAGCAACTATAAATCCTTTCCTGGTGAAGTGACTTGGAAGTGGTGTGCTGTTCGATTCACAAGATTTTGCAGTATGAGCTGCTAACAAGTTTCTGCTCCATACTATGTCATTATAACTTGTTGATACACCAATCCTATTCATTGAAGTGATTAGCTCTCTACTTTTGCACTTGTCATAGTTTGCGTGGCAAGTCATCATGGGTAGTGGAGTTTTCTTTTTGCCAAGATGTAATTCGTAAAACATGATTTGGAAAAGACAGTACATTTGCACAGCATAAACCTATCAGTTCATGGGATTGTCGACCATTTCTTCACTTATATTTCAAAGCCATCATCAATGTTGTCAGCCTCTGTTCTGAACTCAAGAACTTTAGTTTGTAACAGTTTTACTTTGCTGATATTAAACAATGATGTAAGAAATGTTAAGACAACATCAGGCATTCTTGTTGACTCCCATGATTTGCTGAGCTCTGGGGCATCACAAAATTTGTCATTAAGTCCAAAATTAAAATCTTTCCAGGTGTTTCTTAAAATGGTTCCTGCTGATTTTACTGCATCCTGTGATCTTAGTTTGTCAGCAAGAACTTTGGGAGTAAAATCAGCTGAGAACATCATAAGTGGCTCATTCTTTTTGTTAGACTGACAAAAACGTATCCTGTAAATTCCCACCGGAAAAATCTTAATTTCATTATTATGAATCAATACAGTTCATCAATGTTGACCATTATTTCTCTGAATTCACTGAGTGTGAACCCATAGCCAGTAATCAAGAGTGGCTTTAAAACTTAATTTGCTTTTTCAAAGAGTGCAAACTTAACTGAAGGCTGGCGATTACGTTGCTGCTGGTAGCTCATTGTACATTAAAATTTTCAAATGTATGCATGCATGCAGTTTGGGTGTGCATACAAATCCGGTGCAAATAATTCACCTCACTCTTTAGATCAGCTACTCGGCTCAAAACTTCATCTTGGCAGAAACTAGCTACAGATAAAAACATATTTGCCCTTTGAGACTCACATACTCTGTACTTTGTTCTTTTGTCAATCTCTTGGCCCTTGTTCTTACTAAACCACAGATAACACGTTGAAGATCCTCAGCTTTCTGATCAGTTGCTGGAGGACGACGAGGGGTAACCATCGATCTTCTAAGTGGATGGGCATTGGGTTTGGTTGTCATCTCTTTCTCAGAAGACTCTGATTCTTGTTGCGATTCACTGGTTTCTGCTATTTTTTGACAATTCTTTTCCAGGCTTTTTTCTATTGTATGCAACTTGTAGCATTTGTTGTTACAATGATAGAATATTTGATCCTCTTCACCCATCAGTTTCAATCTTTTGTGAACTTTGTCTTGCTTTATTTCTGCAGCATCTTGAACTCTCTTCTGTGCAGCCGCAGTTGATGTTAGCTTTTCTTTCAGATTAGTTTGGCAATGACACATTTTTTTTTGATGAAGGGGTCCTCAGATTTTGTAGTTAGCAACACTCTGTCAGGAGGTAAAGATCCTCTGCTACCACCTCCTTCGCTCATTTTTACGAACTTGAATCAAGGGAAAACCTGAAACAAAAACAATATTATAATAAATTACCAATATGATGGCTAAAATGCATAATTATAGAGCCACCATTTTGGAAAATGGCGGAAGGGTTGCTCTGCGGAGTTATTTTCTGTCTGTATACACCTTCTTGACCCCCAAAACCTATGCTTTGATGCCAAAATGAAGTATATAGGTCTCATGGTTCCTGAAATATTACAGCATCACTCCAACACATCCGCTATTTTAAAAAATGTCATCCAGAAAAATTCTGCCCAGATCAACAATGTCTACCCAAGATAAATTGCTTCTCTAATGATACAAAAACACAAATCAAAAATGAAAATCTCTGGACAATAATTTTTTCTACTGAGGTATATCAAGGGGCCAGGACTAAATAGGGAGGGCACTTTAGCAGACCACAGCTTTCTTCCATAGCATTGTGGTCAAAGCGCAGAACACAAAAAGGATCCTTCCTCGGGGCCACAAATGCAAATCTTAATTTTCATCATCTAAGCCAACGTATGCTTTATCTATGTGTGGATAAATCCCCTGGTGAGCTTTGAACTACTTTCGTTGAGTCACATTATGCTGCCACATGCTTAATTACTCCTGGACGTCACAGCCTCAGTGGCAGCCTGTTGTTTCCATATAAGATGAGACCTTTTAAAAGAAGCACTCGTTCCTGACATTTAGGGACGTACTGCCTGTGTTATTATGAGGAGTTAATTCACGTTGATTTGATCTGTAGAAGGGAGCGTGCACTCTCTAGCATAGACATTGTGGCTCCGCTTATGAGCGTAGCACTAAAACAGGTATTGTTAAAGCTAATCGGTCTGCACTTAACAAGTGTTCCTTTTTTTATTTTCTGCAAACAGACAAAATATGCGAGAGAAATATAACATAAAGGAGTGACCCTGGAGCAAAGACACAAGTCCTGGCACTGAAAGTGCACTCCTTGCCAAGTAGCTGTGCACATGTAGTCAGACATAAGGCCATCACTCACAGTGCAAGGCAGCCAATTAAGAGGGCTGATTAATTGCTACATGCTGTACACTCCAGTGTGCAGAAGAATGTGAGGGACACTTGCACAGATCAGTGGATAAAGAGGGCTGACCGTAAGCCCCTAGATGTGTGTACATACACCCTTGTGTGTATGTATACTATGAATATTTTGGAAAACATGCAGGCGTCTCTTGGTCAAACCTAAAAATGAGCTCCCCTTTAATTTACAGCTGACAGTGAAAATAAATGCAGCCCAATAACGGTATTGAGAACAACTGTACTAATAAACACATAGGTACACAGTTATTACTGCAGTGAAAATGTCGAATTTGAGTTTATTGTAACAGTACAACAAAGCTGACAGTGGAAACACAATTTTTAATGCATCACAGATTGCATGCAATAATTGCTTCACATTGGAGACAACTCTCCTAATAGTCACAACGTCTCTTCGGTATGATTTTATAATACTGCTTAAGTGTAACCCTTTCAACACTGGTATTAATTAAGTACCGTTTGTTAAAACAAGTACACATGAAAAAATACCATAGCATAAACCATATATGCAAATGTACAGAGTGCAATGTGCCATTAATTACCATTGTTGGGCATGGAGAGGGGCCATAACTCACGAGGTGAAAAATCTTCAATCATACATAGCATGATATAAGGACAGGACGAGGACAGTTCCAAGCCTTTGGCTTGGCCCTACGCCTTGTTCTCACATGGACTCAGGGTACATTTGACTCAATCTGCTTCACTTTCCTCCTAGTACAGCAAAATGATCTTTAAAGTTATGCCATTGATGAACATAATTTGTGTAATTGATATGAAAAAAACCTTGCGCACGGGTATAGTTTTTTATTCATTGAACATGTGATGGAGAAAAATGCTTTTGCAATACCATCAACTTGGCCAGCATCAAGGACGACAATTATCCAGAATTCTAGGAATAGTGGCAGTGATATATCATACCCTCAGATCCCCCAGGTCCCTCCAGGTAATCTTAGGATTGATCCCTCATCACACGCTTCACCCATGAAACATTTCCTGTTTGCTCCTGATAGTTAGAAGGAAGGGCAAAGAATTGAAACTACAAAAAGTAGGCACGGCTGTCAAAGTCCTGATTCCGTTCTGTTCCTTCCCCTTTCTTCATGACCCCTTAGATCAGCTGTAGAAAGAGCAGTGCCTGTGGTACCACAGAGCAAGCATATGTAGCAGCTGCTGTTGCTGGCTACATTTACTTGATGTTTATTCTCGCATCTTTGTATTCTTTATGGGTTTTCTTTATTCCTGGGAAGCAAAGTCCATTTGTAAAAAATAATATGTCTACTAGAATGCGATGAATTGCTGGGTAGAGCAGTGAAAATGCAAAGGGGAGCATTTGAAGTTTGTTGGTGCAGAGGTATGGCGGTGAATAAGTGATGTTTTCAGACCTGCTAAAGCCATGGTTCCTCTGCTCCATCAATTGATGGGGAAACTACAGATTTTCCAGTGAGCACGCCTCAGCTGGCTCCGCTGTTGGAAACATCTGATCTAATGGAGCAGTCCGCTGCATGGACATCAGGTCATAGTGGTGGTCGCCTCCTCCTATGTGCCCTAGGGCGACCATCACTAGATATCCATGCCCAGGACAGCCATGCAAGGCATGGTAGTCCCAGTCAAGTAAGTCATATAATAACCCAGACATGAGAAAACGCCACGCTTGTAAGGGTCATTGTGTTTTTTTGGTTTCAAGGGATACAATTCTGCTTTGGTTGTTTGTTTCTTAAAAAAAACAAAACCTTTGGATCAAGACAACTGAGGGTATCCACCAAAAGAAACCTTATCCAGATGGATGGAAACCCATAGGAATATTTACAAGGAAATGGCGCAGAGTGGCGCTGCACGCAATTTAGCAGCTTCCTGCTTTGCCATTTCAAAAATGCAGAGATGCGCCGTATTTACAAGAATACGGCGCATCCCTGTGTTTTCACTTGCGCTGGCACTAAAAAAAGCTGCCTAGCACCAACACAGACACCCTTGCGCCATAGTGCAAGGGTGCCTGCATTGCAGGGATGATTGTTTATGTGCAGGAAGGGACACCTTCCTTCCCATAAACAATCTTGAAAGATGATTTGCTCTTTCAATGTGTGTGCTGCACAATGCAGCACACAAAGAAAGAGCAAAAACGAGGAAAAATAAAAGTATTTCTCCTCGTTGCGCCTATCTAATGACTGCTATACAGTAGTGTTAGTTTTTAGCGCTGCCTCGGATTTACAGATCCTTGTAAATATGGGGCAGCGTCAAAAAGCAATGGGTGTTGTGGTGGAATGCTCACAGCAACACTCATTGCATGCCCCTTTCACCCAGATACCTGCGTAAAAGGGGACGATATTTTACAAAGCGGTATTAAGCCACTTTGCATGGCTTAACGCCGCTTTGTAAATATGGAGAAGGGCATTGCGCCACCGGTACATTGAAAAAAATTATTTTCTGGTGGTGAAATGCACTTGTAAATATGTCCCCCCAATGTCTGGTTTGTCTCCCTATACCTAAGGACCAAGAATTTCTTTAAAATAGAAAGGCTGAGTCTCACATGCCACCCTGAGTGTCATGCTTCATCATTTATGCCCCACACTCACCAGAGAAAAATCTAGCGGTGACTGGGCTTTTTCTCCTGGCAGGGAGTACTTGTTATGGGTAGTGGAGTATGGGATCCTATACAAAAGTTAAAAATCTCTGACCCTTCTCAAGGTTTCCCTTTATTGTTGGGAGGATCTAGGAGATGATTAAAAACGATAAATTGTAATGCTTAGGGGTATCAATTACCTCAGCATCCAGTTGGTCAACATGGTTCAGCCTTGCATAGGCCCACAAAAGGGGTCTATGGCTTTTGTCAGGACTGGGATCCCTAATATCCTATTTCAATGGCTAATTTCATTCACTCAAAGCCAGCATGCATCCATACAACACCAAATTTGGGATGTCAGCTGGAAGTAGTTTGCACTCTCTGGATTTTTTTTTAATGTCCTGCAGTATACAAGCAGAATACAAACAGACATTGTTCAAAATAAAAGTATATATATCGGATGTGCCAAAACAATAAAACATACATGAGATACAGGGATCCCTGCTTAACTGGGATGATAGTTACATTTGGGTACCAACCTTGTGACCGTAGCCACCAGGATTCTTGAAAAAGCAAATAAATGCACAACCAAGAAGTCAAATGAAAAATATCACCAAAGCTTTCAATAAATAGGAATGAAATATTGTGAATGTGGGTGACTGTTCAGAAGAAAAGTCCAAAAACACTCACTTACAAGAGGGAAAACAAACAAGGGTGATTTCTAGATCACTGCTCAAAGACTAATGAGCTTAGGACTTACACAAATCAATACAAATAATGGAATGATGCTGTTGGCTGATCTGAAACTTAATTAAGCTTTTGATACAGATAAAGGAAAGTAGAACCCATTAAAATAGTGATTGCCTGCTTATAGAAAAGTACACAAGGGGGGTGGCTTCGGCGGCGTGCAAGATGGCCGCCTAGGGGACGAGCTCCGCTATGCCGGGACCTTCCTGCTGCTTTTTTGACAGCTTGGAGGCTGTGCAGACGTCTATCTTCATAAGGAGGAGCTGGCGGAATGTGAAGAGATGCTCCTCTAATGCTCCTTTCTGCCCTTAAAGAAATATTTGGCTTGTAATTCTCGTTGCGGCCATATCCTCAGAAACAGCGGCCATCTTGGAATTTTCCTGAATGACGATCACTTTAGAAGTATAATTTGAGGGAATTCTGGCGCTGCGCCCCTTTGTAGAAGAGACTAATAAACGTATCAAAAATTTGGATGATAAATGGGCATCAATGGAGAATTGTATGTCCTTGGTGGAACAGCATGTAGTGGATTTACAGGATGAGACGTCCAAAATTACTCGTATGGAAAAAGAAGTTGGTCAACTTAAGAAACATGCAGAAGATTTGGAGAATAGAAATAGGCGTAATAATCTCCACATTTTTAGTCTTCCTGAGGCCCTGGAAGGTGATGATCCTGTTTCCTTCTTTACCTCCTTCCTTCCAAAATTGTTGGATATGCCAACTTCCACAACGCTCAACATCCAGAGAGCTCATTGGTTGGGTCCTCGTCTTACTTCTTCTATGTCACCTACAAAACCAAGAGGAGTTATCATATTATTTTTGCAATTTACCGATTTGCTATCAGTTCTTGCTGCAGCTACAGCTAAGAGACAAGTGTCCTGATTGGGAAGCAAGATCTTTTTGTCTCAGGACGTTTCTAATGTCACTGCAGCCCAAAAAAGAATTCTTTAATCTTCGACCTTCTTTAGGGAATTTAGGCTCCAGATCTGGTCTGCTTCATCCTTGCTTTTTTAAAGTGACATCAAAATAATACTACCGTGTTTGAAGATCCAGCGGAACTCAAAAAGTTTATACAATGTCATACATCGGATACCATGGATACTTGTGGTCCTTCTTCGAGTTGACTTTATTTACTGATACTGTTTTGTCTAAGTTGAATCTACAGGTATATAGATCTTTACATCCTGGTTATTGTCTTTACACTAGGTTCATTTCTGAGTTGCTGTGTTCTTTTGATATGGCAGTTAAATATTCTACTAGATTTTCTTTATTCTTTATCTTTTGATATATTGTTATACTTTGTAATATAATTTATCATATTGCTCCACTCTTCTTTTCACAGAATCGTCTTCTTTGTCTGAAAAATACAACATACCTCCTGAATGTATATTGTCCTGATGTGGCGTGGGTTCCTTCCTTCCAGGTGTGTCATCTGTTTTTGTTCCGTCATCACCCGATTTCCTTTTGTTTTTCTCTTCAGGAATGTTTTTTCAGTTGTCCTGTTTGGATATGTACTGTCTTTTCTTCTGGCTCATTGTTTTCCTTTCATACTACCTCCATATCTTCCTTCCTTACCCTTTTTCTCCTTTCTTGTATTGCTTTCCCCTTTCTTTATCTCTCTTTTTTATATTATTTTTCTTTTTCTTTTTTCTTTTTCATATTCTGTGTTGGCTGTTTCTTGTATGCCTTAAGATTCTTAAACAGTTAATATATATCTTTATTGTGTATAATTCCGAATAATATCTTGGAACATTAAAGGATCTCTTAATCCTGTTAAACGCCAGAGAGTATTATCTCATTTAGGCAAATCTAATCTTGATTTGGTTCTTCTCCAAGAGACTCACCTTGTTCACTCTGAAGCCTTGAAATGTAAGCATGCTTGGGTGGGACATGAGTTTGTCTCCCCATCGTTGAATAAAAAGAATGGTGTGGTCATACTGTGTTAAAAATCCCTTAATATTACTACTGTGTCTAAAGAAGTCTATGATATGGGAAGATGTATTGTTGTAAGTCCTATTATAGAAAATGTTCCTATTACTATAATGAATGTTTATGCTCCTACGCAACCTGATTTTACTTTTTGGCCCTCCATTGCGCAGAAATGCACACAATTTTATGATACATATTTTGTTTTAGGAGGGGATTGCAATCAAATTATGGATCCGTTCCTAGATAGGCAATCTTTGGTTCAGTTTGTACCTAATAAAATGTATAAACAATTTCATTCTGCTGTATCTAAAGGTTCCTTGGGGGATTCCTGGAGATTGTCTAATCCTACTGCTCGAGATTATACCTTTTATTCAGCTTCTCATGGTACACTCTCAAGATTAGATCACATATTTCTTTTTAAATCTCTTGCACAATGTAATATACAATCTCATTTAACCCCAATTGTTATCTCTGATCATGCTATGGTTGTAACAGACTTGGATTTGGTTCCCCTCGTTTCCCCTTCACATAGAAGGAGATTTAATAATTCTCTGTTGCAGGATGCTCAGTTCTCTAGCTCGTTTATTTCTTTTGCCTCTGAATTTTTTTCATTTAATGATATCATGGATGTTTCTCCTTCTTTACTCTGGGATACGTTCAAAGTCTCAGCGCGAGATTTTATTTTAAATTACGGGTCCAAGAAAAAGAAAAGTCATAAAAAAGAACATACTAGATTGCTTTCTTCTATAAAATCGTAAAATACATTTTTCTCTTCTAAATTATCTTCTGACCTTCATGCTGTGCTTCAAGCCAAACTACAATTTAATACTATTTCTACTGAGGAAGCTGATTCTATCCTTCTTAAGAAAAATGCGCGTTACTATGGGGGGCAAAAAAAAGCTGGTAAACTATTGGCAAATTATCTTATGGGTCCAAGATTATTGATTCGATTTCAACATCCTCGGGACAGTCCACTTCTAAGCATCAGGCTATTTTAGAGGTATTTGTTCAATTTTATAAATCTCTTTACACCCCAGAATCAACTTCTCATCCCTTTCTAAGTGTAGATTACTTAGAACATACCCCGCCTCCTATGCCACTGAATCTGGATTTTAACTCTTTAGAGAATGACCTTACTTTTGAGGAAGTAGATGCAGCTCTAAGATTGCTGGGGTTGGGGAAAACACCAGGGCCGGATGGCTTCACAGAAGAGTTTTACCTTCTTTTTCTAATATTCTTCTTCCTTATTTATTTCGTAAGTTTAATCATTTTATTATATCCTCTTCCACTTCTGGTACTTCTCAGGAGGCCATAATCTGTCTTATTCACAAGGATGGTAAGGAGCCTCATGAGTGTAAAAACTATAGACCTATCTCCTTGTTGAATGTTGACTATAAAATTTTTGCTCAACTCTTAGCTCTTCGTTTGGAGTCCTATCTTCCTCACCTTATAGGGAAAGAACTGTCAGGATTTATTAAAGGGAGATTTATATCAGATAATGCTAGATTATTTCTTAATGGTTTAAGTAAGGCCCCTTCCCTTAAATCCTCCCTTGCAGCTATTACAATAGATGAGGAGAAAGCATTTGATCGAATAAATTGGGAATTTTTGTTCCAGTCATTAAAACGGCATGGATTCGGCCCTAAATTTATTGCTCTTATTTCCCTTTTATATCATCCCCCCCGGGCACCTGTACTGGTAAATGGCCTGATATCTTCCTATTTTCAGCTCCTTAGAGGAGCAAGGCAAGGTTTCCCACTTTCTACTTTATTATTTGTTTTAGCTCTTGAGCCCTTTCTCTCCCGGATTAGTTTTAATTCTTCTATTTCTGGTTTTCCCTAGGGTGATCATTATCTAAAGTTTTCTGCGGATGATATTCTTCTATTTATTTCTTCTCCTGATAGTTCTTTACCTCCTCTTTTGTAGGAAATTTCTTTGTTTTCAAACGTTTCTGGATATAAAATTAATAAGGACAAAACGGAAATTCTTCCACTTAATAAATATACGTTCAGTCATTCTTATTCTATTACTGGTTATCAATGGTCTACATCCACCAGAATCAAATACTTGGGGGTCTGGTTTACAAACTCTATTTCAGATACTGAAGAGCCTAATACCAAAGATGACAGTATTCTTTCCTCTTGGAGCCCTTTATTTTTATCTAGGTGGGGTCGTTTAGATTCTATTAAAATGATGATTTCCCTTTATTGTTATATCTTCTCTCCATGTTGCCAGTGCATATTCCAAAATCCTACTTTCAAAAAATTAATTCTTTACTTATTAAATTTCTATGGAAAAATAAAAAGCCAAGATTAGCTTTAGCTCCTTTGCAACAATCGAAACTTACGGGAGGGGTCAATTTTCCATATTTCTATTGTTATCACAGAGCTTTTGCCTTACGTCAAGCAGCTCTTTGGACTCATGATTTGACTTCGTCCTTCTCTCCATTATGGCTTGATATTGAAAAAACTGCTCTTCTTTCTTTCACTTTTAAGGAGGTGTTATCTTTGTCTTCTACCAAGTTGTTTCTTCACTCTCCTCTTTTAAAGAACACTGTCTCGATGATTAAATCTACATTTCTCCCACTTAGTTTGACTAAGTCTTTATTTTTGAAAATGGCAATTTGGTATAATTCTTTAATTCAGATTATTAATAGGCCTGTTTTTTGGCATACTTGGAAGGAGAAGCGTCTGATGTGGGTATCTCATTTGTTTTACAATGATTCTCCAAACTCTTTTCCTCAATTCTGTCTTATGTATCACTGCTCTAAATCTTTCTATAATCGCTTTTTATCCTTGATGAATGTGATTCTCGACGTTTATTTCTCTTTACAGAATTCCTCAAATTTCGTTCCTTTTTCTTCTGGCATTACTGAGTTTCTGGCAACTGGGCCTAAGGCATCAGCTATTTTTCTAAACGTATTTCTCTTCCAGATCCCTCTAGAGCCAAGACAGGTCTGAACTTTTATGGGAAAATGATTTAGGGGTTTCTTGGAGTGTCCCTTTTTGGAACAGGGGTGGGCACGTATATATAAAATTTCTAGATCTGCAAGTGTTAAACAGTCTCTATTTTTTATTTATCATCGGATTTATTTTACTCCTTTACAATGCTCTAGGTTCTCCTCGGACACTTCTGCTAATTGTTGGTCTTGTCATTCTCCTGTAGCAGATTTTGTACACATTTTGTTTAAGTGTCCCAATACTCTTGGTTTCTGGCACAAGGTATGGGCTCAAATCAAAAAGATTTTTAATTTAGGTCACTCTTTTAATATTCTATATCTCTTTTTAGGAACATTGACTAATTCTCTTATTCCATCGATCCCTCAGGATAAGTTACTAGATATTTTATAAGCAAAAGCTCTTCAACACATTAGTTTTAATTGGAAAGCATCTGCTAAATTATCATATAAGGTTTGGTAGGATTCGGTAGGTGCACATCATAAGTTAGATACCATGTACACTATGCAATGTTTACCCTCTCATAATGCTCAGCTGTTATGGTTACCTCTTACTACATTTCTGAAGCAGATTGAAAGTGATATTTCAAGCACTATACCTATATTATCTGAAAACTTTTATCCTCCTTGAATTTTTTTGTCTCTCTGTCGTTATTATTTCAAATGAAAAGTTATTGTTATAGTTATATGGTTTCAGATAAAAAAGAAAGTTATTCTTTGCCATTACATTTGTGATATAGTAGATGATGTTTCCTATTATCCCTTTCTGTTTTCCCCTTCCCCCTCCCTCTATACCTTCTCTCCTCTTAAAATTATAAAGGCTTTAATGGTTTATCCCTAGGATTGTAATACAGTCTGTTCATAAGTAATTCATTATTAGTTTACGTTGTATTTGTATTGCTGTATATAATGGATTAAATAAAGTCTTCTAAACACAAAAAAGAAGAGTACACAATATGCTTATGATTCAAAAAATGAAATGCATGAAATCATAATGTAAACTGACATTTTCACTTATCAACGAGTGTAAAGATGCACTTTCATTTAGTGCACATTAAATGTTTTCCAGTGACCTGACAGAGGAAATGTCAGAGCAAAACTGCACTTTGCCAGGATTGCCCTATGTACTGGGGTCCCAAATGTGTGGCTAACCACCCAAGGACATGAGTCTTCATCATGTATTTGTCGTAGAGAAATTAATTGAAACTTATTATTATTGTGTGATTGCACACAGGTTTACTTTCATGTCTTTCTGATTCATATAAGGAATTGAAACTTTGACACAAGTAATTCACTGCAAAACCATATGCACTATCACCTTGCTTTACATTTACAACGTGGACAATTAAAATTTGATGTACCTCAAATGCAGGCCCTGAATGGCAGAAGAGTTTATGAAGCATCCTAACCTAATAACTTTTGTTTCAGTTTACAGATTGGTAGAGTGGAGTGGGAATCCAAAAGCTTTATTTCTGAGAGAATTGATTGAATACAAGCAATAACATGTCTGGGTTGCATGATTGGCTATTTGCACCTCCATCTCTATCTTAATTTGTTTAATGGAAGTAGAAATTGTGCATCTGGACTTTTTTGTCCTATCTATTTGTGCCTTTTGCCAGTGTCCTAGGTAACATGACTGTGAATGGCTCTGCTGCTGGGGTTTGTGTAGTGCTTCCAGACATTAACACTAAGGGAGCTTAAGTGTGGACAGGATGCGCATTCCTAGCAGAATGACTGGAAGGGCTGTGCCCAGCCCCACATACATTTCTAAGGGCTTTACCTCCTGGATACACAAAGGAATCCAGCACCAGGCCTATCCTGTCTTTTGTCATCACAGTCAATTTGCAGCCTTGACAAGGGAAGGGAAAGAGTTTTCCAGAACCAGATGCGGGGGGAGGATTGGGATTCCCCCACACAAACCCTGGTGCCAGGTATAAATATTGGACCTCCAGAGCCACTCTTTAGGATCCTCCTGGAATTGTAGATATTACAGAATGACTGCCCTGCTGTTTAGAACTGCATTGCTGTGTGAGAAGGAAGACTGGTCCTGCTAACCTTCATCCCAGGCTAACCTAGGAGACTCCAAGGGTCAGTTGGCTGACATTATGTATGAGCTACAGAGGACACAACATTCTCCAGAGGCCTCCCTGCAACTGCACAGCTGACACAGCTGCGCTGGACCTTCCTGGACCTGAAACATGACATGCCTCATCCCAGCTGGCCTCTGCTGGAGTGAGTTCCTGCTCCCCAAGTGGTGGCTCCCCAGATCCTGGACCATTGGTTGGCATCAGTTTGAGCTCCACCAAAGAAGATAAGGTGAAATCCTGACATTGGGGCTCTTCCTGACCACGGATTGGCCCTTTCGCACGAGACTCTGCCGCCCACCAAGACTGTCAATGCAAAGCTCAGTAAGACCTGCACTTTGCGTTACAGTAGCCGCCAGTGAGGACCAGTATTGTGAGATCTGCACTCTATGCTACAGCAACGACAGCCTGCTGTGATCGCCAAAGTGAAGGCACAGCAACGAATGTCCGCGATGCCTGACCGGCTCTTTGCACTACAGTGACGACAGCCCATGATGCCTGGCCTGCACTTCACGCTACAGCAACAGCCATCCTCGATGCCTTGTCTGCTCTTTGCGGTCTCCTCCACTCTGAACGGAACTCTTTGAGCCAGACTCGGAATGTAGCTCTTCAGCAGTACTAACCGAGTCTCTCTATTCGACCAGTGATCCATCTAGGTCAGCCTGAATTTGTGACTTTCCCTGATCTAGCATGACCAGATGACCGCATGTGGCGCTTTGTTCTTTTAGACGCTATTTTCACTTAAAACTTTGACATTTATGTTTATGGCTCTGCTGATCGGATATGTGTTTTTCTGGTATCATTTTATTTATTAAAATGTATTCCATGTTTCTAAATTGGTTTGGTATTTTTCTTGTGTTGTATTTTCACTTTATTACTGTATGTGTGCTGCATAAATACTTCAGACCCTGCCTCTACGTTAAGCATGACTGCTTTTGTGCCAAGCTACCCGAGGGTTAAGCACAGATCAATCCAGTGATTTTTGTGGTTCACCCTGAGACTGATTGTGGTTGTTGCCTGAGGGTAGCTTCCAACTATTCAACCAACAATCCAATTTCTTACACTCCTTAATTGTACTCCTAGCTTTTTGCCCTTACACCATGTTGTCACTGTCTTTTTAACAGGAGATGCCTCTTACTCCCTGGACCACTTTCTGTGCTACTTGTCTCCTGTACCTTCTTGTTACCTTTTCACTTCCACTATCCATTACTCTAACCCTAGGATTTAGGCTGCATTGGACATACCTGAGGAGATGTTTGATGTTCCTGCCATTTGGTGCTCTTAGTAGACCATTGCAATATCAAAACAGGGGTTGTAACATCAGAAAAAGTATTAACAATACAGATATTTATTCATTTGGATGCAAGACAAGCGTAGGGATATGGTATGCTACACCAATGTTTTACACCAGTTTTACATTGATATTCTTCATCTTTAATCAATCTCTTATTTCAAAGTGCATTTAGATTTTTAAGTTTAATAGCATTAAATCTATGACCACCCAATTTTAAATGGTGTGCATTTTCGATAGAAAAAGAACAAAAGCCTAGCATATTTTTATCACTGTATATAAAAAATGAATTCCTACCCCAAATTGTCCATTATTGCTTTGAATTTCCACACTGTGTCCTGAAATTCAGTTTCTCCTTCATTTCTTTCTTCCTTTAAAAAGCAAACATAGAAAATATTGGAAGTTTGGAACGTCATTGTATTTAATCCATCATTATCTTCTAATTCATTTGAATGATCGGGATCAAATTCAAGTATATGCCAGTGGTTTGCAAAATGTTAAAAATGTGTTTTTAACTTACAAAGGAAAGCTTAAATGTAGTCAACTAATATGAATTGCTGTATACGATACCCCTGATAAGTGGTGTAGTTTATTTACTTATTGTATGTAACAAGAAGCATGCCTCCACACTTCCTCCTCCTGTGGTTGATTTGTAACGTCTATGCAACCAAACTAGTTGAACAGAAAAGGACAACAGAATAGACCCACGAATTACAGAACATCAAACTCTGAAAGGTTTTGAGGGCCCTTCTATCCTGGAGAAATAGAACATTTGGGTAACAAGAGCCGTCACGATTCGGCTAGTCAGGATTTGTAGAAATCATGTCCTTCCAATAACTTCAGTCTGTTGGTCTGCACTCATAGGCCAGAGACCAGGTCCTGGTCAGACCCCCAAAGATTCAATGCATGTGTTTTGCTATTCTTTATAATCCCTTCACTTCAAACAAGATGACATTTGAGAATTATTTTTATGTAAGATTTTCTCTTTGTAATTTGTGTGGATTTTTTATAAACATTCATTAAAAATAATACTTAGATTTTCTCAGTGGATTGTCTTGTTGCTCAAGACAAGCTACCAAAGGTGAATCAAGGTTAACCATGTGGAAGCTTGTTTAGCAGAGTGGGAGCTGATTCAGAGCTCAAATTAAGAACGTGGCCTCTCCCTTCATGTCCTGACATTCC
Organism: Calotriton arnoldi; assembly: GCA_963921515.1. Taxonomy (NCBI): domain Eukaryota; kingdom Metazoa; phylum Chordata; class Amphibia; order Caudata; family Salamandridae; genus Calotriton; species Calotriton arnoldi. The sequence goes on from CAWUFW010010594.1 coordinate 468,138, forward strand.
AACTTTATAATTCCAGACTGCCTATTTCTTTGAGTATACTTTTATCCAAAACAAAATATACTTCCTCTATTGCATTTTTTCTGCCTCAATAAAATGTGCTTCTGACAGGCATATCTAGATGTACATTAAAATGCATCATTTTAATGCAATCTAATGCATTTATATGTAAAATATTTTAGGGATGAAATGTGATCAATAAAACTTTGTTTTTCTATACGTTGTCTGATTTGCAGCAAGGTTGCTGTGCTAAGGAGCACAACACACCCCACATACGCTTAAAGTGTAGCAACAAATGCAGAAAAAAGCTAGTTGAGATTTAAAAGTCACAGCCAACCACCAATTTTACTTAGCAAGGGCAAAACATCTTCCCTTTTGTGTTCTCATCCTAAGTATGAATTTAAGTAAATATTGCTTGCACTCCTTTGCAATATAAAAATGAGTTATGTGGGTTGGCCAAGACAGCATTACATGCATATTAGAGCAGCTGTGCATGCTCCATCACCCACAGACTTAGGGGTCGATTCCGATTCGGGCCGGAAAAAGCACCGACCGACTCGGAGCCGGAATTTATTCCGACCGACACGTACCTGTGGCGCCCGACACGCCAAGTACGATGCAAGGCGTGCAAAATCCGACCGACACGTACTGAACCCAAGCCGAACGACCGAGCCGCACGGAAAACAGCAATCCGGCCGGAAAAACACGCGAATCGAACCGACCGACACGCACCCGGAACAAATCCAACCGAAACGTACACGCGAACTCCAAACCGCTAAGTGCGATGCAAGGCGCGAAAACCACGACCGAGTCGAACGGAGGACAAGCTGTACGACCGACACGCATACAAAACTGCAAGCCGAAGTAACACAAAACACCGCGACCGACGCGTACGCAGCATAGAAAACTGCACAAACACAGCATGAACGAAACGGAGAAGACCGTACGAGACAAATGCAGGGTCCAACTCGGTCACAAGAACGTTTCCAACATGCACAAAAAGTACTAAGGAAAAATACACATAAAAAGGCCAAACAAGCAATTACAAAGCCAATAAATACTGGGGGGTGGGGACAGAGAACAAAGACACACCCACAACTCCACCCATATAAAGGACACAAATCCCAACCATGATCCTTTGCAAATGCCATTCTACTGCCAGCACTCAACAGACAGCAACCACACACCCACAGCTCATCCCTCACACAAGCCACACACCATCAGCACACCAACAAATAGCTACCTCACATACACCCAGCAAAACAGACACTCACACACCCTCACCTGCACACCAACACACACATCACTCACCATCACCACCCATCACCATGCCCCCCAAGAAGAATCACAAGTTCCTAGATTGTGAATTGGAAGTCCTGGTAGACGAGATCCTCAGGGTAGAGCCACAGCTGTTTGGCACACTGGTCCAACAGACCCCCATCTCCCAGAAAACCAAGATGTGGGAGAGGATCATCAACAGGGTGAACGCACAATCACCATGTCTGCGCACAAAGACTGACATCCAGAACAGGTGGTATGACGTGCGCAGGAGGGTACGGGAGCTGCTCAAGAAGGACTACCTCCTGAGCCAATACACCGGCAGTGGCCCTCCTGCCAAGCCAGTATACCTCAGGCCCTGGGAGGAGAAGGTGCGGGCCATCCTTCCGCCAGTGAGCGTCTATGGACTAGAGAACATCCCAGAGCCTGGTGAGTACACAACAAATGTACACAATATTCTGCCACAATACACACACACATCACTGTCAAGGGGAGAGTCAAACCATGCACTCATAGCAATTACACAGCAACCAGAACAGAATCATCCCAAAATGTGTATGTCAGTCAGATAAACACAACACATGCCATCTCCAAGTTACATTTAACCGTGTCATCACATGTACAAACACAACTACAACTACAGCTAGGCAGTGGCACAAATAGAACTAACAAACACATCCAGACATGTAGCCACCACTACAACACCAACACACAGTGAAGACCACTGAAAGGAAGGAATTCTGTGTATACTGGGCAAGTCAGTGTAGCCAATAGCATCATGGGAGTCGTAGTCACACATATTGCTCACCCCCACAACTGTCCCATCAACACCACCATGAACCATGCGCACATCACAGGGAGTGGAAAAGGACTCACAAGATGGCTGACACTGGGTACTGCTGTGGGGAGCACAAGGCCCTGCTGGCAACTGTGCAACAACCAACAGCAGGACACCACTGACTGACATCCTGAGAGACAACTTCCACTCCCTGCAATGGAAGCACGTTCCATGGTGGGATATCTGCCTGGCTGGGTGGGAAGGAGGACTCGCAGCACTGACCATAGTCACAAGCACCTCCCCTCACACCCCCCCTCAACACAAACTCCACAGAACCCACCTGGGAGAATGCAATGCCTCACATCCTAACTCAAGATCCCACAAAGAACCTCCACCCTGGGTAATGTAGTGTGAAGCACAGGGACACTCTTGGGACTTTTAGCCAAACAACTGCCAGGACAACACTCCCAGCCATCCTGTCAGCACAGGCAGCCCACCCCACAGGGAAGCAGAGTCAAAGGAAGGAAGCATGGGCATGCTGGGAAGGGGGTGGAGGCAACAGCATGATGGGAGTAGTAGGCACAGATATCGCTCAGCCTCACAACTGGCCCATCAACACCACCCTGAACCATGCTCACATCACAGGGAGTGGATAAGGACTCACAAGATGGCTGACACTGGCTACTGCTGTGGGGAGCACAAGGCCCTGCTGGCAACTGTGCACCAACAAACAGCACAACACCACTGCCTGACATCCTGAAAGCCAACCTGCACTCTCTGCAATGCAAGCACGTTCCATGGTGGGATATCTGGCTTGGTGGGAAGGAGGACTTGCAGCACTGACCATAGTCACAAGCACCTCCCCTCACACACCCCCTCAACACATACTCCACAGAACCCACCTGGGAGAATGCAATGCCTCACATCCTAACTGAAGATCCCACAAAGAACCACCACCCTGGGTTATGTTGTGTGAAGCACAGGGACACTCTTTGGACTTTTAGCCAAACAACTGCCAGGACAACACTCCCAGCCATCCTGTCAGCACAGGCAGCCCACCCCACAGGGAAGCAGAGTCAAAGGAAGGAAGCATGGGCATGCTGGGAAGGGGGTGGAGGCAATAGCATGATGGGAGTCGTAGGCACAGCTCTACATCCCCCACCAAATGGCCCAGCAAGCTCACACTCACGCGTGCACATCCCACAGAGAGTGGAAAGGCCCATCAAAGATGTCTGACACTGTTGCTGTGTCGTGGGGAGCACAAGGGCATGCTGGGAACTGCACACCAACCAACAGCAGGACACCACTGTCAGCCATCTTGCCATTGCTCTCACACCCACACACACTGAACTCCCCACAAAAGCAAGTAAGTATGGGAATGCTGGGAAGTGGGGTGGAGGCAATAGCATGATGGGAGTCATAGTCACAGACATAGCTCACCCCCACAACTGTCCCATCAACACCACCCTGAACCATGCTCACATCACAGGGAGTGGATAAGGACATGACAAGATGGCTGACACTGGCTACTGCTGTGGGGAGCACAAGGGCATGCTGGGAACTGCACACCAACCAACAGCAGGACACCACTGTCAGCCATCTTGCCATTGCACTCACACCCACACACACTGAACTCCCCACAAAAGCAAGTAAGTATGGGAATGCTGGGAAGTGGGGTGGAGGCAATAGCATGATGGGAGTCATAGTCACAGACATAGCTCACCCCCACAACTGTCCCATCAACACCACCCTGAACCATGCTCACATCACAGGGAGTGGATAAGGACTGACAAGATGGCTGACACTGGCTACTGCTGTGGGGAGCACAAGGGCATGCTGGGAACTGCACACCAACCAACAGCAGGACACCACTGTCAGCCATCTTGCCATTGCTCTCACACCCACACACACTGAACTCCCCACAAAAGCAAGTAAGTATGGGAATGCTGGGAAGTGGGGTGGAGGCAATAGCATGATGGGAGTCATAGTCACAGACATAGCTCACCCCCACAACTGTCCCATCAACACCACCCTGAACCATGCTCACATCACAGGGAGTGGATAAGGACTGACAAGATGGCTGACACTGGCTACTGCTGTGGGGAGCACAAGGCCCTGCTGGCAACTGTGCAACAACCAACAGCAGGACACCACTGACTGACATCCTGAAAGACAACTTTCACTCCCTGCAATGCAAGCATAGTCCATGGTGGGATAACTGACTGGCTGGGTGGGAAGGAGGGCCGGCTGTCAACCAAATACAACCAATGCAGACCATGTTCACACCCCAACAAATACATAGAAATGCCCAAATAATGCAGGACAATGTGCTACACCAATATCAACCCCTGACTGTGACGACTTAGGACAATGCAATGTACAGGCCCGCACCCAGAGGCACAGTCACAACTGTCAGGTGTGTCAACCATTGATGCCTGCAGAAACATAACATACATTGTGTGTGTCTCCCAAAAACAGGTGATGATGGGGACACAGCAGCAGACGCTGAGGAGTCCCAGTCCCAGGCTCAAGAGGATGCGGAGCTCACTGGTGTCGTACAGCCTCTGCCCTCCTCGGACGAAGAATACCAACCTGGCACATCCGGTGCAAGTCAACATGCAGCACCAGCAGGACCACCAGCTGCAGCACCAGCAGGACCACCAGCTGCACCCCTCCAACGACTGTCACCACAAATACCATCCCTGCCGACATGGACAGAACAAGGAGCACCACCAGCACAGGGACCCTGGACCAACGTGGGGCCATGGACACCACCACCACCACCAACCCCCAAGGGGGACCAGGGTCATCTGTGCGTGCCACTGCACGCACTGCACATGTCGGCAGGGGTGGTGGGAGGGGTGGGAGACAGAGGTCGCTGCTTGCAGAGGTTGCTGGTGTGCATGATGACCCACAACTGGTACGCATAGCTGATGCGTACCAGTCCAGCACCGGAGATCTCAGCCAGGTAGTGAGGCTCCTCAGAGACATGAAACAGCAGCAGGCTGCCCATCATGCCCACTTGGACTCACACATGTCCCGCGTGGAGTCCAAGTGGGACGCACTGCAAGAGATGACGGCGGTGCACAGGGACATTTTACAATGCCTCCGCCAGATGAACAACAACCAGTCTACACCTCCCTGTGTGCCAACAACATCTGGTGCTGAACAAACTGCAACTGCCACAGGGAGGGAGGATGACTCTGGCGGAGAGTCCCCTGCACCGCAGCAGCCTGTACTTGAGGGGCCTCCCCAAAGAAGAGGGGTCGTCCGAGGAGGGGCAAGTGAGAGGCCGATGGCCAAGTGCAACTCCCAGGAAGCCTGAACCTGTTCTGGATGTTCACCTTTGTGCACAAACTGTTCACCCTGTTGACGGCAACACAACTCCCACACATTACATGGGGAGTACAAGTTGGACCAATGTCTCAGACAACTGTGGCCCCGATACTGGGGATTTTGTCTACCAGGACTTTCAATTCACCTAGGAACTTCTGATTGCAAGATATATGTACAGCACTAACCATCCTATGCACTATTCACACAAATGTATCACAATAAACACACTAATACACCATACTTGCCTCTGTTGTGATTCCAACGTGGGTGCTGTCATGGGGATGATGAACTGCAAAATTACACTGTGTATGTGAACTGCAACAGCAAGTACAACACAGGCATGTGAGTAAAGGCAACGTGACACATATGAGGGAGACACACCACCAGGGCTACACAACACATACACACCTAGGCCATCTGACTCATTGCCTACACTGATGTTGCCAGGGAAGACGGTGCAATGCACAGACACCACACCTATTCCCAGTTGTAGTCAAGTAGCCCACAGGTGCAGTAAGCAAATGGCAGTCAAATGTGTGACCACAGACAACGCACATCACAAAGTGAAGCACAGGTTTATTACACAGTTGCAACATGTCGTAACCACTACAGATGCAAGGTAATCCCACCTGGCAGCGGGCACACAGTCAACAACTGTAGAAGGAAGGAAGTCCATGGGTGTTGCGCACATCACCTGTAGGGACACAACAGCTACCACCCTGGAAGTACAATCACGTCGTCGGTGGACACAGTTGACCAAACGAATCTGAAAGTACCCTGTGAAGGACAGAAATGACACACAGTCAAAAGCAATGGAGAACAGGACAGAACAGCAAAACTCATGCACAATACATGTTACAAGATACCCACCCAGAACCAAGTTAGCATGTCAACACTGTTGGGGAGTACAGACCACCTGTAAGCACACATCGCTACACACATCCAGTCAAGTAGCCCATGGACACACTCCAACAGCACCAGAGCACCACCTACACATATCATGCCAACTCACATCATTGACATGACACCTCAGGATACTCACATTCAGCTAAAGAAGTTGGTGATGAGCTGTGTGCGGACATCACCCTCATCATCATCATCATCACTGGCATCGTGGTCCAGGCCAGGATCCTCCACAGGTGGCGGATGTTGGTCATTGTCATCCTGGATGAGAGGCAACTCCTTCCGCACTGCCAGGTTGTGGAGCATGCAGCAGACGATGATAATCTTGCACACTTTCGCTGGGGCATATGGGAGGGACCCTCCTGTCTTGTCCAGGCAGCGGAAGCGGCTCTTCAGGAGACCAAATGTCCGCTCAATCACTCTCCTGGTCCGACCATGTGCCTCATTGTAGCGCATCTGGGCTGGTGTCACAGGGTTCCTGAGGGGTGTCAGCAACCACGGCATGTTGGGGTATCCCGAGTCACCTACGGACAGACAAGTGCACATTAGCTGACTTGGAAAAGTGGGCGGAATACTACAGATCAGATCACACACAATGGCACAAAGTCAGTACACACCGACAAGCCAGGCACGCTGGTTCTGCATCTGTGCCATCATCCTGGGGATGCGACTACTCCTCATCACAAAGGCATCGTGTGCTGAACCAGGGAAATGGGCACACACGTGTGTGATGGTCATATCTGCAAGACACACCACCAGTGCATTGACCGAGTGGTAGTGCTTGCGGTTACGGTAGGCCTGCTCCTGGGCCTGTGGTGGTACCAAAGCCACATGTGTCCCATCAATGGAGCCAATGACATGCGGCATCCTCCCCAGGGCATAGAAGTCACTCTTCACGTCAGTGAGTCGTTGCAGTCTAGGGAAATAGATGTACCGGTTCAGGAATAGCAACATTGCCTCCAAAACATCGCGGAGCACACGGCTCAACATGGTCTGTGACATCCCACCAGCAGTCGCCACAGTATGTTGGAAGGTACCAGTGGCAAAGAAGTGTAGGGCTGCCATCACCTTTACCTTGGGGGTCAGCGCTGTAGGATACGGCCGGCCAGGCTGCAAATGTGGGGCCAACTGCACTGCCAAATCCTCAATCAGCTGCCTGGTGAAGCGGTACCGTCGGATGCTGTCCCGTTCCACCATCGTTGCCAGGTCTGGGAATGGTCGATGGACAGCAGGAGCCCTGCAGTGCAGAGGAGAAGAAAGCAAGATTGTCAGTCACCCCACATATGCGGCATTGAACACACTCAATATCACAACATACATCATTATGAGGCACAACTACATGAAGTGTGCAGTTCCGTAAGGACATGTATGGTACATACATGGCCAACATCTGTCATCACGGTTCAACAAGTGGCATCAATAAGTCCCAGGTTGGCCCATTGGATATCATGAGGCCGTGTCACAGTTCCCATCTCCTGCTGCCGTGTCACAATCACCCCCCACAGTGACATGTGAGGACAGATGTGCCCCAGGCATCAGAGCTCAACGACAGGTACATTCCCAGGGACCCTGTATTGCCACATGGACACTGGCATTACATGGAGTATCAGGTATACACCACAGCAAAACAACCATGACCCCCACAGGTAGTGGTCCCACTTGCCACTGCAGGACAGACATGGACGTCTGTGACACACACACGCACAACATCAAAGTCCATGCACACACAACGTGGATGTGGAGACTGTCTCCCATTGTGCACATGAAATCAGAGACATTGTAAACACTACATGCACACAGACTGTGGAGGACAATCACTATTGTGCCACTGGGACACCCTGGCTCAAACATACCGTCCCACATGGGACTCACGGGGTATGTGACATGACATACACATACACCACCGTGAAATGTGACCATGGCACATGCACAGATATGAACAGTTGCACATCACAGTGGTCATGTACACGTAACACCCAGGATCCTGTCCCCATGAACATGTGCACAGCCTGGGGGTGGCTGCCCCAGGTGACACCCACAGGACAACATGTACACCAACATACACACAATAGGAAATGCAGCCTTACATGCCTTATGATACAGTTTGGACAGGCTGTCGTGTTGTAGGTGTGCCCCTCACTCCCTGGGAGCTATCTGTGGCTGGCATATGTACATCTGAGACAGGCATGGTGACATATGCCAGTCACTTGTACAGGGATGCGTTGAACAGCAATGGACCGATCGGTGCCCCCGGCCGGCCCATTGCATTCAATGTGTGCGGGTACGCGTTGTACCCCTGTACGCGTTGATCAGCAATGGACCGATCGGTGCCCCGGCCGGCCCATTGCATTCAATGTGCGCGGTACGCCGTTTTACCCTGTACGCGTTGGACCGCAATGGACCGATCGGTGCCCCGGCCGGCCCATTGCATTCAATGTGTGCGGGTACGCGTTGTACCCCTGTACGCGTTGTACCGCAATGGACCGATCGGTGCCCCCGGCCTGCCCATTGCATTCAATGTGTGCGGGTACGCGTTGTACCCCTGTACGCAGTTAGTACCGCAATGGACCGATCGGTGCCCCGGCCGGCCCATTGCATTCAATGTGTGCGGGTACGCGTTGTATCCCTGTACGCGTTGTACCGCAATGGACCGATCGGTGCCCCCGGCCGGCCCATTGCATTCAATGTGTGCGGGTACGCGTTGTACCCCTGTACGCAGCAGTACCGCAATGGACCGATCGGTGCCCCCGGCCGGCCCATTGCATTCAATGTGTGCGGGTACGCGTTGTACCCCTGTACGCGTTGTACCGCAATGGACCGATCGGTGCCCCCGGCCGGCCCATTGCATTCAATGTGTGCGGGTACGCGTTGTACCCCTGTACGCGTTGATCAGCAATGGACCGATCGGTGCCCCCGGCCGGCCCATTGCATTCAATGTGTGCGGGTACGCGTTGTACCCCTGTACGCGTTGATCAGCAATGGACCGATCGGTGCGCACCCATTGACAATGGCCTAGCCTGGCAACGGACACGTTTTCAAAATTCGAACGAGTCGGTTGCTGGAAATTCAGTTGGTCACCCACAACAATGTTGCAAAATCATGTATGTCATGAAGTTGAAGATTTGAAGGATGCTGTGGGCGTCTATTGGTGCTGCTATTCCATGGATTGGCCAGATTCAGAAGATGCAAACGACTTGGACCTATCACTTTGGACACATGGGACAGTATCTGCCTCTCCAGCACAAATATATTGCTGGCTGTTCCCCTGAGAGCTCACTTGTCTGCACTACATGCTCCAGGACGACATCTGCCACTGCACTGCTGCTGTCTCTGCCCCCTCTGGACCCTGCAATGGCACGTACTGTGGAGAGAGCCCCAGCCTTCAGCCTTGAGGAGAACCAGGCCCTGCTGGACAGCCTACTTCCACAGTACAGCAAGCTGTATGGGACACCAGGGGAGCAGGTGAGTGTTCTGTGCACTGCCTTTCTGAATGTGCATTTTGTCTGACTAGCAAGGCTGAAAGTCTGCACGCCACTGGCTAGCAGGCTCACTGAGTAGTTGTCACCCCCCATAGTGTGTAGTGACATGCACTGGACAGGTATGGTGCAGTGACAGTGCATTTGAACAAGGTTTTACTTCCCATGCAATGATACCATGTAGTGACTTCTGGCAAACTGTCCATGGGCAGCGTTGCACTGCCTGTGTACATCATGTGCCCCTGTGATTGAGACATGTATATACAACTGTGTCATGCACGGATATGTTGCATGTGTAGTAATGGCCTTTTCACTTTGTCATCCTGACAGGTTAATGCCCATCGGAAGCAGGAGATCTGGAAGGACATCGTCCGGGCTGTCCGGTCCGTGGGGTCTACAAGCGCCGGATCCGCAACTGCCAGAAGAGGTGGCAGGACCTTCGGGGCTGGACCCGGAGGATTGCACGGGTCCAGCTGAAGCTGTCGCCTCCTCGCAGGAGGGGCGGAACACGGACCCTGACCCCCCACATGCTCCAGATCCTGGCGGTGGTGTTTCCAGACCTGGATGGGCAGCTGAAGGCCAGACAGCAGCAAGGAGGGGGTGAGTCAAAGACTGCACTGTGAACTCTGTATTACATGCTATATGCCCTCCTCTGGCCTGGTTAAACTGCCACAGTACAGCAGTCATGTTGTCCAGGAGCCATGTCCCTCTATTGTGCACTGCCCACTCCTCATCTGATACCCAGGTGTGGCCCTTACATTCAGGGAATTGTGTCACTTGGGACTGTGTCCTTGCAGTTTGCTTCACTAAAGGTGGGGGACAGCATCTGTTTCCCTAACTCTGTTGTGGGCATCATGGGTGGGTCCATTGTTCACACAACGCCTGTGTTCGGACATGTCATCTGCGCGTTGCTTTGATATGCGGTCCACTTGCTGAGCTGAGCCACCACATGTGCCTGGGGTATGTGGCACACGCCCATGCAGCGGGTGGGAACAATGTTTGGGCCCCAGGAGTGTGCAGATTACGTGTGTCACACATACATAGCCAGCTATCCACTGTCCAGGGCTCATCCCTCATTCATGTGGGGCAGGACAGTCATGCCTACTCCAGGTCATGCAATGCACTCTGTACTCCCACTCCCATGTATCAGCTGACACATTGTGCGCAGGGATTTGACCCCTCAGGTGTCTGCCTCTGTGTCAGTGTGCTGTGGATTTGTTGCCAGGATTGCTGGGGTGTTTCTCGGTAGGGGCTCAGCATGCCACTGGAGATGTGACCATAGGAGACGATACTTGTGTGTCACATAGGTGTTTGATCAGCTGCCCGTGCAGACTGGGGTATGCGAATGTGAAGTTCAGGCAGCTGTTTCCCATTCACAGCAGATTGTGAGGGGCTCAGAGGGTAGTGTCACAGGTCTCCCATATGTCCAATCGGTATGACCTGGACAGATGAGGGTTAAGATGATGTGTTGTGTGGGGGATGTACATGTGCACTTGTGCAGCTCCAGGACTTGCATTCCCCATGACCTACTATTGTGACACAGTGCAGAGTGTTGTTGTCTGGCTGCCAAGTCATACATCACTGAGACAGTGATGTATGACTTAGCAGTCATGCCTCCGCCATGGCATGTGTCTACTTATTGGTGATCCTAAAGGGGAGTGACATGTGCTACATGCACACCATTGTGGCGATGGCTATCAGGACATGGGTGCATCATGGTGTCTGTCGCTGGTATGCATCACATGCATTTCCTATTGACTCTGGGCATCCCTTTCATCCGGAAACCTGTACTGACTCAGTGGCAAGAGTTGTGATGTGTGCATGTCCACATGCTACACCATGTCCTCTGCACTGTCCAACTACTGTGTAGGTGGTGCATGTGTCCACACCGGGGTGTTGCTATCCAACAGACACCAGACAGATGGGTGCAAGGCCATGTGGGATATGAGTGCCATGGTTGGCATCAGACTGACAATTGGCTTCTCCTGTTCAGTTAGGGCACTTTTAGCAATGTTCAACTAATGATGCCAGGGCTTGCTCTGTAATGTGCTGTGCTCACAGTGGTGTGTGCGTTTGGTGCAGGTGACTGATGTCTGTCTGTTTCCCCATTGTTTGCAGATACATCCACGGCCACGGAAGGGGACAGCTCCACAGACCAGGAGGAGCCGGAGAGCCAGACTGGGTCGGCAGCCGAGGAGTGGTCGAAGGGACCCAGTGGCACGGAGGGCGAGGGGAGCCACACCGAGGAGTCCTCAGCACCATCCACCTCAGCTGAGGACCAGAGCAACTCGGAGGATGACTCCCTTATGGAGGCGGGTGTCAGCAGCCACCACACCCCAACTAGTGTTGTTGTCCCACCGCCACCACCAGCACCACCACCGCCCTCCCATCGGCTCCCATTCCCCAGGTCCGTGGAGGCTCCCATGTTCGGGAGCGTGTCTCCTTTGGGCCAATATGTTATGAAAAGTGACCGAATAAAATACGAGTCACCAAAAAAGCAATAGTGGGTGCCTTCTTTGAATTTTGAGGATATATTTGAATGCTCTTTAAATAAGTTAATGGTACATTATTGATTTAAACTATATATGTACCTCATGCTGTTTATGATTGTTTCAGACAACTAAAATTTTTTAACATAAGTCTAGGACCATTGTTTTTCTATACCAATTATTACCCAGGTCCATTGACTTCTATGGGTTACCCCATTATATCTTAATGGTCCTTTGGGCCAGGCACCGCACCCCCTGCCCCTGTGTCCCCTGCTGCCCTGAGTGAGGAGTCTGTGTACCTCCTTCACCAGCTCCATGTAGGGCAGACAGCCATGCTGAGTGTCCTCCATGCGCACACCGCTCTGTTGACTCAGCTGGTGTCGTTCATGGAGGGCATCTCATCGGGCATGTCTGACCTACAGAGGGGCAATAGGTCCATGGACTCCTCCCTGACGGCAGCAGTGTCCCTCCTCAGACAGTCCCTCACCCCTCCTGCCTCTGCTCCATCCACACTCCCCAGCACCTTACCCATCCCAAGCACACACACACCGGCACAGGCACACACCAGCACACACACGTCCAGCACACAGACACACACGCCACAAACAAAATGCACACGCACGCAAAGTCAGGGGACTGATACCAGACTCACAGGGGATGGGGCCCTGGAACACACACACGCATCCATGAGCACTGCGCAGTCCTCAGTTGCCTCTCCCTCCAAAGCACCCTCCCTTGCCTCACCTGCAACCCCAAAGACCCAGCGGCTCTTCCTCAGTGACCTCGGCCTCTTCCCCTCCGATCCAGCTGATACAGCATTCAGGGGGAAGAGGAACCCACCCACACGGAGCAGAGTGCCCCTCGCCCCCGGACACCCTCCCCCAGGCGCAGACAGACTGAGGCCCCCACCCGCAAGTCCCCCGGAGTCATAAGAGCAAGACCCCGCCGCCGCCCTGGAGCTCAGGCACCAGGTCTCCTTCCTCCATCCCTCAGGCCCCCACTCCACAGGTGCCCCCACCACACCCTGCCCCAGGTTCCCCCACCCACAGATATACCATCCCCAAGAGGATCCGGCCTTCTCCCCTGCCACTTGCTCTCCCGGCACCACACCCCCGCTGCGCTTGTCTGTGCCACTGATGTGGTGAGGGTGTCCTCCCCCTCTGTCCAGCCCACCTTGCCTGTTCCCCATTCTCCTCCCCTGGTGGTAGGCACTGCAGTGGAGTCCACTACCACCCTGTCTGACTTGGGCACTGCAGTGGCGGACCTGTCCACTCCATCTGCAGGGTCCACTGCAGTCGTGCCGGCACCCACAACATCTGAGTCATGCCCCCCAGTTGTGCCGGCACACACCATGTCAGACACCTCCACTGCAGTTGTCAGTGGCTCTCCAGCACCCACCACCCCTTCCCTGGTGAGCTCTGATCCTGTCCCTGCGGTGCCTGGCCTCCCCCCCGGTTGCCCCTCCTAGTGGATTGTCCCTAGTTTTGTGCAGTGCAGGCATGCGTAGGGTGACATCTGCCACTGTCACCCTGTTTGGACTTTGACAATGGACTGGCCATTGGCCTTTGTGTTTTTTCTGGACTTTCAGTTTTCAATACACACATATGCTGAATAAAGCAACTTTCTGTTCTCTAGTGCTTATGCTTCTGATGTACATGTTGTTGATGATGCTAACCATGCCCTTGCTGCAGTGATGGTGATATTTGGTCTCATGATAATGAAGTGTAACTGTGCAGGAACCCATGTGGTCCAGGGGGAATGTGTCCTATCCTGTGGTGTATCCATGTCATCCATAGCAGCATCTGAGGGTGTCATGTGTTCAGTATTTGGCAATGGGATTTCCTACTTACATTAGCAATTTCACATCTGTGGCTTCCACCCCTGCACATCTGTTGTGCCTGCCATTGTTCAATTCGTCTACTTCCCTGACCGTGTGGCCATCTCCACTGGACATGCAGGTTTGGGCATCAATGGGGAAGGACTCATCTGTGTTGTCAGTGCAACATTGCTATACAAGTGTGTTGGATCTGTGCTGATGATTTCGTTGGCACTTCCATGACCAGGCTGATGTGACGGGAGCCTTCATTTGGTGCTAATTGTTGATTGTGTGACCAAGTGCTCAGCTGACATGATGGGGCCCTACTGAGGCAACATATGGCACAGCTTTCCTCACACAGGAGTGGAGTCCCCTCATGGCAGTGTGTACTCCTGTGACATTGCCTGCGCCAAAGGTGTGTGTTGTATGAGCATGTCTGTGTGTTCACTTCCGTTTAGCTGTGCATGCTGTGATCCCTAGTGTTGTACCTGTTTGTGATGCTTGCTGAGTTGACCTATGTTCCCCCAAAGTCTTCTCCCTGGGTTCTCTGTGATGTGGGTGCATGGCACATTACTGGTCATCAGGGTGTCACCCATAGGTGTGTTTGCTTTCAGGGCTGAGTTTGTGTGCAGACGCAGATGGGTCACAGTCAGGTTTCCCCTTGGCACTTGTTGTTTGCCCCTGTCATGTGATTTCCAGTTTGTGTTATCTTTCAGTGATTGTGACACGTTGTGTGTGTGACTGCTGGCACTCCTCAGGGTCTGGGCTGCAATGTTGGTTGTTGTCTATGTGTGTTCTTTGTGGGTGACCTTGGCTTCTTCATTGGTGTGTGACTGTGGCTGGGATCCCATTGGTTGGTGTGGTATTGCCGTCATGTCCATGTACAGCGTAGTGTGCAGTGTGTCAGACATTCAGGAGTCTTGTTGAGTGGCCATGTGTGATGTGTTTCTGCACCTTGGTTCCCACCCACCACCCTGGAATAGTCATGGGTGCAGGTGCAATGTCACCAGTGCATGTGTGCTTCACTGCTGCACATTGTTGGAGGTCGAGGGGTGTGGTGTTGAGTGTGTGCAGATGAGAGTTGTTGCCCGGCTAGGCCCCTGCCTCCATGTTGGCCTTGGCTTACTGGCCGTGCTGATTGATTTGTGCTTGTGTAGGTGTGATGGTAGTTTGTTGCTCAGGACACATGACTGTGGTTCACAGTGTGAACGACATTTAGCTTTGTCATCACAGTGGGATTGTAATGCAGCCCAGGGTTACCACATTGTGGGGGCCCTGGGGATAGTGCTGTGGTGTGTCTGTGTCTTGCTGTGTCAGTTGCTGTTCCTACGTGCCTGTGTGACATGTGTGATTTGTGCTCCCTCTCATCTGACAATGCCTGCTTGCCCACATAGGGGATTTGGATCCATGAGTTACCTTTGTGTGGCACTGTATGCACATCTGTATGATTGGTATTCAGGTCTCCTCATGTGTTGTGTGGTTGCCTGGGGACACTGGCACCCCCCCCTCACCTGTTGTGTATGATGTGCAGTGTGGGTCTGCCTGTTTGTGTTTGTGCATCTGCACCACTGCATTGGCATATCTTGGGTGTGCCATTGGCTGTATGTAGTTTGGTGGGTTTCCCCTGCGGTCAGCACAATGATCATGGTTTGTGTGTCCCATTGCTGCCATGGTTTGGTATCTGTTCACCTCACATCTACAGTCTCCACAGGGTATCTGCATTTGTGTGCCCATTGGTGCAAATATGTGGGTCTGCATTCTGATGGTCACTTCTGTCATTGTGTCATTGATGAATGTTGACAGTGTCAGCCCCCATGGGTGTTGTTTGTCTGCACATGGCCAAAGGTATGTCTTATTTGCACTGCAGTAATTGCCTCCCCCAATTTATGTTGCAATGGGACACATGCACTACTTTGCCACTGATGTGTTTTATGTTCTGTGACCAGGAATCATCCATGCAGTTTGACAGTTGCAGCTTTTTCTTTGTCAACACTTACATTTTGGTCACTGTGATGATGGGGGTTTGGACCCCATTGCCACACTGTTCAAAATGTGCTTCAGCTATGGACCCCACACTTACCTTTTGGTCACTGTGATGATGGGGGTTTGGACCCCATTGCCACAATGTTCAAAATGTGCTTCAGCTATGGACCCCACACTTACATTTTGGTCACTGTGATGATGGGGGTTTGGACCCCATTGCCACAATGTTCAAAATGTGCTTCAGCTATGGACCCCACACTTACATTTTGGTCACTGTGATGATGGGGGTTTGGACCCCTTTGCCACACTGTTCAAAATGTGCTTCAGCTATGGACCCCACACTTACATTTTGGTCACTGTGATGATGGGGGTTTGGACCCCATTGCCACACTGTTCAAAATGTGCTTCAGCTATGGACCCCACACTTACCTTTTGGTCACTGTGATGATGGGGGTTTGGACCCCATTGCAAACAATGGTCATGGCCTGCTTGCATTGTGGGGGCCACACACATATATGTGTGGCACATGTGATAGGGGGTCACATTGTATGTTCAAAGTCATGTTCAGTGTTGTAGGCATTTGACACAGTCTACACACGCTTGTCATGGTGTTGGGGGATGTCTTTTTCTTGCATTCCCTAGGTTGTGGTGTGCTGGTTGTGTCATGCCTTGTCCATCCTATGAGTGGGGGTGGTGTTGGTGGTAGGCATCCAGCCCCCATGGGTAGAGGTGGTAGTAGTGACAGGCATCCAGCCCCCTGGCTAAGGGTGGTAGTAGTGTTAGGCATCCAGCCCCCTGGCTTAGGGTTGTAGTAGTGGTAGGCATCCAGCCCCCCCTGGCTAAGGGTGGTAGTAGTGGTAGGCATCCAGCCCCCCCTGGGTAAGGGTGGTAGTAGTGGTAGGCATCTAGCCCCCCCTGGGTAAGGGTGGTAGTAGTGGTAGGCATCTGGCACCCCCCTGGCTAAGGGTGGTAGTAGTGGTAGGCATCCAGCCCCCCCTGGGTAAGGGTGGTAGTAGTGGTAGGCATCTGGCACCCCCTGGGTAAGGGTGGTAGTAGTGATAGGCATCCAGCCCCCCTGGGTGAGGGTGGTAGTAGTGGTAGGCATCTTGCACCCCCCTGGCTACTGGTGGTAGTAGTGGTAGGCATCCAGCCCCCCCATGGGTAAGGGTGGTAGTAGTGGTAGGCATCCAGCCCCCCCTGGGTAAGGGTGGTAGTAGTGGTAGGCATCCAGCCCCCTGGCTTAGGGTGGTAGTAGTGGTAGGCATCCAGCCCCCTGGCTAAGGGTGGTAGTAGTGGTAGGCATCCAGCCCCCCCTGGGTAAGGGTGGTAGTAATGGTAGGCATCCAGCCCCCCCTGGGTAAGGGTGGTAGTAGTGGTAGGCATCTGGCACCCCCTGGCTACGGGTGGTAGTAGTGGTAGGCATCCAGCCCCCTGGCTAAGGGTGGTAGTAGTGGTAGGCATCCAGCCCCCCTGGGTAAGGGTGGTAGTAGTGGTAGGCATCCAGCCCCCTGGCTAAGGGTGGTAGTAGTGGTAGGCATCCAGCCCCCTGGGTAAGGGTGGTAGTAGTGGTAAACATCCAGCCCCCTGGCTTAGGGTGGTAGTAGTGGTAGGCATCCAGCCCCCTGGCTTAGGGTGGTAGTAGTGGTAGGCATCTGGCACCCCCATGGCTAAGGGTGGTAGTAGTGGTAGGCATCCAGCCCCCTGGCTTAGGGTGGTAGTAGTGGTAGGCATCTGGCACCCCCATGGCTAAGGGTGGTAGTAGTGGTAGGCATCCAGCCCCCTGGCTAAGGCTGGTAGTAGTGGTAGGCATCCAGCCCCCCCTGGGTAAGGGTGGTAGTAGTGGTAGGCATCCTGCCCCCTTGGGTAAGGGTGGTAGTAGTGGTAGGCATCTGGCACCCCCATGGCTAAGGGTGGTAGTAGTGGTAGGCATCCAGCCCCCCCTGGGTAAGGGTGGTAGTAGTGGTAGGCATCTGGCACCCCCTGGGTAAGGGTGGTAGTAGTGGTAGGCATCCAGCCCCCCTGGGTAAGGGTGGTAGTGGTGGTAGGCATCTGGCACCCCCTGGCTAAGGGTGGTAGTAGTGGTAGGCATCCAGCCCCCTGGCTTAGGGTGGTAGTAGTGGTAGGCATCTGGCACCCCCATGGCTAAGGGTGGTAGTAGTGGTAGGCATCCAGCCCCCTGGCTAAGGGTGGTAGTAGTGGTAGGCATCCAGCCCCCTGGCTATGGGTGGTAGTAGTGGTAGGCATCCAGCCCCCCTGGGTAAGGGTGGTAGTGGTGGTGGGCATCTGGCACCCCCTGGCTAAGGGTGGTAGTGGTGGTTGGCATCCGGCCCCCTGGGTAGGGGTGGTGGTGCGCATTCAGGCCCCTGTGTGCATATGTGGCATTGGTGATGGGCATCCCGCCCCTATGGTGCTGCTGTTGCTGGTGTAAGTAAATTCTGCATCCCTCTGTGTGTGTGTGATGTGTCGTGTACGTGTTTTATGTGTTTTGTGGTTGGTGTCTGACTTACCTTCTGCGCCGTACGCGTCCGTGCCTGTTCCGGTAGTAAATGTAGAATATTGGTATGATCGGGACGAAGGGATTCATGGTTGGTTCGTGTCGTTCGTCTTTCTCGTTGCTTCGCGTCGTCCTCGTCGCTTCGCGTCGTCCTCGTCGCTGGCGTGTTCGCCTCGTAGCCGTGGATCGTGTTGTGGCGCGAATCGGAGCTTATGTGTGCCTCTCCCGGATGCTTTGACGTGCCGTGCGTAGCGACGGGTTCGGCGCATACGGAAAGCGCATCGTACTTGTTCGGCCGGACAGGGCTGCATTTTCCCTTCCGTGCGACTCGATTCTGCGTTTCTGGATTCGCCTCGTCGGAGGACAGGACCTGGATTGGGTGAGTACGACTCGGCCGGATTCTGTGCTGTTGTGCGCATCGTACTTACTCGTTCGGTATGCTGTACGGATCGGTCGGGAAACAGGCATTCGCATGGCTTTTTTCCCGACCGAATGGTATTGGGTGCGCCTCCGACCGAGATCGGAATCGGCCCCAAAATATGCATTTGGTTCAATGAGCCATGTGAGCATGGTTATGGGGCCTACTCATTTCACCAAGCTTCAAACCCAGCCACATAGAAAGACATCACAAAACAGAAGGCATAGAGACAGACCTTAGCGGGGTTGGAAGAGGTAGAAAATGGGCCTGGAGAGTCTGGGGTGGAGAAGGAAGGATTTACAGTACAACCTGAGTAAAGGAATTGGTTAGGAGCACTTTCTCAGTCAACAGTACAGGGCGGGTAATTTCAGGTGACTATCATCATCAGCAGCGGAAAACAGTTGGTGCCTTGCAAATTGCTGTGTTGTAAGATTCCTGCTCCCCTCAGTGCATCCACCGTCAGTGTTGCCCACTTCTCTCTTCATGTTTTCCTACCTGTAGGTCTTGTGGCATTAATTATGTCCTTGAGCTATCTTCAGAATTCATTCATTCATACACGCTGCAGAATTCTCTGCTCATGAATTCAGATAGGGTCTCCTAATACTGTCGGAGTTTTGCAATGGCCCAGTATCTGGAGCATGGGCTAAGGTTGTACAGTGTATAATAATATTGACCTCTGACTACCGTGATAACCATTTACTTAAGTACAAAGATACAAATAATCTGTTAAGTACTGAACTTAACCCTGAATCCAGTAGACGAGGAGCAGCAGCCTTGTTATGCCTTCTTTCACTTTTAAATTTCTTACCCCTTCCCCCAGATGAGGTCAAGGTGGTAAGCCTATACTTTAGTGTTCACTTACCTGCCCTCACATAGAAGACGCTGGTGGAATATCATCAGAGCATGTCTCAAATTTGACCTGTTCATCGAGTCCTGACACTCAACTCCTTAAAATATTGTACAATTTGTACATGTACATAAGCATTGTGAGAACCAGTACACATGTATAAAGTACATTTTCCATATATAAAAGGAGAATTGTTTGCCAATCCACCCAGATATGTATCCTTTCAGGAAAGGACTCAAGACCTGGCTCTTCAATTGATCCCTCCCTAGCAGCAGGGTTCTCAGTGCCTGGATACACTCACTGGTGATTTGCCGCTCTTGCAAGTCCTGTTTGATTGCTTGATTTAATTTTGCCAATCTGGAGAATTGCAATTATGCCATTTAGGTTTGATGCTAATAAGAACACTGGTTCCCATCGGGGAAGGATTTAAGCCTAAACCTACTAGGCTAAATGTTAAAATCCAGAAACAATTGGATGTAGTCAAATAGTACGTTTCATTCATCAAATTATATTGCATTCACGGTGCTCTAGAAAAAACACAGTGAAAGTAAGTCGTGACATTTGTGATAGAGTTGTGTGTAGGTGCTGTATGAAAAATATATACAAAATTATTTGCAATATATATACATATTCAGCTAGGGGCTATTAAGATGCTGATTCTTAGCACAACTCTAAATAAGAGTACGGTGTAACTTGACACATCATATAATTCCACTAGTTCCTTATGTCAACGTTTCAAACGTATAGAGCCATTTGGCAGGGTCATCATCACGACCACAAGAAAATAGTAGCAACCTGAAAGGGAGAACAAAGCCCAAAGACATTAGCATGCCCCTATAAATTGTGTCTGCAAGAGGAGTTGACCTAATGGCTAGGGCGGTCAACCTCGAATCTGGGGAACTGGGTTCGAGTCTCAGCAATGACGCTGACCATCCTGTGATTCTGGGCAAATCACTAAATCTCCCTGTGCCTAACAAAAATGAATGTGTCCTCATGTAATGCAACTGGTGCTTTGTAAAGTGCTCTGATACCCGATTCGGGTCAAGTTCGCGCCATATAAAACTCTGTAAAAAAAAGATACTGAACTTTGTTTAATGTTTATGCTGGAAAACCCTACCAGCATAGAGGAAAAATCATCCATAAGGAACGTATCAATTTGAAACATTAATGTAGATTATGCAACAGCTGAGACATTAAAGGTAGTCAAAAGACATATGTATCACTGGGGAGTAATTTTACAATCTGTGAATGATAACCAAATTAATGGGCCCATTCGTGTGGGGATAGGGCAAAACCCTACACCCCTCAAAGAATAGATTGTTTCGAGGAATACAATAAAGATATATCAGAAATATCTAGTCAGAAGGGTTAACGTAAAATGGGAAGCCTTTTCACATTACCATTTGTCGAAATCCCCGAAAATGCATGTCCATACACCAAATATTCTGAGGTTTGTGAATACCACCAAGATGCAGAGAAAGAGAGACGTATGTAAGAACTTTGGAGATGTCCTACAAAGTTCACATAGCAAACACAACAAGATGATGGGCAGAGTGCTGAAACTTTTCAACCACTCACCCCCAGTCAAGAGATCTGGTTTGAATCCATTGTTCTTTTGCTCATGGGAACAGTCCAGCCTGAACTGTCAGGCCAGGCCCTCCCATGGACTGGAAACAAGCATCCTGAGACCACTTTTGGGGTTTCACCCTTCATCAGCCAGGCTAGCTTCAATCCAGTGGCACAGGGATCAAGGGACCCATGTCTGGACATACCCTTGTCCACCTAGGGTGAACATAGCAAACACCAAGATGATGGACGGATTGCTGAAATTTTTCAACCACTCACCCCCAGTCAAGAGATCTGGGTTGAATCCATTGTTTATTTTCTCACTATGCCACCCATTTCAAACCCAGCCATATGCAAATCAGTCTTGACCCTGCTCCTTATGGGAACAGTCTAGCCCGAACTGCCAAGTCAGATCCTCCTGTAGTGTAGCTCCTATTTCCCTAATAGGCTCTGCGCATTGGAATAATATACCCTATAGGCTTGAGATAGGACTGAGGTCGGTATGTCCCTATCGAGTATATTAAACTTAATTACTTGTGCCAGCTAGCTCAGAGGCCACTAGAAACTCCTTGACAAACAAGAAGGGAGTAGTTTCTGGCAGCCGCAAAACATGACCACTTTGTTTCCCTTTAGAATCAGAACGTGTCCCTGAGTCGTGGAAACAATAGATAACCGTTTCACTCAGCTCAATCGTGCATGCTTAGTTTTCCTCAAAGTTACACAGAAAGAATAGACGGGCGTTTCAATAAAAGATTTATTGAACAGTCTTGTTTCTCGTGTAAGTAATATGTGCTGTTACGATCACAAGACAGTATGCAAGATAAATAATGTACAGCGTAAGCAGTAGAAATAAATAATACTGCGCTAGCATGATCTTTAGTAGATATTCATTTACATAAATAACACAGACTAAAAATGCGAGTACTCATACGATGCGTTTCTAAGCTAGTTCTACCCCAATGTACCTAACCTAACCTAGGTGTAGGGAGAGGTATGAAGTAGGTGAAGTATTCCTTACTATGGCATACTAAGAGTATGTTACGCCCAGTATGCCTAGTATGCCAAGAGTCCCTCTAGGTTCTAGTCAGCTCCATACCTTAAGAATGAGAGAGGTGGGAATCTCTTGCCAGACTCGAACTCCAACACCCTGCAAGGGAAGTCAGATCACTGGAAGCTGGACTCTCTGCGTGCAGGGATGACAGCGTCTTCTCTGCGTCAGGCCGGGATACGGGCTCCTCTGAAGTCGAGGTCTCCTCTGATTTACAAGGGCTAGGGAAGGTATATTTATACCTGAGAGGTACCTCAGAATGTTAGCATTGACGTGAATCGGACAGCGGAAGACGTCATGAATGAACCCTTAAGGTATAACGGTTCATGCATAATAGATGAGTCCTTGAAGAAATCAATAGTCCTGTGCTAGGGAAACTCCCGAAGCCTAAGGGTCTGTTCTTCAAGAACTCGTTGTGACGTTAGGGTGGACGGATGTCGGAGACCATGCCTGTATTTGGAGTGCACGGTTTAATGCCTAAATAAGTACTGGGATTTTATGCCTATATAAGGGCAGGGCGAATTGTGCCTATATAAGGACATGATACAGGAAAATCTATATACGGACACCCTAAGAGGAATACAACACCCACTCCACTTTCGTGTGTACGATAATAATATAAATGCTAAACATTTAAAATGCTAAACATAAAATGGAGTACTGCATATTGCTAAAGATATGTCTTAAAAGCATTAAAAAGTATTTAAAAAACCCATTAAAATGAAAAAGGTACTGTACATTGTAAGCATTGCTTTTCATTTCAGGCATATATTTGAAAATAAAAATGCAATGTGAATGAAATAAGTAACCCTGGGCGTAGTTCGCGTAGTCGCGCTACGCGTAGCTACGCAAAGTGCAGTTCGCACTACGCGAGCTACGCGTAGCACTACGCGAACTGCGTAGTTTGCTGTTCGCACTGTGCAATGCGAGAGAACGGCATCTCGCACAGTGCGAGCAGTCGTTTTCTGCTGCTCGAGTAGATTTTTACTCGAGCAGCAGTTTTCTCAACGCGGACTGGTAGTTTCTCATCGCGAGCGGTCGCGAGCATACGCGACCACTCGCAATGAGAAACCTGACCTCCCCGCGTTGAGATCCTCGCCGGGAGGTTTATTTTCCTCGTTGGCGATCGGCAACTTGATGTTGCTGATCGCGAACGAGGAAAAAGTCTCGCCGGGATGTCATTTTGCTTGCTCGCGGTCGCCAACTTGACGTTGAGGACCGCGAGCAAGCAAAAAATGACCGCTGCACTACGATTCGCTGTGCTACGCGTGTTCGCACTGTGCTACGTGCAAATCGCGTAGTGCGAAGTTGCGCAAACTACGCAAACTTCGCGAGCGGAGCGTAGTGCTTTGCCCAGGCCTAGAAATAAGCAGTAATATTTACATGTGACAGAAAAATGATCGATAAGTTTGTTCAAAATCAAAGTCTTTTCATGTCATGGAAATTAATGAACTTTTTAGACAAACAAGATGACAAAGTGTTTGAGGAAGTACCGCGAAGTCCGTACTATAAGAATAGTTCTACTTCAAGCAGATTGATTTGCCATTTAATTTGAAAAAACTGAAAAAAGTTCAATATGGGAAGAGTTCCAAGTTTTTGAAATATGAAGGCCAAATTTTTACTGCATCTCTGGAACACTGTGGGCTGAATCAGAGTCAGTGTACGGGTCTGGTGTAAACATGAGATCATCTATTTCTGTAGACAAAATATCGTCCACTGTAGTTGGTGACATTCGGAACACCTTGTGTAGTAGATTAATTGCACAGAGATGTGAAGCATCGCTTTCAGCATAGGATGCCGCAGCAATGTTCGCGACCGTTGTTACCTGTGTGCCTGTAGATCCATCTCGTACCTCAGCAGCAGCCGGAAGCGTCTGTGAGATCTCAATGAATGCCGTCATCAGGATTGGTAGCCTCTGGGGACAACACAGAGCATGGGCCGTTATCGGGTCCAGTAGAGTATCGATATCCGTTGGCGTAGCTGATGGAAATGTTAGACAGGTGTCCAACACGCATTCTTCACCGCATAGCAGGCATCGTAGAACAGGTAAGATGCAATCTTGCCAGATTGGTCTGAACGACAGGGACCACGTGGTATTAAGTTCCCGTAGACAATTCATGCCCAAAAGCTGTACTATTCGCTCACGGCACTTTCGATCAAGGAGAGCTTTCTCCACTTCGCTCGGAGTGATGTCTGCGAATAGGCTGGCCATAGCGTAATAGCAGGAAGAGAAATAGAATTCCGGCAACAAGTGCTAGAATTAATGGTATGCCACCAAACACCGAACGTGCAAAGTTTGGGATTATTCCGAGTATTGCCTGGAAAGGTGCTAACAGACGCTAACAGATGCTCTTAAATACATGTACAATTCCGCTTGTATCAGACATGTTAAAGATACGTTCTATCATTTCCACGAAATGTATAGGGCAGTTTGTACGTATTAAAGTCTGTATCTCAGCCGAAGTCCTTGCGACTTGTAGATCATAGGTTTCTTTGGCCAAGGTCAAAGGCACTGTTTGTTGTAAAAGCATGGCTTTCATTCTGCTTAAAGTATCAAATCTTATAAAAGAGACGTTCAGTGAAGGCCACAAAGGCGACTCCCTGACTGTGTCTATTGGGGCAAACAATGCTTGCATACAGAAAGTGACCCTGGAGTTGACCGTTACTAGATATGGGATGCCTGGCAACATGCCGCAGCAACTCTGATCATTCAACATGAGGTAACTCCCATTAGAAAGTTGTCCAAACATTGGATTAATCACAGCAGCTGGTGTACCCTGCTGGTGGCAAGACAAATTTGCCACAGAACCATTACAAGCCCCGTGTAAAGAAATGTCCTGACATATTAGTGAACCGCTCAGTGCATTTTTACAGTGTGTACCGCTCAGAAACACTTCACGATCCCCACTCCAACATCTATATGTGTATGGTAAATTCCAAGATGTCTTAATGTATTCCTTACCCAACCTTTCATATTTGCCTGCTTGCATTTGTTTGAGGCAATACTCAAACTGAAAAGTAGTCACAGGTAGTGTGATTTTGCCATGAATAAGCCATTCTGTAGCTGGTTTTTCTGCCACTGTGAATGGTAACTTTTCCTGTTTTTCATGCCCAGCACTGTATACTTTGCTCCTCTTTGTGCCAGTTCGATCTGTTTATCAGTTAGATTGTATTCTGCAAACAGAATTGACGTGTTGATAAAACGCCAAGGCACATAGCCCGCACGCAAAGATTGCAGCGTCCAGCTTAATAACACAATAGAACGTAATTGAGATTGGCCTTGTTGTAACATCGCCAAATCTTGTTCCAGTATGTCGATAGCAGAGGATACAATGCCGTCCAATGAATATATTCTGGAGGACAAAGTTGTTAACCCATTGTCGACCACAGAGAGAGTTTTCTCTAAATTAATACGATCAAGTTCACGTATTCGTTCTGCGGCCTCCATCTGTGACACTTCCCATGCTTCATTATAGGCAGCATAAATGCTGGCATATATGAAACGTTTTTGACGCGGTTTTCTTGGTCCAAGCAAGAATTCCCTAAGGTCTGCGTCTTCTTTAAGTAAGGATAAGTGTTGTTTCACATCCTGTAGTGTAGATTTCTGCAGCCAATCGAGGCATAATTTACCTACACTGTATGTTGTTACTACCCCGGATGCTGTCTTTGGACGTATCTTGGGTCTGGCCTATGAATAGTAAAGCCCTGAGTTTTATTCAGGAATCTTTCCTGACAGTTGTTCGTGTCTGTGGGCCAGATCAACCATTTTCTCCAATCGGGATTAGATCTGTTGAGTTGTAGTATTTTGTCAACTGTAACCGCTGCCTGTGTATTGTTATCACTTGCAGGTGTTGGTACAGAAGGTGTTTTCATCTCTTTGATCTTGGCTAGTCCAAGACAAGATGTTTGTTGGACAGTTTCATTCAAAAACATTATTTGTTCAGGGATGATACAGGCTGTAAACAAAGCTTCTATCCCCTGCACTTGCCAATCTTTCGTACCCCAGACAGTTTTTGTGTCTATTGTGTCTTTCCAAAAGACGAAACCCTGTCTAGACAGTTGGGCAATAAATGTTGCAGAATAAATCTGTTTTGTATTTGTTAACATAATTTTCAGTCCTGTTTTGTTTACATTTTTATAGTAAAACGTTTCTGGATCAGATGTATTGTAACCTGAAAAATATGGAAACTTATTAACAAATGTTTTTGAACTACCTTTTGGTGGTGTAGGACAATGCTCCCATTGGTTAAACATAAACACATTTCTAGGGTATGCAGATTTATGCAAATAATGATGACCATAGTGGTTATAGTAATACAGCTGTTCATAGTCTGATGAACCCTCTAAATATTCACTTTTAGAAAATGCAGCAGATTTTTCTAGGTCAAACATTATGTCGTTAACAGTCTCAAAGTCCCAATCATCAGAATAGGTACTGGACGAAATGAGATCACTTAGTGAAATTTTAAACAAATGTGGAATGTTCAATTGTTCCGTCGGGCCAAAAATATCAAAATCTGTTTTGTCCCACACTATACCATCCTGTATAGGAACGGCTGTGATGCAAGAGACTTGCTTCACGATGGGAAGATTTATGAGGTTTCAAAAGTAAGTTCACATCTTTTCTTTCAGTGTTCACATGGATGTATCTGCCATTTATAAGCACGCTCATAGTCATAACCAAAGCTAGCCAAAGCAGGAAAACAAATATTCCAGAAATAATCCAGAGTTCAATCCATGGTGAAACCAGATAAGTTTTTTTCAGAAAGTGAAGAAAGTCTTGTACTTGCTGCTTGAATGTTAATGATGCTGGCGTCGTTTCAGGTTCACTCGGATCTTCTGAGAACGTATCAAAGTTAATGAAATAGCCAGAAGCAGTTCTGTCAATTGTTGAAATTGCATCAGGATTTGTAGAAATCACTGGAACCAGTTGATCACTTGCTACATTGGTGTAGACAGGTGTATTTGGACGAACTGTTACTTGATTTTCAAGAGGGATGAGTTCCATTGCATTGTTGCCTAGTCCTTCATCTGTTACTGCTGAAGTCTCGATGGTTATCAGTCTTTCAGTCTGAACCTCTTGGATAGTAGCGAGAGGAGTGTGTCTGCTACTAGGTCGGAGTCCACGAGGCCTACTATTTAGTATTGGCCACATACTGTGGTTTGATGAGGTCGATGGACACAAATCTTTTCTCCTTTTTTCCAGCAAGGGGCGGCAGAAGTACTGTTCTTGTTCCGTGGACGGCTAGGACAGGTACTGGTTTTCTGTAAGAAGGTCCAAATTCCTTCTTGTCCGCAATCTTTTCTCTGACTAGATCCCCAACTTTTGGAATCCAGACAGGCCTTGTTGGGACCGCCGGTTTTTCCCCAGTGGTGGTTGGCTGCAGGAATACGTTGCTTTGTTTCGATCTTAGTTCATTGAGTTCCTGTAAAACAGCCAAACGATCTTTGATATCAAACAGTTTATTTTCCACCACTGTGCCTACGTGATCGAGGTCTGGTACCTACATTCTTGTCCCAAATAGGACCTCATATGGAGTGACCCCCCTAGAGAACTTCTTGGTAGGTTGTTCAATGAGCGTTGGACCCCATAAAGATGTTTGACCCACCCATCACCCGAACCTAATACCCTAGCTGTTATAGACTGCTTTATGTCCCGGTTTTTCCTTTCCACAACCAAATTTCCCTCAGGATGGAATGGAGAGGAGTACCGCAATGCAACGCCCAGACTGGCCATGACTTCTTTGTAAGCCCGAGAGCTAAACGCAGGGCCCTGGTCAGAATGTAGCGTGCCTATTGCGTATGTGCCGATAAAGACTCGCAAATCTTTTATAACAGTTCGAGCGTCAGCCGAGGGCTGAGGCCATATCCATAGGAACCTAGAGCATGAATCCACTGCAACCATGATATATTTATAGTTACCGTCCCTTTGCAAGGGACCGCAGTGGTCCAGGTAAACACAAGCTAATGGTTTGTCTGAAATTAACAGGGGTGTCTGCGCAGGGCGTTTCACTGTGGAGACTTTAATCTGTTGGCATATATCACATTCTAAAACATAGTTCTTTGTTTGTTTTCTAATGCCAGGCCACCAATATCTTTGCTTGAGTAAAGATACTGTTGCAGAAACACCTGCATGGGCAGAAGCTATCCCTTCGTGTGCTGCTAGGATTAGTCCTAATCTACATTCCTTGTTTGGAATTACCCTATCCCCCACTCCAGGGATTCGAGCAATAGGAACGTTGTTCGCATCAATTACATAAGAGTACTTGAGTGGAAACTTTTTTGGTAATGCTGCACCACTGCCTTTGCTTGTAGCATTGACAGCCAACATTATCTCACTGTCTATTTTTGTTTTTGAATGATTGATCGCAGCTACGGAAGCCGTCTGAACAGCCCCCTTTGCGGCTTCATCAGCCAATGAATTCCCTGCAACGTGAACGCCATCACGTTGATGACTCAGTGTGTGGATCACGTGAGCCTTTGGTAGTTCGTTTTTTAACTGAACTACTTGTTCCCAAAGCGTTTTATGCTTTATTGTGCCACCTTTCGCATGAATCCATTTTCAAGCCAGTTTTGTATATATTCATTATACGACTGAACACAGTAAAAGGAATCGCACACTATTAGTGTGGGGAATTCTCGATCTGTACTTTCAAGTGCCAGTTTGAATGCTTGTAGTTCAGCTCGCTGAGCTGTACAATCTCCTAGAGATTGAGTTTTTGTGACCATAGGTCTGAAGATGCCATCTTGCATGCGACCTTTAACGATTGCACACGCTGCACTGTAAGCTTGCTTACCCCTGTTGCGGGTTGTGCGGATCAGTCAGTGTAAATTATGAATTCGTACTGATCGAGAGGCAGAATTTCAGTGGGCAGAGGACATTCTTGTTCATATTGCAGGAATGCTTGTGTTTTTAAATCAGGATCAAAAACATATTCAACATCTGTTGCAGCAAGAGAATTAACCCACTGTATCCATCTTGGATGTAATGCTTTAGCATTTGGAACGCTTGCTTTTGTGACCGCTTCTAAAGCTGGTACTGGGGTTACGACAATAATGCGTTTCCCTTGGGCTAGGGCTCTTTCTTTTGCTACAGCGGTTTGAACTGCTGTCAGAATTTTTTCAGTTGAAGTGAAGCGCATTTCCGCTTGTGTGTACAAATGAGATTTGTATGCGATTGGTATTTTTTCACCCTCATTAAATGTTAAGTAGGTGAATCCGCATTGACCCGAAATTATTCGGATCACCAGGTTGCGTTGACTTATGCGTGTTTGTAAGTGATTTGTTGCTATCATGTTAGCCTGTAGTGAACGCAAGATTTCTGTGTGTTCTTGTGTCCAATTCTTGATTGAAAAATCAGGTTTGATTAATGCGTAGAGAGGTTTAACCCTTTCTGCGTAATTTAGAATGTATGTTCTTCCAAAATTTAGGAAACCCAGAATGGATTGTAAGTTTTTTAGCGTTTTTGGAGGTTGGAGCAGCGCACACTTTTCTAAAAAGTTAGCTGCCAAGCTCTTGCCTTCACTTGAAAGCTCATATCCTAGAAATAGGACATTGAGATGGGCAATTCGGGACTTTTTAAAGTTGAACTTGTAGCCCTCAGAGGCGAAGTCCAGTATAATGGTGCTTACCCGGTTCAAGTGTTTGTCCAGGTCATCGTCCGTCAGATAGATGTCATCAACATAGGACAATGCCTCATTGTCATAAATTTGTAGTAACTCTGTTACTCTCGCTGAGAATAACCCCGGGCTGTTCTTGAACCCTTGTGGGAGTCGACAAAATTGACGCTGGGTCCCCATTATGGAGAATGCTGTTAAGTACCTGCTTTCAGGTGCTATGTTTTGACAAAAGAGACCATTTGAGATGTTGTGAGAAGTTGGCCTGGCATATGCTGTCCACTAATTATAGTGGGCACCTTGCACCAGTCCAAACAACCCCTTATTGGAGATAGGTTAAAGACAACCT
Organism: Calotriton arnoldi; assembly: GCA_963921515.1. NCBI lineage: Eukaryota > Metazoa > Chordata > Amphibia > Caudata > Salamandridae > Calotriton > Calotriton arnoldi. The sequence goes on from CAWUFW010010594.1 coordinate 498,532, forward strand.
TTATTGAAAGCTATCCTAGTGGTAGCTATGGAGAGCAGCCTTCAGGCTAAGTCTTGAAGGAATGTAAAGCAGCTTGTTTTACCAGTCTATAATCTCTTGAGTGACCAAATGAAAGAGGACCACACCAGGTATATATTCAAAATATATGTATTTATTACTAAACACACCCCTCTAGTCTCTTTATGAGGCTAGAGTTCAAAGTACATAAATTATAAGTTAGTTATCTACAGTAATAGCACAAATACACGTTTGAGCCCCAGGGGCGTACCAAACCATATACCAATAAAGTGGTATAAGAACCACGACTGAGCTAGACACAAGGCCTAGAGCCTGTAGAAGTGCTTGGACCACAAGGAACCACCCAAGGCAGTGACACAGGGGACCCACAGGGGACGCGTTCAGTGTATGAACACAGCCGCGAACCACCGCTAACTTCTATGGGGAAAGTCGCGATTAGAATTTAAAAGAAAAGGGACACTTAGAGGAGGACTTGGAGCAAACCCTTTGAGAACTAGGCTGTTCTAGTGTCAATACCCACGGGAGCACCGGAGTACTCGAGTTACCTCACCCAGGGGAGCCGGGTGCATAGGTGTCTTTCGGGGTCGGGTTTCGTCGTTGCTTTCTATGGCGATCTGCTGCAAAGTGCTGCTGGTGACCAAGTCGAAAGTGTTCGGGTGGATCCAAAGGTGGATCGAAGATCTGAAGAACCTGAAAGCAGAGGGGACAGAGTCTGGGTCACTAGCCAGTGACCAGGAAGGCGATGAGCAGATGCCCACCGATGTCGAGTGCTTCAGGTAGGTTGACAGTCATCTTGACTCTTCAGCCACGAGGTCCAGGAGGTGTCGACGACAACCAGGAGCTGGATTCGAGCTATACCACAACGTCTGTCGATTGCAGGGGTGTCGGCGACCGGATTGGACCCAACAAGCCTTGGCAACGGCAAGTCTCGTGGAAATGGAAGAAGGATGATGTTGCAGACCAACAAGGTCTGGCGGACTCACCCAGCAAGGATAAGTCAGGGCACACCTAGAGCAACCAGGCAGACCAAGCAGAAAAAGATTGGCCTTCGGGAGGGCCTACTAGCCAACGGACTAGCGACCGCGAAGGAGCCTTGAGTCGATGCACGTGGAGCTGGCTCACAGGACACTCGTGGAGTGGAGGCCAGTGATCTTCGGTGCAGTTGGTGCTGGAGGCTGGGGCTACTCGGAGCCCAAAGCACGACTTCATGGGAGACCCAGAAGAGGATGCACTTGCAAATGCGTTTGGTGTCCAGGGGTCACGATTCCACGTTACCCACGACAGCTATGGGCCTCAGCTTTGGTGGGGACTCAGGCAGCCTCGGGGAAGTCTGGAAATCCACCTCTGGTGATGCAAAGACTTCGGCGTCCGACGGGAGCTTCAGCGATGCAGACCGGACAATTGCTTCTTTGGTGCCTGCCAAGCAGGGGAGTCACTCCTTGACCCCAAGGGAGATTCTTCAGTCCTCTAATCTTGAAGTAGAGCGTCGAAGGTCCAGGATTCTGTGTCAGAGTTTCGTCCAGGTTAATCTAAAGTCCTAAGGACTGGGGTCCCCTACTTATACTAAGGTAGGGGGTTGGACATACTCTGTGGCCCCACCTATGGGAGGGTCAGGGCAGAGGGGTGGTTACATCCCTTTCCCTTTGTCCAGTTTCACACCAGAGCAGGGGCTGGAAGCCCCTGAGCCGGTTTGAACTGGGGTATGCACAGGGACACCAAGTGTGCCCCCAGTGCAGGACTTCACAGCACCCGAGAGTGCTCCCGCCCAGCCCCAATACACACTATCCTGTCTGGGGAGGTGGTCACACCTCCCTGGGACAGGAAACCTATTGTCCAGGCCTCCCCTGCCGGAGTTTGGGTCAGCAGAAGGAGGCCAGACTCGTGTCTGTGGCAGCGGCATCCATTTTGTGATGCCAGGGCTCTGGAAAGTCAGTACCGGGTATACCGGTGTGTACATGTCTTTCCCTCTAGAAGGGTGGAATGCTACCCCCGCCGCCAGAACTGGTGGGGGGTAGTATTCCAAGATGTTTGACACCAAACACGACATGTTTCCGTGCAGCCATCCCAAAGTTAGCATTTAACGCGAGGTTATAATGCGCTTAAGAGTATATGGTCAGGCTGCACTACAAACAGCATCAGAGAAGGGTCTCCGAACGCTGCAGAGGGGCCCAGCTCATGCAGGGGCACCCTCTCACATAGGAACCACGCACTCTGCCTTCAGGATTGATAAGGCCTGCCATAGGAGTGACTTATAGGTTTATATGTGTGTATGTATGTAGTGATATAGGTAGCCTATATCACAGTAAGGGGTGCATGCACCACCTTACCCAGGCTGCAGTAGCAGACCTGTGGTGTCAGTTTGGATGGCCTTCCAGGGGTGGCCCAATACATGCTGCAGCCCCTGGTAGGCCTCTGAGGTACCTATGCCCTGGGTACATAGTATACCATATACTAGGGACTTATAAGGGCACTCCAGATTCCAATCAGAGATGTGCCTAAGGCACATGGAAACCATTTTAAAGAGGAAGCAGCTAGGCTGGGGTTCTGATTAGCAGGGCCCCAGCCAGACTAAGGTCGAAAAACAGTGAAGCATCAGCAAAAAGTGGGGGTACCCATGTGAAGCAGATCCTACTCTCCTACACAACCCCCCCAAACGTAGGGACATTAAACTAACCTTGCCCAGTTAAGTCTTCATGTTCTAAGTGGAAGTACCTAGAGAGTCCATCTGCATTGGCATGGTTACTCCCAGGTCTATGTTCCACTGTGAAGTCCATCCCCTGTAGGGAAATGGACCACCTAAGCAGTTTGGGGTTTTCACCCTTCATTTGTTTTAGCCATAAGAGGGGCTTATGGTCTGTTTGAACAAGGAAGTGAGTACCAAACAAGTATGGCCTCAACTTCTTCAGAGCCCAGACCACAGCAAAGGCCTCCCTCTCAATGGCTGACCAACGTTTCTCTCTAGGGGTCAGCCTTTTGCTAATGAAAGCTACTGGCTGATCCTGACCTTCATCATTCAATTGTGACAGTACAGCCCCTACCCCCAATTCAGATGCATCAGTTTGAACAATGAACTTCTTGGAGTAATCAGGACTCTGTAGAATGGGAGCAGTGCACATGGCCTGCTTCAGGTCATCAAATGCCTTTTGACAGGTAACTGTCCACTGAACCTTTTTGGGCATTTTCTTGGAAGTTAAGTCATTCAGGGGTGTCACTATTGATCCATACCCCTTGACAAATCTCCTATAATACCCAGTCAGGCCTAAGAAGGCTCTCACCTGAGTCTGGGTAGTTGGAGCAGTCCAGTCCATGATGGTCTGGATCTTGCTCTGCAGTGGTTGAACCTGGCCTCCACCCACAAGGTGGCCCAGGTACACAACCTGACTCTGCCCTATCTGGCACTTGGTGGCCTTGATAGTCAGGCCTGCTTTCTGCAGGGCCTGTAAAACATTTCTGAGGTGGACCAGGTGATCCTCCCAGGTGGAGCTAAAGACAGCAATATCATCTAGATATGCTGCACTATAGGCTTCCAGACCTGTAAGGACTGTATTCACCAACCTCTGAAAAGTGGCAGGTGCATTCTTCAGACCAAAGGGCATCACCACAAATTGATAATGCCCACTAGGGGTTGAGAATGCTGTCTTTGGCTTTGCATCATCAGCTAGTCTGATCTGCCAATAGCCAGCTGTCAGGTCAAATGTGCTTAGATACTTGGCTGAGGCCAAAGTGTCTATTAGCTCATCTGCCCTTGGTATTGGATGGGCATCAGTCCTAGTGACTGCATTGAGACCCCTGTAGTCCACACAAAACCTCATCTCTCTTTTCCCACCATTGGTGTGAGGTTTTGGCACAAGGACCACTGGACTAGCCCAAGGGCTATCTGAGGGTTCAATAACTCCCAAATCCAACATCTTCTGGACTTCTGTCCTGATACAGTCCCTGACATGGTCAGGTTGCCTATAAATCTTATTTTTAATAGGCAGACTGTCCCCAGTGTCCACTTCATGAGTGCACCAGGTAGTCTGACTGGGTGTCAGTGAGAATATGTGTCTGAACTGATTGAGCGCCTGTCTGCAATCAGTCTGCTGCTGGGTAGTGAGGCTGCCTGTCAAGGCTACACCATCCACTGACCCATCACCAGGGTTCTGTGAGAGCAGGTCAGGGAGTGGGTCACTCTCTTCCTCCTGTCCCTCATCAGTAGCCATGAGCAAGCCCATGTCTGACCTGTCCACATATGGTTTTAACCTGTTGACATGGAGAACCCTGTGGGGACTCCTGGGTGTTCCTAGGTCTACTAAGTAGGTAACCTCACCCTTCTGTTCAACAATGGTATGGGGTCCACTCCATTTGTCTTGGAGAGCTGCTGGGGCCACTGGCTCCAACACCCACACCTTCTGTCCTGGCTGGTAAACAGTCAGTACAGCCTTTTGGTCATGCCAGGCTTTTTGAAGTTCCTGGCTAGCCTCAAGGTTTTTAGTTGCCTTTTTCATATACTCAGCCATCCGGGAGCGGAGACCAAGTACATAGTCCACTATGTCTTGCTTTTGGGGGCTTGAGAGGTAACTCCCATCCTTCCTTCACCAAGCACAATGGACCCCTGACAGGGTGACCAAACAAAAGTTCAAAAGGGCTGTAGCCAACCCCCTTTTGAGGCACCTCCCTGTACGCAAATAAAAGGCAGGGCAAGAGTATGTCCCATCTTCGCCTAAGCTTTTCTGGGAGCCCTTTAATCATGCCCTTCAAGGTTTTGTTGAATCTCTGAACTAAACCATTGCATTGTGGGTGATAGGGTGTGGTGAACTTGTAAGTCACTCCACACTCCTTCCACATTGCTTTTAAGTATCCAGACATAAAGTTTGCACCCCTGTCTGATACAACCTCCTTAGGGAAGCCCACTCTTGAGAAAATTCCCAGGAGGGCTCTTGCCACCACAGGTGCTGTAGTGGTCCTAAGGGGAATAGCCTCTGGGTACCTGGTGGCATGATCCACTACCACCAGGATAAACCTGTGCCCAGATGCTGTTTGGGGATCCATGGGACCAACAATGTCAATCCCCACCCTTTCAAAGGGAACCCCCACCACAGGTAGTGGTATCAGGGGGCCTTTGTAGTGCCACCTGCCTTGCCACTGGCCTGGCAGGTTACACAGGAGCGACAAAACTCCTTGGTGTCTTCAGACATGTGGGGCCAGTGAAAGTGAGGGACAATTCTGTCCCAAGTCTTGTTCTGGCCCAGGTGACCTGCTAAAGGAATATCATGGGCTAGGGTCAATAGGAAGCCCCTGAACTTCAGAGGTATAACCAACCTCCTGGTAGCACCAGGCTTGGGGTCTCTACACTGTGAGTACAAGAGTCCATCATCCCAATACACAGTATGGGGACCACTAGCTTTCCCAGCAGCCTCAGCAGCAGCTTGCTGTCTGAGGGGTTCAAGAGAGGGGCAGCTCTGCTGCTCCTGGCTCAGATCTACCCTGGAAGGTCCCCCTGTCCCCAAGAACTCAACCTGTTCAGGTTCAAGCTCCTCTGGGACAGTTCCTTCCTCAGGACTGAGATCATCCCCCTCAAGGGACTGATCTCCCTTCTGAGCCAAGGGGAAGGCACTGCCTTTACCCTACTACTCCTCTTCTTGGAGGGCACTTGGTCCATTATTCCAGAATCCAAGGCCTGTTCAGTGCTAGACATTTTGGCTTGTGACCTGGTCACAGCAAACACATCTGCAGGGATGCCCAGCATTTCTGCATGGGTCCTGAGCTCCACTTCTGCCCAAGCTGAAGTTTCTAAGTCATTGCCAAGCAAGCATTCAATGGGTAGGTCTACACTTACCACAACCTTCTTAAGGCCAGTTACCCCTCCCCAGGAGAAGTTAACAACTGCCAGAGTATGGTCTGTTCTGACGTTGCTAGCATTGGTCACTTGGTACATTTCACCAAGTATGATCTGCCCAGGATTCACAAGGTCTTGTGTCACCATGGTGACACTTGCCCCGTGTCCCTAAATGCCAAAGCCTCTCTTCCATTGATAAAGGGCTGTTGTCTGTACTTGCCCAGATTACTGGGACTCACAGAGGAGGTCATATCCATGCCTCCATCACAGACTAGGACAGCCTGAGTGAGTTCTCTGACTAGGTCAGAGCTCATCTCTTTACCCAGGGTCAACCCTACTAAACCCTTGGCTTGTGTAGTCCCACCACCAACTGTAACTGCACTAGGGGGAGCAGGTGCCTTAGGGGCATTGGTGGGGGCTGGAGTCGAGTCTTTGGACTTGGTGCAATCACTGGTCCAGTGGGTCTTTTGCTTACAGACCTTGCACCATGGTTTCCTTTGGCCTTTCCCTTTGGTAGACTGTGAATCCCCACCTGAAGAAGATTTTTGGGGGCCTTGTGAAGACTTTTGATCTTTACCCTTCTCCCCACCCTTATCAGAGGTTTTCGAATCTTGCTTCTTAGGGTCACCACCTTGGTTCTGTACCTTCTGCTTCACCCTGGTTCTGACCCATTTGTCTGCCTTCTTTCCCAATTCTTGGGGAGAGGTCAGATCAGAGTCTACCAGGTGCTGATGCAACAGCTGATTTTGACAGTTATTAAGAATCTGCTCCCTCATTATCAGATTGTACAATCCTGTGAAGTCACATACCTTACTGCCCAATAACCAACCTTCCAGAGCCTTGGCAGAACAATCAACAAAGTCCACCCAGTCTTGAGTCTGTGCTTTTTGGGTATCCCTGAACTTTAACCTGTATTGTTCAGTGGTTAGGCCAAACCCATCAATTAGAGCACTCTTCAAGACTTTGTAATTATCAGCATCCTCCTCTCTAACAGTGAGGAGCTTGTCTCTACCTTTGTCTGCAAAGGAGAGCCACAAGATTGCTGCCCACTGCTCCTGAGGGACCCTCTGTACTTTACAGGCCCTCTCTAGAGCAGTTATCCATTTGTGGATGTCATCCCCACTCTGGTAGGGAGGGACAATCTTGCTCAGGTTTCTATGGTCATAAGACCTTTCCCTATCTGTGGGGAAACTGCTGCCACCATGGGACTCTAGTCCCAACTTTTGTCTCTCTCTATAGAGATCTAGGGACTCCCTGTCTATAGCCAATTGCTGTTTCCTGAGTTCAAGCTGAGTTTGCTCATATTGAATCAGTCTCTTTCTCCTCTCATGAGAGGATTCCCTCCTATGAGAGGAGACAGAGGTCCCTATTGAGGTGTCAGAGTGGTTAGACTCCTGAGAAGGAGACCTAGACCTTCTGGGCACACTCAGAACTCTTCCTGGGGGCACAAAGGGGAGGTCAGTCTGATCCTCTCCCTCCTCCTCCTCCACAGGAGGAATTGGGTTTTCCAGGACAAGGTCATTTTCACCTTCCTGGCCAGTTTCAGAGGGGGGCCTGGGTTTCTTCACCCCTGGCCCCTTCCTCATCTTCTGCCCTACCCTCTTTGCCTACCCCTTCAGACCCTAGGGGCCTGCTGAGATCATCAGCTAGTAACACCTCCCTGAGGTGTTGGGTGCTAGCACTTTTGCCTGCCTTCAACTTCCTAGTATTGCATAATGCTCTCAATTCCAAGAATGGGAGTTTATCATACTTGGAGGGAAGAAGCCCACTGGCTTCTGGCAAGGACTCACTGGGTCCTGGCTTTGAAGACATTACTAGTGAGGTGTGGTGTATGCACTACCTACTCTAGTGTGGCCTACTAAACTCTCTTGAGTTGTAGAAAGGGTGTGCTATCCCTTAACACACAACTCTAAGTTCAGTAGAACTTACTGTATTACTAAGCTTGATTTATATGTACCTTAGGTACCCTTAGTAGTTTTCAGTTGATCAATTCAATTGAGATTATCTGGTAAAACAATAGCAAGCTGGAATCCCACACGCTGCACACCAATGTGAGAAGTTGGCCTGGCATATGCTGTCCACTAATTATAGTGGGCACCTTGCACCAGTCCAAACAACCCCTTATTGGAGATAGGTTAAAGACAACCTTTATTGAAAGCTATCCTAGTGGTAGCTATGGAGAGCAGCCTTCAGGCTAAGTCTTGAAGGAATGTAAAGCAGCTTGTTTTACCAGTCTATAATCTCTTGAGTGACCAAATGAAAGAGGACCACACCAGGTATATATTCAAAATATATGTATTTATTACTAAACACACCCCTCTAGTCTCTTTATGAGGCTAGAGTTCGAAATACATAAATTATAAGTTAGTTATCTACAGTAATAGCACAAATACACGTTTGAGCCCCAGGGGCGTACCAAACCATATACCAATAAAGTGGTATAAGAACCACGACTGAGCTAGACACAAGGCCTAGAGCCTGTAGAAGTGCTTGGACCACAAGGAACCACCCAAGGCAGTGACACAGGGGACCCACGGGGGACGCGTGCAGTGTATGAACACAGCCGCGAACCACCGTTAACTTCTATGGGGAAAGTCGCGATTAGAATTTAAAAGAAAAGGGACACTTAGAGGAGGACTTGGAGCAAACACTTTGAGAACTAGGCTGTTCTAGTGTCAATACCCACGGGAGCACCGGAGTACTCGAGTTACCTCACCCAGGGGAGCCGGGTGCATAGGTGTCTTTCGGGGTCGGGTTTCGTCGTCGCTTTCTATGGCGATCTGCTACAAAGTGCTGCTGGCGACCAAGTCGAAAGTGTTCGGGTGGATCCAAAGGTGGATCGAAGATCTGAAGAACCTGAAAGCAGAGGGGACAGAGTCTGGGTCACTAGCCAGTGACCAGGAAGGTGATGAGCAGATGCCCACCGATGTTGAGTGCTTCAGGTAGGTTGACAGTCGTCTTGACTCTTCAGCCACGAGGTCCAGGAGGTGTCAACGATGACCAGGAGCTGGATTCGAGCTGACCCACAACGTCTGTCGATTGCAGGGGTGTCGGCGACCGGATTGGACCCAACAAGCCTTGGCAACGGCAAGTCTCGTGGAAATGGAAGAAGGACGATGTTGCAGACCAGCAAGGTCTGGGGGACTCACCCAGCAAGGATAAGTCAGGGCACACCTGGAGCAACCAGGGAGCCCAAGCAGAAAAAGATTGGCCTTCGGGAGGGCCTACTAGCCAACGGACTAGCGACCGCGAAGGAGCCTCAAGTCGATGCACGTGGAGCTGGCTCACAGGACACTCGTGGAGTGGAGGCCAGTGATCTTCAGTGCAGTTGGTGCTGGAGGCTGGGGCTACTCGAAGCCCAAAGCACGACTTCGTGGGAGACCCAGAAGAGGATGCTCTTGCAAATGCGTTTGGTGTCCAGGGGTCACTGTTCCACGTTACCCACAACAGCTATGGGCCTCAGCTTTGCTGGGAACTCAGGGCAGCCTCGGGGAAGTCTGGAAATCCACTTCTGGTGATGCAAAGACTTCGGCGTCCGACGGGAGCTTCAGCGATGCAGACCGACAATTGCTTCTGTGGTGCCTGCCAAGCAGGGGAGTCACTCCTTGACCCCAAGGGAGATTCTTCAGTCCTCTAATCTTGAAGTAGAGCGTCGAAGGTCCAGGATTCTGTGTCAGAGTTTCGTCCAGGTTAATCTAAAGTCCTAAGGACTGGGGTCCCCTACTTATACTAAGGTAGGGGGTTGGACATACTCTGTGGCCCCACCTATGGGAGGGTCAGGGCAGAGGGGTGGTTACACCCCTTTCCCTTTGTCCAGTTTCGCGCCAGAGCAGGGGCTGGAAGCCCCTGAGCCGGTTTGAACTGGGGTATGCACAGGGACACCAAGTGTGCCCCCTGTGCAGGACTTCACAGCTCCCGAGAGTGCTCCCGCCCAGCCCCAATACACACTATCCTGTCTGGGGAGGTGGTCACACCTCCCTGGGACAGGAAACCTATTGTCCAGGCCTCCCCTGCCGGAGTTTCGGTCAGCAGCAGGAGGCCAGACTCGTGTCTGTGGTAGCGGCATCCATTTTGTGATGCCAGGGCTCTGGAAAGTCAGTACCGGGTATACCGGTGTGTACATGTCTTTCCCTCTAGAAGGGTGGAATGCTACCCCCGCCGCCAGAACTGGTGGGGGGTAGTATTCCAAGATGTTTGACACCAAACACGACATGTTTCCGTGCAGCCATCCCAAAGTTAGCATTTAACGCGAGGTTATAATGCGCTTAAGAGTATATGGTCAGGCTGCACTACAAACAGCATCAGAGAAGGGTCTCCGAATGCTGCAGAGGGGCCCAGCTCATGCAGGGGCACCCTCTCACATAGGAACCACTCACTCTGCCTTCAGGATTGATAAGGCCTGCCATAGGAGTGACTTATAGGTTTATATGTGTGTATGTATGTAGTGATATAGGTAGCCTATATCACAGTAAGGGGTGCATGCACCACCTTACCCAGGCTGCAGTAGCAGACCTGTGGTGTCAGTTTGGATGGCCTTCCAGGGGTGGCACAATACATGCTGCAGCCCCTGGTAGGCCTCTGGGGTACCTATGCCCTGGGTACATAGTATACCATATACTAGGGACTTATAAGGGCACTCCAGATTCCAATCAGAGATGTGCCTAAGGCACATGGAAACCATTTTAAAGAGGAAGCAGCTAGGCTGGGGTTCTGATTAGCAGGGCCCCAGCCAGACTAAGGTCGAAAAACAGTGAAGCATCAGCAAAAAGTGGGGGTACCCATGTGAAGCAGATCCTACTCTCCTACAGATGTCCAATGTGGTTTTATATTTTTTACGCACAATGTTATTCATTAATGCTGTGCTATGTGCATTTTGCACTGCAAATGTTTTACAACAAGTGTTTAAGTGTCTGTAATCCAAAACTAGACGATAGGTGTTGTCTGGTTTGGAGACAGGAAACAAAGGATTGTTCATTGAGGAGGTGCATGTTTCAATCACCCTTGGTATTCAAGTTGATCTAAGATCTCCCTGACCTGTTTTTTAGCTTCTTGCTTTATTGGATACTGCCTTTGTGCAGTTGGTTCATGTTTCAGATGTATTTTATGGTGAGGTGAGTCCTCATCCCATCCTACATGATGTTTATATAATGCTGGGGCCTGGGCTACTGCCCATTTCCTGGCATAAGTATATTTTAGATTAATTGGAATATGGTTAGAGAAGGCAGGCATAATAATGTCCTCGCCATGTGGGCACTCCCTGACAAATTGTGGTGGCCAGTCTTTTTCTGCTAGAAGTATGTCATAGCCCCTTGAAAGTTTTTCCCAAAGAGTGCTTTCACCTGTCTAGGTATGTCTCCCTCCATTCGGAGTGTTATTTCATATAACCTTTGTGGAGTACTAACCCTGGTTTCTACAGTCTCAACTGTAATGTACTCATTCAAGTCCACTATCTCCAGAAGTTCCTTCAGGTTCTGGCGAACTATTGTGACTTCTGCTGCACTGTCCAGCATTGTCTGGGCCCATTCTCCGTTCTTAAGTTGTGTTCTCAGTATTCTCGGCATGTCTGATCTTCAGACCTGCTATTTTCTTTTGGAGAATTGAGGTTTTGTTTTATTTTTTGGAGCGTGTTTATCTTCCTTGGATTTCACGCGTTCTTCTCTATTTTCTGATCGTCCTCTTCTTTCCGAAGTCCGTGACGAGATCTGAAAGGTACGAGAGGAACGTGTATCAGTATCTTGATACCTGTCAGGTTTTCTCAAATTATCCATATTCCTGAGGTTATACCTCCTTTCAGAGGGCTCCTTTTGAGGAGACCTACCTCGGGATTGAGAACGTTTCTCGTTTGAGTTTTGTTTAGTAGTTTCCCACTTCTTTTTAGAAGATGTAGGAGTTTGTTTAATAGAGTCCTTCTCAGGACTTTCAGACAGTTTTGGTTTCACTGGTCTACCACCCAAACTATCTCTGCCTAATTCTGCATATGATTGTTCAATTATTCTGGGTAGCTCAGTTTGATGTTCTGTAACATCGAATTCCCTTAATCGTTGGCGGATCGCCACTACTGCTGCCTCCCCTTTAATATTAGATAATATTATTGTTGAGACCTGGTCGAAATTTTTCAGTAATTTCATACCTAAATTCAGAGCAGGTTCTGCCCCGTATTCATTTTGAATTTGTTTCAGGACATCCGGTATTACCGCAATTGATGGAATACCATGTGTTTTAGTATAGATGGTAGCAAAGACTGAGCCCCAAGTGGTACAGTCTTCCAGTTGTGGTGTGATCCCCATTGGTAAACTGATTGTTAGTATTCTGTGTTTCTCATACGGGCTAGTATTTGGAAATACTGCTTCGATTTGAGTAATTTTTTGAGCTAACCAGAATGGAATTTGCTCACGTTTTGTGGGCATTTTACCCATGACTGCGTATAGAGTCTGTGGTGTAATTTTTAGTGCAGTCCCCGATTGAGGGGTCTGATTTGGAATGGTTAATGGTGGTTGGACTGTGAAAGTCCGCATGACATATTGGACCAATTGTCTGTAGATTTTTATTAACTCTGTGAGTTGAGTAAGTAATTCCTCATCTGACATTATATCCAGTTCAGGATGAGGTGTGTAGCCGGCTAGAATCGGCCATGTTGCTCCTGGTCTACCTAGTGGACCGAGCCTGGTAATGTTTCTGTGATGTTTTAGGGCGCCTTTAAACCAGAGCTGATGCTCCTGGTATGTTAGTGGAATTTCAATATCCTCGAAAGGAATATATTCCCCTGGTGGATCATCTTCTTTGTAGAAGTGAAACAGTTTTGTTACTGGAATTTATTCAGTGAATACTATCCATGAATAGAATACCTCTGTCTGAAAGGATTCGTGTGCCTCTATCACGAAAACTGCTCTACCGCCTCTTGGTGGTAGGCCATGTTTTATGTGTTTTAGAGTGATGGCCCTTCTTAAGTTTGGAGGGATGTCTATAACACCCTCCTCGGTTTCATTTAAACCTGTAATGTTAAAAGCTGTTGCTAGGGCTGGATCAGCCGCAGCTCCACCGGTGTCGGTGGCATTTTCCCTGTTGGACATTTGTTTTTTGAAAAATGCAGAACAAGTTTCAAGGAAACAAAGATAAGGTGCACAATATTTTGGAACACTGTATCCTTCAACGTTGAGCAAACCAAACAACTAATATATAGGGTGTTTCCCTATGTAGCCGTGGTGGATACTTAACCCTGCCCACTCCAGACGTCTTTTGGAGTATATGGGTAGGGTCTCTGAGAGAAAAGGCACGGCTGAGTTACTCAGTATCTAACGTTAAATTACCGCCTTACCAAACCGTTGGGCGCCATGTAGTGTAGCTCCTATTTCCCTAATAGGCTCTGCGCATTGGAATAATATACCCTATAGGCTTGAGATAGGACTGAGGTCGGTATGTCCCTATCGAGTATATTAAACTTAATTACTGGGGCCAGCAAGCTCAGAGGCCACTAGAAACTCCTTGACAAACAAGAAGGGAGTAGTTTCTGGCAGCCGCAAAACATGACCACTTTGTTTCCCTTTAGAATCAGAACGTGTCCCAGAGTCGTGGAAACAATAGATAACCGTTTCACTCAGCTCAATCGTGCATGCTTAGTTTTCCTCAAAGTTACACAGAAAGAATAGACGGGCATTTCAATAAAAGATTTATTGAACAGTCTTGTTTCTCGTGTAAGTAATATGTGCTGTTACGATCACAAGACAGTATGCAAGATAAATAATGTACAGCGTAAGCAGTAGAAATAAATAATACTGCGCTAGCATGATCTTTAATAGATATTCATTTACATAAATAACACAGACTAAAAATGCGAGTACTCATACGATGCGTTTCTAAGCTAGTTCTACCCCAATGTACCTAACCTAACCTAGGTTTAGGGAGAGGTATGAAGTAGGTGAAGTATTCCTTACTATGGCATACTAAGAGTATGTTACGCCCAGTATGTCTAGTATGCCAAGAGTCCCTCTAGGTTCTAGTCAGCTCCATACCTTAAGAATGAGAGAGGTGGGAATCTCTTGCCAGACTCGAACTCCAACACCCCGCAAGGGAAGTCAGATCACTGGAACCTGGACTCTCTGCGTGCAGGGATGACAGCGTCTTCTCAGTGCGTCAGGCCGGGATACGGGCTCCTCTGAAGTCGAGGTCTCCTCTGATTTACAAGGGCTAGGGAAGGTATATTTATACCTGAGAGGTACCTCAGAATGTTAGCATTGACATGAATCGGACAGCGGAAGACGTCATGAATGAACCCTTAAGGTATAACGGTTCATGCATAATAGATGAGTCCTTGAAGAAATCAATAGTCCTGTGCTAAGGAAACTCCCGAAGCCTAAGGGTCTGTTCTTCAAGAACTCGTTGTGACGTTAGGGTGGACGGATGTCGGAGACCATGCCTGTATTTGGAGTGCACGGTTTAATGCCTAAATAAGGACTGGGATTGTATGCCTAAATAAGGGCAGGGCGAATTGTGCCTATATAAGGACATGATACAGGAAAACCTATATACGGACACCCTAAGAGGAATACAACACTCCCTGGACCAGAAACAATCATCCTGGGACCGATTTCTGGGTATATCACCCATCACCAGCCAGGCTAGCTTGAATCCAGTAGCACAGTGAGGAAGGGACCCACGTCTGGGCATACCCATCCCACTTAGGGTGAAAAGTACTGCAGCAACAAATGATGGACGGAATGCTGAATGAATCAAACATTCTCCCCCTGTCAAGAAATCTGGTTTAAATCCATCATTGTTTTGCTCACTATGCCACCCCTTAATAACCAATTTCAGGAATTCAGTCAGTGTTATAGGCATGAATAATACTCTTGTTTGCTATCTTGAATTGCCTGAAAAAGTGTATCAAAACTCCGGAGCTATACTTGTTGTTAACACATAGCATTGAAGGCGTCCCTAAAAATCCATGAGAATTCTCTTTGTGAAAAAGACAGCAAGACTTGATGTTTGTATCTGTCTTCTATCATGACCAGCCATTTTAGTTCTTCCCATTCCACTCTACCTTTAACAATCCAGCCAACTTGGCTGTGAAATAGACTGGAAGACTGTTGGAATATGTCTGTGTTCCACCCCTAATCTATTGTTGACAGACAGAATAGTTGTTTTTAAACACAATGCTCTGCCTAGAATCCTCCCAGTGCTTTATTTGTAGAAGAATAAGCGCTGTTGCTGAAAGCTCTGCTCAGTAGCCCACGGCCGGCTTCAGAACGCCGAATATCATTTCTGTGTAGTCTGGAATCCACCTTGTGCCTCTTTAATTGGCTACCAGACACTGCCTTTCTCTTTATTTCACTGTTGCAGGTTCATGCTTTTTCACTTTGCAATGGTTGGTCATTCTATCTCTTTCTCATTCTTTCCGCTTTGTGTGGTTTTCTGTCCCTTGCTCCCAGGAAATGTCTCATGAGGAAAAATAAGTGTCGGTCTCTGTTGGACTTGGACCTTTCTGCAGGGTCATCCACAAAGTTTTTGCCTCAACCCTTCTGTTTTCTGAACCCATTTTTGGTGTCTTTTAGGACTCTTTCCTTAAAACATGGAAGAATTGTCTTACACCCAATTTGCATATTTAATTTACTTGTAAGTCCCTAGGAAGGTGGCACGACCTGTGTCCAGTGCCTATAAATTAAATGCTATTAGTGGACCTGCACCACTGGTTGTGCCAGCCACTTAAGCAGCACTTTAAACATGTCTCAGGCCTGCCATTGCAGCCTTTGTGTGCAGTTTTAGACTGCCATTTTGACCTGGCAAAATAAACAATTTGCCAGGCCCAAAACTTTCTTTTCAATACATATGTCACCCCAAGGGTAGGCCCTGGACAGCCAGAGGGCAGGGTGTAATGTACCTAAAGATTGGGTAGTGAGAAATTCTTAAATTCATTTTTCACTACTGCAAGGCCTACCTAACCCATAGGATAACATTGGAGTTACCTAATTACATTTTATAAGTGTAAATTCCAAATGGGAACAGGTAATCAGTTAATATTTGGTGTCTCTGTAATTGACAATATTGAAAAATCCTAACTTATGGTGAAGTCGGATTTTAAATTGCAATTTTGAAAATGCCACTTATAGAAGGAAGGCATTTTATTGCCTTAGTCATTTGGTGCTGGCTGCCTGTCTCTGGATCACAAGTCTGGATGTAGTTTGTGTATTCCTCCTAGACAGCCACACACAATGGGGACCTTAGGTGTGACTGGATGGGCCAACACTGGCAGGGTGTGAGGGGAGAGCTGGGCCCAGCCCCACTTACACTAGAATAGGCTGTGCCCTGCCTCCATACAAAGGACTGCATACCCCCTATAGGTAGTCTGGAGATAGGGCCGGGAAGGAAGGGCATCTGTGCACTTTAAAGGCCTGCCTCTAGAAGCTTCTCTCTACTTCAAAGGCACAACTGAGTATACATATCGGACCTCAGACACCAACTCTTCAGTACACTCCTGAACCTATGGATACCTTGCAAAGAAGAAGGGCTGCTGTGTAGGCCTGGGCGGAGTTTCAGAATTTCAACGTAACTCTGCAAAGTGACCAAAAAACTCTGCCAAGCTACGCAGAGCTCCGCAAACGGCAGAGTGCGTTACCTCGCGCCGTTCGCCCTGATGTTTAGCTCCTGGTATTTGACCCTCACTGTAAAATCAGCGCAAATGGCATCAAGTGAGGTGCAAGAGGGTGCAGCTTCTTTCTGTTGCTGGAGCGGCAGCTTCCTCAATACGAACTGAAGGATTCTCAACCCAAGCAGTAGCGACCATCTGCGACTGCCCGCGTGGAGAATTCTCGCTGGGAAGCAGTCTAACGTTAGACTTTCCTCACTCGTGCTCGCCAACTTACCATTGGCAAGCATGTGCATGGAAAACAAATCCGCTACACTATGCGAAGTGGAGTTTTTCGGACCTCCGCAAGCTCTGTGGAGCACGAAGTGCGAATAACTCCGAGAACTGAGTGGAGCTCACCACCCAGGCCTACTACTGGGCTGTCCACTCTGCTGGACTGCTGATCTGAAGGCCTGCTGATCTGAAGACCTGCTGCCCTGCTGTACTGACCTGCTGCCCCCTTGCCTGGGTGAGAAGGACTGGACTGCATCTCTTGAACCCAGAACCCAGTGTGACTAGGGCTAGTTAGGTGGCATCCTAATCTGAAGCCTCAGGGACACAATAGGCTTTTAACAACTTTGTACCTGCATCTGGACTCTGCCATCTGTGAGTTTACCCTGCCAAATGGTGCCACCCCAGTCCTGGACCCTTGGAAGTGGGCTTAAGGTGCTCTGCCAGCCTCTGTGGATCGAGCAGAACCGACACATCTCCTCTGTTGCGCGGTGAAAACACTAGCAGAACTGAGCATCACCACTGTTGTGAGGATTTGCCCTGTTGCAAAGACCCACATCGCATCACAACCAATCATAACCGCTGCTGTGCAATGCATCTTCGGTGCAGGCCCTCGCATCCCACATCGACGGCAGCCTGGACGACAACGCCAGACTCTGCGTCACAGCTCTTAAGAACAGACACATCCCCCAGACTGCGCGCTACATCCCCGATGCTGTACTTCACATTGCAAGCCCCATCGACAAGATCCTCGATGACGACGGAGGCCCTTACAACGCAACCTCGCCACATATCAGAACTGATGCATCACTTCAGCTGCATGACGTATCTTTGATGCGGATCCTAGCAATGCGCTGCAACCCAGGATTTAAGGTATTTTGCTGAGCGGGTCTAACTGGGTCCCTGTAGCCAGCTTGCACACCATTGCAGTGGCCTAACCTTGTGACTTTGTTCCGGTCCTGCACAAACAGATATCCACAGTTGGCGCTTTAAGCTTTTTGGCGCTATTTTCACTAAAATCTTTAAAATTGCATGTATCCGGTTCTGCTGATTGGATTTTTGTCATGTTGGTCTTGATTTATTTTTTAAAGAGAGTTCTAGTTTTGTAACTTGGTGTGGGGTCCATTTAATGTGGTGTTTTTCACTTTGTTACTGTATGAAGAATTGCACAAATACTTTACAAGTTAAGCCTGACTGCTCTGTGCCAAGCCACCATAGGCTTGTGCACAGGTTAATTTAAGGTTGGCTTGTTCCTCACCCTGATAAGCATTGAGGTTACTGCTTGACCAGGGCTCACAACCCAGTCAACCAACAAACCAATTGCTTAAAGTCCCCCAAAAACTGTGTCAGTGAGAACCACTGGTAACCACCACCTCCTATTAAGCTCTGCTCCTTCTCTTATTCCTGCTCTGTACTTGAAATGGAGTGGTAAGTCGATCTAGTATGTGCTGAACCAATACTCAAAGAAATACCTGTGATGGACAGGTCAAGATTCCCACTCTCATACAAAGCTCCCAGTTTGAATACCGCCCTTCTTTATTCAGTCACTACTTCATGATTCTACATGCCTTTCTAAGACATCTCCTGGGTTCTTGCCCTCTATGACTGTTAGTCACATGGTAGTTTGAAAGAGTGGAGTGTAGCATGGACCAGTACAGACACCAATGATACCCAGTCAATGCCAAATGGGATAAATACCCTGTGCACCTTTGCCCCGGTGGGTTCTGAACTCACAAAGACAGTATGAAGAATCATCTGATGTAACGCAGCCCTGTGTGGTGTAACTTTGGGCGGTGGAGATTTTGGTATTGAGCTGGATGACTAGCCCTCGAACCTTCGACTACCCAGCCAGGGTTGTTGTGCTACCAGTTCTGGACCCACAAGTTTGGGTCTCCTCTATCTAGAATGACGCCTTAGTGAAGCACTGTACAACTTTAGTTTCTTAGAAAACAATCGAAATATATATCTGTTTTTGTTAGCGTTCAGAAACATCTATTACCAGATCAGCTTATGCACAATGGCATTTTTGCTCTCAAAAATCTTAAATTATTAAAGGTAACACCCTGAATTCTACTGAATAACATTTGCAAATGTTGCTGATATTGATTGAGTGTTTTACACAAAAACCCATAAAATTCCTTCTTTTGTGCCTATGGTAAATGCACCATATAAATGGAAAGAAACAGATGTAAACATATGACAAGAACTAGCTCAGCAGGCCAATTTACTCATACTTTTCCATTTCATCTTCGCAGTATGATTTCCATTTTTATAGTTTAAGTGTTTTCTTTAGAAAGTTTACCAGCGTTTTTCTTTGACCTTTAATGAGTATGCTCATTTTATGATCACACGGAACTGACGCTGCTCCTTGTCAAGCCATTCTCTGCTTTCGGTGCATATACTGGGTCAGGCTTTGTTCACATTGTATTACCCACCAACTGCATTTATTTAACAATTTTATATTTAGTGTTTCTATACGTTTTCCAAAATTAATATGAAACCGCCAATGTTCATTAATGCGTGCAAATAATACGAAACAATGGAACGTTTATTAATTTAAAATCATTGGTAATAATTAATATGTTTAATTTCCGCACCTTCTATTCTGAATTGATAACAACATAAAAATATTAAATGTTCTGCACTATCCACGCCGGAAATCAAAATTTCCGTTAAAGCAATCATAAAATCCTCTATGTTACCTATTTAAGTCTGTTTCATCAGATATACCTATCGACGTGCATTAAAACTTCCTAGTGAGCTTTTTAAAAGAATGTCACTGGGAAGTTTCAATACACAATAGTAATTACATCTCTTACCTACTCATAATATAATTACTGCGAATCCAGCTTCCTTTCCCAGACCGAATGCATTTCATGTATTCCACCTCAAGGAATGGGCATCCGTCTTGTCTACTAATGGAACTTTCCAGACTACTCCATGGCACGGCCCCACTCTCCAATGAGCTAGCCAAACGAGGGTCCTTCCCCATCCCAAACTCCTTTATTGTCTAACTAAGCCTCTTACAGACAAAGACAATAACAACGAGGGTTGCTTGCAATTACTCGGACAGAGATGGCCTATATATAACAATAACAAACATGACTTGGTTCCATAACATAGCAAGCACTGGCAATGCCAATAAGTCGGGCATATGAATAAAAGAGCCTTTTGTGACACTGATGGGTGTAGACACTCAATAAATCACCATACATGCACTCTGTCTCGCATCTTTGCACTCATGCATCCATTCATCAATTCACTGCCTCGTCCTTCCATTCACCGTCTGATACAACCGCAATAAACACATACAAACAAAAGAAAACATGTTGCCGTCTAAACTCGATGGGCATGTGTTTGCAAAAACATAACTAAATGTAGTAGTGGGTGCCCGTTTAGCAAAGGTATTGTAAATGGCATATCATTCTTTTAAAGTTCATTCACGGCCGCCCAACGGTCAAAGTGCATTAAAAACGTATGGGAACTGTGATGCTGTGCACAAAGGGGATAAGGTGAGTGAGCATGGGTGCGGGGTTAAAGGCATGTCTAAAAAAAAACAAAATATTCGGTGTCGTTTTTCGATCTTTCACCTTCAGGTAACTTAAAATAAAATAATGAACAGCTTAAATGAAAAATAAATACAAGCTAAGTTAATCAGTGCGAAAAAGGAACTATCATACGTTATGAAATTTCTATTAGTTAATGCACTGCATAGGTCTGTGTGTACAGCCAGGGAGTCGCAGAACGGAATCCTGGTTGGTGCAATGGAGACTACTGATGTGAATGTTTAGTGCTACAAAGTCCCAGTCTGTGACAGAACGCACTGTGAATATGTCAGTTATCATTTTAAACTTGCATTAAACACAGCATTAGATAGGCTGGTACAAAACACAGAAAAAGGTTTAAGATAAAAAGTGCTTCCAAAATATAGATTTTAGTAATACCCAGACTGTACACAGTGCAATTCTTTTAATAACTATCCTTTACAAGCACATACTTCACAGCTCAGCTGGTAACTCTTTTATAATACCACTCAAAAAGAATAAATCTTGTCAGGAAGCTTCAAGTGATTACATCAATTAAAGCCAATACCGGCTTCCATGCACCCTTTACATTTGTAGATTAACCAGGTGTGCATGTTTACATTTCTTTCAGGCAAGCAAGAAGGTTTGTTTCTTGTTTAGTTGTCTGCCTCTCCCTTGGTTTCACAGCACAGGAGACTCTCAGCTTTACACTTCAGCTGAAGCATTTTAATTGTCAGAATTAACCGTCTGGGACATTCTCTTTTCACAAAAAGCACAGGAACTGTTTTTCTTAAATTAAAAAAAGTATAGGCATGTTCTGCCCTTCAAATCATGTCCACTTTGACCTATGTGACCCCCACATTTAAAACCAAAGTGTTGGCCTTCTTGGAATGCTAAAACTATTATGCACCATGAACAACAGCATTCTATAAGGATCTCCTTTGTTAGAGGAAGTGGCCATGTGGAATGCGACACACTGCAGATGAAATAAGCAGCAAGCAAGCAACCCATTAGCACTGCCTGGAGAGCAGTAGTATTCGCCTACGAAACATTAAAATAAAAAGAGGAAAAGCAAAGAAGTGAATGGGGAACTATAATAGGGGAAAATTAAAAACTAAAAACTAAAGGACTGGCCAACCAGCCATGATACTGAAGTACACTCATTTTCAGGTGAGTGTACACATGTGATCAGAAAATGTCTTAAATCATAGGGCAAAAGAGCCAATGACTGATGCAGACTGAATTATTTTCCCATGCAGATCAGGGGTCACGGATGAAAGCAGAGTGTAAATGATAGAGAGACGAATGGCAGAACAGAGTGGACCCAAAGGTCCTCTATGTTTCTATATGCGTGTAAATTTATATATATTGGTGCATGTATTTTTTATTGATTATTTTTCTAACGAGACCATGACACACATCTAAGAAGAGATTCTAGCAAGAATTATTACAGTGCAAATCTTTTCCTTCTAGGATTTGTCAAAGCGCGTAGCTAACACCAAAATTATTTTCTACAAAGTTAATTTGCCATTTTGTGTAACAAAATACCTACTTGTAGGCTTTAATCAAGAGAAATGAGAAATGAGAAAGGGAGGCCCCTGACCGTGGAGACCTAGCTTTTTGGCCGATGCCCGGTGGAGCTACTAGATAGCTAAAGAGGAGATGGGCTGTGGACTACCCCTTCGGCCATCACCTACCCAGCCGGACTTTGGGCAGACCTTACTTCGTCTCTCCGTCGTATTCTCCCTCCGACCCCATTACTCCACCCACTTTCTCCTTTACGATCCATTTATCCCTCCTCTTTGCTCTTTAATTGTTTTCCCGTTGAGACCTAGCTGTTTGGCTGATGCCCGGTGGAGCTACCTGATAGCTATAGAGGAGATGGGCTGTGGACTTCCCCCTCGGCCGTCACCTACCCAGCCGGACTTTGGGCAGACTCTCCTTCGTCTCTCCATCCTATCTCCCTCCTACCCCTCTACCCCACCCCCTTACCCTTCTAAGCTCCATTTATTTCGTCTTCTGCGCTCTTGAAATATGTTTCTAGTAACTGATGTAACTTGTAACTGATGTAATTTTGTAATTTTGTGGAACCTTATGTAAAGCGCTCTGATACCTCCGGGTCTAGCCAGCGCTATATAAAACTCAAATAAATAAATAAAGAAAGAAATAACAATCCACAGTTAAATGCCCGTTGATTTGAACATATGCTCTTCTCAATCAGTATGTTAAGCCTAATGTGTTTATCATAACTTTTCATAATAAATAGATCAGACCTTTGGCAATATAAATATGTTTTACCTGTGAACCAGTAAGGCCTGTAACTGTTATCAATAGCTTATCACCATAACCATCTGAGGCAACCATAAGGCAAACAATCATAAAATTACATATTATACAAAATTACAGTTTGCAAGGCAAAATACTACTTCTCGTAAGAGGGCCTACAAGGATTCTGACAATACAAATCTCCCATAACCAAAGTTTTCAGAGGGTGTACCCAGCACCAAAATGCATACCTACAATGCTAATCTGTGAGATTTTATGTAACAGAATACCTATCTGCATGCTTTAATACAGAGTAATAACAATCTAACCCTAAATGCCTATTGGCACATTCTTTTCACCACAAATGTCAGACCCACTACCTTTATTGTAACTTTTCATTATAAACAATGAAGCCTATAAACTTTATCATTGGCTTGTCACCATAATCTACCTACTATGTTGGTTCATCAGCCTTTCCACAAGGCCACCATCAGGTATTGTTGAAGTTTTTTTGAGTGTGCAATTTTGGGTACCAAATAATGTGCGCTTATTAATGATGTTTATGTTTAATATAGTCATAAGTGAGGAATGAATGATGTTGCCCTTAAAAATATGTAATCATAATGTTTAGAAGTGTGTTTATTAATGTAGTTTAGTTGTCGACATTTTTGTAGTGACACCATTTTACTAAGATGGATGCAGTTTCTCGTGTTTAGCTCATCTTGCTCCTGCTCATTCCCCCTCCCAGTCAATGCCCCCTGCAAGTCTTCTCTCCTTCAGTTTACGTGGAGCACAGGACTCTGTGACTCAATTGGTTATTTCCTTAGACAGCATGCATTGTGAATGAAACTGTCCATTAGGTTCCTGATGCATCTTTCTGAAGGAGACTTCTGCTGGAAGTTCCGATGTAGGCTTACTAGCACATTAGTGTAAGGGTCTGAGGGTTTGAGAATGTTTCATATTGTATTTTACATCTCCAGATTGCTGTTGCTGTGAAAGGTAATGGAAGATTCCGCAATACCTTAGAAATGGGTTAATGTTATACGACTTTAAACGACAATTTCACTTCTGATGAGTCCAGTATCTGCTACCGATAGTCATGCCATGCTAAATGTTTAGGTTTGTTAATTGTTTATGCATAACGTGTATAAAAACCCCAGGTTTTGTGGGTGAGTGAGGAGACTTCATTTTCGTCCCAAGAACTTTGTCTGATTATCTAGAGAGCCCCTTTTTCCTTAGAGATGCTCTCAGTATTCCTTATGAGTCTGACCTTTAAATTTTAAAGAGATTTTACCGATTTTTAGGATTTAAATGATTATCGATTTTTGGCTATGTACTCTGTATCAGAGCGTTTATGGCATCTACTGCATCTACTGCATTTCATAATACCGCTTTTTAATTATTTTCCAAACAAAACTCTCTAACCTTTTATGGATCAAGAACAGGTCCCAGTAACTATTTATTTTACTCTGCTAATTTGTTGGGTCTGGTGTCGTGAATGGTGGTGACTCAACACAAGCTCAAAGGTGCCAGAGCCGAACTGCCAGAGGTAAATTTTGGGGTGATCAAAATATTGGGGTTCAGTGAATTATTGGGGTTCGGGCTCCCACAGTATACTGTCATAAAAATTACAAATGTATAAAAAGTACAGTTGTCAAAACAATACAAATCCCTACTAATTAAGCCTAATAAGTATTACCATAGTGCAAAGTGTCTGTTCCCATGGTTTGTTCTGGTGTGTCACCAGCACCAAAACCCTTGCCTACTACAGTAATCTGTGAGATTTCATGTAACAAAATGCGTGCCTCCAGCCTTAAGCAAAGTGTAATAACAATCCACCCTTAAAAGCTGATCGCATTTGACACATACTTTTCACAAAAGGTAAGTAAGGCTTACTTGCTTTGTCATAACTTTTCATAATAAGCAGATCACACCTACTTAATATGACATAATTCCTTCCCAGTGATCTGATAAAGCCTCTACCCTTTAACAATGGCTTGACAATATATACAACTCAGCCCTACAGACATGCACAGAAGCTGGCAACCATCAAGCATACATTTATAAAATTGCAAATATGTACAAAATTGCAGTTGGCAAAACAATATACAGCCCTTCTCAGTACAGCCTAACAAGAATCATCATAGTAAACAAGGTTTGTCAGAGTGGGTGACCAACACCATAACCCTTGCCAACGATGATAATCTTTGAGATTACATGCTAACAAATCCCTTTCTAGGGCCTGTAAAATAATGTGACAACAATTTACTGTTAGGGGCCAGTTTGGATATGTTTTTCACCATAAATAGGCCAGGCTGACTGCCTTTGTAATAACTTTTCATAATGCCAGACCTATGGCACCGGGCAAAACATTTCCCTGAACATAAATCAAGCTTGTAGCTGTTATCATTGGCTTGCCTCACCATAACCAACGTAGGCTTACTGTACTGAGCATACGCTTTCCCACAAGGCCACTATAAGGCATGCAGTCATAGAATTGGAAATGTATAAAACATCACAGTTGGCAAACCAAAATAGTATATGCTCTAACAGGGCTTAACAAAGATTCTCAAAGTACAAATCTTCTATACTCATAGTTTGTCAGAGGGTGTAACCACCCCAAATCCCTTGCCTACTAAGGTAATCTATGAGATTCCATGTAACAAAAAGTTTATCTGTAGGCTTAAATATAGAGTAATCCAGTAGCGGTCCGTGATAGGAGTGCCGGCCGGGCGGTGACGTGGGGCGGGGGCAGGGTGGGGGGTAGTAAACCACGGATTACGGCCGAATACAGGTAAGTAAACATTTAAATAAATAAAACGAATTTCGTTGCGCGCACTGCATCGCATTTGGCGATGCAGCGCTCACAACGAAATTCGTTTTATTTATTTAAATGTTTACTTACCTGTATTCGGCCGTAATCCGTGGTTTACTACCAATCCACATCTAAATGCCTATTGACTTTAACATATGCTTTTCATATTAAATATGTGAGGCCTAGTGCGTTTTTCATAACATTTCATAATAAACAGATCAGGCCTATCACCGTGATAATTGGCTTGCCACTATAACCAACTCAGTCCTGTTGCCTCGAGTATAAGCTTTGGCATAAGCCAAAAAGTGCAATTCATGCAACCCCACATTTACTTAACTTTAATGCAAAGCAACGCAGCAAGAGTACTTGCTGTGCTGCATTGTGTGAAAGGGAGAGAGCAAAATTGTGTCATATTTATCAAAATATGGCACACTTCTGCTCTCTACTTGAGCTTGTAAACTTGTGGCAGCCAAGCACCAACAGAGTCACCGTCGTGCCACGACACAAGAGTGCCTGTGTTGTGGTCAGAATAGATTTTGTGCAGGAACGGATACCTTCCTGCACAAAAACTATACTTAGAGGCGTATTACTCTTTGAATGAGTGCTTCAGAATGTAGCACTCATGTAAAAAGGAAATAACAAAGAGAAACAAAGATATTTCTCCTTGTTATAGCAGCCTCAGGAAGGCGCACCATTTTGACTCAAACCCAGTTTTACAGACTTCAGCAAATCTGGGTTTGTATCAAAATACATGGGTGAATGCTCAAGAATGCCCATGCTCAATCCATCCATGTAACGCCTCCCTGACACAAAGTAGCAAAAGGCAGTGCTATGTGCTGCATTACTTAAGTTTGTTATTTTTTACAAAGACACTCATATTGGCCTTTCCGTGGCTTTGTAATTCCTGGAATACCTTTTTGCGTCCTTGCTGTGCAAAAAAGGGCTGTAGCCATTACAGAAAATGCTAGTAAATCTGGGCCGCACTCTTTTTTGTGGAAGCACACAAATCTGGCCCAATCAAATCCTGTACTCAGGGATACCAACATGTGTATTGAGTCCAAGCCTCTCTCACCGTAGGACTCTTAAAGCTCTTTTTTGTTGATTACATAAGGCAGGTGCTTTCAAGCCAGACCTAAAAAACCATGTAGGCTAATGACTGCCCTCCTTCCATATATGTTGCTGTCAGAGAAAAAAACATAAATTATATGTTATCTAAGACACTTTAATAACATTACAATTTCATGTGCATGCCAAATTAAAGTTCAAACTCAGGCAGCAGGATAAACAAATAGATCACAGTTATGTGGAAGCCAAGCACTCATTTTTTGTGGAAGCACAAAGCGTCTGCCTAACTAAAACATGTACTCCTGGCTCCCAATATATGGGCACGGCCACAGCACTTCTCCTGGTGATTTTCATATAATTGTCTGGTAACAACTGCACTGTCAAACAAGACCATAAAAATGAAAAGAGACACCTGGTAGGTCGAATGCAACACCAGTGATTTATTGGCATACGTGTACATGCCAACCCCTAACAACAAAAGGAAGTACCTCAACCAAAATCTGTGTGCTAATGGTTCAGCAACCTCCAGCTTTTAGTGTGAAATGAAAGTTGAGGGACCAGCTTGGTAGTTGGCATGTAGGTCACTTATAGAAGCAGTCCCTTAAACTCTGCATGGGATGTTGCCATTGGCCTATTGAGACATCCTTACATCATCCCTGGACAAATTCTAGTTTCAAATCGTAATTCCAATAATTTCACAGACCATCCTAGTGTAGGCACGGGTCATTTCTGGACTTGTCTAGCCTTCTATTCAATATTTCTAAAGATACTCCCACAATGTCTGATCAATTAAAATTTTAAAAAACATGTCACCACTATAATGTAGATATCCGATCCCTGCAGAGTAAATTAGTTGGCACAGTTGAAAAAAAGACTGGAAATGCAATTTCCTCATTTACGTGGTCTTTACTGGTTATTTTATCATTCTGATCTACTCTGGGTTCATCCTACCAAGGTTATGAACATTTGATTGACATTAACTAATTGCAGAAATCTGCTTTTTGAGCCTTTTAAGGGGTAGAGTTTGAACATCAACAAAGCTTTTATCTAAATCCAACAATTAATGCTCAATTAGTTTCTTGAAGGCCGGTTGCATAGGGAGTTTAGACAAGGAGGGGCCACTGGCTTACCCAATGAGACACCCCTGGTGCTGTGCAAAATTTCAGCTAATAGCAGGTCACATTTTTACAGAGAAATTCCAGGCGGTTTGGCATTTCCTCTTTTTTGCTACATGTCCTCTAGGGATTGAGGTCCAGCTTCTCTTCTTCCACCTTATCATATTCTGGGGTAGAAAATGAGGAGAGGATGTTACCGGAAAGAGAGGCAGGGCCTTTTTCCTTCCGTCTTGCCATCATCCAGAAAATCTGGAATGAATTCATTCATGTAAGGAATTGGGGTATTGATTGAGGGAGTTGGCTACCCACCTCAAATAATAACCACAATCCTTGTCAGGGTGAACCCTCAAAGTCACTAAATTAATCTGAGCTCAACCTCCTGATAGCTATGGCACAGAGCAGACAGGTTTAACTTAGAGGCAATATGTAAATTAATGATGCAGTACTCAAGCAGCAATAATGTCAAAATACAACACTAGGAAAATCCCAAACCAATTTAGGAAAATAGAGTAAATGTAATCAAAATGAAACAAAAATGAAAAAAATCCATTAAACGGAACCAGAGTTATGAATTTTTGAAGTTTAAGGTTCAAAATAGTGCCCAAAAATGTTAAGTACCAACAGTGGTCCTCTGGTTGCACTTGACCAGGATAGTGGTAAGGTTTAAGGCCTAAGGCGATGGAGCGCGTGTGGGATTAAGGGACAGGGATTGTCTCGGTGAAAGGTTTTATCTCCAGACCTTCTAGCAGCCTCCGCACGGTCATCCAGTAAACTCCTGATTGACAAAGATGTCTTAGATTACGTGAATCATACTCCCTTTCAACGTGGAAGTCTCTTATTTTTGCAATATTTACTCTTAGTTACCAAATGAAAGCGCGAAATGCATGTTTTCAATCTTAGATAGACTACATCCATATGTTTCTAGGAATATTTTTCAACATTTCCAAGGTGCATTTGTGCTTTACTTTCCAAAGATATCAAGGTTGTAAGTTCATATGCTGTGGTGTTGTATGTTCCTTTCTTGCTTGCGATTTAGTTCTCTTATCTGCCTTCAACAGCAGTGCACGTCCTGGATGTGCACCAGGACATGACGGTGAATAATGGCTTCAGGACCTCTATCTAAACAGCTCAATGCGATGTGGATAAAGCTAACAAATACAGTTTAATCCACCCATTCGTTATTTTTAATATTGGGTTACGTTTGAAAAAAACATCAAGACATCAGTGCTTGGAATACACTTGAAAAACAACTTCCACAGAAATCAGGGTGACATCAGCATCCACGATCAGGAAAGTTTATATAAAGCAGGGTCGAATGATGCATTTCTTAGACGAATGCACTGCAATATTTTTGAGGCAAGCACAGTCATATTTAAAAGGATAATCTACCTAGACAAAGAAGACAAGCAGGGCAGGGCAGGGCGTTCCTGTCTTCCTTTTGAGCAATGTTTTCTTTAGGTTCTGTCCTTTCTTGCTTGACGTTGGTCTGTATACATGTACTTTTAGCGCCAGGGTACCCGTAGGGTGTTTGTTGCGCTTTATAAATGTCATATACAATACAATACAAATCATAAGGACAGATGTTTACATTAATAGATGCAAATGTACTTATTTTTTCCAGAATGTGTCTCTTTTTGACTGACCCTGCCTTATAAACTAAAATATTACTGTTAGAAGATGAAGGATGTTTAAATCCTAGCAGGATGCCTTTATGTTTCAATATTTAAAGGGAAACACTTTAACAAGCAGAACAAACAGCTGGAAACTGCTGTGGTATATTTGTTATAAAAATTAGATCTTAAATGGTTGTCCTCATGAAAAGTATACTTAGCTGGAAAAGTGCATCATAGCAAAAAATGTACTTGAAGTAAAAGGAGGTAAATGAAAGAGAAGTTGAGGAAAACAAGCCACATTGAGGATTTAGAGAAAATAATTATAATTCTTTTCTGTTTTTATAGCATTTTAATTGAGTTTTAACAGTTAAAACAGAGCAAGTAAAGCATCAGTCAGCCTCAGTCCTCAGAGACATAAGGAAATGTCAAAGGTGGAAAAAACTATTGAAATACCAAACGCCAATGTGACATGTTAAAAACCAGCGAAGATACTTACAAAAAATCAGCATTGAATGTAAACACTTTCATACACAATATTACACTTTACGTTGTGAGGCAAGCACATGGCATTTCTGCTACTGGGAATCTGATATCTAAGGGACCTTACATTGCTGGCATCCAGCAGTGATTATAAGTGATGTCAGAATGGCGAGTTCCCTCCTAGGCTCCCCTGGTTCTGGAGTGCTTATAGGGACAGACCCAAACGTCCCTTTTTAAGGTGGAGCAGGGGTCCATTCCCCTCTCCTAAACACTTGGGGGGAGATTTACCAACTTTTCACATAACGCACTGCAGCAGCCGCAAATGCTGCACTGAACTACTTGTAAAGGAGAGAGGAGGAGAGCGCCCTATTTACTAAAATAAGGCACTCTCCTCCCCTCTCACTAGTGCTGGCGCTGAAATCAGCTGTCGTGCGCCACGGAGACACCTTTGAGCCATGGTGCAAGGGTGTCTCCGTGAGTCTAGCATAGGTTTTGTACTGGAAAGATACCCTTCCAGTACAAATTACTATGCACAGACTCACTTCAAGCCTTTTCCCTCTTTGTATGCGTGCTGTATAGTGCAGCACACATGCAAAGTCGGAAAAGGAAGGAGAAATGAAATCATTTCTCCTTTCTTGCGCCTACTTGAAAAGTGCGCAGTTTTCGCACACTAAACCCAATCTACTTTACTTAGTAAATTGGATTTAGTGTGAGAAACCTTGGGTGGTTGCATGGGAACGCCCATTCTCCACCCTTGGTACGCCCCCATGGCGCAAAATAATGCAAAGCAGCGCTATGCGCTGTTTTGCATTACTTTTCCGTTATTTCCAGCGCTAAACAAGTTTAGCGATGGAAAGTAAATTGGGAAAAAAAGATTTTGCGCCGATTTGCGTCACTTTTGTGACACAAACACGGCGCAAAATCTTAGTAAAATCCCCCATAGTGCGGGAGGTATCTTTCCTTCCAGTTCTGTGCGATGTCACACTTTGTGATAATGCAGCCCAGACCAACCAACAAGCAAGCAAGCTTGGGCCCTCCAATTCAGTTTGGAATCCCAACAAAGCCATCTTGGGTGTGGGAGTTATAGACTTGCCACTTGCACATGACAGTGCACATTGTACATGGCGCCACAGTGGCATTCCCATGTGGCATATAAGAGTGAGGCAGGACATGTGCAACACATACAGGAGGGAGCATCCTTCAGCCCCACCTCCACATTCATTCGGGAGTGAGGTCAGTTCAATGTAGATAACTGAGTTGAACAAGACAGAGTCTAGATAATATAGCCAGACATGTTATGTTATGTTATTGAAGTTTGTAGCGCGCACAGATACTCCAAGAGTGTCCCGGCGAGAGCCTTGAGAAGTGAAGAAGAACTGGTTAGATAAACAGAAACTTTTGAGACGTTTTTTAAAAAGAGTAGGGTCCTGGAAGCTGCGAAGAGCAAATGGAAGAGAGTTCCAGGCCGTGGCAGCCCTAAAAGCAAGAGAGCTGCCACCCATTCTTTGGAGGTGAAAGCGAGGTATCTGGGCGAGAAGCTGAGAAGCTGACCGAAGCTGTCTAGCTGGAGTATAAAACATAAAACGTTTCCTTAAGTAAATTGGGCCGGAAGCGTGTAGGGCGCAGTGCGCCAAGACCAGGGCTTTAAATTTAACACATTCGGCAACAGGCAGCCAGTGAAGTATGCGCAGATGTTGTCTAATGCTGCTTCTTAGTGGGATATTAAAAAGAAGCCTGGCCGCAGCATTCTAGACTACCTGCAATCTGTTGAGAATGTAGCCCGGTAAGCCAACGTACAAAGCGTTGGCGTAGTCGATATGCGACAGTATCAAAGCCCGAGTGACCGTTTCCTTGGCAGCCCTGGGAAGAAGCGGGAGAAATTTCCTAAGGGATTTAAGTATCCCAAAGCAGTGCCCAGCAAGCTTCTTGATCTGGATGGAAAAGGACAAGTTCTCTTCAAACTAAATCCCCAGATTCTTAGTGGGTTGTCCTGAAGAAGAAGGCAAGGGATAGTCGGCTGGCCAGAGTGTTTCTCTAAACTGGAGAGGGAAATTCCCATAAAGGAGGATTTCCGATTTGTCTTCATTGCACTTTAGCTGCACTAAGGAAAGCCAATGAAAGACTGCTGTCAGGCAGTTTTTTGCCTCAGAGGTAGAGTACTCGGATTTGCCCCAGGTGAACAAAAGCTGAGTATCATCGGCGTATGCAATAATTTTGGCTCCAAGATCCTCTACCAGCCGAACCAAGGGAGTGATGTAAATGTTAAAAAGAAGGGGGCTCAAAGAAGACCCCTGCAGCACTCCAGTGGTCACCAACTGAGGCGGGGATGCATACGGGGGGAGCCAAACCTGTTGCGTACGACCTTCCAGAAAAGATTTCAACCAGCTCCTAGCAGTACCCGAAATACCTATGTCAGCCAGACGAGCCAGTAGCAAAGAATGGGGAACAGTATCAAATGCTGCCGAAAGGTCCAGCAAAATCAGGGCTGCCCTTTCGCCAGCGTCCAAGCAATCCCGAATAGCTTCAGAGACTTCAACTAAAGCAGACTATACGAGGCTCTGAACCCGGATTGGGCTGGATGGAGTAAGCCCGATCTTTCGATGTATTCGGTAAGTTGTTTATTGACGACCTTCTCACAGATTTTAGCCACACTAGGTAGAAGGGAGATGGGACGATAGCTCACAGGGTCCAGTGGATCCAGCGACGGTTTTTTTAAGAGTGGCAGAATCTTAGCCTGTTTCCATGCCACCGGAACAAGAGCCTCCTGGAGGGACAAATTAATGAGCCTATTGACTTCAGGGTTGACTGTCTCTGCGACTGAAGCCAGAAGCCTAGCTGCACAAGGGGTCAGATGGAGAACCTGATTTCAAGGCCATGAGAATCCTAAGTGAGTCCGGCAAATCGATGGGTGTAAAAGCCACCAGGGAAGGAGATGAAGCAGGAGGAGCCTTGGAAGGCGAGGATGCAGCCATAGCCTGATTCCGAATAGTAAACGATATCTGGATAGAGCGGATCTTGTTAATGAAAAAGTTTGAAAGTTTCTCGCACCAGGCGTTCAAAGCAGGGAGCCTAATAGACTCAGCTCTTGGAGCCAGAAAGCTCTGGACGATGGAGAAAATTTCCTTAGAGTTATTTCTGGCTGAATCAATGCAATCCACATAGTAAAGGCTTTTAGCATGCGCTATGGTGGTGTAATACATTTTCTGGGCTTTCCTAAGCGTCAGCTTCGCCAGCGGGCAGTAATCCTTCCGCCAGCATTGTTCCAATTTTTTGCAATGCTGCTTCAGCGCTTTGAATTCACGTGAGAACCAAGGTTTTGAGGGGGACTCCCTGGCCCGCCTATGAAGGGAAGGAGGAGAGAGAAGATCCACCACCCACGTGATCCAACCAGAAAAACTAGCCAGCGCTCCCTCTAGGTCAGTGGGAAGAACTGGTCTTGACTCTGCCAGAGCATGGCTGAATGTCAGAGGGTCGATTTTGGCGGAGGAGGGCCATGTTCAACCTGTCCCGGAGGATTATTGCCCTTTGAGGCCCAGGAAAAATAAGACAGGAAATGGTCGGACCAGGGCACCTGAAGAGGATCTTCGACCATAATGGGGAAGTTGGAGCAAATGGGGTCCAGAATGTGAACGCCACAATGAGTTGGTAATCTGACCCACTGGGTAAGCTAAGCAAGGCTTAATGAACAAAAAAAAAAAAAATTCAACAACAGGAGAGCGAGGAAGACAAAGGAGTCACTCTTAATCCCCTAGTATATATCAAAAAACAACTAAAGAGTGAAGTCAAAGCAAATAGAAAGGAAGGAGAAACAACACAAGGAAAACCTTAATGTTTAAAAGAACCCTCACTCACCAACCTAGTTGGTGACATGCTTCATCATTGGGTCCCCACCAGAGAGGCCGAATGCCTCTCCGGTGTGCTACAACGCCTGATTAAAGCGGAGCTGGTTTGTTGTGATTGGTGTGGGTGATGGTGAAAATTAAAAGATGCCTCGGTTTATTCCCAAAGAAATTTAATGGTGGACAACCAGGCAACAGTAAAAAACAAGTGTATTGGATGGAAACATTCGGATCCACGGAGGGCTACTAGTAGGTGTTGAACGGGCGCAGGTCTTCATTTAAGGCTTGAACAGATGTCAAGCGCCCCCCACCGGGACCCATGTTGTGGAGTTTAGTTTAACTTCTCATCTATAACGGCTTTCAGAAGTTCTGAAGGTCTGACCAAGTAAACCGTGAGTTTATTTGTTATACCCCCACAGGTTAGGGTGTGCCTTACCGTGCACATACCGCCGTGGTGGGTTGGTCCTGATGAAAGCTTCGCAATTCGCACATTGAAGCAGAAACATGTTGACCATTTCTTTATACACTTCACATATTGGATGTGCTTGGACATATTAGCTGGGCAGTTTCCATCCAATACACTTGTTTTTTACTGTTGCCTGGTTTTCCACCATTACATTTCTTTGGGAATAAACCGAGGCATCTTTTAATTTTCACCATCACCCACACCAATCACAACAAACCAGCTCCGCTGTAATCAGGCGTTGTAGCACACCGGAGAGGCATTCGGCCTCTCTGGTGGGGACCCAATGATGAAGCATGTCACCAACTAGGTTGGTGAGTGAGGGTTCTTTTTAAACATTAAGGTTTTCCTTGTGTTGTTTCTCCTTCCCTTTCTATTTGCTTTGACAAGGCTTAATGAATCCAAAAATTCCCGGGTAGCCCCTACATCGGTCTGGTCTAGATGAATATTAAGGTCCCCAAGAAGGAGATAGTGGGTGAACCATAGAGTGCGGGGGACGATAACGTCCTCCAAGGCTTTGAGGAAAGCCCCTGCCGGCCCCGGGGGCCTATAGACCAGTGTTCCACCCAGCCAAGATTGAGGAGAAATGCTAATACTGAAGTCCAAGATTTCACCCTCTCCCAGCAACAAGGCCTTGCCGCGATGAAAAGCCCAATTATCCCTATAGATGACTGCTACACCACCACCTCTACCACTTTTGCGGTCAGCACGGGAGATCTTATATCCCTCTGGAATGGCCATCTCCACTATAGGGTTGGAAAATTCATTCAGGCAGGTCTCAGTAATGAAAAAAAGATCAACTGGTTTATCAGAGAGGAGGTCAAAGATGTCCTGATGGTGTTTCCCTAATAAGCAGGTATTAATCATTGCTGCACGAATGATGGGCCCCTTCTTACTGTCACTAAACGCGGTACTGGACCAGGGACAGCCATCCAAGCCTGACCCTTTGTGCCATTTTAGCCTCCATCCACCCTGTCATCTAAGGAGCCCACATCTATTACCCATTGCTCAAGCAAGTGCAAAGTAATGTCTGGGTCATATACAACCAGTTAGCGGTAAATTTTCAATGCCCCACCACCCGCACATGGCTTATCATCAGCTTGGGCTTGAGAGAGCTAAATCATGGCAAGTCGGCCAGTGCTCACTTTTATTTGTCTAGTGTGTGGCACAGTTGGAAATTACAAGAATTGGGTGTTGGTGTAGGGACAACTCACCAATAGCAAATTATCGCATGTAGGATCCTTTCCATACATCCCCTAAGATGGATATACCGATTGCATCCCATTGATTAAAGCCTTTGAATCTCCGTACATGAGGAAGGCACAAACCTAGCCAGAACAGGGTTAACGCTGACATTTTCCCTTCCCATCCTATCTATTTTAGGGCCTTGTGCCAAAATGATTAGGTACTGCTGGTAATTTGTGGCAGGGAGTTTTGGTTAATGGCACCCTATAGTATTCCTGTGGCGCTCCCCCAGGGAATAATTCTATTTCAAGGCGCATTGTTGTCCCGATCACCATACATAAAGTCTCCATAGTAAACAGCTGTGCTGCCCTGTAAATTTGCAAAAGATTGGCAGTACCTATCCCACATCAAATAATGACAATATTAATTTGGAAAAGGATATTCTGGGCTGCCGTCCAGCCTACAGGAAACCCCTCCCTTCTGATTTGAGCTTGTTAAACAGAGGGGGTTTTTATGATGTATGGGTAATATTGCAGGACATAGAGCCATTTGGGCATAATAATCAGCTTAAATAGGGTATTCCTGCCCGGTATTGAAAGTGAGAAAGGTCCATTTTTTAAGGTCTTCACTTGTCCTAGTGAGCAAAGAAACAATGTTGAGATGCCAGCTTGGAGTTGGGGCAACATGTATACCCGGGTATTTAAAGAGTCTGGAGAGTACAGGAATCCCAGCCACCGAAGGTCCTCCAGATGACGCCTTTCCCCAAAGGAACCAGAGCCAATTTATGCTGAATAACAACTGGACCCTATGCTTCGCCAAACACCTTGAGGATGTACAGTACCCTATCAGAGATACTGAGGTGATCTTGCATAAAGAAAAGAACATCCTCTGCATATAAAGGTATGTGATCGTCAGTGAGCCATACCATTGAAATCTCCTAAGGAATGCATCTCTCTTGACCAGTTAAGCCATGACTCTTTCATGAAGGCAAAGAGAAAGTTTGACAAGGGCCACAACTGCATCATGCCTCAATTGCGAAGTGTCTTGACAGCACTCCTCCAATTCTGACCTGCACCCATATGGCAATGTAGAGTGTTCTGATGCATCTGATAAAGTTGGGCCCAAAGTTTATCTTGTCTATTACTTAGAATTAGAACCTCCAGCTCACAGAATCAAACATATTTTCAAAGTCTACGAGAGCCAAAGCTCATGCCCCATCTAGCTCTCTAGTTCTAGCCACTGTCAATTGCAGAAATCTAAGACTGTGCCTGGTCCCCAGCCAAGGCATAAAGCTTCTTTGATTATGATGTTCTAAATGTGTAATGACCCTGATAAGGCTGTTTGCCAGTATTTTGCCCAGAATTCTTGCTTCAAAGCTAATGAGGGAAATCAACTGGTAAGATAATGGGAGCTCGGGAATGTTGTCCTGTTTGGGGATGACTACCACTGTCACTCCAAGTAAGCCGTCTGGTAGAGAGCCACTGTGTACATCTTAAGTTGAATATTGACAGAAGGAAAGAGTGGGTGAGTGAAGCAAATAAGAAAAAAAAATCAGTTGGAAAACCATTTGGCCTGGGAGCACGCCTGACTGCATGGTGGTCCCAGCTTCTGATAGCTCCTCAACCATAATCGGGGAGTCCAACTCCTCTTGAGAAACAATGCCAAGAGCCCCAACTGGAAAATCCTCAATCAAGGGTCTGAGACACTTGGCGATAAATGTACAATTCGCTATAATAGTTAGTGGAAGAAAGTTGGTTATTAGTTGTGCAGGATGCGAGGCCTGCACAATTATTAAGTCCACAATTTCCTCTTACTGGTAACCAAACACCCATTGTAGCACTTGACTCTCTCAGGGTTACGAAGCAGAGCAATCCAAGGCCTACTCAGAGGAGGAGGTGTGAACTTCCAGTCACCATTTGCTAGCATGCAATAACAACACTAACTAAATGACTGTCTAGTCTGTGATTTTGTTTAGAAAAGGAAAAGTACATTTATTACAAACAAGCTACTAAATTCTATGCCTTAAGTTACAAATATAAACATCAGGCAGATAGACATACAACCAAAAGAAAATGAACAAAAGAAAAGCAGGAAACAGAACAGGAACAGAGTCCCCACCCCATCAACACCCCTCCTCCCCACACTTCACCTCATCTATCATCCATTTCAATAACATATTAAAAACATTGAACAAATCTAACTTAGGCAAACCACGTGTATGGAAGCAGCAGTCCACCTGCATTTAGGCCAGCTGTTTTGAGACCCCGTTGCCCCACCGCCTCTACTCACTGCCTCGTTGCAAGAGGACCCGGGGACACAGATGCCACAATAACTTACCCCTCCTGGTGCCTAGGGAGGCGGCGACTGCAGGCATGGATCCCAGGACCCAGGCGCATTGAGGACTCTCCTGCACGCCGCAGCAGTGACGGCCACGGGGCAGGTGAAACCTGATCTGCACTGTGGGCTTTTGGCAAAGTGTGGAGGCCGGTTTGTGCCCCGGTGAGGACAAGGACAGTGCCGGGAGGTGAATCTGGCGGTGGATTTGCTGGACTGGGTGGAGCCTCTGGTCCCCCCGCATCTTGTGGTGAATGCAGTTGGTCTGCATTGGGTCCATAGGAGCTCTGGATCCCCCCGGGTGGTATGGAGGTGTAGACCTGGCTGACATCATTCATACATTTATAATTGCCTGAGAGAGACTGCCAGCAGTTGTTTGACCTCAGCCCCCCCCCCCAGATTGTGACTTTTGAGAATCATACTGGGGAGCTGAGGGTGAGGTTATAAGGGCCTCGGGCTTTAGCAAGGTGCCGTGTGCTGGTTCAGACTTGGGCCCACACTTCTGTCGGCTGGTCGCATAGGCTGGTGAGCATGCTGTGTGGCTCGGAGCCTGCCCTTGATCTTGGTATTTCCTCCTCTCCCCTCTCCATGAGGTAGTAGGAATTTTCTTATTAGATGGCCCTGAAATATGGGCATTGCCTTCACAGTCACATGACTACCTGACACGATCTGTGCACACTCATTAGGATTCCGGTTGGCAGCTCTGGCTCCAGGCCTGTGGCAGTGCCAGGAGTTGGTATCTGTGTATCCTCTGTGGTGCTGCCCCTGAGGTGCCCTCCTTGACCACCCGTGGATGGTCTGACTGGCTACGCTGGTGGCCATCTTTTAGGGAATAGAGCTGGATTTGTTGAAAGGAGCGGCCGTAGTTGCAACGCTTTCACCAGAAATCCTGGAGTAATTGAGGGAGACGCCTTTTTGTACTACCTCTGAAGGTTGTAGCCTCAAATGGTGCCATGAGTAAGGACAAACTGCCCAGGGGCCCCCAGCAGACGAAGATGGATCAATTCGCAGCACAAGGTGCTGGTAGCGCCCCATCGCAATCACTTGAAGAGGTGACGCAGCCTGCGTCTGAGCCCTCAGGAACCCAGATACTGGCAGGGATCGCGGCCTACGGCCTAGCTTTTCAGGCCAAAATTGAGGCCATGGCCATTGATGTGAACCTCCTCTGGACCAACCTGCGCAAGGTAGCAGTACGTTCAATAGAAAGGGAGACACAGGTCACAGAACTGCGGGACGAGGTCTCTGCACAGAAGGCAATGGTGACCACCCTTGAAGCTCATTTAAGTAGGTTGCAAGCACGGGTGGAAGACACAGAGATGCAACCTACGATTTGTTGGGTTCCCTGAGGGCGCTGAAGGTAGTGCCCCAGAAACTTTTCTGGAAGAATGAATCAAGATGGCGCTCCCAAATGCGACATTATCAAATGTATTTGTCGTGGAAAGGGCCCATAGGTCCATGGCCTCACTGCCTAAACTGGGAGCTTCACCCAGAACTATAATACCAAAGTTTCTCAGCTACAGGGACAGGGGTGAAATCCTACCGGGGGTGCGGAACAAGGAGACCCGTTCTTTGAAAATAGTAGTATGCGCATCTTCCCTGACTACACAGAGGCAGTCCAACTGCAACTGCAGTCCTTTAGTGACATCAAACAGAAGCTGAGAACGATGGGCATGAAGTACATGTTGCTCTACCCCGCCAAACTGAAGGTGCTGAGTGATGGCTGTTCTCATTTCTTTGTGACACCCAAGGAAACTTGGGAATGGCTGGAAGTCCATAATGATGATCGTCAGCCATTGGCGTCTGCGGGACAGGCTCGAGATGCGCTACGGCATGGGGGTGGCCCCCCACCTACTCCAAGGAGAAGAAGCCGATGTAGACGCCGTTCAAGATCTGCTGCGAGAGTGGTAGTGCAATCTGATGGCACTCTGGACCTAGCGACACAACAGCAGGAGTGAGAAGCAGCCAGGGCGTTGGTAGAGGTTGTTACCTCCGCCACCTCCTCATGTGCGGACTCAGATGGCTGGTGGGCACATGTTGCACTTGACCTGGGACAGGTATGAGGCAAGCTGGAAGTTGAACTGACACCCAGCTGGAAAGTGTGATAGTTTGTTCCTCGTGTCATAGCCCACCTGGGCACACCTAGTAATGCTGCATTCACTTTGAGTGGGGTGGGACGGGATGAGGTGGCAGCACTGATAGAGGGGCATGAACTTACACCTCTGAGTAGACTACCCCCATCTTTCCTCTGTTTCACTTTCTTATCTCTTCCCTTCTTCCTCTGATCTTATTTCTTTTTCAGGTGTGGCGTGTTTGGCTAATTAACTCACAGTGTGAGAACCTCAGGGTACTAGGGCATGTTACTGCTGATTGAGCCACCCTCGGGGTAGCATCTGACAGTTTTCTGCTCCTAAGATATAACCTCAGTTCATAACCGATAAAGGAATTTGTACACACACTGTAGTTCAATTGAGACAGTTATTAAGCAGGTGGGAGTACTATTATGCTTATGAAGGCACTAGCTAAGTTGCAAGGTGTTTACCCGGGGTGGGACTCAGAGGTTGCAAACGGTTTAGTGTTTTTCTTGATACAGCGTTAATTGTGTGCCTGAAGGTGATGGGGAGGTGGGGAAAGTGTGGGGGTTTGTGAGTGTGGATGGGGTGAGACATTGTGTGATGAGTGATTCATTACATTTGCTCACATGGAATGTGAGGGGACTAAACTCCTTCGTTAAACAGTACAGAACTCACACCTATCTTAGGAGGACTGGATTACATATAGTGCTCCTCCAGGAGAAGCATCTGTAGGAGTCAGAGGCCCATAAGCTCCACAAAAAATGAAGGGGACAACTTTATTCCTCCACTTATTCATCCTACGCCAGAGGGGTGTCCATTTGGGTGGCACAGAGGGTCCCGTTTCAGTTGTGTGGCCAGGTTGCTGACGTGGCAGGGCGCTACATACTTCTAGATGGCTTATTAAATGGCTGGGAGCTCTGTGTGCTTAACACATATGATCCAAACACTGACAATGGTGAATTTTTCAGGACCCTAGAGACAAAATAAAAACCCTACGTTGGACTCCCTATAATTTGGGGCGGTTACTTCAATTGCATGCTAGATGGTAGACTCGACTGACATCTGGGCTGGGTATGAAATCCCGCATGGTGGCTAGCTTATGATTCACTATGTCAAGATTACAACTGCTAGATATTTGGAGGGAGCTTCACCCCTCGGTACCGGAGATTTCCTGTTAAACCCCTACCCACGGGCGCATAGTAGGCTGGACCACTTTTTAATAGCCAACGAAGGTGATCTGAATGTTCTGAAGGTAACTTACCAAGTACGGTTCCTGTCCGATCATGCCCCATTATTATTGGAGTGTGATGTTTGGGGACATAGGCTCAAAATTCCACTATGACGATTGTGCCCTGATGTACTAGAAGACCAGGAATTTAATATAGATATGGAGGGGGCATTGAGTAGCTTTTTTGCCACAAATTGGAACTTCTCTCACACCGAGGTGCGGAATGGGGAGTGCTTAAAGTAGTGGTCCATGTCTAAAGCCTCAGTAAAGTATATGGTATAAGGAGGAAACTGGAGCGGGAATTGCAGGAGGGAGAAAAGACACTCGTGCATCTGCAGCGACAGGCAGGTGGCCGAGAGGCGGATAGGGTGGCCCTGGTCGAGGCACATAGATGGGTTGAGGTGATTTGGGTCAGGCTAGACTGTCATGTTCAAAAGGATTACCGCCAGGGTCTCCATCGAGACGGCGATAAATCAGGCTACATGCTGGCATGGTTGCTGAAGTGGAAATGCCCTAGCCCTGTGCGGCCCCTATGACACACTGTTCGCTGGACGTGGCAATTAATAAGGCACACTATGACCAGTTGCGGACAGTGTATTCAGCCCGAGCTCCTGTGGATGTCGCTGGAGTGGGTCGCTTCCTGGACGACATTGACCTTCCCCAGGTTACAGCAGCACAGACCGAGGGTCTTGGAGAGGATGTCATGTTGGAGGAGCTGCAAGAGGCCCTTAGGGAAATGGCTAGAGGGAAGTGTCCGCGCCGGACAGTCTCCCGGTTGAATATTTCCAAACTTATTCTGCCTCTTTGCTCCCTGCCCTCCTGGAAGTGCTACGCGAGTCACACGGGACTGGTACACTGCCAGACCAGATGCCCAAGGCTCTTATCATAATGCTCCCTAAGTCAGGCAAGGATCCCACAGATCCTGGATCATATAGACCCTTTTCCATGCTCAATATTGATGTCAAGTTGCTGGCTAAGGTGCTGGCATTGAGATTGAGCCAGGTGGTTATGAATTTGGTCAAGACGACCAATGCGGTTTTATGTCAGCCTGGGGCATACATATGAACCTAAGACATCTTTCCCATGTGATGCATGCCAACCAAGGCATGGAACTATGTACAGTGTTGATAGCATTTGACATAGAAAAAGCTTTTGACATCTTATCCTGAGAGTATTTGTGGGAGGTGCTCTGTCGTATAGGACTGGGTGAGGGGTTTCTAAAATGGATGAGACTCTTGTATACTCAACCAACTGCAAGAGTGCATACAGGTAGAGTGCTCTCCGAGGCATTCTGTATTGAGAGAGGTACACGTCGGGGCTGTCCGCTGTCGCCGCTCCTGTTTACACTTGCTATGGAGCCACTTGCAATCTACCTTAGGGTTGAAATATGAGATTGGGGTGTGCGTGTGGGGGATACGTCGCATATTGTGTCTCTATACACTGACAACGCATTAATTTACGCTGTGAACCTGGAACAATCGGTGCCTCGCCTTCTTTGGCTAATGGCACAGTTTGGAGAAGTTTTGGGGCTCCGTGTCAATCAGCTAAAGCCAGTGCTGTTTCCCCTGGTGGCGTTGATTGACATCACTGCTCACAAACTCCCCCTGGTAGGATTGCAGTGTGAGACGGTGAGCTTTCGTTATTTGGGAATGCAAAAAACTCATGATCAAGAACCACAATATCATTTCAATATCAGCAGAGTAATGGCCAGACTCACTGCCTCAGTACGATTTTAGACTACCCTGCCGCTGTCAGTTATGGACATAGTGGCATTTTGCGAAATGGTCTTATTGCATCGCTGCCTATATACCCTGCAGAACTCATTCTGTGTATAGCCGCCCTTGCTGTTTCAAAGTATTGATAGCCTACTAGTGAACCGTCTATGGGCTGGTAAGAGCAATAGAGTCTGCCTTGAGATCCTTAAATTAGACCCCAGCCAGGGAGGACTTGGCCTTCTAGACCTTAAACTGTATTATCTGGCTGGCCTGTTGCGTTACGCCGTTATGTGGTGTGAGGAAGGCCCCGACTGGGAAAAGAAACTCCTATCAGGATCCGTTGAGTTGGGCATTCTCCCTATGTTACTTATTTGTGGTCCTGCGCTTCCGGAGAGTACCCCATTTTTGGTCATGCAGGTGGCGTCGGCATGGGAGAGGGCTATCGAACTG
Source organism: Calotriton arnoldi (assembly GCA_963921515.1). Classification (NCBI taxonomy): domain Eukaryota; kingdom Metazoa; phylum Chordata; class Amphibia; order Caudata; family Salamandridae; genus Calotriton; species Calotriton arnoldi. The sequence goes on from CAWUFW010010594.1 coordinate 541,380, forward strand.
GTGATACGTCAGGAACCCTATGCCAAGCTCCTTCCAATCTAGTGGATACGCCCTTTGTACATATACAGGACTCCATCGATATCTCGGGGTGGCTGGCTGGGGGCTCTCAGAGGGCAGGAGACCTCTTTTTAAACAGAGTCTTCATGTCCTGGGAGGAAATGGGTACAAACTTTGAAAAAGGTGTGGGGCAATTTTTACAGTACGCCAGTATCTCGCACACAGCCCAAGACATCTGGACAACGTTCCCCGAGGAGCTGGACGAATCCCAGGTGTTTCAAGTGATACTAGACCCTGGGTCCACGAAAGGCTCTGAAGCACGTCACTTGGGACGAGGCACTAGAATCTTCGCTCACAGACAATAAATGGAAAAGGACCCTGACACAAGTACGTGAGGTGGCTAGTAGTGCCAAGTTTAAGCTGACCCAATTTTATAATATATAGGCAAAGCTTACCTGACACCGCAGCACCTGCACAGGGTCTACCCAGAGAGAACTGCAGGATGTATTAGCTCTAATGTAATCCCGGCTGATTTTGGGCACGTCACTTGGAAATGTCCATTGCTCCGCCCTTTTTGGGATGCAGTGCTATGTGAGGTGCCCAGAGTAAAAAATATGAATGCAGACTTGACAATCCAGCATTGTCTGTTGGGGTTGTTACCTCTCCCCAAGGCGGAGAAAAAAATGCAGTACAAATTTGCCCAGTTGGGGTTGGTATTAGCCAGTAGGCACATAGCTATACATTGGGCGAGCCCGACTCCCCTGATATGGAACAAATGGGTATCTGACCTTCTGGAGTGGACAGTAGTTCTAGAATGCAGACTCCGGAGAGTTCGTACAGAAAACAATGCAGAGCGAGACCTTGAGATCTGGGGCAGTATGATTGCTAAATTACACAGTCACGAAACTGAAAGGGAGACTGACCCCTGACCAGTTCACGGAGTCCACTGATTCACCCTCGACCCGTGGTCGTATATGACCGGAAGGACCAAGGGGGAAGTGCTGAAGCCCGTAACTCATGAGCTATGACACCTCTGCAAAGATTGTACATTTAACATTTGAATGGTTCGATGTGTCTCCCCTCCGACTCTCAGTGGTTGTGCCCTTTTCTCCGTTCTTTTCCCCCTCCCGCTGCCTCCTACCCCACACATAGGGAATGTAATGACTATTATTATAATTATTGTTGTGCTTTCAACCGCACCTGCTGAGGACGCATGATGACGCTGACGTTGTTTTGTTTCTTCTTCTATTTTCAATGTTTCATTTGATTTTATGGTCATGAGCTAATTGTGGCAGGTGGACCCCTCGAAGGGTTCCTGCACCTAAGTATTGCATCCCTGTATGTCAGAAGAATATATGACCTATGCTATTCTAAAAAAAATCAATAAACACATTTTAAAACAAAAGAAACTGTGATGAATGATTGCCTGTGTTGCTGAACCTTCAGTGTGTAGTCAGGGAACAGCATGAGGTTCTTAACCTGTGGTCCGAAGAACCCTGTTTGTCCGCAAAGGCTTCTCAGGGGGTCCGCAGCTGCTTGGAAAATCAAATAATATTAACAGATTATTAACATGTATATAAATAAAGAAGCAACATGTAAAAATAACATTTTTAAAAAGTTTTGTAAATGTGAAGGAATTTGAAAGTGGAGGCTAAAAATTAAGTTAGTATCCTATCATTAATTTGTTGGAGCAGTGCAAATGCATCAAACAGAGTATAGTATGGACGATCAGTGGCCTTAACTGTAATTAGAAAAGATCCAACCTTCCCATAAAAATTTAAACTTTGATTTTTTTATATGTGTTTGTGAGTTAAATTAAATATTTAATCATTTGTGTATTTATTTGATGAATGCTCGTTTCAGTTTTTTTTAAATTGCTAAGACCTGCTTCAATGAGGATCTGGTATGTTTGTCTACCTTATGCATCTTAGCGACACTACCCCGGGCCCCAATGTGTGCAATGATCACTACAGCACTGTCAGCAAGGGAGAGAAAAGCATAGCTAACAAGTAAGTTGGGAAACGGTGTTCTCCTTTTGACATACTCCTTGAAAGGATTCAGTGTAATAGCAATGGGAAGCACATGATGGTGCAAGAAAGGGAAGAAAGGCTGCAGAACATTGTGTCTAAATGAATGAAAGATTGGGTGGTGGCAATATTAAATATACCCAACGGCATCTGACTTTTATTGAACGTTACTCCTAATGCCCAAGGCATATTAAAGATCTTTCAACTGTGAACTGTGAATATTCCCTCTGACAGACTATTATACCTTAAGTAAAACCATTGCAATGCCAAGAAAACTAGTAATACATTCTGCCAGATTGCACAGGATCACACGCCTGAAACCAAAGCTCAAATGACAGACTGCCTCGCTCTTGTAAATTCTAAAGGGGAGCTCCACAGCCTTAGATTCTTATTGATAGTAGTGACTACAATGGATATTTTTATTATTTTGAGACTGAGAGAGTATTGCAAAATTTGTGCCTATATTCTTATTTCATTCTATGATTGGCTCTTCAACAGTGGTGGCCACTGTATGAGTTATGTTCCAAGTATCTAAATTGATAATGATGGCTAGCTTTCCGATTTTACCTTGTTTTGAGTCAGTGCTACTCTACTACGGAAATGCAGTCTGTTGTACCATCATTGATATTCTTACAAAATCCGTGGGAACCATTGTTTCAATAGGAAGATTATGAGGCGGTCACTTGAGAAGTATGTGGAAGCTGCTAGGATGTGATGCGTTTGTCTCAAAGTGTGTTTTGGTTACCTTGAAGTACAATTCGGAAGTGGACAGGAGAAAGACATTAAAAAACATTGGCAGGAGCATAAAAGAAAAGGTGGACATTATGGCAGCATAGGAACGGAAGATGAGCAAAGTAATGTGTATGAAAGTATCTTGAGGGACATGGAAAAGAACTGTGGTGATGTTACGATGGTGTTAACCTCAGATCATGAGGCAATGTGTCCCAGAGACAAGGTTCGAAACAGCATTTTTCAAAAGAAATTGCAGTCAATAAAGAAAAGTCTGAACTCAAAAAGTGAGTTCTAGAGCAGATTTTAAAAAACTATGAAAGATTTATCATAACTGTTGGAAGGTGGTTCATTAGTAGCGTCAGGTAGGTGCCTACACTTAGTAATAACACCACAATCACATATAAAGTCCAGTCCAGTTCCCAATAAATTAATCCTTGTTCAACGCTTGGTAGCTTGTCTTACGAGCAGACAGGCTTAACATAGGAGAATGGTGTGTAAACCATTTAAAAACACCAATACATTAAATAAGTAAGACACAACACACAATAGAAATCCAACACCAATTTATAGAAATAGCAAATATTTTTATGATTACAATGACACCAAAAGTCCACAAATCTATTGTAGGGAACTGGAGATATGAATTTTAAAGAATAAATACTTTCTAGTGCCTAAAAGCCAAAAGGGCTAACCTGAGTTACACTTGACAGGGACAAATTCAAAGTTTCAGGCTGACCGCGATGGAGTCGGATGACTTAGTAACTTTTTTGGAGCGTTTCCTGTCAATGTCGAGCGAGGCTCCTCGTCAGGCCGACCTACTAGTGGACGACAGCGGCTTGCTTCAGCGCAAGGTCTCAGTGAAAACCAGGAGGTCTTAGAGTTCCAGAGCTTTCAGCGGGACAATCCTGAATTTCAGGCCAGGTTATGGTCCAGAATCTCCGAGTTGCTCCTTGGTAAGTTGGGACTACAAGATCCACAATGCACCTGGCAAAATCCTTAAAAGTCCACTGAACACTGTCCAGCTGGGTTCTTCTTGGTGTAGATGATGCAGGAGGAGCTCTTTTAACCTGTTGCTTTCAGAGAGTCCACTCCTCAAACTTGTAGAGTCAGACAAAAAGTCATTATTTTGCTAAATCCCAAAGTTTGCAGCAGATTCAGTCCTTCAGAGTGCAGTCCTCTTGGTGCAGGCCAGGGGTTCAGCAGGGCAGCCCTCCTTCTTCTTGTTTCTTCCAGGCAGGGATCTGAGTTGATGGACATCCCTCCCATATGTATCCAGGCTCCTGACCTGGCAAGCAGGAGGGCACCCCTGACCAATGGGGTGCAGGGTACTACCCTCAATGATGACCACTTCCCATAAAGTTTGGCCTATTCTTGTCCCAGAAAGCACTGTTCCTTAAAACCAAAATGGAGAAAATCTCTCCTGGAGCTTCAGGTCTGGCTAACCCAACCTACAAGTGTAGCTAACTTTTCCCTAACACTCCTCTTTCAGCCTCTCTACTAATTCAATTACAGGGACTCCCACCTGGCTAGGGGTGCAAGAAGTAGGGGTGGGCCTGGTTCCTGCCCTCACTGTCTTTCTCCCTTTGAAGATCAGTTTGACAACCCAGCCCCCTTCCTGCATTTTGCTCTCCAGCAGCCGATCTCCTTCCACCAGATGTCTCCTTTGTCTCAGCCCAGGCCACTTCACACCTAATCAAGACTGCTTGGCTCAGCCTGTCAAAGGCTGGCCAATCAGCTGGATTCAGGCACATCAGAAAAGCAAGTTCTATAACTTATTTTCTGTCATAGCTGTAATAAATCTAATCTTGGCAAGTTGCTGGATTTATTCTAAATATTATTTAGACACTTTAAAGTATCATTTTAGCTCATTCCTGTCAATAGTTAGGCTTTATTAAAGTTTAATAAAGCCTCCCCATGTTAGCCTATTGAGATAATGTACTACAATGGGGAAAAACCAAATTGGTAGTTTTTCCCTCACCAAGGCTTATAAAACATTTTTTTAAATGTCCCTGCTTATTTTAACATAGCACCCTACCTTTGGGGCATCTAGGGTAGACATGATGGATGACTGACGTATATGTAAAAATATGGTAGTTTAAGACTTTGAAAGTACCTTTAATTCCAAAGTCAAATTTGGACATAGTTTTGTTTTAAAAGCAACCTGCAAAGCAGGGCTGGCTTTTAAAATGACAGCAGGCAACACAGCAGTGCACACTTTAGTGCATTAAATCTACTGGGCTTCTAGACCTACAAGCCCAACCATGATAGCACAGCAGGGAGTAAAAACAGTTAAAAAAAGAAGCAGCTTGTGGGCAAAAAGACACTGAGTGGTGGAAGGGGAAGAGCAGTGGATGGGGAGGATAGGGAGCAGGGTTAGGTAGGAGCAGAACATAATCCATCCATCGCACTCGAAAGCAAGATCTGACATAAAAACTGATGAAGATCTCATGCAATCAGAACATTGTGATCCCTAAATACTACTGGGCCCGGCAAATACAAGAATATTGTGGAAAGATATAAAAATAGGAGGTTATATAGACAACAAAGCCATCCAATCATGAGTGAAGGGCTATCCAATTATACACTCTAAGTTTATGTTATGTACTGTAAACAAAAGATGTGAGCAGCAGATAGCTAAAGTTGTCTGTAGCAGTGACCTAAAAACCTGGATTTTTTAAATTCCTGGCAGTCAATTACAAAAGGCAGAGAGAACTGAATGCTGTGTTATATATGCCACTATATGAAACATTTAAATACAGAATGGACTCATCAGACTAGCAAGGATCCAGCTGAAAATAGCATGCATGACACATAAGGCCCTTCACCATAATACTCCTGTCTACCTGCCAATAAACTAGAAATGTCTGGGGGTAATCATTCCTTAAGAAGCACTAACTCCAGATTACTGAAACCTGCAGAAGCTCAACACAAAGAAAACTTATAACCGTTCCATATCCGGCTTAGACCCAAGAATATGGAACACACTGTTGCCTGTAATCAGGTCAACCCCTCGACTTCCTCCTTCAAACAAGATGTGAAAAGGCTTCTGAAGAACAAATTACTTCAATAATAACCCTTAGGAACTCAGCTGGACTATTTTCACATAGACACCTCCGGATCCTGAATCTACCTAACCGATTATTACATTGTATTTGTTTTGTTGCTTGCTTATTCCTGATTGCTTTCTTACTCTATATGCATGACTTGTCTGTTATTTTGTGCAGTGCTCTGATACCCCGATGGGTCATGTTTGTGCTATATAAAACTCCTCAAATAAAATAAAAAAATAAAATATACTAAGAACTTACAGGTAGGTTGTCAGTACCAATTATAATTATACCTAATTACCATGTACCTTTTACAAGGAGCACAGGCCCTGTGTATGGTTAGCAGAGCCCAGGGCACAATCAGAGTCAGAAAAGCAGCATCTGGTAGACAAAATGGGGGCAAAAAGTGGAGGGGCACTGCAAAAATCCATGGTTTCTCACAACAACTACTTAAAAGTTCAATACAGAAATAATGGAATGCCGATGTTGCAGTATTACATAGAAGTCAATTGCCATGAAGGCCATCAAATGCAGAATAAGTCACAATAATGGCAAAAATCTAAGAAATGCTAAATCCCAAGTGTTTTAAAGTGCATCAAAATCAGTAAGAAATTGAGCATCACTTAACACTACTGAGATAAATACTGTAGTAGAGAGACACTAGGGTCCTAATTACGATTCGGTTCGGACCGCAACCGAAGGCTTGTTGGTTGCGGTCCAAAAAGCATCTACTGCTGCAGTCCGACCGACGCATTACGATGCGTGCAGTCGGAGGCAACAGTCGGAGGGACAGACCAACGCTTTCCGACAAGCTCATGGAGCCTTTCGGTCGGTTGGAAACTCACCATAATCCCTTAAGGATGCCGTTTCCGCCGTCGGAATTATGACGTTGGTTTCTGACAGCCTTTCCATTTCGGCCTTTCCGACATAGAAAGGCTATCAGAAAGTGGCATTGGGGGACCCCTAGCAGGGCACCCTTCCCCCCTGGCCCTCCGCATCTGGGCCTTGGGGGCACCTATGGTGCCCCCCTGAACATTCCTGCACTGTGTGGTACGCACTGTGAGGTGCCTGCCACACGGTGCAGGGATGTTTACAACTCCCATTTCTCAATGAGAGCTTGTGCTGCAGGCGGTTTCCGCACACCGCACAAGATCCCATTGAGAAATGAGAGTTTTGGATCGTAATTGGGTATTCGGAACCGCTGACCTATGGTCGGGCGGTTTCTCCACCGAAATGGTGTCCGTCGGAAGCAACTTTGACTGACATTGTAATTAGGCCCTTTTTGTTCTAGAGGTGACGAATTGAAGTGTAGAGCAGTAAATGGAAATGTTAAGCACATTAGTAGCTGCCTGTAAAAGACCCGCAAGAAGAGATTATGAGGGGCAATCAATTGATAGAGCTAGATTTCTCAAATTAAGCATTGCTTTATTTTTATATTTCAGACAGACTGCATTTAAAATGGCACACACATTTTGGTGCAAGTGAAAACACATGGCACATGCCTAGTCAAAAGTTTTTTAAAAGTGACACTTTTGGTGCATGCAAAGTGAAAAACATAAAATGAGGCTTGGTCATAAATGCTTTCAGCCTGAAATGCTTGTGCTGAATTAACATGTGTTTTTTGCAGTGTAGAGAAAACTCGTGATCAACTAAGGCAAAAAGCTCTCCCCTAAGACCTATATTTCTTTACAGAAGATTCAATCTTGTATGGGCTAAAGTTCAGGTACAAAACTGCAAAAATAAACTAGTACATCTTTTTTATTAAAAATTCCTTTTATTTTTCATTTTAATGATTTGCTTATTTGTTATAATCTGTACACATCAATTATGTGGTAAATACATTTACTAAAGGAACACACTTTCTACAATAATATAATACAAAGATAATCATAGCAAACTATTAACCCCCAATAAATAAATCAATCTAACATAAAACCACATTCATTCCTTACACTCGCTCACAGTCATACAAGACACATATATACATTTGGGTATAAGGAACACATAGATATAAAACGTTTCCGATGGGCAAATATGATAACCAAAGCCAAAGGTCTCAGGCACACGTGGTCGACGCGCGTTTCGGTGGAATAACACACACCGTGAACCACCTTCATCAGGACCTCGCCCAAATAGAATACTGTGTCGCAAGGACAAATCAAAACGGGGGTACCTAAGGAACAATAATATATATATTTGAACTAACCCATACTGTATTAAAATATCTCATATGAACAATTGATCAGACCATCACATTATACAGAAAAAAAGGAAAGAGAGAAAAACAGAAGAATCCTACAGAATTATCCATAATAGTGTGTATCTAAAAAAGTGCTTTATACAAAAAGAAATTTGCAATCTAGTATTGCCTAGAGGGTGTCAAAGCATAAAGCACCTAGTAGGATAGACCAAAATATCCCGTGATATGCCATGCAAAGACCTAACTACAGAACCCATACACAAGTGTGCAATACATGGGCATGCACTGTTCATTGTAACACTATTTATAAGACCAGTGCCAATAAACTTACTGAGTTCAATTGTGGATGATGCCCTTTCTCCAAGGAAAGTAGCTATTGGAGTACTGGCCAGCGAAGTCTATGATCAGCAATAGCTAGCCGTCTCCTACAGAAAGAAGGAATTATTAAAAATAAGGGAAATTATAATTTGTACTCTCCACATATCCACATGTGCTGTGGGTGACAGTGTAGCTAAATCCTTACCTTCTGACTCAGGTAGATATAGGCTTCTAAATGAATCGTTCAGTATGTTTAGGTCCCCTTCGCCAATAATAAGAGTTCTATAGGGGGAGACATATTATGTTTTACTGTTTATTGATTGACATATACTCTCTCGCTATTATTCGCAGTAACTTCAGTTAGGGGATTTAGAAAGTAAGATACTCACATCAATGCTTGTGTGTAATGTATATAATGATCTTGCTCCTCCAAGAGCCGAATATTTCTTGCTTTAAGTCGTAGCAAAGAAGACAATCCTATACTATATGTCCTGAAGTAATCGGTAGGATAAATCTACCATAAGTATACCTGCAAGAGAGGTGGGCAGAGAGATCTGTATAGGTGACACTATATTTCCAAAAAACACACATCACCCCATCTATTGCATGAGCGAGGGTATCGGCTTTATGTAGTCAACACTATGATGGCTACTACTACTTTATTTTATTACAACGCTGTCTCTCCTAATAATACTTAAATTGTTAGTTCCATGTCGCCTACTGCATAGCCGGCCACAATCATGGTGCACATGCTCAGAATAGGGGCCACAGCTCATGTTTTCTAATATCTAACGACTGTTATCCGATGCCTGATGGCGCCATGTAGTGAGATACAATACATAACACACCAATGATGCACATGTTCCCCATGGTATAAAACAAAACCTACACTCTTGATCTAAGATTAAAGAGGAATAGACGGGGGAGGCTAACGCGTCTACCCGCTATGCATCCAATCTAAACTGTAAACTTAAAAAAAAGGATACGAGGGTTGGCGTGTTGATCGAAGTATTGGTGCGGTTTCTACGCTTACAAATGATTAATATCACCCTTGGCTGCAGAATAACTCTATTTGGCATACATGTAGTTGTGCAAGAAAATACATGCCTGAGCTCTAACACTTCTATCAATCTGAGCCCTGCCATATTATATAAACTTTTCTCGGTACTTACCCACTCTTTCCGGGAACACCTCCACATGGCCCCTCAACATCCACAACTTTATTTAAAAACACGCAACCAGCAATACTGGAGGACGTAGATATTTCTGCCCCACAGCACACTAATAGAGATGATGTTTTGCCCATTTTTAATCTCTCATCGGAGAAATTGACACAGGGAGAAATTGAAGTATTAGAGAGAGGTCTATCTTTTGTCCCGAGCACTGGCCCAAATTTGTTTAAATTACATCAAGACATGTTTTCCTTCTTTAGGAAGGTTAGACTTCGTAAATTCTTTATGCATAGACCCCTTGAAAATGGGGAAGCAAATCTCTCTCAGTGTAAACCACCATCTATTTTTACTCCTACTTTAGATATGGTGGGGCCTGAGGTGGAGATCTTTGAGAAGACTGTACTTAAAGAAATAACATGCATCACTAAAGTTCCCCCATATAAACAACATAATTTGTCGCTGGAAGACCATCAAGCCCTTCAAAACATCAGAGACAATAAAAGCATTATCATTAAACCTTGTGACAAAGGTGGGGGAATTGTGATTATGGACCAAATTACATACAATGACAAAATCCTTGCTATGTTGTCAGTGAAAGAGCATTACAGCAAGTCCCATCCCAGAGGGTTGAGTAAACTTAATACGCATATTCAGGTTATGACTAAAAGGGCATTAGAGCAGGGCTCTATTTGCCAACAAGAGTACATGTTCCTTAATAAATCTTGCCCTATAGTACCGGCATTGTATGGAGTCCCCAAGACTCATAAAAATATTGTGGATCCTCCCTTACGTCCCATCATTTCCACTATTGGATCGAGCACAGAACCACTTTCTAAATACATTGATACCTTCTTGTGCCCTCTTACAAAGAACTATGAGTCATACATTCGTGACACAGGGGACATCATAGAGAAGATTGAAGGAATATCATTCGATCAAAACAGAGACATCTTAGTGACGCTTGACATTGAGGCGTTGTACACCAACATCCCACAATGTCAAGCGTTACAGGCAGTGGCTGCTCTCCTTAGTAGAACACCTGGAGACAGACCCGACGCTTTCATACTGGATTGCTTAGAAATTGTCTTGATGAATAACTTTTTTGACTTTAATGGCCTTATATATCAACAGATCAAAGGCACCAGTATGGGAGCTTCGTGTGCGCCTAGTATAGCGAACATCTATATGGGCGAATGGGAACTGAGAAATATCTTCAATGAGGCAGCCCCTTTCTTTGAAAATGTTAGTCACTGGAAGCGTTTCATTGACGATATATTCTTCATTTGGAAGGGAGACAATGACACCTTGGAGGAATACATTGCGTGGCTTAATGCCAGCGACAGTAATCTGAAGTTTACATCGCATTACAGCTCTGTGGAAGTAGAATTTCTAGATATAGTGATCCGGGGTTCGGATGAAGGCTTATCAGTGAGCTTCTTTAGAAAACCTACGGCCAAAAATACTATTTTGCAGCATCAAAGTTTTCATCCTTCATGCCAGAAGGATTCTATTCCCTTTGGAGAGTTCTTACGCGTTAGGCGTAATTGCACCACCATGGAGGATTTCCACATACATGGTGACGCACTGAAAAAACGCCTATTAGCCCGAGGTTATCCCCGTCGGTTGGTCAAGACGGCCTTTAAGAGAGCCAAATATTATAATCGAGAGGCTTTGTTACAGGGCAACACCCGTGCCCCCAAAGATCAGACAGTATGTGTCATCAATCACTCTCAGTAAAATTTTAAAATCAAGAACATCATTACCAAGAATTGGAAAATTCTTAATGCACAGGAAGGAGAGGAACTCCCACTACCTCTAGTAGCATACAGGAGAAATAAAAATCTCCGAGATATGCTGGTGCATACCAGACAAGAAACCCATAAGATTCACCAACAGGCCACTCTCACGGGATTACCTCCCATCTTGGGAAACCATAGATGTGGTACATGTCATGCCTGTAATACAGCGATGGTTACTGATACCCTTACATATAAGGGCAAAACCATCAAACTTAGAGACCTTAGTAATTGCAGGAGTTCTAACATCATATATATCATCTTGTGCCCGTGCGAGTTGGCATATATAGTAGAAATTAGCCGCGAGTTCCGTACCAGGTACAGTGAGCATAAATCAGCTGTCCGTACTAAAAAAACTACAGCTCCCATGGTTGCACACTGTTTGGATAAGCATCATGGGGAACATGATCTTCATTGGTGAATTCTTGAAAAGATTAAATCTATACCAGGTCTGCCCAGAGAAACAACTCGTAAACGAAGGGAAACCTTCTGGATTTTCACTCTTAATAGTGTCAAGAACGGATTGAACGAAGAAATTGTCTGGCACATTAGCAATCGCTAGGCCTAGCGAGTATATCATTGACTGACAGTACCTGACCCTATTTGGTTTAGGTTTCAGTCAACACATAACAGGTTTCTTCCATTTTTGATCCTTCCTCTGGAGGCTGTAACATGTATGTAGTATTTCTATACAATGAGTTCATTTCTCGCCAACTAGTGTTTGATTATTCTTGTGTGCCGGTTAGGCATATATATTTTAGGATTCTGTTGAAGTACACAACCTTGGGGGACCCTCATGTATACGAGGGTTGACATGTAGTTGTTGGTTCGGGTGCGTGGTAGCATTGGAGTAACCTTCTCTATACTTTTCTACTTACAGCGAGCATATATATCTCTGTGGGAATGTTTTCCCTATTTACTCTGGAATATGCAAAAAGAGTGACTTCTTTGTATATGAAGAAAGTGGGATTAGTGATTGACCCTATCATCTTCATGTTCCATCTGCCGGTATGTTATCTCGCCTTAGAGAGTTGCGTATAAGCAGCAGGGGGATTGTGACTGGCATTGGTAGTGAGGCATCATATGCGGTGACATCAGGATGGTTACTTGGGAAGGTTTTTTCATCTTTTATACATTATGTTGGCTTAGCAGGAACATAGGCTGTTGTTGAGTTTAAGATTAGCATTTTATGAGCGACAGTTCCATACAACGTGGCATCATCTTGCCTATCCCGCTATGAGAACTTAGGTTAAATACACACCACTCCAAGATGGCGTTCGTGGATTTCCTTGTATCGGACTAGAGATCTATGGAGCGCATACATGATGTCATGACGTAAACGGGAATGCCTCGCATGTGCGCATGCGTAACCAAGAATTTATAGGCAGCTTTTTGGCGCCCGAGACACTTAGTAGTTCGTAGATGGACGCGGCGCCATGTGGAGGTGTTCCCGGAAAGAGCGGGTAAGTACCGAGAAAAGTTTATATAATATGGCAGGGCTCAGATTGATAGAAGTGTTAGAGCTCAGGCATGTATTTTCTTGCACAACTACATGTATGCCAAATAGAGTTATTCTGCAGCCAAGGGTGATATTAATCATTTGTAAGCGTAGAAACCGCACCAATACTTCGATCAACACGCCAACCCTCGTATCCTTTTTTTTAAGTTTACAGTTTAGATTGGATGCATAGCGGGTAGACAGCGTTAGTCTCCCCCGTCTATTCCTCTTTAATCTTAGATCAAGAGTGTAGGTTTTGTTTTTATACCATGGGGAACATGTGCATCATTGGTGTGTTATGTATTGTATCTCACTACATGGCGCCATCAGGCATCGGATAACAGTCGTTAGATATTAGCAAACATGAGCTGTGGCCCCTATTCTGAGCATGTGCACCATGATTGTGGCCGGCTATGCAGTAGGCGACATGGAACTAACAATTTAAGTATTATTAGGAGAGACAGCGTTGTAATAAAATAAAGTAGTAGTAGCCATCATAGTGTTGACTATATAAAGCCGATACCCTCGCTCATGCAATAGATGGGGTGATGTGTGTTTTTGGAAATATAGTGTCACCTATACAGATCTCTCTGCCCACCTCTCTTGCAGGTATACTAATGGTAGATTTATCCTACCGATTACTTCAGGACATATAGTATAGGATTGTCTTCTTTGCTACGACTTAAAGCAAGAAATATTCGGCTCCTGGAGGAGAAGATCATTATATACATTACACACAAGCATTGATGTGAGTATCTTACTTTCTAAATCCCCTGACTGAAGTTACTGCGAATAATAGCGAGAGAGTATATGTCAATCAATAAACAGTAAAACATAATATGTCTCCCCCTATAGTACTCTTATTATTGGCGAAGAGGACCTAAACATACTGAACGATTCATTTAGAAGCCTATATCTACCTGAGTCAGAAGGTAAGGATTTAGCTACACTGTCACCCACAGCACATGTGGATATGTGGAGAGTACAAATTATAATTTCCCTTATTTTTAATAATTCCTTCTTTCTGTAGGAGACGGCTAGCTATTGCTGGTCATAGACTTCGCTGGCCAGTACTCTAATAGCTACTTTCCTTGGAGAAAGGGCATCATCCACAATTGAACTCAGTAAGTTTATTGGCACTGGTCTTATAAATAGTGTTACAATGAACAGTGCATGCCCATGTATTGCACACTTGTGTATGGGTTCTGTAGTTAGGTCTTTGCATGGCATATCACGGGATATTTTGGTCTATCCTACTAGGTGCTTTACGTGTTGACACCCTCTAGGCAATACTAGATTGCCAATTTCTTTTTGTATAGAGCACATTTTTAGATACACACTATTATGGATAATTCTGTAGGATTCTTCTGTTTTTCTCTCTTTCCTTTTTTTCTGTATAATGTGATGGTCTGATCAATTGTTCATATGAGATATTTTAATACAGTATGGGTTAATTCAAATATATATATTATTGTTCCTCAGGTACCCCCGTTTTGCTTTGTCCTTGCGACACAGTATTCTATTTGGGCGAGGTCCTGATGAAGGTGGTTCACGGTGTGTGTTATTCCACCGAAACGCGCGTCGACCACGTGTGCCCAGACCTTTTGGCTTTGGTTATCATATTTGCCCATCGGAAACGTTTTATATCTATGTGTTCCTTATTCCCAAATGTGTATATGTGTCTTGTATGACTGTGAGCGAGTGTAAGGAATGAATGTGGTTTTATGTTAGATTTATTTATTTATTGGGGGTTAATAGTTTGCTATGATTATCTTTGTATTATATTATTGTAGAAAGTGTGTTCCTTTAGTAAATGTATTTACCATATAATTGATGTGTACAGATTATAACAAATAAGAAAATCATTAAAATGAAAAATAAAAGGAATTTTTAATAAAAAAGATGTACTAGTTTATTTTTGCAGTTTTGTACCTGAACTTTAGCCCATACAAGATTGAATCTTCTGTAAAGAAATATAGGTCTTAGGGGAGAGCTTTTTGCCTTAGTTACTTGTTTCCCCCTCTTTCTCCCTGACCTCACAGTTTTATAGAGGGGGTCCCTGTATTTACGAGAGAAAACTCGTGATTTCAGTGGCCTCTTTAGCTTTGAATCATGGAATGTGCACCATCACTACATGGGGGCAAAGCATTTGCATGAAAAGCTATCTAAAACATTAGAGCATGTTGCTATGAGTATGTATTAACTGTGTGTGCTTTCAAAATTTACATTAGTGCATGTTTTATGCTATGTTGTACATTGCACATTTTTGCATGTTGTGCACAAATAATAAGAAAAGCTGCTTTAAACTAATAGCTTTTGCTAGGTAATCATTTATACAGGGTATTAGTATGGGGGAGGTAAAACATAATGGGTTTTATTTCGTAAATTAATACTATTTTTGTGTTTGTTTTGTTTATGGGCCCACCATTAAATGGCTGCCTAAGAATCCAGCAAGGCTGTGAATTGTATTGAATGAGAGACGCATGCGCAGAACCAGCTACATACTGCCAAGTGCCTCAAGTGACGACCTGGTTCAAGGCCACCATGAACTGTACATTCTTGTTACCCTGCCAATGTATCAGTGTTTGTGGAATGTGTCCTTCCTGCGTGCGATGTGACAGGAAGGAGGAAATAGACTGAAACATTTTTCCTAGTAAATGTTGCTAAAACATATAATTGTATTAATCATTAACGCTTCTTTTGTTAAAACTGGTGTGGGTTGGATTTGCCAATGAGAACAGGATGGTGAGACCCTCGTCATCTAAGCTATCCAATCAGGGTACAAGCTTTACTGAAAATTTGCAACATTATTAGAATAGTCAGCCAAGAATTAGAGTATAAATAATGACCTCTTAGGGGGCGTGGGGGCTCGCTTTTAAGCCTTAAGCTTTAGGGCCTTAGCCTGAGAGGGAGGAGAGGAGAAGAAGCAGATGAGATCAGACATCATATGGGTTAGGTACGCGAACGTCGCGGGTGCAGTCTGAGAGCAGATTGCGTCCGAGGAGAGATAGAGGGAGGTGGGGGGCATAGGCTAGCCTTGCATGTCATATTTTTGGCAAGGCAGATCACATTCCTCTGTGGTCTTGTGAAGGGCGGGCTGTCTCGCTCCTTGTGAAGCAGCCTCTCTCAGATTGAACAGACCAGGGCAGAGAGTGGAGCTGGATAGAACAGGTAGATTTAGATGCTAAAACTATAAGTTTATGCTTTGACTAAATTAATTAGTTTTGAAAAGATTTGTCTTATGCATTTATTTCTCTTTATGGGAGATTTTTGCCAATTATTAATTATTGATTAGCCTTGCAAAAACTCACTCTTGAATCATATTTCCCTGAACTTTCTTTGGAGAATTCTGATTGACATTTGATTGCCTCATTCCCTTCCTTTATGGAATGTTTTGTATGCAACCTACAATATGTTCTGTATTAATTCTATTTTTCCTGTTTTCCAAATTCTGTAACCTGATTGATATTTGACTAATGAATAAAGGGTCAGAGAACCTTAACTTTTAACTAGAAAATAAAACCCTTTAAAATACTCACAACTCTCTTTATTGGCTTAAATATTAATTGCATTTTGATTTTTCATGTTTATGTAAAGTCTCCTGATGGTAATATACAGTGGCAAGGGTCCAGTACCTTTGCAGCGGTAAATTAGAAGGTAAATGAGGTTTTGCATTGAGAAATTACCGTGAAATTACCGCTGCATCAGTTTCTGGTAGCAAGAGGAAGGTTATTATCAATTAGTTTGGTGATTAAGGATTATTAATATCACCATCAACTATTTGACTAATGGTCCATTGACCTTAGGAGGAGAGTTGATCTGTGAAAATTAGTTCTAGAAAATAATTGCCCAAGTTAGATAAATGTCCAAGTCCTGATTCCTGACTCCAATGCTCAGAACCTGAAGACTGGCAAAGCAGTACTGGAAGGTGATGCAAGAAGGCGATTGCTGGAGTGGTGTGAGTATCAATAGGGTTGTGAAATGTTAATGTGCTAGGATGTATTTTTGAAGTGTTGAAAATAGTAAGGGTTTTGACTGTTGGTGAAATTTTGCTCATTTTGAATTGATGGTTTTATTGATTATATTGGTAATTTCATAGGACAGGATTTATTGGTTATTGATTACATGTTTTAACTCTTCATGTTAAGTAAGTTAGTGTCTTGTTCTATGTTGTCTGGAAGCACAGGTACAGTGATACCTGGAAATTCCCGGGAAAGGAATAGCTGGTGGTAAATGGAAGCCACACTGCAGTGAGGTTACTCGTCTGTTGGAATAACACTGAGAAGCTAGGTAGGGCTGGCAGTGTTACAACAGGGACCATATATCGTATAAAAGTGAGTGTGAATGGTAGCATAAGGATTTTACCTGCGAAGTCACTGGCTCTACTTCCCAAAAGGGGTATCCAAGTAACAGGTCTTATCTGGAGCTTGAGTGAAGGGTAAGCGGAAGGGATTTACTCGCAGTGTTTGAAGAGTAAACAGAAGTTCTTACTTTGTGAAGAGTAAGCGGAATGTGTTACTTGCAGTGAAAAGAAATCTATCCTTTGTTTAGTGGAGCAGACAAAGTAGCAAATGTTTTTATGTTGTTATTAACAGAATTTTGATTAAGTAAACTCAGAAAAATATTGCCGCAAGATTTTGTGGAGGGTCAGTAGTAGGAGTTAAACTGACTGAAACTGTTAATTGTGGCAGGATTGGAGAAAAGAAATTGCATTGAACTATTGCAGAAATGAAAATGTTTGAAGGTTTAACGAAACTGTTGGGAGGTAAAGTGAAAAATTCGTTTTTAATTGGTGATGCTCCTGAAGGAACACCCGTGCATTTTATGTCTACCAATTTGGGACAAAATTCATGTATGTGGGTTCACCAATGGTGCAAGATTACTGAAGATGGTACTTTTGAATTGCAAATTATTGACAAATTAAGGGAAGTGTTATGTGAAATAAAGACACCATCTAGAGCTGCACAATTTGAGGCCTTAAGCATGTGGGAAAAGACAGCAAGAGACAAAGCAAGTGAGGATAAAAAGGTAAAGCACCAGATGCAGGAGAAGGGAATTAATGATGATAAAAAGCTTCAAATAAATAATGATTCAGGGGATGAAATAATGGATGCATTGTTAACTGAGTGTCCGCCACTTTATGTGGTTCCCATTAAAAATACTGAAAATAGTGTACCAGTAAGTACTACAGTGGCTACTGCTTCTGTTAAACAGAGAGAAACACAGATTGAAAGAACTGTGCAGACATTTCAGATTGACCCACTACTTGTTGATTCAGCACTGACAGTGATACCTCCAGGTGTTACTGCTTTAAATGTGACTGATTCAGTCCAGATATCACAAACTACAGATGCACAGGCAATGCCTAGAAAAATTGTGACTGTCCCAATTAATATGGCCCCTACTCAAAAGGTTCAAAGAGCTGCAGAAGGAGTGATTATGGCAGGGTTTATTTCAGAAACTCAGAATTCACAGATTATTGAACAGAAATTACCCCAGACAGTCCAAGCACTGAAATGTGGGGGAGAAATGGCCTTTACAACATCTGCAGCCCAGGATAAAATGAATATATTTGAAGATGGGATTTTTCAAACCTGCTGTGAGGAAGCAGCAGTGCTTAAAAAGATAGAGAGCATGGGGGAACAAATTAACCCAGACCATGGCAAAGAGAAACAGCTTAGTGTTTTCAATTCAATATTTGAACATGAAGAAAGTAACAGTCCCTGCTGTTCAAATCATGAAAATGTGAACCAGTGTCAGGAAAAAGAATTAATTTCCCTGAGTAAGGAAACAAATACATGTGCAGTAACTACACATGGTAGACTGACCGATTTGGCTCAAAAATATGAAATTTATGTTTCAGGAAGTTTTCCATTTCAGAAAAGCTTCAGGGTACATATAAATGATGAGGCAAATGAGACAATGTGTTCTTCAGGAATGCAATTGCACATTGCAGAAATGAAATATATTTTTAAATGCAATGGGTTTGAGAAATTAGGAGACAAGTGGGCAAGAAAACATGAGAAGAAAAAGAAACCACCAGACCTAGCAAGGAAACTGGATAAGAAAA
This sequence comes from Calotriton arnoldi, assembly GCA_963921515.1. NCBI lineage: Eukaryota > Metazoa > Chordata > Amphibia > Caudata > Salamandridae > Calotriton > Calotriton arnoldi. The sequence continues at coordinate 560,237 of CAWUFW010010594.1, forward strand.
AGAAACCACCAGATCTAGTTGAGGAAAATAATAAGCAGAATGAGGAGAAGCTTTTGCTTACTCATTGAGAGAAAAGATGGGAGAAGTGCATGTTCATGTGCCACGGAACAAAAGTGAACTTGCAGCATTTCTGAACACATTCCCACAATTGAGAGACAAACTTATGCTGTGGTACCCACAAGTTGATGGATTTGTTGAAATTTTAAAAGAGTTGTGCATTAATTTGGAAATGTTCTTTGACATTGCCATGCAAACTGAATTGTGGTTTGAATCTAAAGTTGTTGTGCAAAGGCCAGGTGAGGAGACAATGAAAAGGGTTTGCATGAATGCACCATCATTTTCTGTTGTTATTGAGAAAAACGTAGCAGTGATTACTTTCCTGAAGGGCAGAGTGCCAGCAAAGGATGTTGATTGGGTACAGATTAAAAGAACACAGGATGGAAGTAAAGGTGTTTTGGTCTGTGCACATTCAGGTATGGATGTTGTACTGCTGGAAAGGGTGTCCTTTTGCCATCTTTATAACAGATTTGAGCATTGGAAGAAGAAATTTAAATTTAAACATGATGCAGCAGTTGGAAATGTACAAACACAGAGAGAAATGCAGGTGCAAGATGTGCCAGTTAAGCAAATGCAAATATCAGTTCAGAAACAGGTACCAATGGAAGGAGTTTTTCAAGCCCAGATGCTCCCACAAAATATGGAAAATGCTAAAATTAATTTAAATAAGATGTCCAGAGCAAATGTGAATTATTTTCAGAAACAAAATCAGAACCCAGTTCAACAGGTTGCTATATTTGAAAATGAGAGTTTTAACCCTAACAATTCTGAATTTACCAAGTCCATTGTGAAAGCAGTGGAAGATCCAGACTCAGGGGCCGATTCCGATCTCGGCCGGTAGGGCTCCGAATCGGATTTGGCTGAACCGGATCCGATGCGGATCCCTATTTCCCGACCGATCCGTACGCGCGTCCGGACGAGCGAGTACGATTCGAAATCGCCCACCGACTCGTTCGGGCGTCCCAACCGCTCCGACCGACTCGTCCCCGGGTCGAACCGCACCGACCGACTCGCTCGGACACGACTCGCACCGCGCAATGGAGACGTTCCCCGGTCGGGTAAGTACGATGCGCGCCGCGAGCAGTTTGACCGACACGCACCGTCTGGCTCGAAAGAGCAGTCGGAGCCATACTTCGGGGGTCCGTGTCGGACCCCCCTGTACGCGTAGCCGCGCGAGTCACACACAGGGGGGACCCATGGGTCCCCCCTACCTGTGCGTGTACGGCGCGAGTCGCTCGCCGCGTACCCGCTGTAGGGGCGCCCTTGTTTGCCTCGCACCCATTGAGGCAATGGGAGCCCGCGTACGCGTTGTACGACCGGCTCCCATTGACTTCAATGGGAGTCTGACCGACTTGAGTACGATAGCATACGGACGCATCGTACTCGTTCGGTCGGGCTGCACGGGTCCGATTCGGTCGGAAATCTCTCCGGGTCCGGCTCGGTCGGAGAGATTACCGGCCCGAATCGGAATCGGCCCCTTAGTTGTAGGAATTTTAAAAGGAGAAATTACAAACCTAGTTTTAAAAGAATTTGCACCAAAAATAGGCCCATTTGAGGAAAATTACCAATTTGTTGTTTGTGACTCAGGCCTAGCAGGAAAACAATTATTTTACAAATTAAACAGCACAGATTACTGTACACCAGATAATGTTAATTTTCAGATGAGGATGTACATTTTAAAATGGCCCAACAAGAGACAGCTGTAGCATTGTTTTCAGAAAAGACAGTTGAAAAATTACCTTCTGATTTGAAAGAAATAATAAACACAGAAGTAAGGGAGTTCACAGAGAAAGATATCAGATTAATAAAATGTGCAGAACATGTCTTATTCAAATTAGAACCAGATGACATGTATTCAAGAACACCATCAGTTGCAGAAATTTTACCCATAATTGGGGATAAAGTGAGTAAAGTATTTTTGATGGAATTGATTGGAAGTTTATGTAACTGTCTGATCACAGGTTCACAGAAACTAAATGAAAAGAACAGAATAGTGCAGGAGATTAATAGCATAATTTTTCCATGTTGTCCTGTGGTACCGAATCCAGCCAATATATTTTTTCACATTCCATGTGCTGAAGAATGGCTTACTGTTATTGATTTTTGTCAAGTTCATGTCACAGTGCCATTGCATGGGAATAGTCAGGAGTACTGTCAAAAAGAAAATGAATGTCTGGGACACATAATTGGAAAGGGAGCTAGAAAGGTGTCACCAGAGAGAGTGGAAATAATTCACCAGATGAATCCACCTCAAATTCAGAAAGAAGTCAAGATGTTTTTGGGAATGGTTAGCTGCTGTAGAGAGTGGTTACCAAACCTTTCCCTAGTGGCTAAGCCTTTACTGAGGCTGACACACAAGGATGTGTCTGATCCGCTTCCATTGGACAACAATTGCACCAAAGCATTCCTAGAGTTGAAAGAGAAAAAATGTCGCGCCCGGCACTAGGAATGCAAGTTTATTTAAAAGAAAATACACCAATTTGCAGTGAGAGGGAGGGCTGCGCTCTCTCAGTGCCTGTTCAAAAACATGAATGTGTTCAAGGGTCTGTGATGTATTTCCCAATGACCTTTGATCCCAACATCAATGAAACTGAATATGAGTGTCTAGATGTCATGAAAATATGCATAAAGCCAAGATCAGACTTTAAGGATGAACGTCTGATTCAGCCCAACAATGTCCATTTTGTAGATGGCCCATATTTGAAAGGTAATAATGACACATTAAGAGCAGCACATGCTGTGCTTCCTATACATTATGTTGTCAAAGCTTCATGGCTTTCAGTAGTTACCTCAGCCCAAAATTCGAAATTGATTGCCCTTACCATAACATGCAGTATATCTGCTCAAATGGGAGTCACTGTTGTCATGGGAGAGAGAATTGCTAATTCAGTTGCACAAAATTGTGTTCTGTTAGCATATACATTCCACGGAATCTTCACAGGTGGATTAATAGAGGCTCAAGAAATTGTTTCAGAAGCAGAACAACAGGGTTGTATCAGAACTGCTTTTGAAAAAAGTGACAACTGCATAGTAGCAAATGTATTATTGCAAAAACTGATGCCCAGGTATAGATTGCCAGTTTCTCTGAAATCAGATCATAATGAGGTTTCAAACTGATGAGTGCAGAACAACAGATTGGACAAAGATTCGATTGTAGCCATCAGCCTGAAGTTTCAAGCATAATAAAGCAACACAAAGACAGCACAGAGTTACACTTTGCAAAAGACTGTGTTTCAGCATCACCGAAGTGGCTTGAAAATGGACATGCAAATGCACTTGTGAAAAACACAGATGAAAAGACTAGCCATTGCTGTGAAGGTCTGACTGATGTGGAGCGTGCAGTTTCTCACCAGATTGCAACTGCTACACAAGATCTACATAATGAAAGGTGCCAAAACTTTGATCTGAGAGATGCTGTGAAATGGAAAGGCCTGTTCCAAAGGATCCTGGCAAAGACTGTTGTGAAATGTGGTGGCCTTCCAAATTGGGTGCAGCATGCCTCTCACACACGTATGATCCTGTGTCCCCCTGATAAAACAGCTCCTCTTCAAGAAGAGATGCCAGCAGTGGTCAAAAGTCCACAGAAGAGGGTCAGTCAAGCTGTAAGGGAACACACAGAGTCTGAAGCAGCACTAGAGAAAACTGAAGTGGCACTGGAAAAGCAAAAAGTGGTAACTGACTCAGATGAAAGCGGTGTCCAAAGGGTGAAAGAGTCAGATGCAGCCTCTGAAGAAGAAATTAGTGCTATGGGCCTACGAGTGGAGGTAGGAAAAAGCTGGCTGAAAGGGTATCCAAAACGTCTGGAGTGGTCCTTTGAAAAATCATTTGCACCCATAGCTGAAACATCTGAATCTGATCAAAGTGAAAATAAAAGTGAAAGGCTTGGATTGAAAAAGTGCAAAGAATTGATGGTGCTCTGTCAGAGTTTCTCAGCACCTGAGTGGACAAATTGCATGGAAAAAGTACAAGAATGCCACACTGTATGAGCCGCCCTGATGGCAAGCTGATGGAGAGCCAAGAAATGCTGAAACAATAACTGAGAATTGTCAAGAGCTGAAGAGAAAATAATATTTGAATGATGAAAGAAAAAGAAGAAAAAGAAAATAGAAAAGAGAACTGTCCTATTGAATTCTCCCTTTTATCATTTGAGTTACTTATTTTAGAGAAGACTAACAGTTCCAAGAAGCTAATTACAGAACTCTGCACTAAACATTTGAGCTTGGCTATATATGATCTGATTACAGACAAGACTTGTGTTTGCCTTAGAAATAGAAGTAAAATTGTTATATGCTCAGCTTTTGCAATAAAAATGTCACTTGTAAAAATAAATAAGTGTGATGATCTACAAATCATTTGAGGTATCATGATTTGTTATCATCAAAGGGTGAGGTTGATAGAGCTAGATTTCTCAAATTAAGCATTGCTTTATTTTTATGTTTCAGACAGACTGCATTTAAAATGGCACACACATTTTGGTGCAAGTGAAAACACATGGCACATGCCTAGTCAAAAGTTTTTTTTTAAAGTGACACTTTTGGTGCATGCAAAGTGAAAAACATAAAATGAGGCTTGGTCATAAATGCTTTCAGTCTGAAATGCTTGTGCTGAATTAACATGTGTTTTTTGCAGTGTAGAGAAAACTCGTCATTTCAGTGGCCTCTTTAGCTTTGAATCATGGAATGTGTTCTCTCTTCCCAGTTTCCTTTCCCTTATAATCTACACTCCCTGTTCCTGTCTCAAGAGACTTTGGCTTTGTTGCATATTTAGACAATACATATTCAGTTCATAATACATCTTTTTATAATGTGTATTAATTAACCATGCACCATCACTACATGGGGGCAAAGCATTTGCATGAAAAGCTATCTAAAACATTAGAGCATGTTGCTATGAGTATGTATTAATTGTGTGCGCTTTCAAAATTTACATTAGTGCATGTTTTATGCTATGTTGAACATTGCACATTTTTGCATGTTGTGCACAAATAATAAGAAAAGCTGCTTTAAACTAATAGCTTTTGCTAGGTAATCATTTATACAGGGTATTAGTATGGGGGAGGTAAAACATAATGGGTTTTATTTCGTAAATTAATACTATTTTTGTGTTTGTTTTGTTTATGGGCCCACCATTAAATGGCTGCCTAAGAATCCAGCAAGGCTGTGAATTGTACTGAATGAGAGACGCATGCGCAGAACCAGCTATTGTATTGTATTGTATTCAGAATTTATAGAGCGCACTGCGACCCTACGGGTATCCTGGCGCTTGAACACGTAGGATCAATTATCTTAGAGTGTGATGACGGTTGCAAAAATAAGAAACACTGAATTACACCCTGGGAAAGAGCCAAGTTTTCAGTTTCTTTCTGAATGGCAGTAGATCATCTATCTGTCTAAGTTCGGTTGGTAATTTGTTCCACGCCGAAGCTGCTGCAACGCTGAAGGCTCTTCCACCAGATCTAACTCTTCTGAACTTGGGTACTCTCACCAGTTTGGCTGAGGAAGAACGAAGATTGCGTGAGGGAACATACCATTCAAATCTGCTCTGTAAAGGTTTGGGCCCAATGCCATGTAGAGCTTTAAAAACTATACACATTGATTTGAATTGCACCCTCTGTACAACTGGAAGCCAATGGAGCTCAGCCAAGGCCTGAGATGAAGAGGACTGACGAGATCTCATAAGTGCCAGCTTGGCTGCCATTGACTGGATTCTCTGGAGTTTCCCTGTGAGAAGTTGGCCTGGTATATGCTGTTCACTAATTAAAGTGGACACCTTGCACCAGAACAATTCGACTCTTATGGTAGATAGGTTTAAGACAACCTTTATAGAAAGCTATCCTAGTGGTAGCTGTGGAGAGCAGCCTTCAGGCTAAGTCTTGAAGGAATGTAAAGCAGCTTGTTTTACCACACAATCTCTTGAATCACCAAATGAAAAGACACCACACAGGTATATATATCAAATATATATGTATTTATTAATAAACACTCTCTACTAATCTCTTTATGAGATTAGAGGTCAGGAACATATGTACAAGTCAAATGTTATCAAGATAAGTTTAGCACAATCGAATATCATAATCTTAGTTTGCTAGACCTAGGTCTAGGGCATATAGAATCGAGGGACCCCCAAGAACCACCCCAGGTAGTTGTAGGAGACCCACAGGGGACGGACGCGGTGACCTGGCACCGGTGCGAGTCCTGTGCGAGTCTATGCGCTCAGACGCGATTGGGATATCAATGTTAAAGGTCCCTTGCGTGTTCGAGGCGAACACACCGATCGGTCCTTGTACGAGTCGAAGGACGCGGTTATAGATAGAGTTGCAAGGGAGATGGACGCGCTGTGTCTAACACAGACGCGAACCTTGTGCGAGTCAGTGCAATGGAGATCTCAGTGCTACAGGCCCTTTGTGTGTTCGAGGCGAACACCGATCGGACTCAGTACGAGTCGAAGGATACAGTTCTAGATAGTGTTGCAAAGGAGATGGACGCAGTGTGTCTAACACAGACGCGAACCCTGTACGAGTCAGCGCAATTATCGCACTTAGAAAGTTAGAGTTTTAGGACACTTCGAGGGAAGCTACAAGCAAGTCACTTACAGGGTAAGTAGTTCTAGGGCCCACACCCACAGGAGCACCGTAGTGCTGAAGTTACCTCACCCAGGGGAGCCGGGTGCATAGGTGTTCTTTGGTGTCGGGTCGCAGCGTCGTTTTCAATGGGAGCCAGTGAAGACTTGCTGCTTGCGGCGACAGGAGAAGTGTCCGGAGGAATCCAAGCCTGGATTCGGAAGATGGAAGACCTGAAAGCAGAGGGGACAGTGTTCAAAGTCACTTGGCAGTGACTCGGGGCAAGGAAGATGGATGCCCACCGTCGTCGCAAGATTCAGGTCATTCGCGGTTGCCTTGACTCTTCAGCCACGAGGTCCAGGAGGCATCGACGATGACCAGGAACTGGATTCTGCGTGTCCCACAATGTCTGCAGCTTACTGTGGTGTTGGCGACTCGATCGGAGCCAACAAGCCTTGGTAACAGCAAGTCTTGGGGAAAGTGTGAAGAGACAATGGCGCAGACCAGCAAGGTCTGTGGGACTCACCCAGCGAGGGTAAGTCAGGGCAGGCCTGGAGCAACCAGGGGAGCCCTTTGGTTTCTTTAGAAAGTCTTCTGGGGACCCACAAGCTGGCTGGCAAGGGATCGCAAAGACGCCTCGGGAGTATTTGCTCACAGGGGCCCACGGTCACTCAGGACATGGTAGGCCTCTGATCTTAGGAGGGATTCTTGCTGGAGGCAGGGACCACACGTGGTCCAAAGCACAAGTTCGTGGAACGTTGTGGAGGGGTTGCACTTGACAATAGTGCACGGTACCCAGGGGTCGCGGTTCCTCATTACTCTTGGGGTCCACTGGCCTCAGCTTCGCTGGGGACTCACGATGGCCTTTGAGAAGTCAGGAAAAGCACTTCTTGGGCTGCAGGGACTTCGGACTCCGGGACTCCGGGACTTCGGACCCCAGTGGGTAATGGATAAGGAACCTTCCCCACTGAACAGCACAGGATCTCAGTTTTTTCCCCATTGAATTGCAAATAGTTATTTTGAAGCCAAAGAGCCGTGTCTTGCATACAATTATGACATTTTTCAAGTGAAATTGCCTGACAGCCTTCCAGAGATAAAATCAACTGGGTATAATCAGCATAGTTCACTAGACTAATATTATGTGACTTCGAATAACAGCCACAAGAGGCTTCATGTAGATATTAAACAAGATGGGGCTGATTGCAGACCCCTGTGGTACCCCATGTTGGACTTTCCTATACATGGATTGATACATACTGCCAAGTGCCTCAAGTGAAGACCTGGTTCAAGGCCACCATGAACTGTACATTCTTGTTACCCTGCCAATGTATCAGTGTTTGTGGAATGTGTCCTTCCTGCGTGCGATGTGACAGGAAGGAGGAAATAGACTGAAACATTTTTCCTAGTAAATGTTGCTAAAACATATAATTGTATTAATCATTAACGCTTCTTTTGTTAAAACTGGTGTGGGTTGGATTTGCCAATGAGAACAGGATGGTGAGACCCTCGTCATCTAAGCTATCCAATCAGGGTACAAGCTTTACTGAAAATTTGCAACATTATTAGAATAGTCAGCCAAGAATTAGAGTATAAATAATGACCTCTTAGGGGGCGTGGGGGCTCGCTTTTTAAGCCTTAAGCTTTAGGGCCTTAGCCTGAGAGGGAGGAGAGGAGAAGAAGCAAATGAGATCAGACATCATATGGGTTAGGTACGCGAACGTCGCGGGTGCAGTCTGAGAGCAGATTGCGTCCGAGGAGAGATAGAGGGAGGTGGGGGGCATAGGCTAGCCTTGCACGTCATATTTTTGGCAAGGCAGATCACATTCCTCTGTGGTCTTGTGAAGGGCGGGCTGTCTCGCTCCTTGTGAAGCAGCCTCTCTCAGATTGAACAGACCAGGGCAGAGAGTGGAGCTGGATAGAACAGGTAGATTTAGATGCTAAAACTATAAGTTTATGCTTTGACTAAATTAATTAGTTTTGAAAAGATTTGTCTTATGCATTTATTTCTCTTTATGGGAGATTTTTGCCAATTATTAATTATTGATTAGCCTTGCAAAAACTCACTCTTGAATCATATTTTCCTGAACTTTCTTTGGAGAATTCTGATTGACATTTGATTGCCTCATTCCCTTCCTTTATGGAATGTTTTGTATGCAACCTATAATATGTTCTGTATTAATTCTATATTTCCTGTTTTCCAAATTCTGTAACCTGATTGATATTTGACTAATGAATAAAGGGTCAGAGAACCTTAACTTTTAACTAGAAAATAAAACCCTTTAAAATACTCACAACTCTCTTTATTGGCTTAAATATTAATTGCATTTTGATTTTTCATGTTTATGTAAAGTCTCCTGATGGTAATAGACAGTGGCAAGGGTCCAGGACCTTTGCAGCGGTAGAATTAGAAGGTAAATGAGGTTTTGCATTGAGAAATTACCGTGAAATTACCGCTGCATCACAATTAACAACCTTAAAAGTCAAGAAATTGCATTGTGCATGAGGGAACCATGGAACTATTACCAAATGAACTGAGAACATATCAAAGAATTTGAATTAGTTAAGTCCATATGAGGGAGATGAAGTTAAACCTGTAATGATTGGGGTGAAGTAGTCTAATGGAAGAGAGTGACGAAGGAAAAAATGAATGGGAGATGAAATTCCAAGAGTGTAAATGTACATTTTTATTGTTATACATGTGCCAGTGCAATATATCTGGCTGCATTAGAGAGCTGTCATGCTATCAAAAAAACATTTTATAAATGCAAGAAGATCAGTCATTTTTCATGGGTACGTAAAAATGATTTAGATGACATGAAAAGAGTGATCATGATGCAGGGTGTGGGTGAACTAACTGAAGAAGATGAAGTCCTAGTATTGAACAAGGGGTGTTCACCAGTTGTGTGGTTGAACAATACTTTCCAACTAATTGTGCAATTGAGAAACAAGGATTGGGGATGACTCTATTAGAAAACTCAAGTTCACCATGTACTTTGATGTTGAGATTTTCAAGAACCTTTCAGACCTGAAGAAGTCATATAACAGTTCTGAGGGCTATTCTGTGAAAAAATTATCTATTGTGGGATCAGGGCCAGACTGGCATAGTGGGCACGAGGTATTTCCCTGGTGGGTGGAGGGGTGAGGGCCGTTTTTGTGCCCACTGGGCCGTTTTTGTCACTGGGGACCAGTTTTGCAGCAGTGCTGCAATATCGACCCCCTGTAAGAAAAGCAGGAGTGGTGCTTCTCGCTAGCAACCCCCCTCCTGCTTCCAGGGCCGGTCGAGCAGCAAACTGCCAGGGCTTGTTGCTGTTCCCAGTCCGGCCCTGTGTGGGATGTTTAGGGGCAAGGTTAGAATTTAAGGAGAACAAGTGAGGGAAAGTGCACAATGTGAAGATACTATTTTATGAAGAGACAGAAAGGACTGGGAATCATCTTGAACTCTAGTCATCCTGTCCAAGTCCTGTTAAGTGTGGGAGTGAGCAGGAAAGGGATAGAAAAGTATTTTGGAATATGTAAGAGGATCATGATTTTTCTAAGGGTTTTATTAAATGCCTACAGTTGAGGAGTGGTACTATACCACAGGTGTGCATGATAAGAAATACGCGACTTGTTTTAAGGGATTCCTTGATAGATTAATTAAGGAAATTGCATGAATGGAAAATAATACAGCTCATTAAAGCATATAATCGGTTAAGTCTGGTTTTCAGGCCTGAAAACCCTCTGGCAAGGTAGAAATGGGTGTCAGACTTAAGGGATGGAACGGCTTTCTATGAGTACCTCCTTCTCAACATAAAAAAAGTGTAACTACATTAAGAAACAGAAAGTTTTGAACATGCTAGATCTCTTGAAGCTCACAACCAGACAACATTGCATTCACAGTCAAAGCATCTCACATCACTCTTAACACTGGAACGGGTGTACAAACTTTTAAGTGTGCTGTGCAGATTGGCTTCAGCCTCAGCAGTCTTCTAACATGTTATATATAGACTGTTTGAGTACTTAATTTGTAAAATAATAAGTGCCAGGGCCCTGACCAGGAGGCCACTGCAGCTTGCACTACCCAATGCCCCTGTCATCACTGCCAAAACAACTACTAACCATCTCTCCTGCCTGCAAATGCGACAGTTCATATTATTTCAGGTCTCCAAAGCTAAAGTAATGGCTGGGGAGGCAGGCATTAGTAAATTGTAACGTATATATTGTATTCATAAACAGTCGTTGTTGTACTCATCTCTAAATTCGATGAGCAGCGCCACCATGTGGCCGACTGTCCTAAGTGCGGAGCTGACAGTAGGAGCCAGAGCCGAGCACCGGAAACCAATTAAGTACTGCTGCTGAGCACCGGAACCAATGGCTCAAATTAAGCACTGGACTGTTTACATATTTCTCAAAGGTAGCATATTTTCATCTTGTGAAGGGGGGGAGGAAAACATGGTTGAGCATGATAGGCTGTTGCTTCAGGTGTTGAGTATGTTGAGTAGGTTTACAGTGATAAAACAGAAATGCATTTGTTCCACAAATGAAGTGGAGAACAGCATCTGAGTAAAGTGTGAAACCAACGATGAAACTGCTAATGTGATGGAAAGGGTACATGTCTTGATAAAGAACATTTAAAGTCGTATTTGGGGTTGGTGTAGTATTAGGCCAAACTTGTTGATCATTTTTGATCATTGAGCAAGCAGAATCTGAGAACTGAGAGAATTGTTAAAAAAGCATCCCTTAGGCCCAGAAATGTTGCATAAAGGACACAGACATATGACAGCGATGAAGAAAGAGCTTCACTGCATTTCAGTTGGACAGACATGGACCACAAAATAGATAGATGTGTTAAGAATTATATAATCTGTACTGCCAGTGAAAAAGTCCATGTGGCAATGGAGAAATATATAGTGCTTTACAATTGCCGAAAGTGGCATGGCAGAGAGTAGAGTTCAAGGCCAGGCTGGCTGTACCGGGCATCGAGCGTTTCCCTGAGAGGCTGGAAAGGTGCAGGCTGTGCTGCAATATAGGCCCCAGTAACAAAAGCAGCAGGCCAGCACAAGGTCAGACTGGTCGTACCAGGCATTTCCCTGGGAGACTGGAAGGGTGGGAGTCGGTTTTGCTACTGGGGGTGGGGGGGCAGTTTTGCAGCAGTGCTGCAATATAGGCCTTAGTTACAAAATCAGCAGGCCAGCATAATCGCCTCAGCACTCACTTTCATTTCCAGCCTCCCTGTGGTTTGAAATATGTTATGGTTTTAAAAGAACCACCTGTAGAGTTCATTGTATCTCCAGCAGTTTTCAGCAGCAATAAAAGTGTCAAGATATCTCTGGTGATTAATATTTCTACTTGAGAGAGCTTGGAGTTTTGTCTAGTGGCAGTTTTGCTCATCTAAGGTAGCTCAGAGGGTAAAATATGCCTGCTGCAAAGAACATGTACCACACAGCTCACCAGACTGTATTTTACGTGAATAGCTCAGTGAGTTACTGCTTTTGTCACAGAGATCCTTTTGTTACTGTGCAGTTCATAAGTTTAAAAAGTAAACTAGCACAGTGAGCTTTGAACTGCCATCAAAGACCTGCATGCAAACTACATGGTGCAGGTTACAAAGTTATGTTTCTTTCCTGTCTTTTATTATCCTAAAGTTGCTAAAAATGGTTTGTTTGGGTAGAAATAAATTCTTATTGGTAAAGCCAACCCTAACCACTGTGTTACGCTTTGAATCCTGAGTTTGTGCATCTCCAGACTAAGCGCTGTTAAAAAATGCCTACACCTTGTAGTCCCCTTTATCTTATGTAGCATTTTCCATACACTGATTTACATATGTATTATTCATTGTCTGTATGTCTGTGTGATGTAAAGTGCTCCAAACACCCTAATCTGGAATGAGTGGTGCTATAAAACAAATGAAATACATGTGAGAGAGGGGCTATGGAGAGATGAGGGCACTCACAGATGGAGGGTGATAGTTAGGGGTGGGCGGAATTTGCGTAGTCGCGCTACGCAAAGCTCCGCGAAACGGTAAAAAATCTCTGCGAGCACGCAAAAGTTCCGCGAACACGTGAAATTGCTTGTTCCGCCCGTTCGCGATGCTTTTTTCCTGTTCGCGAACACTATTTGCGTGCTCGGGGAGAAATATCTTGCAAACACGCATTTTGAAAGCGCGAACAAGCAAAAAATTCCACGAAGCCGCGGATCGCGGAATTTTTGGTAATTCCGCGTTCTCCACGGAACGCGAAATTACCCAAATTCCGCGAGCGGAACGGAATTTACCGCCCAGGCCTAGTGATAGTGAGGGGATCTTTGAAGGGTCCCAACAAAGATTGTCGTATCCTGGCGCACTGTAAGGTCATCATTTACCTTGCTTTAAAAGCTAATACAAGTGAATATTCTTTGAAAAATATGTTGTGGAATGCACCATTTGTTCCCGTTTTCCCTCACATTTTCTTGGATTGGAGAACTCCACTAAGACCCTCTTTGTAATGATCAGATGTGCTTGCTCTGCTTGCTCGCTATGCAACGTACGGGAGCTGGTCTGGCAAAATTTGCTAGGGGTACTTTGGGTTCGCAGTCCAGCCCTAGTAGAGTTGAATCTAACAGAGACTGAGAGCTGTTTGGTAGGTATTCTGAAATATTGAAATATGCTGTGTTGATAATGGACTACTTCTTAAAGTTGCCAGGGGTCAACTTGACCAATTATGCGAGAATGGTGGATGTAGTCAATTTTCTTAAGAATGTATTTATTAGAGATCGATGCGCAGAGGCAATAGTTACTGAAAACGGGCCTCAGTTTACATTAGATGAAATAAATGCATTTGTGAAGACTTGTGGGATCAAACACAAAAGAATAGCACTTTATATCCTATGACAAATGGGTTAATCAAATGATTTAATTGATTATTCAATGGATGCATAATACTTCTGGTGACAAGTAGATTGGCATGGAAGGTTGAGATAAAGAAACTGTTATGGAGTTTTAGAAGTACATCTTACTCAGCAAGAGTGAAAGCACCTTTCAGTGTTCTGACAGCTAAGGTTTCAAACACTAAAATATGTGTGCTTGATTGTCCAAGTGTGGTAAAAAGTCTACGACCACAGCCTAATTGTAGAGATAGTTGAGTCTAGACAGAAGAAGTAAATGCAGATATGAAGCAGAGACTGGTGAAATATTCAGGAAATTCAAAGTGGTTGAAATTGTAAGAATCAAATTTGGTGTGAAAACCAAAACCAAAGAGGCAACATTTTAGGAGCCTAAAGGTATGAAGATGTGGCCCAATATGGTGCTGGCGGACATTGAACAGCCAAGCTGGCCCTCCACAGCGGTAATGTTGAGGGAGAACAGAAGCATCGTACCTTATTCTGGCAAAAGGCAGCCACAATGGCCCACCATAGAGGCAATGATGAGGAGGAGCAACAGCCTCCTACCTCATTCTAGTGAAGGGTTACCAGTTTGGCCTGCTGCAGGCAGAAAGGGACTTGGAAGCACCTCAGTGACTACACTTATACATCACATTTCTGGGAGAGAACTACAAGCTGCCTGGTCTGACGGTGAGTAAACTAGACAGAGCAGGCCCCTTGTACCTTATACGGGCAGGAGTGACAGCCAGTCACTGTGGCATGACACATCTGCAATGTTTCAGGGGAGCAGCCCTATAATTTGGATTCAGCTCGATCACATTTCTGGGAGGGAAAGGGTGACAGTGCTTTTCTCATAAAACATGCCTGTTTCCTGCACAAGCATGCAGTACAATTAAGTATGCCTTGACTTTAATAGAAAATAAATATTATTGCTATTGAAATATGTCTTAGAGAATGAAAACAATGCTATCAAGATGCCTATTAGGGAATACAGTCAGTCAGTATAGCTTTATTTCGATATAAATATCATAAAAGCGTAAAACAGTGCATCAATACCATAAAAATATTGGCTAAAAGTGGTAAGAACACAATAACAATCGAAACATAGCTATATACTCCTAAAAGCATCTCATTACAAGCTAAAATAGTGCATTAAAAGATTAAAACATAGAAACAGACAATGCATATTGATCCATAGGACTGAGAATTTAAAACACCAGTAGAATAGCCCTTCAAACTACTTTACATGCCAAAAGGAAATCAGGATCTTAAACGGGCTAAGCTTTGTAAGGCCTTATATCTGATCTTCCAGGCGCAGCCCAGGAATTTTGCGATGCCACAGACAAAGAGTGTTCTTGAATCCGATTTTAGTATGCGTAAAGCCACTTGGTTGTCCAGGGTGCCAAGTTGTTTGCAAATAGGCACAAGCCACCTGGACCTTGCTGTGGCATACCCTGGTCAAGCGAACATCAAGTGTGCGACACTCTCCTTTGTGGACCCACAAGAAGGGCACTCTTCGGTCGTTTGGTATGGGGGACACTACTTTGCAGTGAATGCCCGAACTGGAAGTGTGCCAAACCTGAATTGCATGAATAGTGCCCTATCTCTAGGGACCTGGACTACGTCCAAGTAGGGTTCGAGGCCGCTAGTGTGTTTGAACTGGAAATATTCTTCAGTAAGTCTGCCCATGTTAGGGTTACTAAAATCTCTGGCATCTACCCAGTCCCAATAGATCCTTTTAAGATCGGATTTACTCAATGGGGTTTGGGCGTCCCATAAGTCCTTAAGGCCAAGTGATGTCATTAGGGCCCTAAGGTTAGAGATCCAATTGATGCCCTTATTGACATCCAGGCGGAGTACTTCCGCAAAGGCTTCCGCGTAGTTAGAAAGCTCCGGGGCGTTCCTAAGGCGGGCCCAGTAGAGTAACGGGCGGAGCTTTGCCTGGTCCTTAAAGTGACGCCTGCCCAAGTCGTGTAACAGTGGGGTTAGAGGGGTACCCTGGGGCAACATAGTCAGTTCCCTAAGGAACTTGTGTTCAGATCTACAGATTTCGTCCAAATTGTCGAAACCCCAAAGCTCGGCACCGTACATAGCCGAGCTCACTACCTTTGCTCCGTACACAATGAGCGCCGGGGCAACGGGTCTCGTAAATGAGGAGCGATGTTCTCTACTTAGTGTCCCGGCAGCGCGTTTGTGGTTCAGGAGCATTTTATTGAGATGGGGTCTCCAACGCATATTGTCTGAGAGCCGTACCCCCAGGTAATCAAACATGGTGACTCTCTCTAGGGGTGACCCGTCTAATAGAATATTGTTTTTGAACGATTTGTGGGGCTTGCAGGTCATGAATTTTGTTTTCGATGTATTAATGACTAGCCCCCGCTTATCGCAAAAGGTTTGAAACCTGTTCAAGAGTTTTTGGAGTCCTATCGGGGTCTTGGAAATCAACAGTGTGTCGTCAGCAAACAGGAGAGTGGGCACCTTGCTGCCAGCCAGGGCCGGGGCATCAGATGGTACTTCTTGTAAGAAGCTGACCACCCCATTCATATACAAGGAGAACAGGGTGGGTGCCATCACACAGCCCTGGCGAACTCCCCTGTTTACTGCGATCTTTTCAGTAAGCTGCCCCTGGGACCCCCATCGTACCTGGACGTAATTACCCTCGTCAAGCCTCACTAATAGGTTAAGAATCATTGGGGGCATGCCCATGCCTTGCAGTGTTTCCCACAGCCTATTCCTGGGAACCAGGTCAAAGGCAGTCCTTAAGTCAGTAAAAGCGAGATAAAGACTGCCTTTGCCTAAGACTACTACCTTCCAATATAACAGAAACAGTCTAAAGACCTGGTCCATCGTGCCAGTATTGGCTCGGAACCCCGCCTGTAGGTGGGAGAGAATGTCCTTCTCTTCAGCCCAGAATTGAATTCTTTGTAGAATGACCCTGCCAACTAACTTCTGCATGCTATCAATAAGACTAATTGGTCTATAATTCGAGGGTGCCGCTCTATCCCCCTTCTTAAAGATTGGACCAACCTCCGCACCCTTGCATGACTCTGGGACTGGGCATCGTCTTACGATAGAGTTGATAAGGAGGAGGACGTATTCAGCCCATTTATCCTGGTCAGCCAAGAACAGGTCACCGGGGAGACCATCTGGGCCCGGAGCCTTCGCGGGCACTAGCCTGTTTATGGCAGATGAAACTTCCACCAGGGTAAAAGTGTCACCAGCGGGGTCCTCAGAGTGGAGTGATAGGAAGCCGTGGTGTCCATCCATGCCTACATCGCATGGCCCAGAATACAGTGTACTGAAGTGATCGAACCAAGACTGCGACGGAATGTGATTAGCGAGCTGGTCTGTTTCACCCTTACTTGTCCGTCTGATCAAGGTCCAGAAAAGTTTGGTGTCCCTTGCTAAGGTCACATTTTTGAGGTCTTGCCATCTGATCTCGTCCCAATCTACCTTTGCTTGGCTCTGAGCATCTTTATATGCTCTCCTTGAGAGTCTAATGGCTATGCTGTTCTTTGTCCTTATGGCCGCAGCCAGAGCCCTCTTCTTAAGTCTACAGTCCTTGTTAAACCAGGAGTGCGCACTCCTTAGATGTGTTACAGACTTGGTGGGTCTGGTAGGGGCTAAAAAGTGGGTGCTGATTTGATCAATAGTATACGAATGGATAAAAAGAGCCATGGAAGGATCCGCTTCTGATTCTTCCCGTAGCTCATTAATACTCTTGTGCAATACCTGTTTAATAGCATCCAATTTTGCAGGCTGTAGGACTACCTTGGGCCATTTAAGAGCTCTTCTAGTATTGGAAGGGATCACCTCTTTGGTCATAAACTCGGTCTGCTGGGGCAATGTAGAGCTAGGAGTAACCCAAGGAGACCTTAGTGTCATACACAAGGGGTTGTGGTCACTGTCAAGTGTGTTCCCCACCACCATATCTAAGACATGGCTCCACAACCTAACATCCACTAGAATGTAATCAATACGTGTTGGACAGGTTACTCTATTATAAGTGGGAGCTCCCTGGAGGTCTGACTTAGTCCTCCCGTTTACTGCCCTTATGCCATATTCCATAGTGAGAGCGTTCAATTGGATGGCCAATTGAGACCATCTTTTGACCGGGGCAATGAATAGTTGCGGAATACCCCATTGGCTGTCTTCCTCCTCACAACCTGTTATGTCCTCTACACAGAGCGGCTCAAATGTGCTGTTAAAATCACCTGCGACCAACACTCTAGATTGAGACCGACAGCCAGTTAGGTCGTGTTCGAGTTGTGTAACAATGGGGGAAGATTTACCCCCAACTGTACCCCTTATATATACATTAAATAGGTCCAGCATGATCCCCCCACTAGGGCCCTTGAATGTGAGCCTCAAGATATCTGGGCTCGAGGCTTGATGAAAGAAGACTCTACAATTCAGGGCAATTTTAACCCATACAATAAGACCTCCAGAAGGGCGGCCCTTCCCTGAAGTGGTTGCTGGGATGCAATAGCAACTGTAACCTGTTTTATATAGGGGTGCTAAGCTCCAGGTTTCCTGGAAGGCGCAGATATCGTAGGCCTCCACAAGATCATTCCAGTGTGGGAGCGATAATTTGCTACTGAGACCTGCGACATTCCAGGAAATAATCTTTAATTGGGAATGGGCTAAGTCC
Organism: Calotriton arnoldi; assembly: GCA_963921515.1. Classification (NCBI taxonomy): domain Eukaryota; kingdom Metazoa; phylum Chordata; class Amphibia; order Caudata; family Salamandridae; genus Calotriton; species Calotriton arnoldi. The sequence goes on from CAWUFW010010594.1 coordinate 578,341, forward strand.
ATGGATTTTACTATGATAGGCTCATGAACGGGGATTTGATCGACACTAGAAATGTGGTCAGTATACGAACAGTGGACCTGTGTTGGCTGAACTCCCAAAGTCATGTTGGATAGTCAATCATTGGATTCTAATGATGTCCGGCCGCTTTGATTCCCTGCTGTTGATGTATCTGTTAAATTTGGTGTTGGTAATGCTACCGGATGATGCCTAACCTGTATTGAAGAGAAGTCAGGGGCGCAAGTGCGAAACTCAAGCAGGAGGAGATTTGCCGCCAGGTCTGTACTGGACAGGGTAAGCTCAATAATGTGAGGGGCATAATGTGAGTCGTACGCCTCCTAGCCCTGATAATGTCCTCCCGAATGAGCGAACGACAGCCCCTGACGTGACGGATCCAATGAATAGACTTGTTGATTAGTGAATCCTCACTTTCGTAGCCTGACCCAATCTTTAATTTCGGCACGTTGACCATGAAGACCTTTCGTGCTTCTTGGGTCGAGGTTTGCATAAAGTGATTCAACCCAGATGAAGTAGAAGGAGTAGGGCAAGATATTGTTGAAGCGTTAGAAGAGCTGTTACCTTGGGGCTGAGCGTGCAAAGGGGCTGGGTTCCAAGGGTGGGGCTTGGTTGTTATAAACGTTTCTTTCCTAAGAGGTAAGGGTATTCCCTGTTGTGTTTTTGGAGCCCGTACATGCGGCCTATCGCCTGCATGAATTCCGCCCTCCCGAATAGGGAGATGGATTCGCTGGCCATTGTGGGACTGATCAGCCCCTAGGCAAGGGAACCCCCTCTGGTCAGGCAAGATTTCATTCGAGGTCAAAGATTTTACTGTTTCGGTGAGCTCGTCGATCTTGGTTCTCATGACACCAATGTCCTCTCTAAGAGAAGAAATAAGCAGGAAAAGGTCTATCAGTGAAGGGGCCTCCTCAACACTACCCCCTGTTTGGGTTGAAGGAAGGGAAGATACAGTCTGATCCCCTGGGGTGTCCATGAGACCTTCCAGGGGCGCAAACCTATTTGAACAAGTGATAGAGGGGCCTGATCTATTGCTATGACAAGGCGTGATTAAAAGTTGTGAAGTTGTGGCCTGAGTAGGGCTGTCTAGCGATTGTGACCCAATCGATTTCCGCAGGCTATCGCTAGGGGAATTAGATGTATCTTTCCTCATTCGTTTTTTGAACATTGTAGGGATAGAGGGTGCATATTTTTGGGCTGATATGTGAGCGGTTGGGTTAGGTGTAGATGGATCTCTAACTTATGATGTCTTCGCACTCGTGAATAAGGACATCTATTCTATCCATTACACAGTTGTTAGGGGCACTTTTATGTGTCCTCTTGACTTTCTTCCCCCTCCCTACCCCCGCGTCCGCACCAATACTCAACCCCCCTCCCTCCACTAGTTTCCTTTTACCCATTATGTGCCCCAAATGGGTATGAGAGATATTACACCACTAACTGTAAAATAAGATAGAGTCTTTACAGTAAACACACTGCACAGAATTAGATGTTCAAAAAGTTGAAATGGCCCTCAGACAAGCCCGGGGCTCGTTCCACGCAAGGCACAGTACCTTTGTCGGAAACAGTGTGGGTCGCGTCCATCAGATGGATAAAAGAGGGGTGGCCCAGCCCTGCCTCTTCCTGGCGATGACGGGCGCAGGACGGGCCCGCCCTTGGCCCGGGCTTCGCCCGCCCGCGTCCCGCGCCGCGGGAGAATCAACAGCGCTTTATGCGCAGGATGGACCAAGCGCCTCCCCCTCGTCAAAAGTCAACAGCTGCGAGTGGCGCTATGCTCCCTGGCCACGATAGTGCGCTGCACAAGAAGGTTGAAGGTAAGACCTGGGGTGGAGTTGCAGCGAGATTCCCTTGGAGGCAGCAGGAGACAGCAGGCAAGGAAAAAGGTGGTGCGTGATGCAAGCGCTTGCCAGCGTGTCCCCGGGCTGGACTGTTCCCCCTCTTGGCGAGAAACCTGGTGGACCCGGCAGCCGAAAGTAAAGAAAAAAGGAAGTCAAAGCGCAAAAAGCAAAAGCCAAAAAGAAAAAACTACATCTCCCAGAAGTCCGAGCGGCAGTCCAGCAAAAGTAGCCAGGAAATATTCCAAATAGCTGGTGAGCCGGTTCAAGAGAGTCTATGGCTGAAGTAGTGGCTGTAGTTATAAAGATCCAAAGGTGAATGCCGCATTTGAAAGTTGGCCTCGCGTCGGAGCTGTTTCCCAGCTCCCGCGATTGAATTTCGCGGAGCTCAGGCGGATCCCGCGTTCAGGTCCGCGTCTGATGTCGATTCTGACCCTGCATCGGCCACGTTAAGTTGGAGAATAAAAGTGACGTTTAAATCACACAAAACAAAATATGGGGGCATATTAGCAAGACCCACGTTAAAATTATCGCCGTTTTAGCGGCAGGAAACTGCCGCTAAAACGGCGATAATGGGCTTGCTAATATGCATTATGGAATTCCAATAGAAGCCCAGGTTAGATGTCCTGCACATCTAACCTGGGCTTCTATTGGAATTCCATAACGCATATTAGCAAGCCCATTATCGCCGTTTTAGCGGCAGTTTCCTGCCGCTAAAAAGGCGATAATTTTAACGTGGGTCTTGCTAATATGCCCCATGGTTCTGGCTGAAGGTGGCTATATGAGTGTCATTTGAAAAGCATCATGCTGCAATTCTTCCATGAGTATCACTGCAAGAAAGGAAAATGATAAAGTGAGTGGTGAGAGTGTGGAAACTGTAAGAGGTGTGAGCAGAAGAGTGAAGGAAAGATGTAAGAAAATTGAAGATTATCTATGTAAAAAGGTTTGTTTATTTCACATAAAATTGGTACAAAATCCTAACGAAATTCTAGACAATCCCAAAAACAATATAATAAATATACTTACAATAAGGGGAAGCATTTTAACAGGATCCTGCTACTTTTAAAAATGAATCTAGTTATAATTCATTGCAACACGTTGTAAAATGTAGGGATACAATAACAAGTAAATTGTCTTGCCTGCATTTTCATTCGCCACCTCCATATCCTTTCTGCGCTCTTAGTATTACTATTGTAGGCTACCATATTCATGTTTCTTTGCACATTGTTAAGACCTCTTTTCTTGTCTTACCCATTAGCTCATTAAAAAGGGCATAAGCCAGCAATTCATCACGTTCTCATAATGGCCTAAGGAAGAAGGAAAATGTAGTTCATCTTTCCGCCCTCTCAAAGTGCAATTATATATTTCATATTCATCATTGTGTCCTTTCTATTTATCTGGAAAATTCCCAAAGTGTTCGATCCCTAGACACAATGTAACAAACAATAAACACTTTTTCAGGCTTTGGCTCAAACAAGAATGTCTGGATACCCAAAAGTATACAGAATGAGTTAAAAGCCAATATTGCCACAAAACATTTTCCATTTTCGATATACTGCGGAAGATGTTTTCATAAACCTTTGCAGTGACATTGGAACAAATATAGCCCTTGAAGAATATAGCCGTTATGAATGCACTCTTGATTATACATTCCAATTTAAATTCTCTTCTGAGGGGAATTAAAGGGCAGTACTAAGCAACTTACACAATTTCCTCAAAAATGTATTTTGGGACACAGCTAACATATTCAAAATTGACAACTCCGATAGCTCAGCACCATAAATGGCGTAGTATGCCTTCAGAAAGGCAGAAAGTTCACAACTACCCAAAAGAAATATAAATCGACAATCTATGGGGGATATTCTCAAGAACGTGTGATAATTATCGCAAAATTAGCTTAACGCAACTTTGCACATTGCAGTCCATCGCGGGAAAATAACACAGTGTTAACGTTGTATTCTCAACCCGGCGGCACCATGCGATAGTCTCACGATAACACGCCAAATGACTGCGTTAAAATCAACGCAACGGCGAAAAAATGCGAAACGCGAAAAAAGTTGCGATGCCCCAAATCGCAATACTAAAATCAGCGATAACCAGCGACAGGCCTGCAATTCCCACGCGTCATGCGGGAAAATGCACTATAAAAGCAGAAAAATAAAAAAGACAAAAAACAATAAACTGCGTAGCACCATGGATGCACCCGGACCGAGTGCAGAGGACAACGCGAACCCCACAAGCCCCACAGACGACCAGCAAGGAACCTCGGGGTCGGGGAAGGGCAAGGAGAAGAGGAAGAGGAAGACGGGGTTCAGTCCGCAGGAAAAACGGATCATCGTCACGAAGGTGATAGAACACTACCAACAACTGTTCGTCACCTCCACTGTGTCATTGGCAACACAAACGGAAATATGGCAGTCGATCGTGAACAACGTGAATGCAGTCGGAGTGCTGAGGAGGTCAATGGAGGAGGTCAAGAGGCGCTGGCATGATGTGAATAGCCAAACCAAGCAGAAACTCGCTGCCAACCGGAAGGCAGCAACGGCGACTGGAGGTGGGAGTCCTGCGCCACAGGAGGATCTGGATGAGCTGGAGCAAATGGTGGACACAGTCATCAGTGTGGAGACGGTGCAAGGAGTTGGGGGTCCGGACACAGCTCGATATGACCTGACCCAACAGCAACAGGGTGAGTAACCACCAGGGACTGGGGGGACGGTGGGAGATGGGCACAATGGCACACATGCACAATTATGTGTAGCACACTGCACACACACAATGATTGTGGAACATGTCCCTGATACCCTTGGCACACTGCAGCACACATAGAAACACCAAGTAGGCCCCCGTCCACTATGTGCACAAAGGGGCCCCCCTCCCTAACACCAATCTCACAACCTACCCATGCACATGTGCTGAATCCAGCAAAGCAGCGGCTCTGTGAGCCACACTGACAATGTAAGTGACACTGCATGACCAATAGTATGGCTGCAGTCAAAATTCATGACATGGTCACGACACTGAGGTGGCCCAGTGTGGATCACATCCTCAAAGGAGCAGGTCACACTCTGACACATCCACGTGCACATACAACCCCTGACATCAACAACACATCCGCAGACAAACAATGCACAAGCGTACAAAAACCGTCCAAGAGCACAAATGACCCAAGTCGCCAACATCTCAGCACCTTAAAAGCACACAAGTCAAAGGCACACCGCCTCAAAGGGATAAGGGGCCGCTAAATCAGAGCAGCAGGGACGACTCTCCCACAATGCAGCACACACACATAGCAATAACAGCACATCAACATTGACGACAATGTGGTACAAAGTGCAACACTTTCACTACAGAACAAAGGACACAACTGGTGCCGCTTGTGCGTAGAAACTGGCCAATCACATCAGGCATAGCAGGAAACTGTGAGATGATCATGTACGAGTACAACCTCACATCCGTCATGTAGTCGAAATGTCCACTGTCTCCCATCAAATAGCCAACTCATCCAAAACAGTCACAATGTACATTGTCATGCAGTCTGTATGTAAACATGTACAATGCGTCAACATACATGGAACACACTGTTAACCTGCAACTCCCCTTTACATTGCAGAGGGACAATCAACACCTCCTGCAGAGCAGACCAGCCATCTCTTCAGTAATGATGAGGAGGACCCCCTGGCCATCAGCTCCGACACCCTCCAATGGCTCGTGGACAGCCTCCGCACCCCACCACCAGGAGCAGGGCAGCCCAGCTGCATCGCGGTGACCCCACCCCCTGCACAGCCCTCACAGCAGGAAGCACCCACCACCACGGCAGGCTCCCAGCACCTCACAGAAAAACACATGTCATTCCAACGCCGTGTGTCAGACTGCCAGAGGGGGCTGGCTGAACAGGTGCGGGTGGGCTTCGACCTCATGGCAGCCAAACTTGATGCCATACGTGGGTGTATGAGTCCCATCAGGGACCACTTACAGTCCCTAACGGACACCCACAGTCCGTTCCATGCTCTACAACAATCCTTGGCTGACCTCGCTGGAGCCATTACTCGGATACAAGAACTGTCTAGTCAGACAGGCTCCAGCGATGACAGCACAGAGTTGGCACAGATGCGGAGGAGAATGGAGAACATGGAGCGGATGCAGGCTGGAAGGATGGCTGCCACGGCTGTACACCAGCGAGATGTAGCTGGGATCTTCCATGCCCTGCAGAACCTCTTCTTGCCATTGCTGCCACAGAGCCTGTCCCAGATGACTGCTGCAGGAACTTCGACACACACATCTCCGCCCCCTGATGTGTCAGTGGCACACAGTGATGCAGCCATACCACCTCCGCCCACTGATGTGTCAGTGGCACACAGTGATGCAGCCATACCACCTCCGCCACCTGATGTGTCAGTGGCACACAGTGATGCAGCCATACCACCTCTGCCACCTGATGTGTCAGTGGCACACAGTGATGCAGCCATACCACCTCCGCCACCTGATATGTCAGTGACACACAGTGATGCAGCCATAACACCACCACACACACCTGACACAGAAGACATATCAGAGGACTAAGATGTGGATGGCAATGACTCTGTGTGAGAGAGGAGGTTGTAGCATTCATCCCCGCCATATGGCCTGTTCATGCTTGGTTCAGCCCTCTGCATCATGCCCGGGAACAACACCTTCCACTGTCCCCCGAAACACTCTGCGACATTCACCTGGACCCCGACATGGACTGCCATATCTGCTCTGGTTACCAATGACACAGCAATCAGACTGCGGACTGAACTCTTCCTCTTCCGATTAAATTGTCATTCCACAAAGGACTCTGGTTGGCCCTCCACTGGGCAACCATGTAATGTGGGCTTTGCATGGCCATGTACTGCTCCAGCTCCGACACTCCACAGAATGTGAATAAAACATTCCAAATCACACAGATGTGTCATGTCTGTGTTCAATCAAGTATATAAGTATGGATGAATGTAGGGACATTGCACAAAAAGGTACACCCTGGGAAATGACATCAATGCGCATGTTTGACCCTGACCCACATGGCCAATTAGATGACTGTGAAGGTGTGAACTAGCTGTGGCCTCATTGCTCATGAACAACAATCTTGCAACCCCCCAACGTAGCCCCACGTCCATGTATTAAATGGGGCTGTGTGTAAAAATGTCTAATTCGGTAGCAGGCCTAAAGTAGTGTCCCCCATCACATGTGACAACAGAACATCTCTTCCCATACCTACTCACACTCAACTGTGTGGACACAGCCTGTTTTGATGGATCACATTGATCCACATGGCAAGAAGTTGGACACCATACTCACATTGCTGAAGACACGTAAGAGCACAGGTCTACCAGCAACTATCCCAACCACAATGTCTGGCTCACAGAGGTGGAGCTGGCAATAGGGACTCACCACTAAGTGAAATGCGTCAGTCAGTCCCTCCCTGTGTACGGACAATGCTCATTGAGGCACACGATTTGTCATTCTAATCAACACTCATCACAGTTGAACACTAGTGAAGTGGCGTAGACTTTATTAGCATGTGCGTATCAGTACGGGCAAGACAAGGGCCACAACATGCAGACCAATGCTTCAGACACTGACAGGCAGCATGGGAACATGTAGAGGTGCAAGAAATGGGGAGGCAAAAATGAACACCAATCATTACGGATGGCAACGGTCTCAGCCCACCTTGCCTTGCTGGACGAGTCATGTGATGTTTGGCGTATGCTCATTGCCCCGTGTCAGGAGACACGACTCACAGCCCATGGGATCTGCATAGTGCTGTACCACCGGACTGCGCAGACTGTCTGCTCTGCTGACAGTGAGCAGGTGAAAGGGTCCAACAAGGTCACATGTAGTACTACATTGCCATGTGTGTACTCTCCCTCCAGCAGTATGTCAGATTTAGGAACCTTGCCAAGTGATGCTGTGCAGCTCCGCCCATGGGACTGCCTCACCTTGCACAGGTGTGTGTCAACACGCGTAGGTGCACGCACATGCATTCTGAGTCCAGGCGAATGCAGCCATGTCCACTGTTGTGGTGGGATATGTAACCATTTCTCCGAGATGCAACAAGGTGTTGGGACCTGTGCTCTGGGTTACAAGCAGTTGTGGCTTCAGGAACGTAGTTACTCGTCCATGAATGCGAGCGCAGCTTCCTGGGCAATCAGTTCCAAGAGTACGTCGTTGTTGACTTCAACGAACACGAGGGTGAGCCAATCCATTAACTGGTCCGGACAGATGTGCTCCGTCCACCCCGTTTCACCAATCCGCAACACAGACCAATAGGGGAGCGCTTTGATGTGGTCACTGCACACGAGGACTTGTGCAATCTCCCATGCCCAACTGCCAGCACATACGCCAAATATCAAGGCATCCCATGAACGGGTATCACGGTTACACTCCTGGTCGTGGGCCAACAGGGGGCGCACACAGAAGTCATAATCCATTTCAGCTACTGTTATGTTGGATAGGCAGACATCCATGGGCCACTCGAATATGCATGATCGACAGTGGAACCAGGGCTGGACGCAGGTGACGTATGCAAGACGGAAGATCAGACGGTAACTGATGCACAACACTGCCAGTGGCAGTGCCCCCAACAAATGCAGCATATGTGCACGGCACAGTTCCACGTGACAGGGGTTGTGCATGTGCCCGGGATGTTCTGCCATTGCGTTGGTGGCTCTCGTAGAACCGGCATTCTTCTGACCTGCGGCAGTTATGTGGATGATATGCCACTGCTCAGAGCAATGAGTCGTATGTGTGTGCAACGTTTGGACATATGGGTTGTTGTGTACGTAAGTGTCAAGGGCATTCCATGCGAGAGTACCCCGAGCAAGGACATCTGTGTGTGGGGTGTGGATACATTGGGCTATCATTAGCGCTGTGCGTAGTGTGGTAGTCGTCATCATCTGCTATGGTATCTCTCTCAGGGGGTGCCTGCCGCATGCAAGACCAAGGTCGGAGGTGCAGATGTCCTTCCGCCTTATGTATTGAGACAAAGGAGCTTTCATCCCTAATGTTAGTCTGACTACTGCTTGCATTCTGGAAATGTGATGTGGCTTTCGCGCTGCAATTGAGGCTAGGCCTTAGGCTTATGGTGCACCAATAGCGATACACACACAACAGTTGGCATGCATGAGCCAAGAGCCCGAGCGGCCTTGCGCTCCTTGTACAATCCCTTCGTGCGCGGCCGCCCTCCGGGTGCATGCAACATTGCAACATCGTCGATTGAGGGCCATGTGGCGCAGACACTGCAACAGAGACACAGGCATCAGTTGGTTTCCTGTCCAGCTCAGAAATGAACCACGCCCAGAGCCCAGGGATAATTATGCACACCCATACGCTGGCCTGGCGTACGCTGACCCAGCCCACTGGGCGAACATATAAAGGGGGGGGCGATGACACTACGTGTCCCAGTTCTTCCCCACTGCCGGAGGTGACATGGCTGCGTACGCCTGGCATATCACGAGACTCAATCAGAAAGGGTCCATGACTTGCGTTGCACAGAGTTGGTGGCACCAGAAACACTGCGGCCGGTACGGGCCTACCGCCACGGGACGGTGACTTTCAGTGCACTGAGGTAGGGGCACCGTAGGTGCTGAGCGGGTGTGCAGCCTGCGATGATGCACCGTCCTGGCGGTCCGGACTGGTAAGGGTTTGTGTGAGCCCTGCTGGACCGCAGTGTAGGCCTGAGCCAGCGGGCAGCGCGGGCCTACCGCCACGTGGCGTTGCCTCGCGGTTCACAGGGTTAGTGGCACCTATAGGGCTGAACGGGTGTGCAGCCTGCGATGATGCCGTGTGCACTGATATGATCTCTGCCATTGCGAAATCAAGACCCAGCATCACATGTGTGACCTGGTGGCCCACGGGGCGGGGCTGCATGATGTGGAGGCTGCCAAGGTCGCGGGCCCCAGTCTTGGAGCTTGCACCGGCACGTGGTGGGCCCTCTTGGAGACACGCTGGTGGAGGGTGAGTAGTGAGGCCTGGGTGCGCAGGGGCGGGCATACACCGCTGGGCAGCAGGAGGGGCTGGGGTGCAGCAGCCTGTGTGCGCAGGGGCGGCCAAGCGATGATGGCGTGTGCAATGATATGGACTCTGCCATTCATAAATCTGGACTCTGTTTCAGATAAGGGACCTGGTGGACTGTAGTGTATACCGGCACGTGCTTGGAGACACACCGGTGGCAGCAGGTGAGCAGTGAGGCCTGGGTCCGCAGTGTCGGCACTCTCTCTCCTCCCTCTCTTCCTTTCACTGTCTCTCTCTCTCTTCCTCTGTTTCTCTCTCTCTCTCCTTCTCCCTCTCTCCCCCTTTCTCTCTCTTTCTCTCTCTCCCTCTCTTTCACTCTCTCTCTCACCCTTTCTTTCTCTCTCTCTTTCTCTCTGTCCTTAGATGAGCGCATGACACACCTTCTTATCTTGAATTTTGTGTTGCAGGCTGTGTCTTACAGATTGTCCAGTGAAGACCCGCCATGACTCTTCTGAATAGTTGTTTTGAGTTAAATTTGAATAAAATAATTTGTTTGGAAATTCAAAGATGAATGAATGATTCTCCTTTTTCTGACCACACATGAATGTTAATTGTTGTACTTGTGCGACATCAGGCGAATTGTTTTGTTCATGATTTCGTAAGGTTGATGTAAAATATCTTTGTCTGGGGTAGGGCCCCGGGGGGGGGGGGGAGAGTGGTCCTGGGGGGGGTGGCGGTGGGTGTTGTGGCCCTCTTGGGGCTCCGAGGTGCATGATCAGTAGCTCCATGGCATCTGTTGTTCTTTAGGTGTGGCTCTGGTCTGGGCTCCCTTTTGTGGTGCAGGTTGTCGTCCGACTTAACACCAGGTAAGAGCAGGTGTTAAATCCCTGCTGCTAACGCGCCTTATCGCCTGTTTTGGGATTTTATCGCCGATCTGGCTGGTCGTAGAGAATATTGCGAAGTGGTGTTGTCGCAGATTTTTGCACAGGAACGCCTACTCTGCATCTTAGCGTTAGTTGCCAGTGTCATCCGTGGCAATGTTTTTTGCGGCTGCTATTGCAGGAAAACTGGCGATATCGGCTGTTAGCACCAGCTTGTGAATGGTGCGATAAATCTATCGGCACTTTGGCTGCGATAAAGTGCCGCTAACTCGGCGATAGGTCCTTGAGAATATGCCCCTATGTGTTGTGTTAGACAACACTTCTTGACTTTTATACCTAATCAGCACAAAAAACTGAGTCCTAAAGAATCAAATTTATTTATGTTGTTCAACTTCGATTTAGCTGGAAAGATCAGCATATAGTTTGCTTCTTAGCAAGAAACAAAATCTTACCTTTTCTGTTATTTATTTTCAAATTTGTAATATACAATTAGGTTGCAAATGCTTTCAACAATGTATACAAAGCCATTTAAGTCCTAGCTACGAGAACAGTAGTCTCAACCTATACTAATGCTGATATGAGTAACCCATCTTAATTTGGGATGTCCAAAGTTGCTGGTGTCATCGGGGGGCCAAACCATTAAGGAATCATGCACAAGCGTAGTGGTGCTGATGTGCAACTTTGATGGATCCCCCATTACTATTGTCCTATATCCCTAGCTCATTAAAGCTGAGTTATGCTGATGAAAGCAAATGAATCTTAAACCAAATTTAAATGCGCCTGAGTTACGAGCAGTTAGGGTGTGTCTTAGTAAGAGGTGATCAATGCTAACAAATGCAGCCCCAAAATCAGCAAAGGTCAAAAACAACTCCCTTCTTGGATGTGAACAGATGAGCATGCCCCATTCCACTGTTCCCTAAGATTTTCTGAAGACCGTGTGGTTTGCTACAATTTCCTGTACCGAGTGAAGAACATCTTGTAATTTATTTCATGAAACCTTCCTATAAAGCATTTCTATGCGATCTAAAAGGTAAAAGTGTATGTAATTTATTTGTTACATCCGATTTCCTTTCTATATATTGGTGTAATTGTATCTTGTTGCTAAGAGGGTGAGATAAAGCCTGTTACATCAATATGATTGAAACAAGTTGTCAAGGGAGTATCCAAGATGGCTGCAACATAAATAAAAATATTAGTCCGAACAAAGTTTGGTCCAGGGTTTTCACACCATTTCTGATCTACATATCCTTATGTTCATCGTATACACTGTAGCCATGCATCTGATTTTACTCCATGTAACTGTATCTAATCCATATGTAACTCGTACAACTATGACTGTTTATAGTTTTCTTCTATGTATACTGTCGCTATGTATCTGTGCATACTCCATGGAACTGCATTTACCCATATGTAACTCGGGTAATTGTTTCTCTGCCAACTATGTAAATCACTCTGATACCTTCGGGTTGAGTTTGCGCTACACAAAACTCTATAAATAAATAAATATTAGTGCAAGGTATACTTCTTCAAGTGAAATATGGGTAGGCATTTCCAGATCAGTGATTAAGCTTTAATGTAAGTTACCAGAGTTTCACTCTGTGTGTGGCAATGGAGGGGCAGTGTGTGCTGAAGCCAATGCCATGAGTGCCAACTCACCATGCAAGTGTTAACTTTTATCAGATGGGTGAAATTCAAGAGGAGCAAAGTCCCATGTAAAGTGAAAAATTGTAGTTTGTGAACTACCACTTTTTAAGGGGTTCTGGGCTGTGGTGGTCTATTAAAGTGTTATTCTTATAAAGCCAGAAAGACAGTTATACAAGTACACTGTTGATTCCAAGAAAGATCCAGATAAATAATTGAACAACATTTAAATGTATAGTACATGATTGTTGCCTTTGAGGCACTCCACTCATAAGTTCTTAGTGGTCATGGTGAAAGGCATGAATACATTAATAAGATCAACTTGTCTTTGATATAATAGCTGCTACCACACATTGCTCTCTCAATAACAGTCATTGCAATTATCCTGTTAAGTGGTCTTCGTTTTATAAAACTTGGATGAATGAAAGTGTTTGGTCGGCTTTGTCACAATTTAAGCTTGATTATTTTGGTTCTCTTACTATACCTTTGGCCTGAAAAGCACGAAGCTGCATCATAATTTTGCCGAAAACCTCTTATGACTGCTTTCATGCAATTGACATCTAAAATCTATTGAAGGCAGAAGTGTCTCATATGGTGCATCTCATCACTTCAGTAGGCTATTTTTCACCACCCTGCAAACAACAATAATTACGGTGAGTGGTAGATGCAGTACCCTGTCCTGCTAGCAGAGGCCACTCTAGCTGAAGGAGAAAGCCTATAGTGTCTCAGAATGAGTTGCTGTGTTAAGCTGTAATTCCCAATCTGTGTGACGGATGGAGAAGGGTAAATTGGCAGGAGGATTAGTGCTCCCTATGCAGAAGCAAGATATGTTAGATGGGGTCAGACCATACATTTTAATGTGATTTCAACCCAATACAGACCTACTATGAAGGAGATGACCCGAGCTTCTACCCCTTTACAAGCAAAGCGCCTGAAATCCCAGCTAAAAGGCTCATGGTCTACTCTGGATTCATTCTGAGGTGTCACATTTCTTTCAGTTTAGGTGGAAACTGAAATACAGAACAAGGGTACATTAATGAAATCATACTGAGAGAGACACTTTTGTTTAGTGACAGCTAAGCTCTATGAAGAAAGACGGGCCATGTAAGCAGGGCCTTAACAGGTGACTTCTTAATGTTGTTTGACAAATGCAGAAAGATGGTTCTTCCAGAAAAACCAGACCTTAGGGCCCGCTTACAAGTCTGTAGGTCCGAGAATCGCCAGATTCATGGTGGTGCGGTGGTAGCGGTCTTGCGACCGCCACATTACAACCCTAGTGGTCGGGCCGGGTTGGTACCATGGACTCTGCCAGGTAACTGCTGTTCCCTGGCGGTGGCGCAGCGGTCCAAAGGCATCTATATGCTTGGTGGGACCACCAAGCATATTATGACTTTCATCACCACCACTGACTTCATGGAGGTCTTTCCTCCATGAAAATCGTGGCATTGAGGAAAGAAAGGGGGCCCTGCAGGACCCCCTTGTGCCTCACGCCTTGTGGATGCACACAGGGGGGCATAACATGTGCCCCTCTGTGTGCATGCACAGAAGTTCCAGCACAGCATGGTCTTTTAGTCCATGCCATGCTGGAACTTTCTTTGACGTTCCCATTGAGATGCTTATTTGATAGGCATCGCCGTGGGAACATCAAAGGAAATGCCTGCCAATGACAAAAAATGTCATTGTAAGGCGGGTGGTCCTCACGTGGGTTTGGTGGTGCAGCGGCAGGACGGGCCTGCCGCCGCACCGCCAAACTCATAATCAGGCCCTTACATTAAATCTCCTTCCTTTGTGTGCATGCCTTTCTACTATAATTTTACATTTTAATGTTATACGAGGTTTTATAGAAATAAAGACATGTAAACATTTGTGAGAGAGTATGCATTTTTTCATTTTTTATGTGCTCTGGAATAATTCAATTTGGTTTTAGTTGTGAGGACTTTATAATTCTTGTGTTTTGAGTTTTATCAGCTGTACTTCAAAACCCAAAGGACTTTACTTCAAAATGCTTAATTGACAATGAGAATCCAGTCACAACGAGTGGGTGGGTTTGCAAATGTATTCTGCACTGTCACCTCCAATTAGGCAACAGATGGGTGGTATGTATTAATAAACTCATTTGCTGTGAATAACTAGTTTACATTGCAAGGAGTCAGTCCCAGCAGGCAGAGCTTTAAGGGTCAGTAACACAGGTTTAGCTCAGAGACAGACAAGAAATAGAGCCACACTCTATTGACTAACAAATGTCTTGTTCTGAAGTAATTTTTTTTCACCAAAGCTTCTCTACACTTGTCTCATAAATCAAACATGAATGTAAAAAGATGAGATGACCCTCCAAGCATCACTTTCCCATCAGTAGAAATTGCCACACAGCATTGGAACCAAGGGGCTCAAAGGAGAAGCAGCATGTCACAGTTTATACCTCACCAAACAAAGAAAAGGAGGAGCTCTCTCAAAGTGCAGAACCCCACCCAGCTGCAAATAAAAAAACAAACGTCTGTTTTTAAAATGGGGAATTTCAGATTCATATCTATGTGAGCGCTGGAAGCCTCAGAATGCTTGGTATATAGCGGAGGGTGGCTAAGCGCACATGTAAGGGGGAACACCGTTCTTGCCAGAATCCGAAAAATACTTTTTTGTATAGTGGCAGTTCCAGACTACTGATGAAATATGGCATTCAGGTTCCCTCTGAAGCTCTTCAATGTCTATAGTGGAAGGGTGTCAAAATTCTGCATACAATTTCCATTTCCAGTGGGTTTAACACACAACGTGTGTGGGGCTATTGCGAGTGGAGGTGGAAGAGTGTGGGAAGCAGTGGCGGCTCCTCTGCTAAGGAGGAGGAGCATTGCCCACTAAGCAGTGCAAAAGAAAAAGAAAATGATAATAACAAGAAGTTATTATCATTTTATTTTTATTTTCTCCAACCAGGTCGGGTGAGGCGGGGCTGGCTCACTGCAGAGGGAGCAGGAGTGGTTTGCACTCCCTCCCTACGTGCGCATGGTGACTTGACTGGCACTCTAGGGCCGACCAAACCGTCATGCACACTTGGCATGTTCTCCATTCGGCTGTGTTGCACAGCCCCGTGGAGAACATGCCCAGCTTCCCCTGGCACTGCCTGAGCGGCTAAACAGGCCGCTCAGACCAATCACGATGCTGCTCAGGCAGTGTCATGATTGGCTGGGAAAGTCCATAAGCCTTGGTGCTTCCGGTGCTGCCAGCAGACGGAGGAGAGGCGTGAGGTGGTGGTAGAGGTGTGTGCAGCGGCTGCGGCGGTGGAGAAGGTAAGGTTTTTTTTTCCACCCGCCCCACTGCAACCATTCAGAGGCAGCCGCCACTGGTGGGAAGGGTGAGAATAGAAGGAGAAAATGTTTCCTCGAAAAGTGAGCGTTACATGCTGTCTCATGGCCAGGTATCGGCTGGGGCTGGAAAATGTATTTATGCCGCAAAGCAGCCATTTCCCAAATGCCAGTGTTTATGGCTAGTATCATTGGGTATGGTGTTCCTGTACCAGGAAACCGGGGAGATCAGCATGCGGAAACAGCGGTCAGCTAATAACATCTTTGAAGGCGGCCCTAACCTTAGGAATAAGTGCCCTTTCGATGGGTGGATTTGCTTTCATATTGTCAAGCACCCCTTTTTTTTGCCTTAAGGCACTCTTTATCATTCCATCACTTTTTTCGAAGGGTTACTGTTCCTGACAGGTTTAGTTTTCGTTCAACCTCTCAACAGATTAAAACAAATTGTCTGGCATATTCACTTCATTTGCTACTTATAATCACCAGAAATTCCCCTCAAAAGAAGCACATATTTCAACACTACTGAGTAAACATCTTCACCCATATCCTGGTCCCTTTTAATTCGATTTCAATTTTTTTATATAATTGGATAGCAGTGATGCATGATGACATCATTTTATTGCAAGGGAGACTTTGTATTATGTGCACTATTATCTGGTTATTGTCACTTTAAAACCTTAATACATTAAAATCAGCACTCAGTATGCTCAGCTACATACTCTCAAGTCATAGTTCTGTTACTGATGTTGAAGGTCTAATAGGCAGTAATAGCTGATGTGCATCTGCCATTTTATGCTCAGAATCCATGTGTTATACTTAATCAGTAAAGCTGACTGATCACAGTCAAACCCTTCGAACTCTCCCCTACATCAAAGATATGTAACTACATCAAATTCCCAATTTGAATTATAAATGAGCCCAGTAGTAAAAAAAAAAGTAATCTCCTCTCTAGAAGAGTGTTGGAAAATGGCCCACTCTAAAGGGTCAGCCCAAACTTTTTGCATTCCTCCGCCTCTTTTTCTGGCCTTTTTTTTTGTTTTAGGACTCTGAGCACTGCTGACCAGTGCTAAAATGCATGTGCTCTCTTCCCTAAACATGGTATAGTTGGTTTACACCTGTTTGGCATATTTAATTTACTTTTAAGTCCCTTATAAAGCGGTAAGTCATCTTTATTGTGTGATTACTTAAAATCATTACAAAGATAATGAATATGACTTAAAACGACAATATCGGCTGGAGGGATCAAAATTGCACCAATCACATTTAAAACATTAATAACACAAGACTCTAAAACCCAGGATAAATCATCCTTATCAAGTGGGGTGTTTCTAATATGTTCTATGTCCTGTTACCTAGATACGCACTTGCCTTGCACATTTGCCAGCCTCTTCAGTCTGTCCATTGTTATCGATGGATCTGTTGTGCACTCCAGGGGCAAGTTGAATGATTTTCTGGCATTGCTCAAACAAATTTGCCCAGCTGCTCTTTGTGTCCTGGAATATCACATCCAGTGCCCCTCTCATTGAATCAGGATCCGACTTGGACACACAAAAGTGATACTTGATCAGATCTTTTTTACATTTGATGTCCATTTTCACAAGATTGAATTCTAACCAGATCAAAGTGTGCCAAGTTGATTTTGGGATACTAAATATTTTCCTAAATGCAGCTGTGCTGCATTGCTCTAGTGACACGGTGAGCATGCCAGAGAAAGCCAGATGACCATAGATTACTGTTGGTAGCAGTTTCATCCGCAGGCTCATCGAATCCCATCTGCCAAATGGTTTTGCAGCTTATGATGTACTTGGCATAATGCATACATGGTCGCGGCTCCTTTATCCACCAGTGCCTTGGCCTGCAGAGTTGGTTTACCTGTATCTGACAGCCAAACACCTAAATAGTTATATTTACTGGCTGTGTTTATACTTAGCGGGCCCAACTACTATTCCAGCTGATGTTTCTTCGTTCTTTGGCCAAATATCAAGACTTTGTTTTTTTCAGCATTTGGAAACAGAAAGTTCTTTGTGTTGTACAGGTGTACATGCCAATTCTGGTTTGATTCAATATCACCAGCTCATCCGCAAAATGCATGTAAGTGAGTCTGTTGGTGACCAGCTTCGGCGGGAAGATGTTTCCTTTCAGCAATTCCACGCCTAAGTCCACCGTGTATAAATTGAACTAAGTGGGAGCAATGACGCATCCCTGCTTTAACCCTTATTGGTGTAAATTTTTCAGTAACATGGTTTGTGGGAATTCCAATGGACATGAGGCTGGGTAACCAGAACAGAATTTGAGAGCTGCACCAGGGGGCTAATCGATCAAATGGTACCCATTGAGGAAGATCGCGAGAGCCATGTCACAGACGCCCAACAGACACCTAAAGTAAGGGAGAAAGCTCCATTTCATTGACCAGACATGCAATAATTCAATATATACCAACACAAAAGCATGGACGGCAGCCATGCACAAGAAAATTAACATGGAGAAAAGGAAGAAAAGTTGACGACATCCTCACCTGCTCTAGTGATCTTTACCCCTGAGTTTGAAACAAGAGGGCCATATGATACATTGAATCGGTCTAACATTTTGCTTCTCTTAAAGAGTATACCCTCACTTTCCCATCTCATATCGGCACACTTAACATCAGTGCAATATAAGAACTATCCCTGAATTAGTCAAAGGGAGTTTGCACTGACTGAATGGGCAGCTATAGCTAACATCTAAATTATTGTTGCAGAAAAAGAGCAATTTAAGGAGTCAGGTATACTCATAAAAAACTCTGAAACTGAAAAATATCACCTCTTCCTAACATAGAGATTACATCATCCAGACCAACGAAAACCTTCAATAAGAGTTTTGAGAGGCACTACACTAACCACTCCTTAGTCTGGGGAAAATAAAATCACAGTTCAGTTGGTAAAGGGCTCTGGAGAGAGACAATGCACTGCAGAACCATCAGCCTTCACATGCTTAGAGCAATTTGATTGGGCCTGGTTACCAGCAGCCCTAAAGTCAAAGGGGTTGAGGAACATCCAGCACTGTGGAGCTAAGGTAGAAGACCTCAAGAGCTACAATAGAATAATAAGTTGGAATGTCGCAGGCCTTAACTCTGAAATGGCTAATAATGACTCTATGGAAGTTTTACAAACTGGTGACATTTTATGCCTGCAGGAAACGTGATCGACTATGCCTAGCTCCATTCCTGCTTTCCAGGCAATTCACAGTGTGGCTCATAAGAAAAATCTATTTGAAAGATCAATTTAGAGGCCTCTCCATGTATGTGAAACTTGATCTACCGGTACAAAAAATTATTTGAGCAGAGGCTCACATGATGTGCAGATTTTCAGCATAAATGGAATAGTAATAGAAGGAATCTCGACCTCAATCAAAGTGGTGAATCTCTATGTTAATCCACACAGGGATGTGAAAGTAGCAAATGCTACGAAGAGCTCTTATCTGATAAAAGAGTTCCTTTACAAGCATCCAGGGCACGAGTGCCTTATGGCTGGAGATTTCTACACTCGAGGTATGTGTCATCCTGAGATAAGCCGAGGAGACCATGATCGAAACATTCTGGAAGCCTGCATTACTGAATTGAGTTGGGTCAATCAGGTTCTGTAAAGGGTAAAACAAAGCCCACTTTCAAAAACATCTCTACATTGGACTACATCGTCCTAAGTAAGAAGCTCGTAAGTAGGTGCATGAGCTATCAAGTTCAACAAAGAACCAAAAGCGACCATCATCCAATATCTGTTGTGGTTAATGTCAGTGGGATGATGCATGGGGAATACAATTCTGCAGGTCAAATACTCCCCTCCAATGTTGGTCCATCTATAAAAAAGAATTAAATGGGGCACTGCATGCCTGGCCAGATACTCAAGGGGGAAACTAGCCTGTGCTCTACAGGCTAAGGGAATTGAGAATCATTGGGCAGCAATAATGGAAGAGCTATATGAAGCCTTAACTGTACAGAAGTGTTGAAATTTACAAAAAGCGCACACAAGAAGCAGGACCTTGTCATATTCTTACAATAAAGTATTTAAAGAAAGCAAAAGGATGTGCAGTTGGGCTGAGTGCCTACATAGAAGAGAGAAGAGCTCACAAATGGAAAGCATGCTGAAAGAGGCAAGGAATTCGCACACAAAAAACTGCCTGGATGTTAAAACAAAAACAAACAGAGGAGGAATGGAAATACATATACTTCCTGTTAGTGCTCAGTAGGACCATGGAATTTTAGGGTTATGTTAACAGCCTCACAAGCAGAGAACACTGTTTCAGTTAATTTACGGGTGGCCTATGCAGCAAGACTCAATATCAACTGTGATAAAACCAGGGATTATATCAAGAAGGCACTTGAAAATAACCTAGAAGATTTGGAGGAGTCCTGAATGATAGTAACCAAAAAGGAGAAAATAAGTATTTTGAAGAGCATTCGAAAGGATGGGGTCCCTGGACTAAATGGCCTACAGAGCAACATCTTTAATGAAGACTGGGATTACTGGACTCCCTATATCCATAGCCTGTTCAACACATTCATTTCAACACCAGCCATTCCAGACTCATGGAAAGGTTGCATTCTGCATCCTGTGCAAGTGGTATACAATATGCCCAGGGTCTGTAAATTAAATGCTACTAGTGGGCAGCACTTATTGTACCACCAAACAAGTAGCCTTGTAAACATGTCTAAGGCCTGCCACTACAGAGCCTGTGTGTGCCGTTTTACTGTGACTTCGACTGGGTATTTAAAACTACTTTCCAATTTTTAAACCCCCCTTTTATTACATATAAGTCACGCCTAAGGGAGGCCCTAGGTGGCCCATTGGTCAGGATGCTGTGTAAGTAAAAGGTAGGATGGGTATGGGATGTTTTGCACATCCTGGTAGTGACAAACAACCAAATTTGTTTTTGACTACTGTGAGGCCTACTCTCTCCTAGGTTAGCACTATCAATTCCTTAATACACTTTTACGCTGTAATTCCTGATCAGAAAGGAGTAGCTGCTTCATGTTTTATTTCTTTGGAATGGTAATGATAGATCCTCTTTAATGGTGAAATTGGATTTAAAATTACTACTTTGAATTGCCACTTTTAAAAAGAGAGTAATCAATATAAAGGACCCACAAATGATTTGTTTGTACAAATATTTGTTAATTTAGAGAGTTTCAATATGTCAAATTATAACATCAATACATTACTTCAAAGCTATTTAAAACATTCAATTTACGAAGGAATATTACTCTTCAAAAGAAAATAATTAGACGGCAGGTGTTTATTATTCAATATTTTATATTCAAGAGGTATTTATTACTATAAAAATTGTATACAAAGGGGTTCAATTTGGATCGGTCTACGAGAAACACACATTAACCATGGTTATAAATTCACTTTGCATATTTTTCGAAACCACAAGTCAGTGTGTTTAAACCCATGCAGCCGCTTACACACCAAAAGACAGATGGATACAGACATTCACACAGTTTAGTCACTAACCCATGCATTCAGTAAGATACGTTTAATCACTCACTTATAGAGTCAGTCACGCACCTACTAAATCATCCATTCAGACACATACACCCACTCATTCTTCAATACGCCTTTCCCTATATATATTAAACATATTTAAACTTTACAGAAACACACAGTCACTGGATGATGTCATCAGTGATGTCATCAGTGATGTCACTGACCATGTCATGAGTGATGTAATATGTGACGTCATCAGCAGTGCATTGCGGGGCGCAAGTTATAGTTAGCTGAACTAACTATAACGGGGGAATTTCACGGGTTTTGTATGAGTGCAATGTCCAACTAACTATAACTTTCCCTAAAACCTATGGTTTTTTTAAGTGAATTTCTAAGGTTTTTTAAATGCTAATTTCTAACTATAACGTGTCTGAAACCTATGGTTTTTTCAGTGAATTTCAAAGGTTTTTTAAATGCTAATTTCTAACTATAACGTGCCTGAAACCTATGGTTTTTTCAGTGAATTTCAAAGGTTTTTCAAATGCTAATTTCCAACTATGCCTACAGAAGTAGGACATGTGAAGAAAGAAGAAAAAACGCACAGAAAGAAGCAAAAGAAATGTAGAAAGAAACAGAAGTCCACAAAGGCGAAGAAAAATCCAGGAAGAAGCAAGACATGTGCAGAAAGAACCAACAGAGCAGCAGAAAGAGGCCTTGTTGCAAAATCATCCTGTGCCCACACCTTTTCCAAACGGGTACTGGTGGTAACTGACTCTGACTAACCAGGCCTAGAGCTAGTGCTATGGTAAAAGACACTTAGAATACAGTTAAAACACCTACATACACTAGGGAACACTATGCGTTGGGGTACCCCTGTGATTAGCATGACCTCCTCTGTATTTGCCATGAGTTAGTGCCTCGGTCATTACATGAGTACATGGGTAGTGACTGGATGATTAGAGTGCTGCAAGGACAGTGTATGGTGATTTTATAACTGCTTGTGCTTTGGCGGAGTAACTCCCTAGTACATAATAGGGCAGGGGGATTAAAACTACCTCTTAAACCGCGCCATGGGGCGCGTTTGCACACTGGTGTAGGGAGGGGGGGGGCCTGAGGTTACATGTGTGCAAACACGCCCTCTGGCCGTTTTAAGTTGGGGGATAAAGTCCCCTTGAATCCTAAGGGTCCCTGGGGTCCAACTAGCCCACTAGGTACCTCCAGTAAGCGCCACAGAGCTGCGTTGCACAGAGGTGTAAAAAGAGGCGTGGCCTGGACCACCTCTCTGGAACGCAGCCCTGTGGCGCGCACTGGAGGTACCTGGTGGGCTAGTTGGCCCCCAGGGTCCCTCAGGATTCAAGGGGAAATAATTCCCCAACTTAAAACGCGCCACAGGGCGTGTTTGCACACATGTCACCTGAGCCCCCGCCCCTCCCTTCACCACTGTGCAAACGCGCCCTGTGGCGCGATTTAAGTTGGGGTATTAGGTCACCTTGAATCCTGAGGGTCCCTGGGGCCCACCTAGCCCACCAGGTACTTCCAGTAAGCGCCACAGGCCTGCGTTGCAGAGAGGTGGTCAGAGGCCATGCCCCTTTTTACACCTCTCTGCAACGCAGCTCTGTAGCGCTTAATGGAGGTAGCTGGTGGGCTAGTTGCACCCCAGGGACCCTCAGGATTCAAGGGGATTTAATCCCCCAACTTAAAACGCGCCACAGGGCGTGTTTGTACACATGTCACCTCAGGCCCCGCCCCGCCCCCTCCCTTCACCACTGTGCAAAATAGGTCCTAACTATAACTATCTACTGGCGACCTGTGTGATCAAGGCAGTGAATGCCGAAACGCGTCGCAGCGCAATGGAGGAATAAAGACTTTTAAATTCCTAAATCCCCCTGTGTCGGTGTCCGGTCTTTGATTGTGAGGAATCGGATGTGGTGTTCATATATATATATATATATGTATATATATATATATATATATGATGTGAGGATATACTTACCTGGGGATCCTTTCCTGCCAGTTCTCCACCTTGCTGTCCTGTCGCTGTTTTTCCTCGAAGCTACAGGACCTGGGAAAAGAAAGAAAGGAAATGCTAATCAGTAAAAGGGGCCTGGGTTTTTAAACAGTCACCTAACAGATAAAGAACTGACAGAAACACCGGATAGTCACCTGAACAGAGGACTTGGTTTTGTTCCCACGAACAGGTGGATGACTTCAAACTTAGGTATGAACTACACAAGTTTTTCAGAAAAAATCGCTTGAGGGTGTTCTTTGTTGAGAAACAACGTGAAGTAGAAACAGGAGGGGACACAAATCTTTGGCCAAAGTCTACCTTCACCCCAGCCCTAACGCAACTACCACCAGAGGTGGGAGCATTCCAACAAGCAGTAATCCACCAAGTGGAACAGGAAACACAAAGAATGAAAAGACCATTTATGAATTTAAACAAAGCGGAAAGGTAAGCAATCCAGGAATTGAATAAGAATCCCAGTACAGAGAAAAACCCACAGATAAGGGGGGCGCGATCATCATACAAACAAAGGCAGCATATGACACCGAATGCTTGTACCTACTGGATGATGGAAGAAATTATAAGATCTTGGTTAAAGATCCGACCCCAGAGATACAGAAACAAATAAAAATGATGGTCGAGGAAGCTGTACAGAATGGTTGGATCTTACAGCCTGAAGCATCATTTTTGGTGAACACAAAACCAGTGATGCCATACTTTTATACATTACCAAAGATACATAAGAATAAAAATGCCGGTGCCAGGATGACCAGGAGTCTCAGGCATAGGCTTGGTAATGGAACTGCTTTCCAGATTCTGTGACCTCTTCCTGAGACCACTAGTGGAAAAAATGCCATCCTACTTGAAGGACACCAGGGACGTCCTTAACCTACTAAAGGATGTTGAGTTTGACCCTCAAAACCAATTCCTGTTGGGACAAGACATAGAATCATTATATACAAATATTCCCCAGGACGAAACACTGAGGGTCACTGAAAACATCCTGTATCAAGAGAACTAGGAGTTCCAAACCCCAATACCCTTCATCATGAACTTAGCCCAATTGGCGCTTACTAAGAATTTTTTCCAATTTAACGACAATATTTACCTTAAGTCACAGAACTTCGATGGGGAGTACATTCGCCCCCAGTTTGGTATGTCTGTATGTTTCCAATTTTGAGAAAGAACACATCAACTCTGCAGAGAATCCCTACACAAAAAAACTTGAAGGTGTGGCACAGTTATATTGACGATGTCCCAATTATCTGGGAGGGGATAGAACCTCAGTGGACAATTTTCTTGCATGCCTCAGTAATAAAAACAGTTTCTTACTCATTATGCCCCTACCACATCTAGAATTAACATCAAGTTTGAAGCTGGCCCTGGTTAGTTAAGATGCTTTTGTTTTGCAGCTGTGGTTTGGGTTTTATTCCTGAAATAATTGTGTTAGTGTATGGATATTGTACGGCCATTAAATGTCTTTCTATGCTATCTAAAAAAAATGTAAAAAAAAAATGTTTCTTACACTTTACCTCTACCAACAGCAAGGAAACACTCCCTTTTCTGGACCTCGATATCAGACCAAAAGATAGAATGTTGGACAAAATGGTACACCACAAAGTGACAGACAAAAATACCTTACTGTCATTTGAAAGTTTCCATCTCAAGACCCTGAGGGAAAATCTCCCACTGGGACAATTTCTGAGATTACGGAGGAATTGCACGGAGGTTAGTGCATTTGAAGAAGAAGAGGAAAAGCTAAACGTACAGCTCCAGGAACAGAATTTCCCAAGGAGGGTAATCAACAAAGCATGGAAAAGAGCTAGGAATAATAATCGGGAGGCATTATTGAACACATATGAAAAAACAAAAATAGATAATGTAATATGTGTCACCACTTTCAGCACAGCCTCTAATATGGCGAAAAGGATTGTCACGAGAAACTGGAAAGTGATCAACTTGAGTGGACTGGGACTGGTTCGGCCTCTGTTTGCTTTCAAAAAAAGTGCGACCATCAAAGATAGGGTGGTACGCACCAGACCACAACCAGGGAGTCAAGAGAGAGAACAAAGATTATGGCACCTAGCAGCAGTGAGGGGTCACAATGCATGTGGTGGATGTAAAGCGTGTCCACTTACTAGGACCACTAAGACAGTGGATTTGGTACTAACCACACCATGGATCCTTAAGAATCACACCAAATGTAACTCAGACAATGTCATATATCCAATCAGATGTCCATGCAACCTTTTATATATAGGAATGACTACAAGAAAAGTTAAAGTCAGAATCATGGAGCATATGAACAATGTTGGGTGTAAGAAGACAATGACAAAACTCACTACACACTATCTTGAACAACAACACAAAGCTGAAGAATTAAGGTGGGTGGTTATCGATAAACCCAATTTGACATGGGTGGGAACAGATGTAAAAATGGAACTCCTAAAAAGAGAACAGAAATGGGTGTATAGAACTTTGCAGTAACTGTAGAGGGCCGAACGATGACATACCCTGGCATCATTAAGTAACACAGTAGAAAGCCTATGGACAACCGTAACATCTGATAAATAGTGCGCAGAGAGCTGGGGATAATATGTTACAAGCAGAGGCGTAGCTAGAGCTTGTGGCGCCCGGGGCTATCCCTCATGTTGCCGCCCCTGAGGGGGGGTGGGAGGGGTGCTGGAGAAAAAGGACGGCGAGCACTTGAAAGAGGTCTGAGAGACACGTAGTATCGCCGCTAATAGTTACCTCGATCATGCAAGTTACATGCACATACATGACACGGTCCAAGGCTACACAGTTGAATACACTGGTGACCGGTAGTACAAAGGAGAACACACAGACTGCATGATCTATCTGGGGACTCAGAAAAACCGCATGTGAAATCCATCAGAGAGCTGCGTGAACGATTACCTGGTAAGCCCCTCAGCACAATGCAAACATGCACATACATGACACTGTTCGGGGATCCATCATCTACAGCTGACATTAAATGACCAAACATCATGGTCCCCCCATTAAAGCAGTGGGGACGTGCAGAAACGTGATGTGCTCTGACTTGAGGTACAATAATGCAATGACGAACTCAGAACAGCATGAACTAGTGAGGGAAGGTGGGGGCGGGGTGGTACACATATAGCCTGGCCTTAGAACAGAGTCACACCAGTCTCAACAGTCAGACCCACACCATTGCAGCCAGAGAGTTTCAGCCAAACTCCTAGTGCGTACTGCTTGGTGCCGATCTAAGTTGGAGTGTGTGCAACAGCTAAGTTCAATTCAAGTCAAGGGAGATTTCTAAGATCTCACTATCTTGTCACCAACCTAGCACCAGCCTGCATTAATTGAGAGTCGCACTGGTGGCCCACCACAGCAGCAAGGCACTATAGCAACAACGAAGTACGACCCTGCAGGGTTACAGCGTCACCATCCACCAAAGCATCCAGGCCTATCAACAGTGCCAGCTTCTTAACTGATGTGTTCTCATTCCTTGAGAATCCCAGGCCCCGCCAACTTGCCTTACCAGCACCGCCTCATTGCTACAGGACCTCAGCAGTATGGCCTTACCACAGAAGGGCCTTATCAGTGTTGAGGTACGCATGATCTTCCTCCACTAATGCCTTATCAGTGCTTTTGAATTCCAGGTAATATTAGCTTTCCCCAACAATGCATTATCAATGCCACAATAACTACTAAAATCTCCACACTGTTGCTTCCCCAAAATTTTCAGATTTTACACTCATGACAGTGACATGTCTTATAAATAAAAGGATGTTTGTGGGATTACCGATCCATATCATGGTAAATCTCGAAAATGCCTTAATGGTAAAGAAAACTAGAAAATAGCAGACTGGGACCCATGTTAATGGATGCTTGTATCCTTTCAGGTGCCAAACATCACGTGTGGTATTGAGGGGCAAAACTGCCATTTGCATAATTTTCAACACGCTTGCCGGGTGGACTTACCTGTCTGCTCCTCTCCTTTCTTTCCTGTCTTCACACGTTCCAAACAAACAACTGTGGAGATACCTGTGATGCACTGTATAAGTTCCTCTCGGGTTGGCTCTGGTCCTCCACTGGGCCCTGGGACGGACCCACAAGCAACCACAACAAACGTGGTACTGGTTAAAAACTTTGTCAGCGTCAAGTGTGACTAATATCGCTTGCACTTTCCCAACAAGGTGGACAATCCTGTGCACATTATTGTGTCGGTCTTTTCCTGACAAACCATGACTGGTCCAGAGGAACCAATCCCGGTGCAAGTTTTTAAGTCTAGAGGCTAATGATTTTTTGTACAGTTTTGATCAATGGGAAGAGCACCTTTATGGGTCCTTCGAAAGTAGCAGTGTTAATGCAACATCAATTTCACACATAGATGGTGTGATGGATCATGATATTGGAAAACACTTATTTAATTTAGCTACATTTTGGGTCAAATATTTCCTGGAAACCATCTGTATAGCCATTTTGCCTGGAGCTTTGTTTACTTTAATAGTTCTAATAGCCTACCCAACTTCCTCATCAGTTACTGGTACCGCCAAATGCTCAACCTATATGTGGGGGAATGTAATGAAGCCTTTGCTTACCACACCCAAACAAGCTAGAAAGAGATAAAGGTATCAATGTCTAGGACAAGTCTTCATCCTGACATCGGGATCTGTGTAACTAGAAGTCTCAAGATGCCTGCTAACAAAGAAAATAATCTTTAACACCTAAAAAGTAGACAAATACCTTTACCCCCATAATGTGTACTAGAAATGCCAATAAGACTGTATGGCCCAGTCAATCGTTGTGCGTAATCTCCGGTCTAGAACTTTTTTCATAGCCTCAAGCCTCCTTTGTGTCCTAGTTGTATGTCATGGTCCACTACAATGCAGTGTTCTGGTTCATATCATGGTGCTTAGAGTAGAGTGCTTAGCGGAAGTCACACTGGTGCACGACACAGTACCTCTGGTGCAATTAGTCAGACTGCAAATCAAAGGAACATTTGTCTTCTTTATACATTGAGAATATATTTCATCACCTTTTTACTCTGTTTAGCCGTGCAAAAGGTTTATGTGGCAGTCAGTCTGAGTAGAATGGTTTAGTGCTAACCAGGACTAAACCTTCCTGTGATGTGATATAATTGGAATGATGAAGCTGTGGCTAAGGTGAAGGAGAACGTTAGTCAGTTGGGTGAGAGTAAGAGTGGACATCGAAGAGGTCTTCAT
Organism: Calotriton arnoldi; assembly: GCA_963921515.1. Taxonomy (NCBI): domain Eukaryota; kingdom Metazoa; phylum Chordata; class Amphibia; order Caudata; family Salamandridae; genus Calotriton; species Calotriton arnoldi. The sequence goes on from CAWUFW010010594.1 coordinate 606,651, forward strand.
AAGTGTGGTCTCTGGTTAGTACTTAAATAGAGAGCAAGCACTACTGCAGGCGTCTCTCAGGCTTATCCTAAGAGAAATACAAAGTTCATGATATAATAAACTGTTTCAGGAGACCAGACTCCCTTCCTCAACTTGAGCACTGCAAACTGAGAGGTGGGCCCTCTGATACCTAGCGCTCAGGTGTACCACCAGTATTCAATATTTTGGCAGCATGGAGGTTACAGGGTTTACCTTGCTTCCCTGATTTGGCACTAGACACGTCTGTAGCACTGAGAGAAAGTAGGGAATGATAGAACTGTGTGGGAAGAGAGCTGAGAGTAGCCCCAGTAAGTGCATGCACTTTCAGGGAGACTGGATAGAAGAGATAGACGAATACTGAGTGCCCTGAGAGAGACTTACTATCAAACAAACAAGCAGTTCATTCACTGCTGTTTAAAGGAAGAGAAATTTGAATAAGTGAACTGAGGGATTTTCACCATGAAGTGAAATGAATGAAGTAGCACACCCAGACTGTAGCCTATTTACTGTACATTAAAAATGTGTTGGATTGCAACAAGGAGTTATTGGATTAAATAGAACTGAGATTGGGTTGTTCTGAAGAGCTGGCAATTTTTAAATGACTTAAGTCAGTAAAGGTATAAATACACCCAATAATCTTCAGATTCTGGGATTTTTTTCTTGCAACTTTAGTGATTACAATTTTTGATCCCCCCTTCCATTTATCGGGCATAATAATGACTAATAATTTGCCTTTGATTAAGTCATAAATTGTTGTACAAATGCATTTGACAGAATCAACATATCCTTAACGTTAAGTCTGTAAAGGGCTTAGAGCAAACATACACTTCAAAGAATATTAAGGAACCATGTCAAGTAAAGTGTTCAGCTTAAGTATTATACCGTTTATGCCTTGTTAAGTTAAATTCAGTTTTGAGTGTTTTGTTCCGACTTCAGGAACAGGCAGTGCTTTAATAACTAGTCTGCAAGAATGACACTCTCACTATATGTTTGGAATTACGCCTTTGCCAGTTTTGTAAATGTGAAAGAGTTTGCGTAGGTACAGCCGGAAGGGTGGTGCTTTATTTTGTTAAGAAAATGTAAACTTGTGTAGATTTTCGCATGGGTTCAATGAGTTCGGTAAACTATGTATTACCTCTCGTGCACTGCCGGCGAACTCTCACAATTCAATAATGAGATCACGTGCTTCCAGGCCAAAAATGATAGAAGAAGCTTTTCACAAACCCTTCACTCAAGTTGTTTCGGAAATCTCCAGGGGGTGTAAAAGGACGCGGGTGTACATTCAAACAACACTCCTGGCCGTTTCAGCAGCAGATCCGCAGACTCGACAGGGGTTTTCCGTGTTAGGAATCTAAAAGATTTCAGAGCTCAACCCTGGAGAGATGGGGGTGCTGGAAAGATGTAAGGAGGCCGACGGCGGAGGGTGTTTGCTGCTGCGGTTTGTGGCGGGTTGTTGAGAGCACAGAACACATCTGGTCTTTGTTGGCGTGTCTGCTGCTGACATTCACTGGCCTCTTGTACGCTCTGGCGCGAGGGCTGGCCAAAAATGATGCTTAGGGCCGTCATTGGTAGCGCTCGCGCGCTACCAATGACGGCCCTGGGATGGACCTTCAGCCAACCACAAACGCGGTACGTCGCGCACCGCACTACCACTAAGCTAGGTGTTGGTGTGTGCGCTGCAGGCAGCATATGCGTTTTGCAAGCAGGTGCGCTTGCACTTCAAACATGCTGACAGTAGTGTCAGTGAGTGCTGTGTCCCCAAATAAATTATAAAGGCCGCCGCCACAGGCCAGTGCCACGTGGCCGCCGCCCTCAAAATAGTGCCGCCTGGGGCGGACCGCCCCCCCCCCTAGCTACGCCGCTGGTTACAAGATACGTCTGGTAAGGGGTATGATATAATTTCTCAGTACCATGTCCTAATAAACCACCCGCCATGGATGTGCGACGGAATTTGGAATATATATTATATATTTGGAGAGAAAAAATCTCTTGTTTTCTCTGACATCTAACTACCTCCAGAGATAGATATATTGAAAAAGAGACCATAAAAGAGGTAAACCCTGAGTTTTGGGAAGATAGGTAGTGAATAGGACTATTGAGAAAATAACAAAAGAAACAAACGTAGGAAAAACTATGCGGGAAGCTCAAGATGGCGGCTAACATCCGCCAGACCCATAAACAACTAGCACTCTAGCTTTAGAAGAAGCGGGTCTAACAGAGAATGATGCATGCGGGGGCGTGTTTGACACAGATAAACAACGGAGGGTAGCAGGTGGCAAGAGGCCAACGGCAGTCCCTTGATGAAGTGGGTGTCCTTTTTTACTTAGAGGGAAAAGGAGATCGAGTGATAATGCGAACCCAGCAACAATCGTAACAGTTTTTAAGCTGTCGGGGTACAGCAGAAGTTGAGTAATAGAAAAAACGCTTGTGAGTAGAGATCAGGAAGGGTAATAAGAGTCTGGGAAGTAGAGAGACAGGTGCAAAACCTGATAGTCCACCGAGCTACGGTGTGCACTGATACAGTGGTGACCGAACTTCCACACTTGAGATTATATGAAAAGAACCCACATTGTGGTTGGTAACAATTTACATGGAGGAGTGCACATAGCGGGCAGCAAGGGGTGGGGAGCACATCTTGGGAAGGAATTAATGGCATTAAGGCTAGAGTGAGCAACGGGGACCTTACACATACTCATAGTTTGATCTGAAATGCCTGACCCAGGCAGCTTCTGAGCTAGTAGATAAGGATGTAGGATGCACCACCAGCATTCCTTATGTGGATGCAGACCGGGGCAAACTTCGAGCAGAAGAGAGAATAAGAAAAGAGATAAGTTTGTAACAGAAGAATGTGTCGGGGGCAACCTACTTAGAAAAAGGCCCAATCATACAGAATGAGAAAATTGATATAGGGAAACATGCAATGTCTAACTGTGGTATTCTCTAATACCGTTAGATGATGTGGAATACAGAGTGTGAGTAAAGGGAGATGTTCCCACTGCTACCTCGGTTTTGGAGAAAACATATGAAACTCGGGTAAGAGGAACTTATGCATGTATGTGTATGTGCATACACTCCTGGAGGTGTGGGTTGAGGAGTGTTCTTGAGAGTACGAATTGTGTTGAGAGGTGGGTTGAAGACCACACACATTGTTTTTAATGAGGGAGCTGCATGTCTGGAAATAAAAACAAGTTCATGAGATCTATTCCCTTGTAGGATAGTCCTGAGGAGAGTCGCAGTGTGAGCAAGTAAGGTGAACGAGTGATTACAATTCCCCACACATACCTGAGGGTATAAGGTATTGAATGTAGAGAGGTGCAGAATATGACCATCGAAGAGGAAAGCAAATCCTGAGGAAGGCCTGTTGACCCCACGGGGCATGCAGAAGGCTGAAATATGTAGATATAATAACACAACTATTAGGGGAAAAGGATATTAACGATCCAGGAATACCCTGCCCATACTATTTTTAATCCTGTCAGGAGAAGTTCAAATTAAAATTCAGTGAACTATCCCCTAGCTAGTTTTATGTTTTGTTTCTCTGTTGAGAGGATCCTTTACCCAGATGGGACAGCGGGATTGACTCTAGTTCCTCAACTTTTTTGTTAATAACATAAAACTAATTCTATTTCACTCCATTCTGTACGTTGGTCTGCGTAAGGATGTTGATGCACGCCCTATGATGAAGCATGACACCTTCTAGTGTGTGGGGGCAGTATTTAAACACAAAGGGATTTCCCATTGGAGAGCATTGAGCAGCTCCCGATGAGACAATAGATTAGTTTTAAATTCCCCTTCCTTTCTTTGGTGTGAATTAATGTTACAGTAGGGAGGACAAAGGGAAGGGCGATACCTCTCTCCCCCCGGTGATGCTCGTGTGTTGGTGAGCATATACTTACCTGGGGATCCTCTCCTGCCGTCTCTCCACCTTGCTGTCCTGTCGCTGGATTTCCTCGACGCTGCAGGACCTGGGAAAAGAAAGAAAGGAAGGGCTAATCAGTAAATGGGGCTTGTCTCTTTAAACAGGCCTGTGGAGATAACCAATGGGAGGACGACAGCAACCAGAAAACAGAAGCCCGAACCAGGGAAGAAGAGAGGGGAAACACAGACGCAAGACTTTGGGAGGAGAAAATGGAACTTGCGGAAGAAAGAAGTACCCAAAATTATCCTGCAGAGTGGAGGGAGTGCCCAACTCAAGGGACCACTGTTGCGGAAGCTGCCGACCAGGAAAGTCTAGATGCACCTGGTCTGGAGAAGAATGTCGAGTCGGGCTCAGGGGAACGGTGTATAGCCCCGGGGGACGATGACTAGCCGCGGCAACTCTGGAGAGTTGCGGCACAGTGGGTGAGTACCCGGGGCAGAATTTGAATACATCAAGAGGGAGGAGGGTGTGGGAAGGATACAGGGCACGGCAGTGTTGGTGGAGGGTTTATAAGTGCAGTGCATGTTTTCCCTAGTCAAAGCCAGAATCAGAAGACTTTGGGGAAGATCAAAATAAAGAAAAGGAGATTGAAATCCCTATTGTGTCTTCACCTAAGAAGAGATATAGCCTAGAAAATCAACCTGAGTCAACTTTCATAAGCAGTCCCAAGATAAGGGATATATAATTAATTATATTTTCTTTTCTCTTCTGATATTATTATTCTCTCATATGTGGAAGGAAGGAAAAAAGAGAATATAAAGAAGGGGAACATCTAATCTTTTATATCTAGTGAATGACAGAGAAGTCACACTATAACCTTTGGTTGTCTTCACAGGGACACTCCTTTTCCTACTTAACCACCAGATGTTTTGGTGACAGAGACTTCTAGGTATTATCTCTGGATTCGATACTTACAGCTCGGTTCTTTTTTCCGTTGTGAATCCGGGGAAATCCAGCCACACCCGAAGACCTAGAAGAAGAAAGAGAGAAGACGGAAATCAAAATTTGAAGAGATTTTCATTCAAATGTATGTATATCAATATCGCAACACCTTGAATAAAAGACCCCATTTAGAAACAAATTAAGCCTCCCCCTTTACATCCGGCCCAGTCTCCTAAATGTACCATATATATATTTATATCTATATATTTATATATATATAGATATATATATATATCTCAGTCGATGGCATAGGCTGAAATGCGTTGGCCATATCTTTTTTTTACTGTTTTTCACTTTGAAACCTCAATTTCGGCATTCACTTAGTAACATTGGAGAAATAATTCAACGGACTACCTGGCTGTGTATACATTTTTGGTTTGGGGAATGGACCTGATGTAAGGATATATATATATATGACTAAATTGAACAAGGAGAACAAGGTCATTATCAACAAGGCGGACAAGGGGGGCAACATTGTGCTCTGGCCTAGGAAGCTCTACCTAGAGGAGGCAAATAGACATTTGTCTGACACATCCTGCTATAAAACATCCAGCCACAATGAGGTGGCTAATAGCAACAAGGAACTCAGAAAACATCTTAACACCTTCAAATCACATGGGGTTATCAGTAAGGATGAACATGCTTTCCTCCAGACAGATTCACCGGTGCTTCCCATCCTGTATTTTCTCCCTAAAGTGCACAAAGGTTGTAACCCCATACCTGGCCGCCCCATTATTTCTGCTAGAAAGAACGTATGCGAAAACATCTCCAAATACGTAGATTTCTTTCTACAGGACCTGGTCGCCAACCTACCAACATATTTAAAAGACACCATTGACTTTTTACTCAAGATCAAAGACATCCCGTGGCATGATGATTACATATTGATGTCACTTGACATCACTTCCTTGTACACAAGCATCCGCCACATTGATGGGATCAAAGCCTGCAAACATTTCCGGGACAAAAGACCCATTCACTGCTACAAACATAATGCATTCATTCAGTTCCTTATTGAGTGGTGTTTATTTCACAACTATTTCATGTTTGACAAAACGGTGTACCAGCAGATGAGGGGGGTCGCCATGGGAGCCTGCTTCTCTCCCAGCTACGCATGTTTACATGTGGGGTGGTGGGAGGAGCAGGCCCTAATGGCGGAACACTCATTTGCATTTAACAATAATGTGGTCACCTGGATGAGGTACATCGATGATGTCTTTGTGATCTGGAGAGGCAACACTGACAGCGCAAAGGCATTCGTCGAGGAGATTAACAACCAGCTTAATCTTGAATTCAATGCTAGCATCAGTGAAACCTCAATAGAATTCCTTGACGTTATGTTGTATATATCCAATGGGGCATTACAATCCCGACTGCACAGAAAGCCCACAGCGGGTAACTCAACTCTCCACGCCTCCAGCTTCCACCCTAGGCACTTAATCACCAGCATCCCGTACAGAGAAATGCTTCGCATAAGCAGGATATGCAGCGCAGAGGGGGATCTGAGAGCATGTCAACAAGAGGCATTTAGCAGGTTTAGAGCACGAGGGTACACCAAAGATCACATTAACAAAGCCATCACAAGAGCTAACACCATACCCAGGGAAGAACTCCTCACAGGCAGACCTAGTCTAGCCAGCACTACCGCCAGTAGTGAATTACAGGCACACACAGTGACTACCAGACTCATCATCACCCACAATACAGAGGAACGCGCGATCAGATCAGTGATAAACAAACACTGGGGCATTATTAAATCAGATCCAATCATGGGCCCTATAGTAACAGCACACCCTGATATCACCTATAGGCGTGCCTTCTCAATGCGTGATGCTCTAGTGAAAAACAGCCCTGAGATAGTCATAAAATCCAACTGGCTTTCCGACATAAAAGGTTTTGTCAAATGTAACAGCTGTAGGGCATGTAAGTTTGGTAGGAACATGACCTAGGTAGATTCTACCTTTAGAAAACAACCCCTCATCATCAAACACCGCCTGACTTGCAGAACTGAATTTGCAGTTTATCTGCTTGAGTGTGAGTGCAAGTTACGCTACATTGGTAGCACTAAGCTACAGGTTCATTTACGCATCCTGCAACATCTCAGAGCCATAGTGAACAATGACCCAGCATACCCAGTCGCCAGACACTTTAGGGAGGTCCATAATAACAATCTTGACCACCTCCGATACTCTGTAATTAATTGTATACCAATCTTAAGAAGAGGGGGGAACCGTGAAAAACTTTTACGCCAACTTGAAAACAAATACATACTAGAATTCAACACTAAGACACCCTCAGGCCTTAACACCAGTGAGGACTTGCACAATTTTCTGTAGATTTGAATTAATGTGGCCAATATCTGTTCCTTTTGTTCCTTGCGCTTTGTTCTCCACTTTATGTTCCCTGCATTTTTTGTTTTGGTTATTCCCCTTTGGGTCTGAACTAAGTGGCACGTATTTGTATAGCACCTGATTTCAATTTTAATTTGGGATGTCCTCTTACTTCCTATGACTTACACGCTGTTATCGCGTGAAACACACAAGACTTATTGCATTAACGCAGTCATATTTGTTTTAGCTATACATTAATACAAATGTCTGTCACAAATACTGCATGGTGTATTCCCATTTGCGCCACTTGAGCCATTTCAATTGTTAGATTGAATTTCTGGATCATCACACTGTATAAAGAACACTATGTGCGCTAACATATGTTACATAACACTTCCTCTTAACACCTAGGTCTTCGTATGTTATGCGCTCACATTTTTCTTTCATTCATTCATTTTAAATTTTTCGCTACACATTACCCTTGGCACTGCCTTACCTCTCACTATAAATCAGTTAAGCACTTGTTTAATAGTAGCAGCACTCGCTTATTTGCTCAACACTACAGCTGGCATTTTATCTAATCAGGCATAACGTAGATTACATGACATACTATATATCCCTTATAGAACACTTCTATACAATGTGAGGACAACCACTGTCGCACGCACGCGATAACATACCGAGAAGCAGGGCTCTACTTCTCCACTATTTCCCACTTGGGATTGTTGCCATTTCATATTTGAATGCACTGATTTGTATTTGTGGCACAATTAACGCAGTGAATCATTGATGTATTATGCAGTTATAACGTATTGTTTCAACTTACCTGTATGCTCATGATTTATATCCTTTAGCTATTTATAGCCGGGACAGTCACATTTAGTACTATTTATACTTGTTCATCATGTTTGGGGCACACGCAGCGTAGTTTATTACAGTTGATGTGCCATATGTCTCTTCACCATGTTTGGGATACTCACTTAATACCATATATAGCCCAGCCTGACTTAAAACAGTAAAGCGAAACCCTGTTGTAAATGACCTACTCACTTTCACTATTGCCGTAAAATCGCCCGGTCATGCAGGTAAACATGAAAAAAAGACTACTATTATCACCTGTATATAATGCACGTACTCACCAGCAGCGCGTTATGTGATCAAGGCCGCATGTCTGGCGGCCGAAACACGTCATTTTGGACATAGATGTGTGAATAAACCCATCTGTTAAACATCTTTGCCTTTGGAGTCTGTGCCCGTGGTGTTGTGCTGCCGCTGCTGCCGTAGCTGATACATTCCTGGGATTTTCGTGTTGATATATATATATATATATATATATATATATATATATATATATATATATATATATATAATATTATCTACTGGCGGTCACCAGTAGATAGTTATAGTTAGGACCTATTTTCCATAGGAAATCCGCGACATTCTATTTGAAATAACTCTTGCGTCGGTTGACGAATCTTGCGAAATTTTCAAACTTTATGGCCCGCTCCGGTCCGCTCCTACCCTAAAAGTCTCAGGGTGATTCGTCAAGCGGGGGCCGAGAAAAAGGGGGTCCCAAAACGTGTTTTCCCCATTCATTTTCCCATAGGAAACTTTAGACACGGCTACAGCCCGAACTGCTGAACGGAATTACACCAAATTTGGCAAAGAGGTAGTTCTTGGTTCAGAAAGAACCCTTTTTGTTAAATGGTGTAAATCCGTTCAGTAGTTGCGGAGAAATTAAAAAATAAGAGTCAAAAAATCAATTTCCCATAGGAAACTTTAGACACGGCTACAGCCGAACTGCTGAACGGAATTACACCAAATTTGGCAAAGAGGTAGTTCTTGGTTCAGAAAGAACCCTTTTGTTAAATGGTGTAAATCCGTTCAGTAGTTGCGGAGAAATTAAAAAAATAAGAGTCAAAAAATCAATTTCCCATAGGAAACTTTAGACACGGCTACAGCCCGAACTGCTGAACGGAATTACACCAAATTTGGCAAAGAGGTAGTTCTTGGTTCAGAAAGAACCCTTTTGTTAAATGGTGTAAATCCGTTCAGTAGTTGCTGAGAAAATCAAAAGTAAAAGTACATATATATCTATGGCCGCGTCGGATTCGCGCACCCTCCCGATCACGAGCTGTCTGCTAATTGGCTGTCAACACTCCAAACCAGGAAGTGTTGGCAGCCATCTTATTCCTCGGTAGAACCGAGGAACAAGAAAGCAGTAAAAAAGTGCGCAAACGCACAAAGGGGGCAGGGTAGAAACACCCTGACCCCCTAGGTCTGCTCAGGGGGTCCCACAAGGACCCCCTGGGCAGAAAAAGCATTTTTTTTTTTTAATCGGCAGGATGTGCTCAGGGAGCGCGAATCCTGCCGGAAAAAAATCGAAGGGCGGTCTCCCGCGCTTCGATGTATTTGCCCCGGGTGGCCCAAGTCCCGGGGGCATGGTGGGGTTACATTTATGTATGGGGGGCCTCAAAGGGCCCCCAAGCCCCGGGGACTGCCACCCCCCGGGGCTTTCTTTTTAAAATGGTGCGGGAGGGCTCTGAGCCCTCCGGCAGCCCAGGGGACCACCACCTCCCCGGGGCTTCTTTTTTTTTTCCTGTGTGGGGGGGGCTCGAGCCCCCACACGCCCGGGACCGCCACCTCCCCGGGGCACTAACAAATTAAAATGGGGGTCCGTTTTGGACCCCGAAGCCCCGGGGACCACCACCTCCCCGGGGCTTTGCTGATGTGGGGAGGGGGGCCGCGCGGCCCCCTCCTGGAGCCTGTGGTGGCCCTGGGGACCGCCACCCCCAGGGCTGGCTCCTGCAGTGTCCCGGGTGCCTACCCCCGGGACACTGCTGTTTGCAATGACAGGACGGGAGCCTCGCGGCTCCCGTCCTGTCATTGCAAACTGCTTTGGATATTGGAAGAGAGAGCAGGAAACCTGCTCTCGCTTCAATATCCAAAGACAATTGCTTTTCCACACGGGGAGCAGCATGTTAGCTGCTCCCCATGTGTAAAAGCAATGCCGGCTCCCGTAGGACACGGGGAGCCGGCGGGACTGTGGGGGTTTGGGGACCCCCACAGTCCCCAACCAGAGGCCAGGCCCCGGGGGATGGGGTCGCCGGGGCAAGTAGTGGCCCGGGAGGGGGGCCACGCGGCCCCCCTCCCCAGAAATAATAAAAAAAAATTAAAAAAAGGCCCTGGGGGATTGGGTCCCCAGGGCCCAAAAATAAGAAAAAGGAAGGGGGGCCACACAGCCCCCCTTCAGGAAAAAAAAAAAACGATCGGCCCGCAGGCCCCGCCCCCTTCCTTCACCACTCTGCAAACGCGCCCCTGGCGCGTTTGCAGATGGAAGTAATTCCCCTTGAATACTGGGGGTCCCTGGGGGCCAACTAGCCCACCAGGAACCTCCAGTATGCGCCAGGGCTGCGTTGCAGAGAGGTGTACAGAGGCCACGCCCTTTATACACCTCTCTGCAACGCAGCTCTGTGGTGCTTTTGGAGGTACATGGTGGGCTAGTTGGCCCCCAGGAACCCTCAGGATTCAAGGGGACTTAATCCCCAACTTAAAACGCGCCACGGGGCGTGATTGCACAGTGGTGAAGGGAGGGGCGGGGCTTCAGGTGACATGTGTGCAAACAGGCCCCGTGGCGCGTTTTAAGATGGGGAATTAAATCCCCTTCAATCCTGAGGGTCCCTGGGGGCCAACTAGCCCAACAGGTACATCCAGAAAGCGCCACAGAGCTGCGTTGCAGAGAGGTGTTAAAGGGGTGTGGCCTATCTACACGTCTCTGCAACGCAGCCCCTGGCGCATACTGGAGGTTCCTGGTGGGCTAGTTGGCCCCTAGGGACCCTCATGATTCAAGGGGACTTAATCCCCCAACTTAAAACGCGCCACGGGGCGCGTTTGCACAGATGTCACCTCAGGCCCCGCCCCTACCTTCACCATTGTGCAAATATTCCTCTAAAATCTGCCGAACTACGAATTCGGATTTACTCACCTGTTATCAGGAGAGACCTCAGTGCTGCATCTTTCAGCCCAGTACTAATCCTGAAAAGTAATTTTAACCGTACTTACCAGTAACTTGAATTTCCTTCCATAGGATATCATTGCCTGCTTTTTGCTGAAAAAGTTTCTAAGTGTTGATTTTTGAAACATACAAATATTCCTCTAAAATCAGCCGAAATACGAATTCCGATTTACTCACCTGTTATCAGGAGAGACCTCAGTGCTGTATCTTTCAGCCCAGTACTGGTCCTGAAAAGTAATTTTAACCGTACTTACCAGTAACTTGAATTTCCTTCCATAGGCTAACATTGACTGGTTTCACTTGGAAATTCTTCTAAGTGTGGAGTTTTGGAACTTTAAAATATTCCTCTAAAATCAGCCGAAATACGAATTCCGATTTACTCACCTGTTATCAGGAGAGACCTCAGTGCTGCATCTTTCAGCCCAGTACTGATCCTCAAAAGTAATTTTAACCGTACTTACCAGTAACTTGAATTTCCTTCCATAGGATATCATTGTCTGCTTTTTGCTGAAAAAGTTTCTAAGTGTTGATTTTTGAAACATACAAATATTCCTCTAAAATCAGCCGAAATACAAATTCCGATTTACTCACCTGTTATCAGGAGAGACCTCAGTGCTGTATCTTTCAGCCCAGCACTGGTCCTGAAAAGTAATTTTAACCGTACTTACCAGTAACTTGAATTTCCTTCCATAGGCTAACATTGACTGGTTTCACTTGGAAATTCTTCTAAGTGTGGAGTTTTGGAACTTTAAAATATTCCTCTAAAATCAGCCGAAATACGAATTCCGATTTACTCACCTGTTATCAGGAGAGACCTCAGTGCTGCATCTTTTAGCCCAGCACTGACCCTGAAAAGTAATTTTAACCGTACTTACCAGTAACTTATATTTTCTTCCATAGGAATCCACTGTCTGGTTTTCAGCTGAAAAGTTTCAAAGTGTCGATTTTCACAAACTACAAATATTCCTTAAAAATCGCCTGTATGACTTAAACGCATTCTTTCAACTGTTTACAGGAGATGCACCAGTGCTGGATCCAGGATCCAACACTGAGTAAGAAAAAGTAACGATAACAGTTTTTACCTGCTAAGTGAATTTCCTTCCATAGGATAACATTGGTGATTCTATGAGAAAAAGTTTCTAAGTGTCAACTTTTAAAATACAATAATATTCCTTAAAAATCACTACTGTAACCAAAACGCTTTTACTCAACTGTTTACAGGAGATGTCCCAGGACTGAATCTACGATCCAGTCCTGTGGTTAGAAAAGTAATCCATAAAGTAACTAATTGCATTTAACTAGAAATTCACATTGAGCTGAATGTTGCATTGTGTTTGAAAATGTGTTGCCCATTGCAACAACTGTAACTACTGTACTTAAAAGTCTATTGCCTATGTGCAAAGTATTTAAACTAAAGTAATTCATTCTGAGAAAGTATTTTTTGTAATGTATAATGTAATTACAATGTAATTTAAAAAATAAAATATGTAAAAAAAAAATGTTTCTAAAAATGTAGTAAATTAGTATGAAAAAAATAAATATAACAATTAATACATTTAAAAATTGTCATTTACAAAACCTTTGAAATTCACTGAAAAAACCGTAGGTTTCAGACATGTTATAGTTAGGAATTAGCATTTAAAAAACCTTTGAAATTCACTGAAAAAACCATAGGTTTCAGACACGTTATAGTTAGAAATTAGCATTTAAAAAACCTTTGAAATTCACTGATAAAACCATAGGTTTCAGGCACGTTATAGTTAGAAATTTGCATTTAAAAAACCTTAGAAATTCACTGAAAAAACCATAAGGTTTTAGGGACAGTTATAGTTAGTTGGACAAAACCCGTGAAATTCCCCCGTTATAGTTAGTTCAGGTAACTATAACTCGCGCCCCCGCAATGCACTGCTGATGACGTCACATATTACATCACTCATGACATGGTCAGTGACATCACTGATGACATCACTGATGACATCTCAAATTATGGTTTGGATTTTGGCGGCCTGCCTGAGCCACGGTGTGAAGCCCCAGGGCTGTTCCAGCCCACCAGCGGAGAAGCCAATTGACGCCGCCGCATTTGGGAACAAGGTGCTGGTTGTTGGAAGGTGATAAACAGCAACTGGTGATCGGTGCTCTGCCGCACAACCCACTGTGGTTTTAATTGACATTGTGATTCGGGGGCACGCAACTCACTGGAGTAGGAGCGGGCACTACAAATACCATCAGGCCACGGGGTGGCCACGCCCTCTGAGGTGGGGTTTTTATCGTTGTGTTAGTGCCGAAAAACTGCTGTGCCTTTGCATCACGAGTCCGTGGCCTTTGAGGAAGTGTTTTACACGAAATGCTTCAGGCTGGACTAAATCTGTTGCTGTTGTGCATCTTCTTCGTTGCTGCTTCCAATAAAGATTTTAGCTGATACTTACCTGTTCGTGGGCTCCTCTATCACAGGCAACTCGTTGGTTTGGATTTTGGTGGCCTGCCTGAGCCGCGGAGTGAAGCCCCGGGGCTGTTCCAGCCCACCAGCGGAGACGCCAATTGACGCCGCCGCATTTGGGAACAAGGTGTTGGTTGTTGGAAGGTGATAAACAGCAACTGGTGATGGGTGCTCTGCCGCACAACCCACTGTGGTTTTAATTTACATTGTGATTCAGGGGCACGCAACTCACTGGAGTAGGAGCGGGACCTACAAATACCATCAGGCCACGGGGGTGGCCACGCCCACTGAGGCAGGGTTTTTATCGTTGTGTTAGCGCCAAAAAACTGCTGTGCCTTTTGCATCACGAGTCCGTGGCCTCTGAGGAAGTGTTTTACACGAAACGCGTCAGGCTGGACTAAATCTGTTGCTGTTGTGCATCTTCTTCGTTGCTGCTTCCAATAAAGATTTTAGCTGATACTTACCTGTTCGTGGGCTCCTCTATCACAGGCAACTCGTTGGTTTGGATTTTGGTGGCCTGCCTGAGCCGCGGAGTGAAGCCCCGGGGCTGTTCCAGCCCACCAGCGGAGGCGCCAATTGACGCCGCCGCATTTGGGAACAAGGTGCTGGTTGTTGGAAGGTGATAAACAGCAACTGGTGATGGGTGCTCTGCCGCACAACCCACTGTGGTTTTAATTGACATTGTGATTCGGGGGCACGCAACTCACTGGAGTAGGAGCAGGCACTACAAATACCATCAGGCCACGAGGGTGGCCACGCCCACTGAGGCGGGGTTTTTATCGTTGTGTTAGTGCCGAAAAACTGCTGTGCCTTTGCATCACGATTCCGTGGCCTCTGAAGAAGTGTTTTACACAAAACGCGTCAGGCTGGACTAAATATGTTGCTGTTGTGCATCTTCTTCGTTGCTGCTTCCAATAAAGATTTTAGCTGATACTTACCTGTTCGTGGGCTCCTCTATCACAGGCAACTCGTTGGTTTGGATATATATATATATATATATATATATATATATATATATATATATATATATATATATATATATATATATATATGAATGCTCCAAACTTTGCCCAAGCAAAAGCAGCACTCAAACACCAGCGTATATATATATTACCTACTGTCAGTCGCCAGTAGGTAGTTATAGTTAGGACCTCGTTTCTATTCAAAAAGCATTTTTTCTTTTGCCAATATCTTTGGCGCCGGTAGACGAATCTTCGCGAAACTTTAAAAAATAATGAGGCGGACCGGTCAGCTCCTGTGTTGAAAGTTTCGGGGTGATTCGTTAAGCAGGGGCTGAGAAAAAGGGGGGTCCCAAAGCGCGTTTTCCACATGTTTATTTCCATAGGAATTTTGAAACAGGTTACAGCCCAAACTGCTGAACGAAATTACACCAATTTTGGCAAAAAGATAGGTCTTGGTCTAGAAAGCGTGCTTTTTTTTAAATGGTGTAAATCCGTTCAGTAGTTTCTAAGAAATTCAAAAATAAAAAAATATCGATATCTGGGGGAGCCTAACCACACATCCCATCGTGAGAGCTGATTGGCTGTGAGCACTTCATCCTGGAATTGCTGGCAGCCATCTTGGGACCAATATACATGATAGCACCCCATTGAAATGCATTGTAGTGAATAGAAGGTTTTGAGGGTCACCAAAAGGAGAACTATAAAGGGTGATAACAGACTTTAGTTACATTAGAATTCATTTGTTGATGGTAACATACTAATTTTAGGAATTGTGGTGTATTCTAAGGTGTTTTACCCTGTGAAAAACCTTCTGCTGGGATATCATGAATCATGTTTGAGAGAAAACTATTTTCTCATGTTTGTCCCATAGAGGTTTGGAAGGTGCTCCAGAAGCTAAAATGAGAGCATATTTTCTGTAAATTCACATTATATTTCTCAGTCATGTGAGAATGAAGTCTGACATTCTCAGTAAAACATGTACATCTAACAAGGGCAGAGACTGTCAGTTAATTCCTTTGTGTTCTACTGCAGCTTCCCAGAGTGTTCTAAAGAACAACTAGAGAGCTAACAGTCTTACTTATGACAAAATTATGGCACACCTGAAGCCATCTTGATTGGAATAAACTGATAACACTTAAAACATTTAATTTAAAAAGGAACAAAATGAGGGGGTTCATTTTGTCATAGAAATTATGGTTAGTGCTGTAGAAAGAAAAATTAGGACATGTTTTAAGTGAGATCTCAAATATCTTCCTGTGATACTTCAACAGGAGCAGCCTGTCAGTTGATTTCTTTGTGTTCTACAGCAGCCTCCCAGAGTGTTCTAAAGAACAACTAGAGCGCTAACAGTCTTAGTTATGACAAAATTATGGCACACCTGAAGCCATCTTGATTGGATTAAACTGGTAACACTTAAAACATTTAATTTAAAAAGGAACAAAATGAGGGGGTTCATTTTGCCATAGAAAGTATGGTTAGTGCTGTAGGAAGAAAAATTAGGACATGTTTTAAGTGAGATCTCAAATATCTTCCTCTTATACTTCATCAGGAGCAGCCTGTCAGTTGATTCATTTGTGTTCTACTGCAGCTTCCCAGAGTGTTCTAAAGAACAACTAGAGCACTAACAGTCTTACTTACGACAAAATTATGGCACACCTGAAGCCATCTTGATTGGAATAAACTGGTAACACTTAAAACATTTAATTTAAAAAGGAACAAAATGAGGGGTTCATTTTGCCATAGAAATTATGGTTAGTGCTGCAGAAAGAAAAATTAGGGCACATTTTGAGTGACTTCTCAAATCCTCTTCTATTTCATTAAAAAATTCTGACATGCAGACTGAAACATGCACTTTCAATACCAGCAGCAGACTTCGAGTTAAGTCCCTGGTGAGCAGTAGCTTTACTACAGTGATCTAATGAGCAACTAGAGTGCTAATATTCTGAATTTATAGCAAATGTGTGACACATCTGAATGTCTTCTTGATGGATTCAAAGTAAAAAACTGAAAGCATTTCCTACTGACGAGACTGTAGCAAATGAGGAAATTAGGAAACTTCATAACAAATAAGTCTCCCAAGATGGCCACCGAAGAAAAAAGAGCCCAAATGTAGCACAAATATCACCCAGATGTAGCCCATATATAGCCCAATGACAGTAGTGTGCAAAACACTTTTTATTTTTTGTTTTTTTGCAGTTTTATATAGTGCAGACTGGTCAGGTATTGGAGCGTTGCATCTTACTTGGACCCGTATTGCGTATTTTGCACAAAGTACTTGAGATTGATCTTGCGAAACACTGAACTTTACTATTCTGTTAACCTGAAGTTGCTCTGAGCTGGGCTTTGTAACACCTGTTTTTACATACTGGTTTTAATT
Source organism: Calotriton arnoldi (assembly GCA_963921515.1). Classification (NCBI taxonomy): domain Eukaryota; kingdom Metazoa; phylum Chordata; class Amphibia; order Caudata; family Salamandridae; genus Calotriton; species Calotriton arnoldi. The sequence goes on from CAWUFW010010594.1 coordinate 623,651, forward strand.
AATTCTCATTGTATTGTATTAAGAAAGAGGATTTACTGTTTTTATGTACACTTTTATGATCGAAAAATGTTTATTGAATTAAATTGAATTGAAGTCTCCCAAGATGGCCACCAGTGAAAAAGGAGCCCAAATGTAGCACACATATCACCCAGATGTAGCCCACGTATAGCCCAATGACAGAAGTGTGAAAAATTCCAGAACCAGTTTGCACACTTTTAGAAGTCAGTTGGTAAGGGTTAATATGTCTAACCAATAGAAATGTGTTTTATAATTTGAAATAATGTTGGAAGGAATGTGATTTGTTACTTACATGTATTTGTGTGGAGAAAGAGAGGGAAACTTTGCCTTTACTGGTTTTGCCTTGCTGAGAGCAGTGCATTACATTTATTGTGTGCATCAGAAAATCTTTTCTGAGTTTCTGATATTTTATATTCTACAAATCAATTTGGAATTTGAGTTATAAATTTGTGAGGTGTATTATGTGTAAGCTTTATTTTTCAAGTTAAATAATTAATCAAGTACTTTGATGTTTGAAATATATTATTAAATGTAGAGATGTTTATTGTAGTTTGTTTTATTGTAGTTAAATGTTGTTTGAAATAGATTCTGTATAGTATTATGTGTATATTGGAATATGGATTAGTGGTTATGGTAGTTTGTTTTAGTGTGTGGATATGTATATTTGTAGTATACCGCATAATTTTAGCTGTTGCTTTAAATTTGGAGGTGGAGTCTGTCAAAGTTTAAGGTGTGCATGGACTTCTGTCTCAAGTATGTTTCTACTTGTATATGTATTTTCATATGTCTTATACATTTGGAGGTGCATGATGTATAACAAAGAGGTGTTGTTGCGTTTTATGTGGTAGGCTCAAGACTGTGGGTACTAGTAGAATTGTGAAGATGCAGCACAAAAGTGTGGTGTAAAAGATGGTGACATAAGGTGTTATTAATTAGGCTTCTTTTTCCAAGTTTCTAGAGAGGTACAGTTGAAGTATGCCGCATAATTTTTGATGTTTGCTTGAAATTGGAAGTTTGTTCTGTGTTTTTTTAGGTTTGGATAGTGTTATGGTACAGACATATTAGTGTATGGTTTTAGTAATATGGTGAGACTTTTACTAAAGATATGTGAAGGGTTCCTACTTTCTATTTGGGTAGGTGTAATATTATAAGTAGTTGTAGAATGGTTAAGCAGTAGCCTGAAAGTGAGGTTTGAGATGTTTGTAGGGATGTTATTTATTAGAGTAATTTGTATGATGTGAAAAAAGTTATATTTCATATATACCGCATAATTTTCAGTGTCTGTTTGAAAATTGAAGTGTACTCTGTGAAGTTTTGAGCTGTGCATGGTGTTGTGACTGAGATATGTGTCTACTTGCTCATACACTTATAGAATCACCCAGGCACTACCTTTGCACTCCTGTAATCACTCAGGCAGTACCTTAGTACTTCTGTAATCACCCAGGCAGTACTCATGCACTTTTAAAATCACCCACTCACTTTTTATGTATTCCAGTAATCCCCCAGATATTACCCCTGCAGTCATGCAATCACCCAGGCACTAGTTATGTACTACCCCTACAGTTATGCAATCATGCAGGCTGTACCTATGTAGTCATATAGTAACCCACACACTATCCTTGCAGTTATAGAATAACCCAGGCCCTTCTGTTGCATTCATCTATTCTCCTAGGTATTACTCAAAAACTCATCTATGCCTTCAGGTGCTATTTATACATTTATCTATGCACTCAACGTGTATGTTTGCACTCATGCAATTAGCCAGTCACTATCCATCTTTTCCTGCAATTATCCAGTGACTACCCTTCAACTCATTCAATCACCCAAGCACTACCCATGGAGTTTTGGAATCACTCTGGCAGATCTATTACATGTCTCAGTTTCTAGGTTTTACTATATTCCAGAAATATTGTATACCTATTTGTTTTAGATTTGAAAAGGTAGAGACGTATGTATGTACGTTTTTAACAATATGGGGAGATTTATGGTGAATCATGTAATAGTGTGCTGCTTTATATTTGGCTAGGCCCAACACTCATGCAGTTATAAAAACATCCAAGTACTCCCCATGCAGTCTTCCAATGATGCAGGCACTACATATGCAGTGCTGTAATCACTCAGGTATTACTGCTGCACTGATGCAATCATCTAGGCACTATCTATGCACTCATGCAATCAGCAAGGTTTTACCCATGCACTCTTTCAATCATGTAGCCACTACTCATGCACTTATATAATCATCCAGCCACTACCGTTGCTCTATTTCAATCACGGAGGTACTACCCTTGTACTTATGTAATCACTCAGCCAGTAGTCATGCTGTTAAGAAATCACTCAGGCACTACCTTTGCACTCCTTTATTCTCTCAGGCACTACCTGAATAGTTCTGCAATCATCTAAGAAGTACCCATGCAGTTATAAAATCACCCAGTCACTTCCTATGTAGTCATGTAAATCCCCAGATATTACCCCTGTAGTCATGCAATCACCCAGGCGTTAACAATGTACTTCTTTAATCCCCTATACGTTACCTCTGTACTCATGCAATCACCAATGCATTAACTATACAGTGCTTCATTCAGCCAGCCACTATGTTTCCACTCTTTAAATCATGCAGGCACCACTGTTGTACTTATGTAATCACTCAGCCAGTACTCATGCACTAATAAAATCACCCAGGCACTACCTTTGCACTCCTGTAATCACTCAGGTAGTACCTTAGTACTTTTGTAATCACTCAGGCAGTACTCATGGATTTATAAAGTCACCCATTCACTTTCTATGTATTCCAGTAATCCCTCCGATATTACCCCTGCAGTTATGCAATCACCCAGGCACTACATATGTACTATCTCTGCAGTCATGCAATCATGCAGGCTGTACCTATGTTGATAAGAATTCATCCAGGCAGTATGTTAACACTCCTTTATTCACTCAGGCACTAACTCAGTAGTCGTGCCATCAGCCAAGAAGCACTCATGCCCTTATAAAATCACCCAGGCACTACCTTTGCACTCCTGTAATTACTCAGGTAGTACTTTAGTACTTCTGTAATCACCCAGGCAGTACTCATAGAGTTATAAAATATTGTATACATATTTCTTTTAGATATGATGTTGGTTTGAAAACGTAGAGACATATGTATGCATGCTTCTAAGAATATGGAGAGACTTGTATTTCAGTCATGTAATAGTCTGCTGCTTTATATTTTGCTAGGCCCAACAGTTATGCAGTTATAAAAACACTAAAGTACTACCCATGCAGTCTTCTAATAATCCAGGCAGTACATATGCACTGTTGTAATCACTCAGGCATTACTGCTACACTCATGCAATCATCCAGGCAATACCTATGCACTCATGCAATCGCCAAAGTATTACCCATGCACTCTTTCAATCATGTAGCCACTACTCATGCACTTATATAATCACCCAGCCACTACTGTTGCACTATTTCAATCACAGAAGGTACTACCCTTGTACTTATGTAATCACTCAGCCAGTAGTCATGGTGTTAAGAAATCACTCATGCACTACCTTTGCACTCCTTTATTCACTCAGGAACTACCTGAGTAGTCCTGCAATCATCCAAGAAGTACCCATGCAGTTATAAAATCACCCAGCTCACTTCCTATGTAGTCATGCAAATCCCCAGATATTACTCCTGTAGTCATGAAATCACCCAGGCGTTACCTATGTACTTCTTTAATCCCCCAGATGTTACCCCTGTACTCATGCAATCACCAACGCATTAGGTATACAGTGCTTCATTCAGCCAGCTGCTATCTTTCCACTCTTTCAATTATGCAGACACTACTCTTGTACTTAAGTAATCATTCAGCCAGTACTCGTGCACTTATGAAAATGCCCAACTACTATCCATGCAGTCTTCCAATAATGTAGGCACTACATATGAACTACTGTAATGACTCAGGCAATTACCAAGGTATTAACTATGCAGTCTTTCAATCATGTATCCATTACTCATGCATTTATATAATCACCCAGCCACTACCGTTGCACTCATGCAATTACCCAGGCATTATCCCTGTAGTCATGGAATCACCTAGGCATTATTGCTGTAGTATACAATTACACAGGCATTACCAAAGCACTTCTTAAATCATACAGCTAGTACATATGCACTTATGTAATGACCTAGGCACTACCGTTGCAATGTTTAAATCACCCAGGCACTAGGCCTGTACTCTTTGAATCACCCAACCAGTATCTATGCACTTATAAAATCACCCATGCCCTATCTCTGCACTCCTCCAATCAACCAGGCACTACTACTACACTCATACAACCTCACACACATTACTCCTGCACTCATGCAATCACCCATACTTTACTTATGCACTCCGCCAATCTCGTAGACATTACCCCTGCACTTATGCAATCACCCTGGCATTACCCATGCACTCTTTCAATTACTTAGACAGAACACATGGACTCTGTACCTCTGTTCTTTCTTTCTGCACTTCTTTTGTGTCTTTCTGCTTGTGTTGCTTCTTTCTGTACTCCTTTTAGGTCTTTCTGCAGCCCTGTTTCCTCTTTTTGCATCCGTGTTACCTCTTTCTACATCTCTGTTCATTCTTTCTGCACTTTTTTGTTTTTTTCTGTACATGTCTTGCTACTTTCTGTGCCTTTTATGCCTCTTTCTGCACCTCTCCTCTCTTTTTGCACCCCTCTTGCCTCTTTCTACACCTCTGTTGCTTCTTTCTGCATTCCTCTTGCTTCTTTGTACACCTCTGTTGCTTCTTTTTGCACCCCTCATGTATCTTTCACACCGTCTTTGGTCTTTCTGCACCCCTCTTGCCTCTTTCTGGACCTTTGTCTGCAGTGTCTGACATACTTTTGGAATGCAATAAAAATATTTTTTATTTATATATGAGAATATTTGTATATAATTATTTTATTAATATTAAATGATTTAATGAAAGTATTTAAACTTTTCTTTCTTTTCAGATACTCACCATTATTATTAATAAAGATTGAGTATGGCAAGAAAAGATCAAAAGAAAAGAAAGAAAGAAAGAGTACTATTTAAAAGAAACAGAAAAGGAAAAATCAGACAAAGTACAACATGTGACAATGAAGAAAAAGGCTTCCGGTAAGAGAACTAAAGAATTTGTTAAAAGAGTTTTAAAGAAGAATCCGAATTTAGAAAATGGAGAAAAGAAAAAGCAAAGTAGTACAACCATTCAGAAGGAAACAAAAAAAGGAGATATTAATAGAAAATCATGTTTTGGGAAAATAATCTATGATGAAAGAAGGATGAAACAATATAAGGATATTAGGAAACAAATGTTTAAAAGTAGATTACTGCAAAATTTAATGAAAGATTGCAAGAAATATAAAAGAAGATCTGCATTTTACAAGAAAAAGCAACAGATTGAAAGTGTAGTCGAAAACGCTTTTGAATTGAAAAGAAGATTGTTTATATTAGTTTTGAAAAGAATGACAACATTGAATAAAACAATGCATTTTATGAAAGAGAAAAGTAAAAGAAAAAGACTGGTCAATAGAACTAACTTTTGCAAAAACATTTTGGGTGAATGGAAGCACACTTCTAGTACTGAACCATTTTTTAATGAAGAAAGCTATTTTCAACAATATACATTAGTTCATGCAGTTGATACCAATGGTCGTTCTTATGAGGTTAAAAATGGTTGTCCAATTGAAAAAGAAAAGATGGTTCCTAGAAGTGTAGAAGAAGTAATAGCTGAAGAAGTTCAAGGGAGACGTTCACAAGCTCCAGTGTATAGGTGGGATTGTAGTAGTATTTGTAGTATACGACAGGAATCTATTGATATTTTATGAAATTTCTTACGAGAGTACGGTAAAAAAAAGTGTTAAACAGAAGATTAAGATGTTGCAAGGACTAGATCCTTGTAAAGTGAGAAAATATACTGGCTTGCAGGGTCATTCTCTGGCTAGTCTTTCGAGAAAAGTGTGTCAAAGTACTTTTCATCATTTGAGAATGTTAGCATTACATCACTCAGAAATGCGGAAGTTAGTAAGAAGATTGTACTATGTAAAGAGTCCTGCATTATGTTTAAATGAAATAAACACTGCTCTTTTGCATGGTTCAGTATTGTATGTAAAAAAAGTTTGTGATGATGTACAGTTTTGTTTCGTTGGTCCTGAAGAGGAGTGTAGAGAAAGTGAGAGTTTCATAAGTGTTGGTGTTGAAGAAGAGGTGGAAGATAGTAGTACTCAGAAGTTTGCAGAATAAATTACAAAGTTTAAGGTAGTTTGTTGTGAAAAACCAAGCTATGTTTGTATCTGTTGTCGACGTACTCACTATAGAAGTGAAACTAGGAATGTTGATGTGTATTTAAAAAGTGAAAAGGAAAACAATGATAAGCGGGAGCAATTTGGTGCTTATTTGTTGGTGGAAGGTCGTTTTGAGTTGGGTAGTGATCAACTTATTTGTAAATATTGTTACAGCAAACTAGAAGAGAATAAAATGCCAGCTAGAGCTGTACATAATAACCTAGAGTTGGTAGGTATTCCTTCAGAACTAGTAGATTTAAATACATATGAATCTATTCTTATTCAATCTGTGCACCCGTTTCAGGCTATTGCTCGTATGGAGCCTAAAACAGGTAAGCTGCCTCCATCAGATTTACAAAGAGGTTTAAAAGTAAGAGTTGTGTATTTACATTTAGAATTTAAGAAAAATAAAAATATTGAAACTGTTGGTGTAGAGCGAGAGGAAAGAAAACCTGTAGTTATTCTAGTTAATGGTGTACCAACAAAGAGTCGGAAAATATGGCAAGAGTTAGTAGATGTCACCAAACTTCAAAAAGCTACATTATATCTTATGCAAAACAATATTCATTATAAAAATATACATGTGGACGAAGAAGAAATATCTTTAGGAGATGATAGAGAAAATTCAACTGGCCAAATCGAAAAAGTGGTTGTCTCCAGGAGTGAAGAAATTTATGAACATTATAGTATACATCCTTTACATTCAAAAGAAGTGATTGGAAATACTATTGAATTATTCCAAATGAAGAAAGCTAAGGGAACTCCTATGAGTGTTTGGGAAAGAAGTTTAGAAGCCCGTTGTTTTCCACAGCTCTTCCCCACTGGAAAAGGTGGACGATATGATGAACGACCCGTGCAGATTCCAGCTTCAGAATATCGTACAACAAGATTGTACTCAGAAGATCCAAGATTTTGACAATGTATTCCATATATATTTCATCTTCTGTTTGAAAGTGACTTGTCTGGACTTTAATATGCAGTGAACCACATATTAAAAACAGGAGTTCATTTTACACATGTTTCTGCAATACGCATGGGATAATTTACTTGAATTTCTATGAGAAGCAAATTCAAATATTAAAAACATTGAATTGAAGACAGCTGGAGAACTGCGTTCCTTGGATCCTATAAATGTGTGCAGATATTTTAATCATAGGGTTCAAGCTATGATGTCTTTTATCTGCAATAAAAATAACCCACCTCTTGGAGAAGTTATTGATTTCTTTTGGAGAAAGGAGTACCAAGCCAGAGGTGCTCCTCATATACATATGCTATTATGGATCAAGGATGCACCTAAATTTGGAACCGATTCTGATGAGACTGTTTTATCTTTCATTGAAGACTATGTTACCTGTTCTATTCCAAAAACAGGAGGAGAAAATACCTTAAGACAACAAGTTTTAAGGTTTCAAAGTCATCGATGTGGGAAATATTGTCGACGGAAATACAAGTCAAATGAAAATTTTTATACAAAATGTCGTTTTGAATTCCCACGTCCAGTAATTTCCAAAGGAAGAGTCAACAGTTTCATGTCAGCAGTGAGGCATACTATAACTCGAGAATATCCAAAGAATACTTACAATACAAAAAGAAGTGAAGATTCAAAGTATATTAATGATTACAATGCAGTGATTTTGATGATGTGGAATGCAAATATGGATATCTAGTATGTTGCAGATAATTCAATTGCTGTTGCTCGCTATGTTACATCATATATAACAAAATCTGAAAAGACAGAGTTGAAAAAAATGTGGGAAGAAATTTCACTAGAGAAAACTCTTAGTAACAAATTGTACAGCTTTAGTTTTAAGATGCTTTCCCATTGAGAGATTGGATCGTACGAATGTTCGGATCGGTTGACATCTGCAAGTTTATATTCAAAGTCAAGAAGAATCATTTGGGTAAGTCTAGGTCTTGCTGCAACATGAAATCGAGTATTGAAATCTGTACAAGAAATTGAATACTTAGCATTAAATGAACCGTAAAGTACAGATATTGTTAAAACAAACATGTTGGATATGTACTATCCTAAAAGAAGTCCACATCTGGAAAACATATGTCTCTATGAAGTACTGCAATATTACAGCTTTAAGAGAAATGTTACAGAAAATATAAATGAAGAAAAATATGCAGTAATTGGAAGTGATGGATGTTTGGTAAAACATACCAAAGGAAATCTTATTAATCACAGGAAACTCAGTTGTGATACTGTAGATAAAAGGGAATTTTTCTATTTAGCACTTCTGCAGCTCTTCAAGCCTTGGCATACTGAAATGGAATTACTTGGAGATTTTGAGTGATATGAAGATTCTTTTAATGCATGTAAAGATAGCATTGAATGTACAGTTTTTCCAAATTATCTACAAATGTTGGATGAAGAGATTGAACAAGAAACTAGTATTGCAGCTGAAATTGCTAGAGACAGTTCTCAAGATAGTCAAAGTTCTGCTCCACTAAGTGAAGTCCACTAGGACAACCAATTCTTGAAAATGAAGCAGCAATAGCCATGCGTGAAGTAGAAACGGCAATGCAACAAGCACAACAGGATATTATGGAGTTGGGAAACTTGGAAGAACAACTAAATATTGAACAGAAAGAAATATATCAGCAAGTTACACAACAGATAGAGCATGGTTTACTTCATGAAAAAAAAGAATGCAACTGCACATCATTTAAACCTCTTCGAATGTATATCAGTGGTCAAGCTGGTACAGGAAAACGTTTCTTAATTAAAGTTTTGACCAGTTATTTACAGAAAACCACTGAATCACATTTATCTTGTGTTGTAACCGCTCCAACTGGGTTAGCAGCACACAACATTAAAGGGATTACATTACATCGTTTACTGATGCTACCAGTTGAACATGAAAATAAGTTGGAATATCACAAGCTATCTGGAGAAGCTTGTTATGAAGTTTCAAGAGTACTAAAGAAAATGAAACTTCTGATAATTGATGAGGTGAGCATGGTCTCAAACGTAATGCTTGCCTTTGTACATTTAAGAATGCAACAGATTTTAAAAACAGATTGTGATGTTTTATTTGGAGGAAATCATGTAATTGTATTCGGCGATCTATTACAACTTACTCCTGTGAAAGGGCAACCAGTTTTTAAAACACTTGTCCATGAAGACACTAGGAAATCTTTGGGATGTATTGGAAATGTGAACATTTGGTCTCTTTTTGAATATAAAGAACTTATTAAGAATATGCGACAAGCAAGTGATGAACATTATGGAAACATTCTTCAAGATATTAGAATTGGTGTCTTGACAAAAGATGGTAAAGAAGCTTTACAAAGTCGACTACTAACAAACTTGTTTCCAAATGAAAATATTGCACCTGAAATAATGTACAAAAAAATTGGAGAAAAGAAGTCTATAGTTTGTCTAATGCCAACAATGCAAGAGTGCTCTACATTCAATCATGAACTTTTGAAACTGGAGAAACAACCAATAGTGAAAATGGAAGCCATTGATAAAATGGAACACGAAGGAGTTACTATTCTTCTGTCAGAGAAATTACAGTCAAAATTAGATTCTTTGGAAAAATCTGTATCTAAGACTGCTTGGTTGGAAAAGACTTTATATGTATGTGTAAACTGTCGGGTAATATTACGGCGTAATTTAGATGTTGAAAAAGGTTTAGTGAATGGAGCAATGGGAAAAGTTGATTATGTAAATTTTCAGAACAGAGATATAATAGAATTTTCGAACATTAAATTTGATCAGATTGAAGAGGTAAAACAGATTGGACGTTGTGCTGTTCGTTTTTTGCTTGTTAAAGATTTGTATGTTCGTAGAAAACAGTTTCCTCTTTCTTTAGCATATGCGGTGACCAGTCATAAATCTCAAGGTTTAAGTGTAGACAGTGCTTTAGTAAATATTGGAAGTACAGTTTTTAAAGAGGGTATGGCATATGTTGCATTGTCTCGAGTAAGAACATTATCTGGATTGTATTTGATTGATTTTGATGAGAAAAAGGTTAGTGCAGATGCAAATTGTGTAAGAGAGTACAATCGGTTAAGAAGACTGTATGCTCCTAACTTAGGTGAATATCCCATATATGAAAAACGTGTAGTATGTCCAAAATGAAAATATGAGAAACACTCTAGTGAGGTTGGAAAGAAGAAAACATTTCAAGAGAATGTTCAGGCTGTAAAGAAAATGAAAATGGACACTGTTGATGATATTGTAGGATACCAGTTAGAAAATAGTTCAGGTATCAACTGCTATGCTAATATAATTGTGAACGTCGTGTTTTTTCTAGAAAATCTTCATCATCAAATTATGGAAAATCGAGAAAAAATATTCTGTTCTTTGTTACATTATATTTTTGAAAAGTTGAAAACTGATAAAACTAAAATCCATACTGCTTCTGGCATTCGGCATCTTTTGGATATATGTTCTGGTTCTTCACAATTTACACTTAATGTACAACAAGATGCTCAAGAATTTCTTATGTTTATGCTTGCAGTATTGGAAGATGAAGGAATACAAATTGAAAATCTGTTTGGACTACGTTACAGATGACATCATAAATGTGAAGACTGTTCATTTTCTTGTACCACTGAAATAGACACTGAACGATTCATATATTTGACAATACCAGATTACCAGATTGCAAAACAGTGTCTTTTAACAAATTAGTAAAATCAGCTAATCAAGATATGAAATGTACTCACTGCAAATCAGAAATGTTGTCAACATTATTAATAGAAAGATTTGGACAATGTCATTTTAATGCTACAATGTTGTACAGCAGATGGAAGAAAATTGGAAACCAAAATTAAAAATGTTGTGGCAAGTCAAGTGTCAATTTCAGGAAGAACTTTTAAAGCTGTGACTATTATTTTCCATGATGGACCTAGTACAACATCTGGACACTATACTGTGTATTTAAGATGCAATAAAGGATGGACACATTGTAATGATGCCCATTTGGAATTCAAATGTCGGTTGCCTTACGAATTACCAAATTCATATCTGATATTTTTTATGCCAAAGTTTTGAAAACATCATTCGGCCCTTTGGGAAGATGTAAACATGAATTAACGAGTTTATTTTGGGATATTTTCAATGCAAATTATTTTGGAAACATCATTAGGCCTATTGGGAAGATGTGAACAATTAGTGTTTGAATTATCGTTTCTGTTCTTTGATATTGCATTTGGAAAATTGTGTTCGAAAGAAGTAGTTCATATATTTGATCTTTGTATTATATGCAATGTAAATGAGAGTGTTTATTTTTGAAAATGTAAACAGATAGTTGAACTTGTTGTAAATATTATGAAAAGAGATTTGGTTTTTTTTTTACAATCTTATTGATTGTATTTTTTTGCCCGCTGTTATATGATGATCAACATTGAAATCACTGTGTATGGTGAAATTCAATAGAATCTGAAAACAGCAAAAAGAGAACCTGAATATGTTATGTCATTCTAAAATTATGTTGTGCTCTTAAACCTATAATATTATTTGCAATAACAGTATTTTTCTTCTCTTTTACAGAAAGTAAAACTAAAGTTTGAAAATATTTTAAATTTACTTTACAATGAAACAACTGTAAAATAGTTTCAATGAGTTTCATATATACTTCAATACAGAAGGTAAGATGAAATATTGTAATAAGCATAATAATATGAATTAATGTTTACAGTCACTTTTATTGCAGTTATTCATTTTTTCAAACTCAATCATCTCACTCCTCAAATCACCTCAGCAGTACTCATGCACTCCTTCAATCACTGAAGCATAACCTATGTACTTACAAATTCACCCAGGCATTACTAATCCACACCTTTAATCAGTTTGGCAGTACCCATACACTCCTGCAATAACCCAGACATTACTTCTACAGTCTTGCAATCACTCAAGTATTACCTAGGCACTCCTTCAATCATCCAGACATTAGTCTTCCACTGATAGAATAACCCAAGCAGTAACCATGCACTCATGCAATCACCCAGGCATTACCTATGCACTTACAAAATCATCCAAACAATACCTATCCACTTACAAAATAACCAGGCACTACTGATTCGCTTCTGCAATCACCCAGGCACTACTCATCCACTCATGCAATAACCCAGGCACTACCCATGCACTGCTCCCATCACTTGTGCACTACCCATGCACTCCTCTAATCACCCAGATACTACTTATTCACTCCTTTGGTTACCCAGCCAGTAGCCAAGCACTCCTCCAATCACCCAGTCACTACCCATGCACTTATAAAATCACCATGCACTATCCTTGCACTCCTCCAATCATGCAGGCAGTACCCATGCACTCATGCAATCATCCAGGCACAACCCTTGCACTCATGCAATCATCCAGGCATTACCTATAAACTCATGCAATCACTCAGGCAAAACCTATGCACTTACAAAATCATCCAAACAATACCTATCCACTTACAAAATCACCCAGGCACTACCGATGCACTCCTGCAATCACCCAGGCACTACTCATCCACTCATGCAATAACCCAGGCACTACTCATGCACTGCTCCAATCACCTGTGCACTACCCATGCACTCCTCCAATCACCCAGCAAGTACCTATGCACTTATCCAATCACTCAGCCATTATGCATGCACTCCTTAAATTAGTCACGCACCATAGGTTTCAGGGACGTTATACTTAGAAATTAGCATTTAAAAAACCTTAGAAATTCACTGAAAAAAACATAGGTTTCAGGGACATTATAGTTAGAAATTAGCATTTAAAAAACCTTAGAAATTCACTGAAAAAACCACACGTTTCAGGGACATTATAGTTAAAAATTAGCATTTAAAAAACCTTAAAAATTCATTGAAAAAAACCACAGGTTTTATGGACGTTATAGTTAGTTGGACATTTTACTCGTACAAAACCAGAGAAATTCAGCCGTTATAGTTAGTTGAGATAACTATAACTCGCGCCCCCGCAATGCACTGCTGATGACGTCACATATTACATCATTCATGACATGGTCAGTGACATCACTGATGACATCATTGATGACATCTCAAATGCAATCACTGATGACATCACTGATGACATCATCCACATGATAATCTGATGCACCTCAACACACCCTAATTTAACCTTTGATACACCAACTCAAAAATACAGACTACCATTTTCGAAACCATATACACACCAATACCAGTTACTACATACCCACTCACTGATTCCTAGGTCTACACACACATCCACTCATTCACCCATACAGTCACTCATACATGCAGTCACTCATCAATACAGCACTATCATATGCACTCATACACCTATACAGACACTTACACACCACCACTCACCCATAGAGTTAGTCACACAGGTAGTCAGTCATGCAAAGAATCAATCACACTCCCATTTACTCACCTATACAGTTATACACACACCACCTCACGTATTCATACAGATACTAACACATACTTACTCTCTTGTACAATCACTGATACAAGCACACACTCATCCATACAGCCACTCTCACAATCACTCACTCTCACATATGGTCATTTATATACTCCAATACTCACATATACTGCCTTTCACATATGTAGTTATTCACACATGTACCACTGAGACATCCATTCGCTCACCAACACACCCATATACACACTCACCCACCCATACAGCCCTTCACAGATGCACTCTTGAACCCATACACCCAGTGAATTACACACTCACACATCTATTCACAGAGTCACCCCCCCACTCACCCACACAGATACTCAGGCACCCATAGAGATGCTCAGACAGCCAATCAATAACCCATATAGACACTCATGTAGCTACTCACCAACCCATACAGCCGCTTACACACCAACTGACAGACTGATAGATACATTCACACAGTTTAGTCACTGACCAATGCATTCAGTAAGACCTGTTTAATCACTCACTTATACAGTCAGTCACGTACCTGCTAAATCATCCATTCAGACACTTATACGCCCACTCATTCTTCAATACACCTTGGCATATATATATATAAAACATATTTAAACTTTACAGAAACACATAGTCCCTGGATGATGGCATCAGTGATGTCATCAGTGATATCATTTGAGATGTCATCAGTGATGTCATCAGTGATGTCACTGACCATGTCATGAATGATGTAATATGTGACGTCATCAGCAGTGCATTGCGGGGGCGCGAGTTATAGTTAGCTGAACTAACTATAACGGCGGAATTTCTCTGGTTTTGTATGAGTGAAATGTCCAACTAACTATAACGTCCCTGAAACCTATGTTTTTTTTCAGTGAATTTCTAAGGTTTTTTAAATGCTAATATCTAACTATAACGTGCCTGAAACCTATGGTTTTTTCAGTGAATTTCAAAGGTTTTTTAAATGCTAATTTCTAACTATAACGTCCCTGAAACCTATGGTTTTTTAAGTGAATTTCAAAGGTTTTTTAAATGCTAGTTTCTAGCTATGCCTACAGAGGTAGGACATGTGAAGAAAGAAGAAGAAAAGCGCAGAAAGAAGGAAGACAAATGCAGAAAGAGGCAACAGAAGTCCAGAAAGACGAAGAAAAATGCAAGAAGAAGGAAGAGATGTGCAGAAAGAACCAACAGAGGAGTAGAAAGTACTCCTGTGCCCCCAACTTTTTGCTGATGGGTACTGGTGGTAACTGACTCTGTCTCTGGTGGTAAAAGACACTTAGAATACAGTGAAAACACCTACATACACTAGGGAACACTATGCATTGGGGTACCCATGTGATTAGCATGACCTCCTCTGTATTTGCCATGAGTTAGTGCCTGGGTCATTGGATGAGTACATGGGTACTGACTGGATGATTAGAGGACTGCAAGGAGAGTGGATGGTGAATTTATAAGTGCTTGTGTTTTGTCGGAGTGATTGGATAAGTACATGGTGCTCGCTGGTTGATTGGAGGAGTGCATGGGTAGTGACAGGGCGATGGCTGGACTGCATCAGTAATGCTCAGGGTAAGTTGGAGGATTAATTCCCCTTGAATCCTGAGGGTCCCTATTTGATAAAAGCCCTGGCGGTGGCGGTCCCCGGGGCTTGGGGGGGCCTTGGAGGCCCCCCAAACATTAAAAAAACAAGCCTTGGGAGGTGGCGGTCCCCGGGGCTGCGGGGGTCCCCGCGGGCCCTGCATATATTTGTTGGCAGTGCCCCCGGGACCTGGCTCACCCAGGGGTCTCAATTAAATGAAGCGCGGTATCCCGCGCTTCATTTTACATTTCGGTGGGATTCGCAACACCAGCGCGAATTTTGCCATTTTTTTAAAAAAATGCTTTTTTTGGCCCTGGGGGTCCTTGTGGGACCCCTGAGCAGGCCTAGGGGGTCAGGGTGTTTCTACCCTGCCCCCTTTTCTTCTTTTTCACCTTTGTTTCCCTGTTTTCTTGTGACTCGGTTCTACCGAGTCATAAGATGGCTGCCAACACTTCCTGGTTTGGAGTGTTGGCAGCCAATTTAAATGAAGCTCGTGGTCGGGAGGGTTCGCGGATCCACCGCGCCTCTAGATATCGATATTTGTTTTTTTACAATTTCTCAGCAACTACCGAACGGATTTACACCATTTTTAAAAAGGTCGCTTTCTGAGCCAAGCAGTTCTCAAATAGCGACAAAGCACTTTTGAATTATTTGTTATCTCTATGTTTTTTTATCCAGTTGACCACTTGATTAAATGTTACGCTTAGGGGACAAAAATGTGGTGTTACCAAGTTGGAGATTCTGCTTCAGCTCGTCATTCTGTGATTCTGGTCAAATCACTTAATCTCCCCATGCCTACAACCAAAATGAGTTTGTCCTTGTATGATGTAACCAATGCTCATGTAAAGCACTCCAGTATCTGACCAGCCTGCACTATATAAAACTGCAAAAAAACAAAGGATAAAAAGTGTTTTCCACACTTCTGTCATTGGGCTATACGTGGGCTACATCTGGGTGATATTTGTGCTACATTTGGGCTCATTTTTCTCTGGTGGCCATCTTGGGAGACTTCAATTACATTCATTAAACTTTATTCGATCTGATTTAGAAACATAGATCATAAAAGTGTACATAAAAACAGTAAATCCTCTTTCTTAATACAATACAGTGAGAATTAATTAAAACCAGTAGGTAAAAACGGGTGTTACAAAGCCCGGTTCAGAGCAACTTCAGGTTAACAGAATAGTAAAGTTCAATGTTTCGCAAGATCAATCTCATGTACTTCGTGCAAAATACGCAATAAGGGGTCCAAGTAAGATGCAACGCTCCAATACCTGACCAGTCTGCACTATAAAAAACTGCAAAAAAACTAAAAATAAAAAGTGTTTTCCACACTTCTGTCATTGGGCTATATGTGGGCTACATGTGGGTGATATTTGTGCTACATTTGGGCTCTTTTTTCTCTGGTGGCCATCTTGGGATACTTATTTGTTATGAAGTTTCCTAATTTCCTCATTTACTGCAGTCTCCTCAGTAGGAAATGCTTTCAGTTTTTACTTTGATTCCATCAAGAAGGCATTCAGATGTGTCACACATTTGCCATAAATTCAGAATGTTAGCACTCTAGTTGCTCATTAGATCACTGTAGTAAAGCTACTGCTCACCAGGGAGTTAACTGGAAGTCTACTGCTGGTATTGAAAGTGATTGTTTCAGTCTGCATGTCAGAATTTTCTAATGAAATAGAAGAGGATTTGAGATCTCACTTAAAACATGCCCTAATTTTTCTTTCTGCAGAACTAACCATAATTTCTAGGGCAAAATGAACCCCCTCATTTTTTTCCTTTTTAAATTAAATGTTTTAAGTGTTACCGGTTTATTCCAATCAAGATGGCTTCAGGTGTGCCATAATTTTGTCATAGGTAAGGCTGTTAGCGCTCTAGTTGTTCTTTAGAACACTCTGGAAGCTGCAGTAGAACACAAAGGAATCAACTGGCAGGCTGCTCCTGTTGAAATATAACAGGAAGATATTTGAGATCTCACTTAAAACATGTCCTAATTTTTCTTTCTACAGCACTAACCATAATTTCTAAGACAAAATGAACCCCATCATTTTGTTCCTTTTTAAATTAAATCTTTTAAGTGTTACCAGTTTATTCCAATCAAGATGGCTTCAGGTGTGCCATACTTTTGTCATAGGTAAGGTTGTTAGCGCTCTAGTTGTTCTTAAGAACACTCTGGTAAGCTGCAGTAGAACACAAAGGAATCAACTGACAGTCTCTGCCCTTGTTGGATTTACATGTTTTACTGAGAATGTCAGACTTCATTCTCACATGACTGAGAAAGATAATGTGAATTTACAGAAAATATGCTCTCATTTTAGCTTCTGGAACACCTTCCAAACCTCTGTGGGACAAGCATGAGAAAATTGTTTTCTCTCAAACATGATTCATGAAATCCCAGCAGAAGGTTTTTCACAGGGTAAAATCACCCTAGAACACACCACAATTCCTAAAATTAGTATGGTACCATCAACAAATGAATTCTAATGTAACTAAAGTCTGTTATCACCCTTTATAGTTCTCCTTTTGGTGACCCTCAAAATCTTATATTCACTACAATGCATTTCATTGGGGTGCTATCATGTATATTGGTCCCAAGATGGCTGCCAACCCTTCTTGGATGAAGTGCTGACAGCCAATCAGATCTCACGATGACATGTGTGGTTAGGCTCCGCCCAGATATATATAGTTCTTTTTCCTTTAATATTTAAAAAACTACTGAACGGATTTACACCATTTTTGAAAAGGTCGCTTTCTGAGCCAAGCAGTACCTTTATGCCAAATTAGTAGTTTCCGCTGTAGCCTTGCACAAAGTTCCCTATGGGAAATTGATTTTTTGACTCTTATTTTTTGAATTTCTCAGCAACTCCTGAACGGATTTACACCATTTAACAAAAAGGGCTCTTTCTGAACCAAGGGCTACCTTTTTGCAAAAGTTGGTGTAATTCCGTTCAGCAGTTCGGGCTGTAGCTTTGTATAAAGTTTCCTAAGGAAAATAACATGGAGAAAACACATTTTGGGACCCCCCTTTTTTCTCCGCCCCCACTTGCCGAATCACCCCGAAACTTTCAAGATAGGAGCGAACTGGAGCGCCCCATGAGTTTTGAAAATTTCGCGAAGATTCGTCGAACGGCGCCAAAGTTATTGGGAATAGAATGTTGTGCATTTCCTATGGAAAATAGGTCCTAACTATAACTCCCTACTGGCGACCGCCAGTAGGTAATATATATATATATATATATATATATATATATATATATATATATATATATATATATATATATATATATATATATATGAACAGGTACACCTTCAAAACGAAAAGATGACTTCGGCACTCCTGCGATTTAAACCACAGCTGTTTATTTCAACCCCGAGCGATGCCACAGCCACGCGTTCCGGCTGCCTGATGCAGCCTTGTTCACGATGGTGAGCATTTGGCTTTTTTTGTTTTTTATGTGCATTATACAAAACATAAACATGGAAAGTGGACTACCCAGTACCATTGCTTAATGTTAGGCATAAAATGAGCGCCATCTTATAACATGTTTCTTATGTAACATCTCCGGAATATAAATAGCAATTTATATATAAAAGCCATTTAAAACTTTTTACATCATGTTCTCACAGTATTCGATCCAAATTTGAATTTCACATTAGGATCTCATTTTTGTATTCCATAATTCACTTATCTATTTGAATTACAGTGTCTGGGCAAGTGCCCATTATTGTATTCATAAAAATCAGAAACATTTTTATATTTACAAGTCGGCTCAAAAAACCTATCTTCACATTTTCACAAAAGATCTTTCTAAAGTGCAATGGTGCTAAAGTGACTATGTGCTTAATATGAAGTGCTAAAATATATCCTATAAAGTGATAAAAATTCCCTAAAAAACTTTTTTTTGTTATTTTTATATTAAAGTGCTTAACAGTGCCTACCATCCACTATCTATGTTAAAACAGAAAAAACATTTTGTTTAAAATTATTTCATTGTTCCCTATTTACAATTGATTCATGCTCTTCTGATGAGTGCTTGGAGAAGGCTACAGGAGGATTTAATAAAGACAGGTGTGTAACTCTTCATCCACATTGAACCCATTTGGTTCTCGACTATCTAACTCTAGGATGAGATATGTTTCGAGTTTACGCAACTCTTTTTCCCTGTCACCGCCTCTCCTTTTTTTAGTTGCTTGTGCTATGCAGCTATATCTCAATGTTGCTGGGTCACTAGAGTGTTCTTTTTCAAAGTGCCTCGCTATGGGGTAACTACGATCTTTGTTTACTATTGGTTCTTCTATGCTGGAGAATTCGTTTGTGTACCGGAAGAGTCGTGCTACCGACATAGATTTTATTACACTGGCATTTTAAAATATATACAACAAAATCTGATTTACATGTTAAAAACCCTTTCACCTTCACAGTTTTATTAAAAACTGTTTTAAAAGTCGTGATGTTCTCTCCAGGTAAACAGGCCTTGCATTTTAAACATTTCTTGAAACCTTCCTTTTGTTGTAGCCAGGTGCATTTTTGTTTAACTTGTAAATTGTCGCTTCTGACTAGGTAATCCCTCAGTGATTTAGATTTTCTATAAGTAATCTGGGGATTCCTTGACATCTGATGCCCTAACACGGGATCATGTCTAATAAAGTGCCAGTGCTTTTGTAAAATTTGTCGAACTTTTAGATGTTCTTTGTTATATGTTGTAATAAATCTGTGAGTGACTTTTTGTTTCTTACTATTCTTCCTCTTGTCTGATTTGGATGGGTCAAAAAGTATCTTATCTCTTTTTATGCTTCTGCATTTTCTGTAAGCTGTTTCTAATAGTTCTGGTGAGTACCCTCTTTGTAAAAAACGGGATTTCATTTCTTTCTCCACCTTTTTGTATTCCATTTGTGAGCTACATGCTCTTCTAGCTCTATAAAATTCACCAAATGGAATACTTCTAATCAGGGGAGCTGGGTGTGCACTTTGAGCATGTAAAATTGTGTTACCTGCTGCCTTCCTAAAGATAGTTGTCTCTAACTTCTCCCCCTCTACCATTACTCTTACATCCAAAAAATCAATTGATGTTGTGCTCTTGTGACCCACAAAATTCAAATTCAGATCATTTTCATTAAGATCCTTGATAAAATCATCCACTTCTGTCTCCGTGCCCTGCCACAACACGAAGACATCATCGATGTATCTTAACCATAAAAGAATTTTGTTAGTCCAATGACTTCATTCGGGTCCCCTGAGCACCTGCTCCTCCCACCAGCCTAGATGAAAATTAGCATAACTGGGGGCGAAGCAGGTGCCCATAGCAGTCCCTTGTTCCTGTTGAAAAAGATCATTTTCAAATATAAAAATGTTTTTAGTAAGGCAGTCCTCCATCCTATCTAACAACATGCCATTATGTTCAGTATATTTCATAGGTTTCATCCGTAAGTAGTATTCTGTGGCCCTAAGCCCATCATGATGTCTGATGCTGGTATATAACGTAGATACATCTAACGTCACCAGAACCATTTCTTTTTCCCATCTGACATCGTAAATACATTTTAAAAAATCGGATGAATCCTTAAGATATGATGGCAAAGTCTTAACTATAGGGTTTAAAAAATAATCCAGATATTTAGAAACATTTTCAAACAGGCTATTTTGGGCCGAAATTATAGGCCTTCCTGGTGGATGACTTTGGTCTTTATGTACTTTTGGGATCATATAAAATGTGGGGAGTACAGGATGTTCTTGCTTTAAAAACTTGTACTCATCCCAACTTAAAAGATCTTTGTCTCTCCATTCAGACAACTTGTCATAGAATTTTCTTTAATTCTTTCATAGTCACTCATCATGATTCTCTTATAACATGCCGTATTGTTAAGTTGTTTCATTGCCTCTTCACGGTACAATTCTCTGCCCCAAAGTACGACGTTACCACCCTTATCTGAGGGTTTTACAATAACTTCCGAGCTTTTATTGATCTTTTCCACAGTTCTGAACAGTTTTCTCTCTTCTGGATTATAGTATATTGAATTCTTACTGCATAGGTAGTAGAGGTGTCTTAGATCTTGTATGACATGTTCCGCAAAAATATCTAGATTGTCCCTTCCTGTTTGCCGTATATATCTTGATTTCAGACGGAAAGGGG
Source organism: Calotriton arnoldi (assembly GCA_963921515.1). NCBI lineage: Eukaryota > Metazoa > Chordata > Amphibia > Caudata > Salamandridae > Calotriton > Calotriton arnoldi. Next base: position 645,038 of record CAWUFW010010594.1, read on the forward strand.
TTTCTGCTCTTGCTCCTGTTAGTGATTTCATTAGAGTATTCATGGCGTTTTGGGTATCGTCTACCATTTCGGGATCAGTTTCACTTTCGTTCTGTAAGGACCACATATCCTCCAAGACTGTAAGGTCAGAAACTGTTAAATCTCCAGTTGTTGATTGTTCATTGGTTATACCATCTGTCATATTATTTCTATTGAAATTGGAGTGTATCTTAGTCAGTTTTAACTTTCTTATGAATCTAAATAGATCCATTCTGCAATGTGCATAGTTAAATTCACTTTTGTGACAATATGATAGACCTAACGGGCCACTAGTTTTGAACATTTCGCGAAGTTTCGTCAACCGGCGCCAAAGTTATTGGGAAAAGAATAAACGCTTTTTGAATAGAAACGAGGTCCTAACTATAACTACCTACTGGCGACCGCCAGTAGGTAATATATATATATATATATATATATATATATATATATATATATATATATACTGGCGGTCACCAGTAGGTAGTCATAGTTAGGACCTTGTTTCTATTCAAAAGCGTTTTTCTTTGCCAATATCTTTGGCGCCGTTTGACGAATCTTCGCGAAATTTTCTAAACTAATGGTTCACTCAGGTCAGCTCCTGTCTTGAAAGTTTTGGGGTGATTCGTCAAGGGGGGGCTGAGAAAAAAGGGGTCCCAAAACGCGTTTTCCCCATGTTATTTGCTATAGGAATTTTGAAACAGGCTACAGCCTGAACTGCTGAACAGAATTACACCAAATTTGGCAAAAAGGTAGCTCTTGGTTCAGAAAGCGCCCTTTTTTAAATGGTGTAAATCCGTTCAGTAGTTCCTGAGAAATTAAAAAAATAAAAATATCGATATCTGAGAACCGATGAGGATTCACGAACCCTCCCGAGCACGAGTTTGATTTTGATTGGCTGCCAACACTCCAAACCAGGAAGTGTTGGCAGCCATCTTGTGACTCGGTAACTGAGTCAGAAGAAAAAAGGAGAAAAAAGATAAAAAAACAAGGAAAGGGGGCAGGGTAGAAACACCCTGACCCCCTAGGCCTGCTCAGGGTGTCCCACAAGGACGCCCAGGGCCAAAAAAAGCATTATTTTAAAAAGAAATCGGCCGAAATTCGCACTGGGTGCGCGAATCCGGCTGAAATATTGTTTTTAAAATGAAGCGCGGACTCCTGCGCTTTGTTTGCTTTAAGCCCCTGGGTGGGCCAGGTCCCTGGGGCAATTCATAATTATGGTGTGGGGGCCCGTGGGGGCCCCCACAGCCCGGGGACTGCCTCCTCCCTAGGGCTTTGCTCATAATGTGTGGGGGCACGCGCCCCCCCTGCATTACCGGGGACTGCCACCTCCCCGGGGCTTTTTTCAAAAAATGCATGGGGGCACCTGCCCCCCCATGCTGCCCTGGGGACCGCCACCTCCCCGGGGCTTTGCTTTAATAGGCCCCTCATGGGCCACCCCAAGCCCCGGGGTCACCACCTCCCGGGGCTCCAATTAATTTACAGGAGTGTGGGGTGCTCCTGCCCCTCCCCACACTGCCCCTGGGACAACCACCTCCCCGGGGCTTTGCTTTAATAGGGGAGGGGGCTTCATGGACCCCCAAGCCCCGGGGACCGCCACCTCCCTGGGGCTCCAATTAAATTACAATAGTGTGGGGGGCTCCTGCCCCTCCCCACACTGCCCCTGGGACCACCACCTCCCCGGGGCACAAATTATGTTAATATGGGGGTCTGCTATGGACCCCCGGCACCAGGGACCACCACCTCCCTGGGGCTATGTCAATGGTGGGAGGGGGGCCATGCGGCCCTCCTCCTGGAGCCCTCGATGGCCCTGGGGACCACCACCCCCCAGGGCCGGCTCCTGCAATGTCCCGGGGTGCCCACCCCCGGGGCATTGCCGTTTGCTATGGCAGGGCAGGAGCATGGCTCCCGCCCTGCCATAGCAAACACTGCTTGCTTCTTGGAAGCGAGAGCAGGAAACCTGCTCTCCCTTCCAAGAAGCAAAGCAGAATTGCTTTTGGACAAGGGGAGCTGCATGTTAGCAGCTCCCCTTGCCTAAAAGCAATGCTGGCTCCCGCAGGAGGTGGGGAGCTGGCTTGGACTGTGGGGGCATTGGGGCTCCCCCCATGGTCCCCATGAAAGAGGCCAAGCCCCGGGGGATGGGATCCCCAGGGCCAAAAGTGGCCATGGGAAGGGGGGCCACGTGGTCCCCCTCCCTTTTGTATTTAAAAAAAAAAAAAATAAGGCCGGGCCCAGGGGATGGCGTCCCCTGGGCCAAAACTGGCCACAGGAGGGGGGCCATGCGGCCCTCCTCCTTAAAAATAATTTAATTTTTGTTTTTAAAATATGTGGCCATGCCCCGGGGGATAGGGTCCCCAGGGCCAAAATCAACCATGGGAGGCGGGCCCCGAAGCCCCCTTCCTGTTAAAAAATAAATAAAATGCTCAGGCCCTGGGGGATGGAGTCCCCAGGGCCCAAAAATAATAAAGGGAAGGGGGGTCACACAGCCCCCCTTCCAAAAAGCAAATTTAAAAAAAAACAGTGTCTCGCAGGAGGCTCCGCCACCTCCCTGCACCAGTGTGCAAACACGCCTCCTGGCATGTACTAAGTTGGGGGATTAAGTCCCCTTGAATCCTGAGGGTCCCTGGGGGCCAACTAGCCCACCAGGTACCTCCAGTAAGCCCCACACAGTGGGATTGATGAGAGGTGGTCTGAGGGCATGCCCATTTTTACATCACTCTGCAAATGTGCCTCTTGGAGCACTGCTGGTGGGGCGATGAGGTCCTCTTGTGTCTTGAGGACCTCAGGATTAAAGTGGACTTTGTCCCCTGAGCAGCAGTGCGCCAGGAGGTGTGTTTGCAGAGTGGTGTAAAAAGGGGGCATGGCCTCGGACCACTCTCAGCAATCCAGCTGTGTGGGGCTTACGGGAGGTACCTAGTGGGCTAGTTGGCCCCCAGGGACCCTCAGGATTCAAGGGGACTTAATTCCCCAACCCAGAACATGCCAGGAGGTGCATTTGCAGAGTGGTGGAGAAAGGGGGTTAGCCTGTGTCCACCTGTCAGCTATCCCACCATCTAGGGCATACTGGAGGTATCAGGTAGGGTAGTTGGCCTCTAAGGACCCCTAGCAGCAAAGGGTACTTTAATCCCCATCCAAGCACGCCAGGAAGTGCGTTTGCAGAGTGGTGGGGAAAGGGGGCGTTGCCTGCTATGAGAACTTAGCAATCCTGCTGTGTGGGACTTACTGGAGGTGATAGGAGGGGTAGTTGGCCCCCAAGGTTGATGTTAGGGGCTAACAACCCCTCCTGTTCCTTCCAGTAAATCCCACACTGTGGGATTGCTAAGAGGTCTTTGGAGGCCACGCTCACCTTTCTCCACCACTCTGCAAACGCGCCTCCTGGCACAGTACTGGTTGGGGGATGAAGTCCACTTTACCCCTGAGGGACTTTGGCGGCCAAGTAGCCCTCCTGGTACCTCCTGTAAGTTTTATGCAGTGGAATTCCTGATTGCTGGTTGGAGGCCCAGCCCCCTTTCTCCACCACTCTGCAAACGCGACTACCAGTTAAAGAAGCATTTGAAATGTAATAGGTCTTGCATTTGCGAAGGTTAGAGCTATTAGCGTTGTAAATCTAAAAGTGTTTTATTAATGTTTCTTGGAGTGGATGTAGGTTGTGTGTAGTGGAATTATGTGGTATGTTGTGCAGTGAAATTATGTGGATACAAAGTATGTGGTATTTAGTGTATAGGAATTATATAGAGTGGGATTATGTGCTACGGAGAGTAATTATGTGGTATGGTAGTCTGTGTTGTGGAGTGGTAACCTCAGGTTTAGTCTTCCTCGTTTCCATAGATGGTAAACTATGAACTCAATGAGACAAAAAAAAGAAGGAATCACTGAGGAGCACTTCTGGACCTAGTCAGAGGTATGAGCAGGGCCACTGGAATTATGTGACTGTTTGGCTGCACCAACTTTCGCACAATTATACATTTTCCGCATTAGCCACATAATTCATCATCTGCTGCCTAATCTGCAGGTTTGAACAAAAAAAGCCTTGTTTCTAGCTCAAACGGCTCAAACGTTACCAAAAATGCAGCGACAAGTGTTACAGCGTGGTGGAAGGTCCTTTATAAACCTAGAATGGTCACCTGTTACTTATTGCTAAATGTGGAAGTTATATTGGTACTAATGGTGTGCAAGCCCCTCTTGCTTTTTTCTGCGCCTCCCTTGCCTCTTTCTGCATTTCTGTTGCTTCTTTCTGTATTTCTTTTGTTTCTACCTGCACCTCTCTTGCTTCTTTCTGCACGCCTCTTGCTTCTTTCTGCATGCCTCTTCCCTCTTTCTGCACCTATCGTGCCTCTTTCTGCACCCCTCTTCCTTCAATCTGCACTCCTGCCTCTTTCTGCACCTCTGTTCCTTCTTTTCTGCACTTCTTTTGTTTCTTTCTGCACCTCTCTTCCTTCTTTCTGCACCCCTCTTGCCTCTTTCTCCACCCCTCTTCCCCCTTTCTGCATGTCTGTTGCTTCTTTCTGCACTTCTCTTGCCTCTTTCTCCACCCCTCTTCCCTCTTTCTGCATCTCTGTTGCTTCTTTCTGCACTTATTTTGCGTCTTTCTATACCTCTCTTGCTTCTTTCTGCATCCCGTGTGCCTCTTTCTGCACCCCTCTTGCCTCTTTCTGGACCTCTGTTGCATCTTTCTGCACTACTCTTGCTTCCTTCTGTACCTCTCTTGCTTCTTTCTGCACCACTTGTGCTTCTTTCTGCACCCATCTTCCCTCTTTCTGCACCCCACTTGCCTCTTTCTGCACCCCTGTTCCTTATTTCTGCTCTTCTTTTGTTTCTTTCTGAACCCCTCTTGCCACTTTCTCCACCCCTGTTCACCCTTTTTGCATCTCTGTTGCTTCTTTCTGCACTTCTCTTGCATTTTTTTTCCACCCCTCATCCCTCTTTCTGCACCTTTGTTGCTTCTTTCTGCACTTCTCTTGCTTCTTCCTGCACCATTTACCCTTCTTTCTGCAACCCTTGTGCCACTTTCTGCACCCCTCTTCCCTCTTTCTGCACTCCTCTTGCCTCTTTGTGTACCTCTGTTGCTTCTTTCTGCACTTCTTTTGTTTCTTTCTGCACCTCTCTTGCTTCTTTCTGCACCCCTCTTGTCTATTTCTTCACCTTTCCTCCCCGTTTTTGCATCTCTGTTGCTTCTTTCTGCACTTCTCTTGTCTCTTTCTGCACCTCTGTCCCTTCTTTCTGCAACCCTTGTGCCTCTTTTTGCACCCCTCTTCGCTCTTTCTGCACTCCTCTTGCCTCTTTGTGTACCTCTGTTGCTTCTTTCTGCACTTCTTTTGTTTCTTTCTGCACCTCTCTTGCTTCTTTCTGCACCCCTCTTGTCTCTTTCTTCACCTTTCCTCCCTGTTTTTGCATCTCTGTTGCTTCTTTCTGCACTTCTCTTGTCTCTTTCTGCACCTCTGTAGCTTCTTTCGGCACTTCTTTTGTTTCTTTCTGCACCTTTCTTGCTTCTTTGTGCACGCCTTGTGCATCTTTCTGCACCCCTCTTCCCTCTTTCTGCACTCCTCTTGCCTCTTTCTGCACCTCTTTTCCTTCTTTCTGCACTTCTTTTGTTTTTTTATGCACCTCACTTGTTTCTTTCTGTATCCCTCTTGCCTCTTTCTCCACCCCACTTCCTCGTTTCTGCATCTCTGTTGCTTCTTTATACACTTCTGTTGCTTCTTTCTGCACCTCTCTTGCTTCTTTTTGCATCCCTCGTGCCTCTTTCTGCACCCCTCTTACCTCTTTCTGCACTCCTATTGTCTCTGAATGCACCTCTGTTGCTTCGTTCTGTACTTCTCTTGCCTCTTTCTGCACCCCTCTTGCCTCTTTCTGCACCTCTGTTGCTTCTTTCTGCACTTTCCTTGCTTCATTTCTGCACTCCTCTTGCCTCTTTCTGCACCTTTCTTCACTCTTTCTGCACATCTTGTGCCTCTTTCTGCACCCATGTTAACTTTTTCTCCACCTCTCTTGCCTGTTTCTGCAAGTCTCTTGCCTCTTTCTGCAGTTCTCTTGCCTCCTTCTTCACCTCTGTTGCTTCTTTCTGCACTTCTCTTGCATCTTTCTGCACCCCTGTTGCTTCATTCTGCACTTCCCATGCTTCTTTATGCACCTGTCTTGCTTCTTTCTGTACCCATGTTGTCTCTTTCTGCACTCGTCTTCCCTCTGTATGCACCTCTCTTGCCTCTTTCTGCATCTTCCTTGCCTCTTTCTGCACTTCTCGTGCTTATTTCTACACCTCTGTTGCTTCTTTCAGCAATTCTCTTTCTACACTTCTCTTACCTGTTTCTGAACCTCGCTTCCCTCTTTCTGCACCTCTCTTGCATCTTTCTGCACCTCACTTGCTTCTTTCTGTACCCCTCTTGCCTCTTTCTCCACCCCTCTTCCCTTTTTCTGCACCACTCTTGCCTCTTTCAGCACCTCTGTTGGTTCTTTCTGCACTGCTATTGCTTCTATCTGCTACTCTCTTGCACATTTCTGCATCCTTCTTGCCTCATTCTGCACCTCACTTGCCTCTTTGTGCACTTCTCTTGCTTCTTTCCACACCTCTGTTGCTTCTTTCAGCAATTCTCTTGCCTCTTTCTGCACTTCTCTTGCTTGTTTCTGCACCTCTCTTGTGTCTTTCTGTACCTCTGTTGCTTCTTTATGCACTTCTCTTGCTCTTTCTGCACCCTTCGCGCCTCTATCAGCACCTCTTTTGCTTCTTTTTGCACTTCTCTACCTTCTTTCTCCACCCCTCCTGCCTCTTTCTGTACCTCTCTTGCGTCTTTGTGTACCTCTCCTACCTTTTTCTGCACTGCTCTTGCTTCTTTCTGCACCTCACTTGCCTCTTTCTGCACTTCTCTTGCTTCTTTCTACACCCCTGTTGCTCCTTTCAGCAATTCTCTTGCCTCTTTCTGCACCCCTCTTGCCTCTTTAAGCACCTCTGTTGCTTCTTTCTGCACTTCTCTTGTTTCTTTCTGCACCCCTCTTGCCTCTTTCTGTACCCCTTTTGGCTCTTTGTGCACTTCTCCTGCCTCTTTCTGCACCTCTCTTGCCTTTTTCTGCAGTTCTCTTGCCTCTTTCTGCACCTATTTTTCTTCTTTCTGCACAGTTCTTGCCTCTTACTGTACCCCTCTTGCCTCTTTTTGCACCTCTGTTGGTTCTTTCTGCACTGTGCTTGCTTTTTTTTGCACCTCCGTTGCAAATTTCTGCATCCCTCTTGCCTCTTTCTGTACCCCTCTTCCCTCTTTCTGCACCTCTCTTGCCTCTGTCTGCACACCTGTTCCCTCTTTCTGCACCCCTTTTGCCTGTTTCTGCAACTCTTTTGCCTCTTTCTGCAGTTCTCATGCCTCCTTCTGTACCTCACTTGCCTCTTTCTGTACTTCTCTTGCTTCTTTCTGCACCCTTCTTCCCTTTTTCTGCACATCTCCGGCCTCTTTCTGCACCTCTCTTGCCTCTTTGAGCACCTCTTTTGCTTCTTTCTGCACTTTTCTCTCCTCTTTCTGCACCCCTCTTGCCTCTTTCTGCACCTCTGTTGCTTCTTTCTGCACTTCTATTGCCTCTTTTCTGCACCTCTCTTGCTTCTTTCTTCACCCCTGTTGTCTCTTTCTGTACCGCTGTTGTCTCTTTCTGTACTTGTCTTTCCTCTTTCTGCACCTCTTTTGCTTCTTTCTGCACTTCTCTTGCTTCTTTCTGCACCTCTCTTGCTTCTTTCTGCACCCTTCTTCCCTTTTTTGCATCCCTCTTGCCTCTTTCTGCTGTTCTCTTCCCATTTATTTTCTGCACCTCTCTTGCCTCTTTCTGCACCCTTCTTGCCTCTTTCTGCACCTCTGTTGCTTCTTTCTGCACTTCTATTGCCTCTTTCTGCACCTCTCTTGCTTCATTCCGCACCCCTGTTGTCTCTTACTGCACCGCTGTTGTCTCTTTCTGCACTTGTCTTTTCTCTTTATGCACCTCTTTTGCTTGTTTCTGCAACTCTCTTGCATCTTTCAGCACCTCTGTTGCCTCTTTCTGCACCTCACTTGCTTCTTTCTGCACCCCTCTTGCCTCTTTCTGCACCCCTCTTTTCTCTTTCTGCACCTCTCTTGCCTCTTTCTGCACCCCTGTTCCCTCTTTCTGCACCTTCCCTGCCTATTTCTGCACCTCTCTTGTCTCTTTCTGTACCTCTGTTGCTTCTTTCTGCACTTCTCTTGCTCTTTCTGTACCCTTTGCACCTCTTTCAGCACCTCTGTTGCTTCTTTTTGCACTTCTCTTCCTTCTTTCTGCACCCCTCCTGCCTCTTTCTGTACCTCTCTTGCCTCTTTGTGCACCTCTCCTACCTTTTTCTGCACCCCTCTTGCCTCTTTTTGCACCTCTGTTGGTTCTTTCTGCACTGCTCTTGCTTCTTTCTGCACCTCACTTGCCTCTTTCTGCACTTCTCTTGCTTCTTTCTACACCTCTGTTGCTTCTTTCAGCAATTCCCTTGCCTCTTTCTGCACTTCTCTTCCTTCTTTCTGCACGCCTCCTGCCTCTTTCTGTACCTCTCTTGCCTCTTTGTGCACCTCTCCTAACTCTTTGTGCACCCCTCTTGCCTCTTTTTGCACCTTTGTTGGTTCATTCTGCAGTGCTCTTGCTTCTTTCTGCACCTCACTTGCCTCTTTCTGCACTTCTCTTGCTTCTTTCTACACCTCTGTTGCTTCTTTCAGCAATTCTCTTGCCTCTTTCTGCACTTCTCTTGCTTGTTTCTGCACCTCTCTTGCGTCTTTCTGCACCTCTGTTGCCTATTTCTGCACCTCACTTGCTTCTTTCTGCACCCCTCTTGCCTCTTTCTGCACCTCTCTTGCATCTTTCTGCACCCCTGTTCCCACTTTCTGCAACTTTCCTGCCTGTTTCTGCACCTCTCTTGCCTCTTTCTGTACCTCTGTTGCTTCTTTCTGCACCTCTCTTGCTCTTTCTGCACCCTTCTCACCTCTTTCAGCACCTCTGTTCCTTCTTTTTGCACTTCTCTTCCTTCTTTCTGCACCCCTCCTGCCTCTTTCTGTACCTCTCTTGCCTCTTTGTGTACCTCTCCTACTTTTTTCTGCACCCCTCTTGTAGGAGAGTAGGATCTGCTTCACATGGGTACCCCCACTGTTTGCTGATGCTTCACTGTTTTTCGACTTTAGTCTGGCTGGGGCCCTGCAATCAGAACCCCAGCCTAGCTGCTTCCTCTCTAAATGGTTTTCATGTGCCTTAGGCACATCTCTGATTGGAATCTGGAGTGCCCTTATAAGTCCCTAGTATATGGTATACTATGTACCCAGGGCATAGGTACCTCAGAGGCCTGCCAGGGGCTGAAGCATGTATTATGCCACCCCTGGAAGGCCAGCCAAAAGGACACCACAGGTCTGCTACTGCAGCCTGGGTAAGGTGGTGCATGCACCCCTTACTGTGATATATTTTACCTATATCACCGCATATGCACACATATAAACCTATAAGTCACTCCTATGGCAGGCCTTATCAATCCTGAAGGCAGAGTGCTTGGTTCTTATGTGAGAGGGTGCCCCTGCAAAAGCAGAGCCCCTCTGCAGCGGTCGGAGACCCTTCTCTGATGCTGTTTGTAGTGCAGCCTGACCATATACTCTTAAGTGCATTTTATCCTCGTGGTAGAATGCTAACTTTGGACTGGCTGCACCAAAACATGTCGTGTTTGGTGTCAAACATCTTGGAATACTACCCCCCCGCCAGTTCTGGCGGCGGGGGTAGCATTCCACCCTTCTAGAGGGAGAGACATGTACCCACCGGCATACTAGGTAACTTCTTTCCAGAGCCCTGGCATCACAAAATGGATGCCGCTGCCACAGACACAGGTCTGGCCTCCTGCTGCTGACTGAAACTCCGGCAGGGGAGGCCTGGACAATAGTTTTCCTGTCCCAGGGAGGTGTAACCACCTCCCCAGACAGGATAATGTGTATTGGGGCTGGGCGGGAGCACTCTCTGGAGCTTTGAAGTCCTGCACTGGGGGCACACTTGGTGTCCCTGTGCATACCTCAGTTCAAACCGGCTCAGGGGCTTCCAGCCCCTGCTCTGGCGCGAAACTGGACAAAGGGAAAGGGGTGTAACCACCCCTCTGCCCTGACCCTCCCATAGGTGGGTCCCCCAGAGTATGTCCAACCCCCTAACTTGGTATAAGTATGGGACCCCAGTCCTTAGGACTTTAAATTTACCTGGAAGAAACTCTGATACAGAATCCTGGACCTTCGATGCTCTACTTTAAGATTAGAGGACTGAAGAATCTCCCTTGGGGTCAAGGAGTGACTTCCCTGCTTGGCAGGCACCTAAGAAGCAATTGTCTGGTCTGCATCGCTGAAGCTCCCGCCGGACGCCGAAGTCTTTGCAACACCAGAGGTGGATTTCCAGACTTCCCCGAGGCTGCCCTGAGTCCCCAGCAAAGCTGAGGCCCGTAGCTGTCGTGGATAACGTGGAACCGTGACCCTTGGACACCAAGCACATTTGCAAATGCATCCTCTTCCTGGTCTCTCACGAAGTTGTGCTTTGGGCTCCCAGTAGCCCCCGCCTCCAGCACTGACTGCACCGAAGATCACTGGCCTCCACTTCACAAGTGTCCTGTGAGCCAGCTCCAAGTGTGTCCACTTGAGGCTCCTTTGCGGTCGCTAGTCCGTTGGCTAGTGGGCCCTCCCGAAGGCAACTCTTCTTCTGCTTGGGCTTCCCTGGTTGCTCCAGACGTACCCTGACTTACCCTTGCTGGGTGAGTCCCTCAGACCTTGCTGGTCTGCACCACCGTCCTTCTTCTATTTCCACAAAACTTGCCGTTGCCAAGGCTTGTTGGGTCCAATCCGGTCACCAACACCCCTGCAATCGACAGACCTCATGGGACAGCTCGAATCCAGCTCCTGGCTGTCGTCGATGTCTCCTGGACCTCGTGGCTGAAGAGTCAAGACAACCATCAACCTACCTGAAGCACCCGACATCGGTGGGCATCCGCTCATCGCCTTCCAGGTCACTGGCTAGTGACCCAGACTCTGTCCCCTCTGCTTTCAGGTTCTTCAGATCTTCGATCCACCTTTGGATCCACCCGAACACTTTCAACTTGGCCGCCAGCAGCACTTTGCAGCAGATCGCCATTGAAAACGATGACGAAACCCGACCCCGAAAGACACCTATGCACCCGGCTTCCCTGGGTGAGGTAACTCGAGTACTCTGGTGCTCCCGTGGGTATCGACTCTAGAACAACCTAGTTCTAAAGGGGTTTGCTCCAAGTCCTCCTCTAAGTGTCCCTTTTCTTTAAAACTCCAACCGCGACATTCCCCATAGAAGTCAACGGCGGCTCGCGGCTGTGTTCTCACACTGCACGCGTCCCCCGTGGGTCCACTGTGTCACTACCTTGGGTGGTTTCTTGAGGGCCAAGCACTTCTACAGGCTCTAGGCCTTGTGTCTAGCTCAGTGGTGGTTCTTATACCACTTTATTGGTATATGGTTTGGTATACCCCTAGGGCTCAAACGTGTATTTGTGCTATTACTGTTGATAACTAACTTATAACTTATGTACTTCGAACTCTAGCCTCATAAAGAGACTAGGGGGTGTGTTTAGCAATAAATACATATATTTTGAATATATACCTGGTGTGGTCCTCTTTCCTTTGGTCACTCAAGAGATTATAGACTGGTAAAACAAGCTGCTTTACATTCCTTCAAGACTTAGCCTGAAGGCTGCTCTCCATAGCTACCACTAGGATAGCTTTCAATAAAGGTTGTCTTTAACCTATCTCCAATAAGGGGTTGTTTGGACTGGTGCAAGGTGCCCACTATAATTAGTGGACAGCATATGCCAGGCCAACTTCTCACATTGGTGGCAGCGTGTGGGATTCCAGCTTGCTATTGTTTTACCAGATAATCTCAATTGAATTGATCAACTGAAAACCACTAAGGGTACCTTAGGTACATATAAATCAAGCTTAGGATACAGTAAGTTCTACTGAACTTGGAGTTGTGTGTTAAGGGATAGCACACCCTTTCTACAACTCAAGAGAGTTTAGTAGGCCACACTAGAGTAGGTAGTGCATACACCACACCTCACTAGTAATGTCTTCAAGGCCAGGACCCAGTGAGTCCTTGCCAGAAGCCAGTGGGCTTCTTCGCTCCAAGTATGATAATCTCCCATTCTTGGAATTGAGAGCATTGTGCAATACTAGGAAGCTGAAGACAGGCAAAAGTGCCAGCACCCAACACCTCAGGGAGGTGCTACTGTCAGATGATCTCAGCAGACCCCTAGGGTCTGAAGGGGCAGGCAGACAGGGTGGGGCAGAAGATGAGGAAGGGGCCAGGGGTGAAATCACCCAGGACCCCCCTGTGAGAAGTTGGCCTGGCATATGCTGTCCACTAATTATAGTGGGCACCTTGCACCAGTCCAAACAACCCCTTATTATCAGATTGTACAATCCTGTGAAGTCACATACCTTACTGCCCAATAACCAACCTTCCAGAGCCTTGGCAGAACAATCAACAAAGTCCACCCAGTCTTGAGTCTGTGCTTTTTGGGTATCCCTGAACTTTAACCTGTATTGTTCAGTGGTTAGGCCAAACCCATCAATTAGAGCACTCTTCAAGACTTTGTAATTATCAGCATCCTCCTCTCTAACAGTGAGGAGCTTGTCTCTACCTTTGTCTGCAAAGGAGAGCCACAAGATTGCTGCCCACTGCTCCTGAGGGACCCACTGTACTTTACAGGCTTTCTCTAGAGCAGTTATCCATTTGTGGATGTCATCCCCACTCTGGTAGGGAGGGACAATCTTGCTCAGGTTTCTATGGTCATAAGACCTTTCCCTATCTTTGGGGAAACTGCTGCCACCATGGGACTCTAGTCCCAACTTTTGTCTCTCTCTATAGAGATCTAGGGACTCCCTGTCTATAGCCAATTGCTGTTTCCTGAGTTCAAGCTGAGTTTGCTCATATTGAATCAGTCTCTTTCTCCTCTCATGAGAGGATTCCCTCCTATGAGAGGAGACAGAGGTCCCTATTGAGGTGTCAGAGTGGTTAGACTCCTGAGAAGGAGACCTAGACCTTCTGGGCACACTCAGAACTCTTCCTGGGGGGACAAAGGGGAGGTCATTCTGATCCTCCCCCTCCTCCTCCTCCACAGGAGGAATTGGGTTCTCCAGGACAAGGTCATTTTCACCTTCCTGGCCAGTTTCAGAGGGGGGCCTGGGTTTCTTCACCCCTGGCCCCTTCCTCATCTTCTGCCCCACCCTCTTTGCCTACCCCTTCAGACCCTAGGGGCCTGCTGAGATCATCAGCTAGTAACACCTCCCTGAGGTGTTGGGTGCTGGCACTTTTGCCTGCCTTCAACTTCCTAGTATTGCATAATGCTCTCAATTCCAAGAATGGGAGTTTATCATACTTGGAGGGAAGAAGCCCACTGGCTTCTGGCAAGGACTCAATCAATCAATCAATCAATCAATCATGTCACTTATAAAGCGCACTACATACCCGCGAGGGTCTCAAGGCGCTGGGGGAAGAGGGGGTGGTGCTGCTACTGATCGAAGAGCCAGGTCTTGAGGAGTCTTCTGAAGGCCAGTAGGTCTTGGGTCTGTCGGAGGTTGGTGGGGAGGGTGTTCCAGGTCTTGGCGGCGAGGTGGGAGAAGGATCTGCCGCTGGCGGTCGTTTTCCGGATGCGGGGGACTGTGGCGAGGGCGAGGCTGGTCGAGCGGAGCTGGCGGGTGGGGGTGTAGAAGCTGAGTCGTCTGTTGAGGTAGGCTGGTCCGGAGTTGTGGAGTGCTTTGTGTGCGTGGGTGAGGAGCTTGAAGGTTATCCTCTTGTTGACAGGGAGCCAGTGCAGGTCTCTCAGGTGGGGTGTGATGTGGCTGCGTTGGGGGATGTCGAGGATAAGACGTGCAGAGGCGTTCTGGATGCGTTGCAGCCGTCTCAGGAGCTTAGCCATCGTTCCTGCGTAGAGGGCGTTTCCGTAATCCAGCCTGCTGGTGACGAGGGCCTGGGTGACTGTTTTTCTTGTTTCGGTGGGGATCCACTTGAAGATCCTGCGGAGCATTCGGAGGATGTTGAAGCAGGATGAGGAAACGGCGTTGACCTGCTTAGTCATGGAGAGGGTGGGGTCGAGGATGACCCCTAGGTTGCGTACGTGGTCGGTGGGTGGCGGGGCTGTTCCCAGTGATGTTGGCCACCAGGAGTCGTCCCAGGCTGAAGGGTTGGAACCAAGGATGAGGACCTCCGTCTTGTCCGAGTTCAGCTTCAGGCGGCTGGTCCTCATCCATTCGGCGACGGCCTTCATTCCTTCGTGGAGGTGGGCTTTGGCGGTGTGAGGGTCTTTGGTGAGGGAGAGGATCAGCTGGGTGTCGTCGGCGTAGGAGATGATGTTGAGGTTGTGGTGTCGGGCGACGTGGGCGAGGGGTGCCATGTAGATGTTGAACAGCGTTGGGCTGAGGGAGGAGCCTTGGGGTACGCCGCAGATGATCTTGGTGGCCTTGGATCGGAAGGGGGCGAGGCGGACGCTTTGTGTTCTGCCGGAAAGGAAGGATGTGGTCCAGTCCAGGGCCTTCTCTTGGATCCCGGCGTCGTGAAGGCGTGTTCATAGAGTGTGGTGGCAGACCGTGTCGAAAGGCGGCTGATAGGTCCAGGAGGATGAGGGCTGCTGTTTCTCCGTTGTCTAGCAGGGTCCTGATGTCATCGGTGGCGGCGATGAGGGCGGTTTCGGTGCTGTGGTTGCTGCGGAAGCCGGACTGGGAAGGGTCCAGGATGTTGTTCTCCTCGAGGTAGCGGGTCAGTTGTTTGTTGACGATTTTCTCGGTGACCTTCGCGGGGAACGGGAGCAGAGAGATGGGTCGGAAGTTCTTGAGGTCCTTGGGGTCTGCCTTGGGTTTCTTGAGTAAGGCGGTGATCTCGGCGTGCTTCCAGCTTTCCGGGAAGGTTGCTGTCTCGAAGGAGATGTTGATTATTTTCCGGAGATGGGGCGCGATGGCTGTACTGGCTTTGTTGAAGATGTGGTGAGGGCACGGGTCTAGCGGTGAACCGGAGTGGATGGTGTTCATGATCTCGCTGGTGTCCTCGTCGTTGATGTTGGTCCAGGAGAGCAGGCGGTTGGTGGTTGTGGGGGCAGTGGTCTCGGTGGTTACCGGGGCGGTCGTGGTGTTGAAGCTGTCGTGGATGTCGGCGATTTTGCGGTGGAAGAAGGTGGCCAGTGAGTCGCACAGGTCTCGCGACGGCTGGATGTCGTTGGTGTTGGAGCTGGGGTTGGAGAGTTCCTTCACGATGTTGAAGAGCTCTTTGCTGTTGTGTGCGTTGTTGTCTAGGCGGTCTTTGAGTGAGGCCCTTTTGGCGGATCTGATGAGGTGATGGTGACTGCGGGTGGCGCTCTTGTGGGCGGCGCAGCTGTCCGCTGTCCGTTCGTGGAGCCAGACCTTCTCCAGTTTTCGGCATGTTCGTTTGGAGGCCTGGAGGTCTTCGGTGAACCAGGTGGCTTTCTTGCTGGTGTGGCTGTTGGGCGGATTCTTGAGCGGGGCGAGGGTGTTGGTGCAGTCGTCGATCCACTGTCTGAGGTTGCGGGCGGTGGTGTCGGGGTCGGAGGGTTCGGCGGGTGGGCTCAGGGCGAGGGTTGTGGTTAGCTGGTCTTCCGTGACTCTGCTCCAGCAGCGGCGAGGCATTTGTTCAGTGCGATGGTGCGTGGTGGGCTTCCTGTAGGTGAAGTGGATGCAGTGGTGGTCAGTCCAGTGGGGTTCGGAGGTGTGGTTGAAGGAGACGTGTGGGCTTGCGGAAAAGATGGAGTCGAGCGTGTGGCCGGCGGCGTGGGTGGGTGTAGTCACGAGCTGTCTGAGTCCGAGGGTGGCGAGGTTGTCGATCAGGGTGGTGGAGTTGGTGTCCTTGTTGTTCTCGAGGTGGAAGTTCAGGTCCCCGAGGAGGATGTAGTCCGTGGAGGCGATGGCGTGTGTGCTGACGAAGTCAGCGATGGAATCGCTGAACTGTGGTCGGGGTCCGGGGGTCTGTAGATGAGGGTTCCTCTGAGGGTGGTGTTGGGATCGGTGTGGATCTGGAAGTGCATGTGTTCGGCGGTGCTGAGGGTGTCGTCGGTGTTGGTTGAGACTCTGAGGGTGTTCCTGTGGACGATGGCGATGCCTCCTCCGACTCCGTTGGTGCGGTCCCTGCGGGTGATCTTGTATCCGTCCGGGATGGCAATGGCGATGTCGGGGGCTGAAGCGGGATTCAGCCAGGTCTCCGTCAGGAATGCGACGTCTGGGGAGGTTGAGTCGAGAAGGTCCCAGAGTTCGTTGGCGTGTTTGCGGGCGGAGCGGGTGTTGAGGAGGATGCATCTGAGGTAGTTGGGTTCTTTCCTGGGCGGTGGTTTGGCGGGGCGGGTGCTGGCGAAGCTGCAGTTCCGGCAGGTGAAGGGCCCTTGGGTGCGCTTCGGGGTGGCCTGGTAGCAGGCGTGATCTTTTCCGGGGTTGAGTGCGTGGAGGGTGCTGGCGTCGTATCGGCGTCTGTTGATGTGGCGGGCGCGGGGGATGCCCGGACCAGGGGGTCTGGCGCTGGGCGCGGTCACGGCGCGGACGGGCGCAGACGGGCTTGCCCGCTGCGCACTTCCGCTGCGTGGCCGCACAGCGGCCGCCATAAATGGGGAGGTGGGAGGGACTCACTGGGTCCTGGCTTTGAAGACATTACTAGTGAGGTGTGGTGTATGCACTACCTACTCTAGTGTGGCCTACTAAACTCTCTTGAGTTATAGAAAGGGTGTGCTGTCCCTTAACACACAACTCTAAGTTCAGTAGAACTTACTGTATTACTAAGCTTGATTTATATGTACCTTAGGTACCCTTAGTGTTTTTCAGTTGATCAATTCAATTGAGATTATCTGGTAAAACAATAGCAAGCTGGAATCCCACACGCTGCACACCAATGTGAGAAGTTGGCCTGGCATATGCTGTCCACTAATTATAGTGGGCACCTTGCACCAGTCCAAACAACCCCTTATTGGAGATAGGTTAAAGACAACCTTTATTGAAAGCTATCCTAGTGGTAGCTATGGAGAGCAGCCTTCAGGCTAAGTCTTGAAGGAATGTAAAGCAGCTTGTTTTACCAGTCTATAATCTCTTGAGTGACCAAATGAAAGAGGACCACACCAGGTATATATTCAAAATATATGTATTTATTACTAAACACACCCCTCTAGTCTCTTTATGAGGCTAGAGTTCGAAGTACATACGTTATAAGTTAGTTATCTACAGTAATAGCACAAATACACGTTTGAGCCACAGGGGCGTACCAAACCATATACCAATAAAGTGGTATAAGAACCACGACTGAGCTAGACACAAGGCCTAGAGCCTGTAGAAGTGCTTGGACCACAAGGAACCACCCAAGGCAGTGACACAGGGGACCCCACGGGGGACGCGTGCAGTGTATGAACACAGCCGCGAACCACCGTTAACTTCTATGGGGAAAGTCGCGATTAGAATTTAAAAGAAAAGGGACACTTAGAGGAGGACTTGGAGCAAACCCTTTGAGAACTAGGCTGTTCTAGGGTCAATACCCACGGGAGCACCGGAGTACTTGAGTTACCTCACCCAGGGGAGCCGGGTGCATAGGTGTCTTTCGGGGTCGGGTTTCGTCGTCGCTTTCAATGGCGATCTGCTGCAAAGTGCTGCTGGCGGCCAAGTCGAAAGTGTTCGGGTGGATCCAAAGGTGGATCGAAGATGTGAAGAACCTGAAAGCAGAGGGGACAGAGTCTGGGTCACTAGCCAGTGACCAGGAAGGCGATGAGCAGATGCCCACCGATGTCAAGTGCTTCAGGTAGGTTGACAGTTGTCTTGACTCTTCAGCCACGAGGTCCAAGAGGTGTCGACGACAACCAGGAGCTGGATTCGAGCTGTCTCACAACATCTGTCAATTGCAGGGGTGTCGGCGACCGGATTGGACCCAACAAGCCTTGGCAACGTCAAGTCTTGTTAAAATAGAAGAAGGACGATGTTGCAGACCAGCAAGGTCTGGGGGACTCACCCAGCAAGGATAAGTCAGGTCACACCTGGAGCAACCAGGGAGCCCAAGCAGAAAAAGATTGGCCTTTGGGAGGGCCTACTAGCCAATGGACTAGCGACCGTGAAGGAGCCTCGAGACGATGCACGTGGAGCTGGCTCACAGGACACTCGTGAAGTGGAGGCCAGTGATCTTCAGTGCAGTTGGTGCTGGAGGCTGGGGCTACTCGGAGCCCAAAGCACGACTTCGTGGGAGACCCAGAAGAGGATGCACTTGCAAATGCGTTCAGTGTCCAGGGGTCATGGTTCCACGTTACCCACGACAGCTACGGGCCACAGCTTTGCTGGGGACTCAGGGTAGCCTCTGGGAAATCTGGAAATCCACCTCTGGTGATGCAAAGAGTTCGGCGTCCGACGGGAGCTTCAGCGATGCAGACTGGACAATTGCTTCTTTGGTGCCTGCCAAGCAGGGGAGTCACTCCTTGACCCCAAGGGAGATTCTTCAGTCCTCTAATCTTGAAGTAGAGCGTCGAAGGTCCAGGATTCTGTGTCAGAGTTTCGTCCAGGTAAATCTAAAGTCCTAAGGACTGGGTTCCCCTACTTATACTAAGGTAGGGGGTTGGACATACTCTGTGGCCCCACCTATGGGAGGGCCAGGGCAGAGGGGTGGTTACACCCCTTTCCCTTTGTCCAGTTTCGTGCCAGAGCAGGGGCTGGAAGCCCCTGAGCCGGTTTGAACTGGGGTATGCACAGGGACACCAAGTGTGCCCCCAGTGCAGGATTTCAAAGCACCCGAGAGTGCTCCCGCCCAGCCCCAATACACACTATCCTGTCTGGGGAGGTGGTCACACCTCCCTGGGACTGGAAACCTATTGTCCAGGCCTCCCCTGCCGGAGTTTCGGTCAGCAGCAGGAAGGCCAGACTCGTGTCTGTGGCAGCGGCATCCATTTTGTGATGCCAGGGCTCTGGAAAGTCAGTACTGGGCATACCGGTGGGTACATGTCTTTCCCTCTATAAGGGTGGAATGCTACCCCCGCCACCAGAACTGGCGGGGGGTAGTATTCCAAGATGTTTGACACCAAACACGACATGTTTCCGTGCAGCCATCCCAAAGTTAGCATTTAACGCGAGGTTATAATGGGCTTAAGAGTATATGGTCAGGCTGCACTACAAACAGCATCAGAGAAGGGTCTCCGAATGCTGCAGAGGGGCCCTGCTCATGCAGGGGCACCCTCTCACATAGGAACCACGTACTCTGCCTTCAGGATTGATAAGGCCTGCCATAGGAGTGACTTATAGGTTTATATGTGTGTATGTATATAGTGATATAGGTAACCTATATCACAGTAAGGGGTGCATGCACCACCTTACCCAGGCTGCAGTAGCAGACCTGTGGTGTCAGTTTGGATGGCCTTCCAGGGGTGGCACAATACATGCTGCAGCCCCTGGTAGGCCTCTGAGGTACCTATGCCCTGGGTACATAGTATACCATATACTAGGGACTTACAAGGGCACTCCAGATTCCAATCAGAGATGTGACTAGGGCACATGGAAACCATTTTAGAGAGGAAGCAGCTAGGCTGGGGTTCTGATTAGCAGGGCCCCAGCCAGACTAAGGTCGAAAAACAGTGAAGCATCAGCAAAAAGTGGGGGTACCCATGTGAAGCAGATCCTACTCTCCTACACCCCCCTCTGAGACTGGCCAGGAAGGTGACAATGACCTTGACCTGGAAAATACAGCTCCTCCGGAGGATGAGGAGGAGGATCAGAATGACCTCCCCTTTGTCCCCCCAGGAAGAGTTGTGAGTGTGCCCAGAAGGCCTAGATCTCCTTCTCAGGAGTCTAACCACTCTGACACCTCAATAGGGACCTCTGTTTCCTCTCATAGGAGGGAATCCTCTCATGAAAGGAAAGAGAGACTGCTCAAGTATGGAAAAGCTCAGTTGAGACTCAGAAGAGAGCAGTTGGCTATAGACAGGAGTCCCTAGAGCTTGAAAAGCAAAGAAAAAGATGGGACTAGAGTCCCATGGTGGCAGCAATTTCCCCAGAGATAGGGAAAGGTCTTATGACCATAGAAACCTGAGCAAGATTGTCCCTCCCTACCAGAGTGGGGATGACATCCACAAATGGATAACTGCACTGGAGAGGGCCTGTAAAGTACAGAGGGTCCCTCAGGAGCAGTGGGCAGCAATCTTGTGGCTCTCCTTTGCAGACAAAGGTAGAGACAAGCTCCTCACTGTTAGAGAAGAGGATGCTGACAATTACAAAGTCTTGAAGAGTGCTCTGATTGATGGGTTTGGCCTAACAACTGAACAATACAGGTTAAAGTTCAGAGATACCCAAAAAGCACAGACTCAAGACTGGGTGGACTATGTGGATTGTTCTGCTAAGGCTCTGGAAGGTTGGTTGATGGGCAGTAAGGTATGTGACTTCACAGGATTGTACAATCTTATCATGAGGGAGCAGATTCTTAATAACTGTCAAAACCAGCTGTTGCATCAGTACCTGGTTGACTCTGATCTGACCTCTCCCCAAGAATTGGGAAAGAAGGCAGACAAATGGGTCAGAACCAGGGTGAGGCAGAAGGTACAGAACCAAGGTGGTGACCCAAAGAAGCAAGATTCTAAGAACTCTGATAAGGGTGGGGAGAAGGGTTCACAAGACCAGAAGTCTTCACAAGGCCCCCAAAAATCTTCTTCAGGTGGGGATTCACAGTCTAACAAGGGAAAAGGCCAAAAGAAACCATGGTGCAAAGTCTGTAAGCAAAAGACACACTGGACCAGTGATTGCACCAAGTCCAAAGACTCTATTCCAGCCCCCACCAATGCCCCTAAGGCACCTGTTCCCCCTAGTGCAGTTACAATTGGTGGTGGGAGTACACAGGCCAAGGGTTTAGTAAGGTTGACCCTGGGTAAAGAGATGAGCTCTGACCTAGTCAGAGAACTCACTCAGGCTGTCCTAGTCTGTGATGGAGGCATGGATGTGACCTCCTCTGTGAGTCCCAGTAATCTGGGCAAGTACAGACAACAGCCCTTAATCAATGGAAAAGAGGCTTTGGCATTTAGGGACACAGGGGCAAGTGTCACCATGGTGACACAAGACCTTGTGGATCCTGGGCAGATTATACTTGGTGAAATGTACCAAGTGACCAATGCTAGCAATGTCAGAACAGACCATACTCTGGCAGTTGTTAACTTCTCCTGGGGAGGGGTAACTGGCCTTAAGAAGGTTGTGGTGAGTGCAAACCTACCCTTGGAATGCTTGCTTGGCAATGATCTGGAAACTTCAGCTTGGGCAGAAGTGGAGCTCAGGACCCATGCAGAAATGCTGGGGATCCCTGCAGATGTGTTTGCTGTGACCAGGTCACAGAGAAAAATGTCTAACACTGAACAGGCCTTGGATTCTGAAATAATGGACCAAGTGCCATCCAAGAGGAGGAGTAGTAGGGTAAAGGCAGTGCCTTCCCCCTTGGCTCAGAAGGAAGATCAGTCTCTTGAGGGGGATGATCTCAGTCCTGAGGAAGGAACTGTCCCAGAGGAGCTTGAACCTGACCAGGTTGAGTTCTTGGGGACAGGGGGCCCTTCCAGGGCAGATCTGAGCCAGGAGCAGCAGAGCTGCCCCTCTCTTGAACCCCTCAGACAGCAAGCTGCTGCTGAGGCTGCTGGGAAAGCTAGTGGTCCCCATACAGTGTATTGGGATGATGGACTCTTGTACTCAGAGTGTAGAGACCCCAAGCCTGGTGCCACCAGGAGGTTGGTTATACCTCTGAAGTTCAGGGGCTTCCTATTGACCCTAGCCTATGACATTCCCTTAGCAGGTCACCTGGGCCAGAACAAGACTTGGGACAGAATTGTCCCTCACTTTCACTGGCCCCACATGTCTGAAGACACCAAGGAGTTTTGTCACTCCTGTGTAACCTGCCAGGCCAGTGGCAAGGCAGGGGGCACTACAAAGGCCCCCCTGATACCACTACCTGTGGTGGGGGTTCCCTTTGAAAGGGTGGGGATTGACATTGTTGGTCCCATGGATCCCCAAACAGCATCTGGGCACAGGTTTATCCTGGTGGTAGTGGATCATGCCACCAGGTACCCAGAGGCTATTCCTCTTAGGAAGGACCACTACAGCACCTGTGGTGGCAAGGGCCCTCCTGGGAATTTTCTCAAGAGTGGGCTTCCCTAAGGAGGTTGTATCAGACAGGGATGCAAACTTTATGTCTGGATACTTGAAGGCAATGTGGAAGGAGTGTGGAGTGACTTACAAGTTCACCACACCCTATCACCCACAATGCAATGGTTTAGTTGAGAGATTCAACAAAACCTTAAAGGGCATGATTAAAGGGCTCCCAGAAAAGCTCAGGCGAAGATGGGACATACTCTTGCCCTGCCTTTTATTTGCATACAGGGAGGTGCCTCAAAAGGGGTTGGCTACAGCCCTTTTGAACTTTTGTTTGGTTACCCTGTCAGGGGTCCATTGTGCTTGGTAAAGGAAGGATGGGAGTTACCTCTCAACCCCCAAAGCATGACATAGTGGACTATGTACTTGGTCTCCGCTCCAGGATGGCTGAATACATGAAAAAGGCAACTAAAAACCTTGAGGCTAGCCAGGAACTGCAAAAAGCCTGGCATGACCAAAGGCTGTACTGACTGTTTACCAGCCAGGACAGAAGGTGTGGGTGTTGGAGCCAGTGGCCCCAGCAGCTCTCCAAGACAAATGGAGTGGACCCCATACCATTGTTGAACAGAAGGGTGAGGTTACCTATTTAGTAGACCTAGGAACACCCAGGAGTCCCCACAGGGTTCTCCATGTCAACAGACTGAAACCATATGTGGACAGGGCAGACATGGGCTTGCTCATGGCTACTGATGAGGGACAGGAGGAAGAGAGTGACCCACTCCCTGACCTGCTCTCACAGAACCCTGATGATGGGTCAGTGGATGGTGTAGCCTTGGCAGGCAGCCTCACTGCTCAGCAGCAAACTGATTGTAGACAAGTGCTCAATCAGTACAGACATATGTTCTCTCTGACTCCAAGTCAGACCACCTGGTGCACTCATGAAGTGGACACTGGGGACAGTCTGCCTATTAAAAATAAGATTTATAGGCAACCTGACCATGTCAGGGACAGTATCAGGATAGAAGTCCAGAAAATGTTGGATTTGGGAGTTATTGAACTCTCAGATAGCCCTTGGGCTAGTCCAGTGGTCCTTGTGCCAAAACCTCACACCAGTGGTGGGAAAAGAGAGATGAGGTTTTGTGTGGACTACAGGGGTCTCAATGAAGTCACTAGGACTGATGCCCATCCAATACCTAGGGTAGATGAGCTAATAGACACTTTGGCCTCAGCCAAGTATCTAAGCACATTTGACCTGACAGCTGGCTACTGGCAGATCAGACTAGCTGATGATGCAAAGCCAAAGACAGCATTCTCAACCCCTAGTGGGCATTATCAATTTGTGGTAATGCCCTTTGGTCTGAAGAATGCACCTGCCACTTTTCAGAGGTTGGTGAATACAGTCCTTACAGGTCTGGAAGCCTATAGTGCAGCATATCTAGATGATATTGCTGTCTTTAGCTCCACCTGGGAGGATCACCTGGTCCACCTCAGAAATGTTTTGCAGGCCCTGCAGAAAGCAGGCCTAACTATCAAGGCCACAAAGTGCCATATAGGGCAGAGTCAGGTTGTGTACCTGGGCCACCTTGTGGGTGGAGGCCAGGTTCAACCATTGCAGAGCAAGATCCAGACCATCATGGACTGGACTGCTCCAACTACCCAGACTCAGGTGAGAGCCTTTTAGGCCTGACTGGGTACTATAGGAGATTTGTCAAGGGGTATGGATCAATAGTGACACCTCTGAATGACTTAACTTCCAAGAAAATGCCCAAAAATGTTCAGTGGACAGTTAGCTGTCAAAAGGCATTTGATGACCTGAAGCAGGCCATGTGCACTGCTCCCATTCTACAGAGTCCTGATTACTCCAAGAAGTTCATTGTCCAAACAGATGCATCTGAATTGGGGGTAGGGGCTGTACTGTCACAATTGAATGATGAAGGTCAGGATCAGCCAGTAGCTTTTATTAGCAGAAGGCTGACCCCTAGAGAGAAACGTTGGTCAGCCATAGAGAGGAGGCCTTTGCTGTGGTTTGGGCTCTGAAGAAGTTGAGGCCATACTTGTTTGGTACTCACTTCCTTGTTCAAACAGACCACAAGCCCCTCCTATGGCTAAAACAAATGAAGGGTGAAAACCCCAAACTGCTTAGGTGGTCCATTTCCCTACAGGGGATGGACTTTACAGTGGAACATAGACCTGGGAGTAACCATGCCAATGCAGATGGACTCTCTAGGTACTTCCACTTAGAACATGAAGACTCAACTGGTCAAGGTTAGTTTAATGTCCCTACGTTTGGGGGGGTTGTGTAGGAGAGTAGGATCTGCTTCACATGGGTACCCCCACTTTTTGCTGATGCTTCACTGTTTTTCGACTTTAGTCTGGCTGGGGCCCTGCTAATCAGAACCCCAGCCTAGCTGCTTCCTCTCTAAAATGGTTTTCATGTGCCTTAGGCACATCTCTGATTGGAATCTGGAGTGCCCTTATAAGTCCCTAGTATATGGTATACTATGTACCCAGGGCATAGGTACCTCAGAGGCCTGCCAGGGGCTGAAGCATGTATTATGCCACCCCTGGAAGGCCAGCCAAAAGGACACCACAGGTCTGCTACTGCAGCCTGGGTAAGGTGGTGCATGCACCCCTTACTGTGATATAGGTTACCTATATCACCGCATATGCACACATATAAACCTATAAGTCACTCCTATGGCAGGCCTTATCAATCCTGAAGGCAGAGTGTTTGGTTCTTATGTGAGAGGGTGCCCCTGCATGAGCAGAGCCCCTCTGCAGTGGTCGGAGACCCTTCTCTGATTCTGTTTGTAGTGCAGCCTGACCATATACTCTTAAGTGCATTATATCCTCGCGGTAGAATGCTAACTTTGGACTGGCTGCACCAAAACATGTCGTGTTTGGTGTCAAACATCTTGGAATACTACCCCCCGCCAGTTCTGGCGGCGGGGGTAGCATTCCACCCTTCTAGAGGGAGAGACATGTACCCACTGGCATACCCGGTAACTTCTTTCCAGAGCCCTGGCATCACAAAATGGATGCCGCTGCCACAGACACGGATCTGGCCTCCTGTTGCTGACTGAAACTCTGGCAGGGGAGGCCTGGACAATAGGTTTCCTGTCCCAGGGAGGTGTAACCACCTCCCCAGACAGGATAATGTGTATTGGGGCTGGGCGGGAGCACTCTCTGGTGCTTTGAAGTCCTGCACTGGGGGCACACTTGGTGTCCCTGTGCATACCCCAGTTCAAACCGGCTCAGGGGCTTCCAGCCCCTGCTCTGCGCGAAACTGGACAAAGGGAAAGGGGTGTAACCACCCCTCTGCCCTGACCCTCCCATAGGTGGGTCCCCCAGAGTATGTCCAACCCCTAACTTGGTATAAGTATGGGACCCCAGTCCTTAGGACTTTAGATTTACCTGGATGAAACTCTGATACAGAATCCTGGACCTTCGACGCTCTACTTTAAGATTAGAGGACTGAAGAATCTCCTTGGGGTCAAGGAGTGACTCCCCTGCTTGGCAGGCACCTAAGAAGCAATTGTCCGGTCTGCATCGCTGAAGCTCCCGCCGGACGCCGAAGTCTTTGCAACACCAGAGGTGGATTTCCAGACTTCCCCGAGGCTGCCCTGAGCCCCAGCAAAGCTGAGGCCCGTAGCTGTCGTGGGTAACGTGGAACCGTGACCCCTGGACACCGAGCACATTTGCAAGTTCATCCTCTTCCTGATCTCCCACGAAGTTGTGCTTTGGGCTCCGAGTAGCCCCCACCTCCAGCACCAACTGCACCGAAGATCACTGGCCTCCACTCCACGAGTGTCCTGTGAGCCAGCTCCAAGTGCGTCCACTCGAGGCTCCTTTGCAGTCGCTAGTCCGTTGGCTAGTGGGCCCTCCCGAAGGCAACTCTTCTTTTGCTTGGGCTTCCCTGGTTGCTCCAGACGTGCCCTGACTTACCCTTGCTGGGTGAGTCCCTCAGACCTTGTTGGTCTGCACCACCGTCCTTCTTCTATTTCCACAAGACTTGCCGTTGCCAAGGCTTGTTGAGTCCAATTCGGTCGCCGACACTCCTGCAATCGACAGACGTCATGGCACAGCTCGAATCCAGCTCCTGGTTGTCGTCGACGCCTCCTGGACCTCGTGGCTGAAGAGTCAATATGACCGTCAACCTACCTGAAGCACCCGACATCGGTGGGCATCCGCTCATCGCCTTCCTGGTCACTGGCTAGTGACCCAGACTCTGTCCCCTCTGCTTTCAGGTTCTTCAGATCTTCGATCCACCTTTGGATCCACCCGAACACTTTCGACTTGGTCGCCAGCAGCACTTTGCAGCAGATCGCCATTGAAAACGACGACGAAACCCGACCCCGAAAGACACCTATGCACCCGGATTCCCTGGGTGAGGTAACTCGAGTACTCCGGTGCTCCCATGGGTATCGACTCTAGAACAACCTAGTTCTAAAGGGGTTTGCTCCAAGTACTCCTCTAAGTGTCCCTTTTCTTTAAAACTCCAACCGCGACATTCCCCATAGAAGTCAACGGCGGCTCGCGGCTGTGTTCTCACACTGCACGCGTCCCCCGTGGGTCCCCTGTGTCACTACCTTGGGTGGTTCCTTGAGGGCCAAGCACTTCTACAGACTCTAGGCCTTGTGTCTAGCTCAGTCGTGGTTCTTATACCACTTTATTGGTATATGGTTTGGTATGCCCCTAGGGCTCAAATGTGTATTTGTGCTATTACTGTTGATAACTAACTTATAACTTATGTACTTCGAACTCTAGCCTCATAAAGAGACTAGAGGGTGTGTTTAGCAATAAATACATATATTTTGAATATATACCTGGTGTGGTCCTCTTTCATTTGGTCACTCAAGAGATTATAGACTGGTAAAACAAGCTGCTTTACATTCCTTCAAGACTTAGCCTGAAGGCTCCTCTGCATAGCTACCACTAGGATAGCTTTCAATAAAGGTTGTCTTTAACCTATCTCCAATAAGGGGTTGTTTGGACTGGTGCAAGGTGCCCACTATAATTAGTGGACAGCATATACCAGGCCAACTTCTCACACCTCTTGTTTCTTTTTGCACCTCTGTTGGTTCTTTCTGCACTGCTCTTGCTTCTTTCTGCACCTCACTTGCCTCTTTCTGAACTTCTCTTGCTTCTTTCTACACCTCTGTTGCTTCTTTCAGCAATTCTCTTGCCTCTTTCTGCACTTCTTTTCCTTCTTTTTGTGCCCCTCCTGCCTCTTTCTATATCTCTCTTGCCTCTTTGTGCACCTCTCCTACCTCTTTCTGCACCTCACTTGCCTCTTTCTGCACTTCTCTTGCTTCTTCCTAAACCTCTGTTGCTTCTTTCACCAATTCTCTTGCCTCTTTCTGCACTTCTCTTTCTTGTTTCTGCACCTCTGTTGTGTCTTTCTACACCTCTGTTGCCTATTTATGCCCCTCACTTGCTTCTTTCTGCACCCCTCTTGCCTCTTTCTGCACCTCTCTTGCCTCTTTCTGTACCTTTGTTCCCTCTTTCTGCAACTTTCCTGCCTGTTTCTGCACCTCTCTTGCCTCTTTCTGTACCTCTGTTGCTTCTTTCTGTACCTCTCTTGCTCTTTCTGCACCCTTCTCGCCTCTTTCAGCATCTCTGTTGCTTCTTTTTGCACTTCTCTTCCTTCTTTCTGCACCCCTCCTGCCTCTTTGTGTACCTCTCTTGCCTCTTTGTGTACCTCTCCTACTTTTTTCTGCACCCCTCTTGTTTTTTTTGCACCTCTGTTGGTTCTTTCTGCACTGCTCTTGCTTCTTTCTGCACCTCACTTGCCTCTTTCTGCACTTCTCTTGCTTCTTTCTACACCTCTGTTGCTTCTTTCAGCAATTCTCTTGCCTCTTTCTGCACTTCTCTTCCTTCTTTCTGCACCCCTCCTGCCTCTTTCTGTACCTCTCTTGCCTCTTTGTGCACCTCTCCTACCTCTTTCTGCCCTTCTATTGCCTCTTTCTGCACCTCTCTTGCTTCTTTCTGCACCCCTGTTGTCTCTTTCTGCACCGCTGTTGTCTCTTTCTGCACTTGTCTTTCCTCTTTATGCACCTCTCTTTCTTGTTTCTGCACCTCTCTGGCGTATTTCAGCACCTCTGTTGCCCCTTTCTGCACCTCACTTGCTTCTTTCTGCACCCCTCTTGCCTCTTTCTGCACCCCTCTTTTCTCTTTCTGCACCTCTCTTGCCTCTTTCTGTACCCCTGTTCCCTCTTTCTGCACCTTTCCTGCCTATTTTTGTACCTCTCTTGCCTCTTTCTGTACCTCTGTTGCTTCTTTCTACACCCCTCTTGCCTCTTTCTGTACCACTCTTGCCTCTTTGTGCACCTCTCCTACCCTTTTCTGCACCCCCTTGCCTCTTTTTGTACCTCTGTTGGTTCTTTCTGCACTGCTCTTGCTTCTTTCTGCACCTCACTTGCCTCTTTCTGTACTTCTCTTGCTTCTTTCTACACCTCTGTTGCTTCTTTCAGCAATTCTCTTGCCTCTTTCTGCACTTCTCTTCCTTCTTTCTGCACCCCTCCTGCCTCTTTCTGTACCTCTCTTGCCTCTTTGTGCACCTCTCCTACCTCTTTCTGCACCCCTCTTGCCTCTTTTTGCACCTCTGTTGGTTCATTCTGCACTGCTCTTGCTTCTTTCAGCACCTCAATTGCCTCTTTCTGCACTTCTCTTGCTTATTTCTACACCTCTGTTGCTTCTTTCAGCAATTCTCTTGCCTCTTTATGCACTTCTCTTCCTTGTTTCTGCACCTCTTTTGTGTCTTTCTGCACCTTACCTGCCTGTTTCTGTACCTCTTGCCTCTTTCTATACCTCTGTTGCTTCTTTCTGCACTTCTCTTGCTCTTTCTGCACCCTTCGTGCCTCTTTCAGCACCTCTGTTGCTTCTTTTTGCACTTCTCTTCCTTCTTTCTGCACCCCTCCTGCCTCTTTCTGTACCTCTCTTGCCTCTTTGTGCACCTCTCCTACCTTTTTCTGCACCAGTCTTGCCTGTTTTTGCATCTCTGTTGGTTCCTTCTGCACTGCTCTTGCTTCTTTCTGCACCTCACTTGCCTTTTTCTGTACTTCTCATACTTCTTTCTACACCTCTGTTGCTTCTTTCAGCAATTCTCTTGCCTCTTTATGCACTTCTCTTTCTTCTTTCTGCACCCCTTCTGCCTCTTTCTGTACCTCTATTGCCTCTTTATGCACCTCTCCTACCTCTTTCTGCACCCCTCTTGCCTCTTTTTGCACCTCTGTTGGTTCATTCTGCACTGCTCTTGCTTCTTTCTGCACCTCACTTGCCTCTTTCTGCACTTCTCTTGCTTCTTTCTACAACTTTGTTGCTTCTTTCAGCAATTCTCTTGCCTATTTCTGCACTTCTCTTGCATGTTTCTGCACCTCTCTTGCGTCTTTCTGCACCTCTGTTGCCTCTTTCTGCACCTCACTTGCTTCTTTCAGCAATTCTCTTGCCTCTTTCTGCACCTCTCTTGCCTCTTTCTGCACCTTTCCTGCCTGCTTCTGCACCTCTTGCCTCTTTCTGTACCTCTGTTGCTTCTTTGTGCACATCTCATGCTCTTTCTGCACCCTTCATGCCTCTTTCAGCACCCCTGTTGCTTCTTTTTGCACTTCTCTTCCTTCTTTCTGCACCCCTCCTGCCTCTTTCTGTACCTCTATTGCCTCTTTGTGCACCTCTCCTACCTTTTTCTGAACCCCTATTGCCTCTTTTTGCACCTCTGTTGGTTCTTTATGCACTACTCTTGCTTCTTTCTGTACCTCACTTGCCTCTTTCTGCACTTCTCTTACTTCTTTCTACACCTCTGTTGCTTCTTTCAGCAATTCTCTTGCCTCTTTCTGCACTTCTCTTCCTTCTTTCTGCACCCCTCCTGCCTCTTTCTGTACCTCTCTTGCCTCTTTGTGCACCTCTCCTACCTCTTTCTGCACCCCTCTTGCCTCTTTTTGCACCTTTGTTGGTTCATTCTGCACTGCTCTTGCTTCTTTTTGTACCTCACTTGCCTCTTTCTGCACTTCTCTTGCTTCTTCCTACACCTCTGTTGCTTCTTTCACCAATTCTCTTGCCTCTTTCTGCACTTCTCTTGCTTGTTTCTGCACCTCTGTTGCATCTTTCTGCACCTCTGTTGCCTATTTCTGCACCTCGCTTGCTTCTTTCTGCACCCCTCTTGCCTCTTTCTGCACCTCTCTTGCCTGTTTCTGCACCCCTGTTCCCTCTTTCTGTACCTTTCCTGCCTGTTTCTGCACCTCTCACCTCTTTCTGTACCTCTGTTGCTTCTTTCTGCACTTCTCTTGCTCTTTCTGCTCTCTTCACGCCTCTTTCAGCACCTCTGTTGCTTCTTTTTGCACTTCTCTTCCTACTTTCTGCACCCCTCCTGCCTCTTTCTGTACCTCTGTTGCCTCTTTGTGCACCTCTCCTATCTTTTTCTGCACCCCTCTTGCCTCTTTTTGCACCTCTGTTGGTTCTTTCTGCACTGCTCTTGCTTCTTTCTGCACCTCACTTGCCTCTTTCTGCACTTCTCTTACTTCTTTCTACACCTCTGTTGCTTCTTTCAGCAATTCTCTTGCCTCTTTCTGCACTTCTCTTCCTTCTTTCTGCACCCTCCAGCCTCTTTCTGTACCTCTCTTGCCTCTTTGTGCACCTCTCCTATCTCTTTCTGCACTCCTCTTGCCTCTTTTTGCACCTCTGTTGGTTCATTCTGCACTGCTCTTGCTTCTTTCTGCACCTCACTTGCCTCTTTCTGCACTTCTCTTGCTTCTTTCTACACCTCTGTTGCCTCTTTCCTCAATTCTCTTGCCTCTTTCTGCACTTCTCTTGCTTGTTTCTGCACCTCTCTTGTGTCCTTATGCACCGCTGTTGCCTCTTTCTGTACCTCACTTGCTTCTTTCTGCACCCCTCTTGCCTCTTTCTGCACCCCTCTTGCCTGTTTTTGCACCCCTGTTCCCTCTTTCTGCACCTTTCCTGCCTCTTTCTGCACCTCTGTTGCCTCTTTATGCACCTCACTTGCTACTTTCTGCAGCCCTCTTGCCTCTTTCTGCACCCCTCTTGCCTCTTTTTGCACCCCTGTTCCCTCTTTCTGCACATTTCCTGCCAGTTTCTGCACCTCTCCTACCTCTTTCTGTACCTCTGTTGCTTCTTTCTCCATTTCTCTTTCTGCACCCTTCGCGCCTCTTTCAGCACCTCTGTTGTTTCTTTTTGCACTTCTCTTCCTTCTTTCTCCACCCCTCCTTCCTCTTTCTGTATCTCTCTTGCCTTTTGTGCACCTCTCCTACCTTTTTCTGCACCCCTATTGCCTCTTTTTGCACCTCTGTTGGTTCTTTCTGCACTGCTCTTGCTTCTTTCTGCACCTCACTTGCCTCTTTCTGGACTTCTCTTACTTCTTTCTACACCTCTGTTGCTTCTTTCAGCAATTCTCTTGCCTCTTTCAGCACGTCTCTTCCATCTTTCTGTACCCCTCCTGCCTCTTTCCTTTCTGTACCTCTCTTGCCTCTTTGTGCACCTCTCCTACCTTTTTTGCACCCCTCTTGCCTCTTTTTGCACCTCTGTTGGTTCTTTCTGCACTGCTCTTGCTTCTTTCTGCACCTCACTTGCCTCTTTTTCCACTTCTCTTATTTCTTTATACACCTCTGTTGCTTCTTTCAGCAATTCTCTTGCCTCTTTCTGCACGTCTCTTCCTTCTTTCTGACCCCTCCTGCCTCTTTCCTTTCTGTACCTCTCTTGCCTCTTTGTGCACCTCTCCTACCTTTTTCTGCACCCCTCTTGCTTCTTTTTGCAAATCTGTTGGTTCTTTCTGCACCTCTCCTGCCTCTTTCTGTACCTCTGTTGCTTCTTTCTACATTTCTCTTTCTTTTTCTGCACCCTTCGCGCCTCTTTCAGCACCTCTGTTGCTTCTTTTTGCACTTCTCTACCTTCTTTCTCCACCCCTCCTGCCTCTTTCTGTACCTCTCTTGCCTCTTAGTGCACCTCTCCTACCTTTTTCTGCACCTCTCTTGCCTCTTTTTGCACCCCTGTTCCCTCTTTCTGCACATTTCCTGCCAGTTTCTGCACCTCTCCTACCTCTTTCTGTACCTCTGTTGCTTCTTTCTCCATTTCTCTTTCTGCACCCTTCGCGCCTCTTTCAGCACCTCTGTTGTTTCTTTTTGCACTTCTCTTCCTTCTTTCTCCACCCCTCCTGCCTCTTTCTGTACCTCTCTTGCCTTTTGTGCACCTCTCCTACCTTTTCTGCACCCCTATTGCCTCTTTTTGCACCTCTGTTGGTTCTTTCTGCACTGCTCTTGCTTCTTTCTGTACCTCACTTGCCTCTTTCTGGACTTCTCTTACTTCTTTCTACACCTCTGTTGCTTCTTTCAGCAATTCTCTTGCCTCTTTCAGCACGTCTCTTCCATCTTTCTGCACCCCTCCTGCCTCTTTCCTTTCTGTACCTCTCTTGCCTCTTTGTGCACCTCTCCTACCTTTTTCTGCACCCCTCTTGCTTCTTTTTGCAAATCTGTTGGTTCTTTCTGCACCTCTCCTGCCTCTTTCTGTACCTCTGTTGCTTCTTTCTACATTTCTCTTTCTTTTTCTGCACCCTTCGCGCCTCTTTCAGCACCTCTGTTGCTTCTTTTTGCACTTTTCTACCTTCTTTCTCCACCTCTCCTGCCTCTTTCTGTACCTCTCTTGCCTCTTAGTGCAAGGGAGCCTGGCAGAAAAAAAATTGAAAGATCAGAAAATCTGAAAAATGTGAAGAATTTTGGGAGGCTGAGGCAGGAGAAGATCACTTGAAAAGTAGCTGGAGGTTGCAAAAATCAGGAGAATTGCAGAAAAAATTGGGAAGATGCCTGGGAGGCAGAGGAGAATTACAAGAAGGAAGAGGCAGGAGGGAGGCTGGAAGAGGACGTCTGGAGGCTGAAGAAGAAGTAAAGAAGTCCAGAAGAGACAAGTGAACAAAACAGTGCAAGCAACAAGAAGATCAGAGAAGATCGGCGAGATAAAAAAAATGGAAGAAGATATACAAAAACGAAAATGAAAGAAGAAAATGAAGAAGAAGAAGAAGATACAAAAAAACAACAAACTGAAATATCAAAGAAATGGGCAACAATTTGAAAGAAGGCCAGGAAAATTTGAAAACAATAAATAATGCGAAAGAGAACAAATTATAAAGAATACGAAAAGATGAGAGGAAGATACCAAAGATCTGAAAATTTAGAAAAGATAAAGAAGATGCAAAAACAACAAAATATGAAAATGAAATGAAAAAGAGAAATATGAAGAAACAGCAAGTACGAAGAAGACGAAAATTATAGAAGAAAAGACAACGAATTTGCAAAAAAGAAATAAAGTGGAAGGTACAAGAAGACAAGTACAGAAGAAGATCAGAAGAAGGAAGACGTAGAAGACAGAAGAAACAACAGAATATGAAATAGAGAATGGAAAATTAGTAGACAAAGAAAAATAAAACATGCAAGAACAACAGAAAATTAGAATAAGGCAGGAAGATACAAAGAAACAGAAGACACGAAAGAAGAAATACAAAGATGGAAAACGACGAAAACTGAAAATTGCTGAAAAAACAACGAAAATGAAGAAGAAGAGAATCCAGAAAAGACAAGTGAAGATGAAAGAAACAAAACTTGGTAAGAAGGTAAAGAATAGAGGTAAGGTAAGGAAAATTACGCAAGAATACAGAAAGGAAGGAGAAGTGAAGAGGAAGGCAAGAAAACGTATTTGAAAATTCTGAAAAATGAAGAAGCAACAGAAAACCTGAAAGAAGGCAGAAGATGCGAAAACTATTGAAATACTGGGCGCAAGGAATCGAAAGTGAAAGGAGTTGCCGGAAGACGGAAAGTAGGCAGTGAACAATAAAGCGACAGAGTGAAAGAACAGAAAGATACAAAACAAAGTACAAAAAAAATTAAGCAAGTGAGCTGAAAAGACAACAGCGAATATAAGTACGAAATAAGCAAAGAATAAAAAGATACAGAATGAAAACAACTGAAGACAAGAAGCAAGTACAGAAAGAAAGACGTAGTACTAGCAAACTGAATATCTAAATGAACCAAGAAGGTATAAAAGAAGACAGAAGAAGTCTAGAGAAAAGATAAGGAAGATACAAGAAGGTAAACTAGAAAAGACAAGTAGAAGAAGAAGAAGAACTGAAAATTGCTAGCTGAAAATTATAAGAAAAAGTAAGAAGAAATTAGAAAAATGAAAATTGAAAAAACTGAAACAGTGCGAAAAACAGCAAGTGCAAAAGAACCAGAAGAATTACTAGAAAAGACAAGGAGAAGGTACCTGAAAACAGCAAGAAGAACACAGCTAGAGAAATCTAAATAAGAAAGCAACAGAAGACAAGAAAACTCAAAGAAGAACGAAAACAGAAGAAAAGCTGGCAAGAAAATTGAAGATGCAGAAATGAAAATACGAAGAGGAATTTGAAATTTCAAAAGCTAGTACAGAGAACGAAGAAGACAAAGGAGGTATCAGAAAGAAACGAAAACGAAGAACAAAACGACGAAGGTGAAAATTCACAACAGAAGACAACGAAACAAGCAAGTAGAAAATCAGAAAATTGTGCTAAGTATAGGAAAATGAAGAATGCGAAAAGACAATGAACAAAAGAAACAAAAACATTGCAAGAATGAACAACAAGGTACAAAAAAGAGTGCAGAAGAAGACGAAGAAGATGAAAGACAGAAGAAGAATGAAAACTGAAAGGAAGAAGAAGACGAAAAAATTGCTGAAAAATGTAACAGAGGTGTAGAAAAATGAAAGTGCGAAAGAACAGAAAATTTTCAGAGAGCTCAGTGCATAAGCTCCAACAGATGAAAAATTAGGAAAATTAACAAAATGAAAATTACAAAAGTACGAAAACGGCAAATACTGAAAAGACATGAAGATGCAAGCATGAGATCTCAATCACAAGAAAACAACGAAAATTGCAAGCAAAATGGAAAGATACGAAAAAAGAACGAAGATGCGAAAATTGGAAAATTGCTGAAAAACGAGAATGAGTAGAAGAACAGATGCAGAATAAAAATGCAGAAGAAATTCACAGAAATAGAACGGAAAATTGCTGAAAAAGCAACAAGAGACAAGAAGAAAACGAAGAAATGCAAGCGAAATAATGACGAAAGAAACAAGCTGAATGCAAATAATACTAGAGAATGCAAAAGAAGACAAATAGAAAAATGATGAAGAATTATAAAGGCAAATAGGAAAAGAGCAGAAATTAGAAGAAGAAGAAGAGTGCATATAAAGAAGAACAGGAAGAAATTGCTGAAAACAACAGAATAATAGAAGATATGAAATACAGAGAAAAGACGAAATGAAGATACAGAAGAAACGAGAACATTAAGGAAAGTAGATGCAAAGACAGGCAAGACTAGTAGAAAAGACAGGAGGAAGATTATCTAAAGAACAGAGAGTACAGAGAAAGAGCAGGAAGGCAGAAGAAGTGCAGAACGGCAAGTGCTGAAAGAAGACGCCTTCAGAAAATGAAGTATCAGAAGAAGTAACGAAGATAAGAAGGGCAAGGCAAGAGGCTAGACCGAACAAGATGCCGAAAGACACAAGTGCAGAGCATGAAGGCGGAAATTGCTGAAAGAAACTGGCTGAAGACAGAAAATGGCTGGAGAAGTGCGAAAGGCTGAGTGGAGCCGAAGAAGCTGGAAGCAGTGCAGAATGAGCTCTGAAGGTATAAAAAAACCTAAGCGAAGACACGAAAAGTGAAAGTAGAAGAAGGAAGAAGTGCGAAAGAACGAAAACTAGCTGAAAGAAACGGCAAGTGAAGAAACAGAGAAGTACAGAAAGAAGACGAATAGTACTGAAAAACAAAGACAGTGCAGAAAGAACCCTAACAAATACAAAGGAAGAACTGAAAGAAGAAGATACACAAAAGACAAATGTCTGCAAGAACAGAAGAAGTATGAAAACAATGCAAGCAGAGAAAATTACAAATAATGAAAGACAAGTACAAGAAGGCAAAATTAAGAAAGAAGAGGGTAAAAGAAACGAAATTGAAAGAAATAATGAAAATTGCAAAGGAACGACAGAAGATAACAATCGCCAAAGGAAGATAACGAAACAGAGAAAGGAAGATTATAAGAAGAAGACAAGTGCAGAAAGAAGATTTAACAGCGAATAACTAACAAGTGAAAAGCAAGAAAGAAGCAATAGAAAGAACCTTGAAAGACAGGAGAAGGTACACAAGGCAAGAAGGAAATGCCCAAGAAAGATGCAAGAAGGAAGAGATCTTGAAAAGAAGATCTAGGCATACTTCGAAGAAAGTAACAGAGAATGAAAGAAACAAAGACCAAGAAGAAACGAAGTAGATGCAGAAGAAACGCAAAACGAATGCAGAAAGAAGAAGGTACCAAAAAAACAGAGTGAAAAAAGTAGGAAAATTACACAAAAGAAGAACGAGAAGAACAAGCTGAAAGAAGGAAGAAGATGCAAAAACAGCAAGATACTGAAAAACTGAAGAAGTACGAAAAACAGAAGGCCTGAAAGAAACAGAAGGTACAGAAAGGAACAGAGAATGCAGAAACAGAGCAGGAAAAAATAAAAAAAAAATTACAGAAAAGAACAGAGAAGAATTGAAAGTGAAAAACAGAGGCATAAATAGACGGCAAATATG